>CM019691.1:34499813-35699813 GCA_009760885.1 Achatina immaculata | reverse complement strand
ACAACAGAAAGGATGTTGAGCAATAGAGGGCTCACCTGGGCAAGAGCAGAAAAAAAGGCAAAGGACATGCATTTGTGGAAAACCCTTGCGGAAGCCCCATGTGCCCTGGGCACTTAAGGTTCAGAGATAGAGAGAGAGAGGATTCATTTGTAATGTCAGAAAGCACATTTCAGTGGCTCTGTGTGTGTGCGTGCGTGCGTGCGTGCGTGCGTGCGTGCGTGCGTGCGTGCGTGTGTGTGTGTGTGTATATATATATATAATGGAATTACTTTTAGTGTCAGAAATCACATTTAAATAGTTTTCCCTGATTCTGTTTGCTACCAATCACTTCTGTTTTGTACTGCTTGTTCTGTTAAATGTTTCCTTCTGGGTTATACTGTAAACGCCAATTTTCACTAATGCCAGGCGAGTCAAAAAGTGACTTTAATTTTTCTATGAAAGATTTAAATCGAGATCAAAGATGGCCGCTCCCTGAGAATCATGCGCGAGAAAGGAAGAGCGGAGCAGTTACTCGTTTCTTGGGTGGTAAATATGGGAAACCTTGGAATGAAGAGGCGCTATGGGGGACACGTGTGTTTTGCTTCAGCAGGTTTATGAATGGCACGAGAAGTTTGAAAGTGGAGTGGCAGATGCAACTCGCTTCTGCCGGCCTCACATTGTGAATAGGCCCGACGCTAGCGGTGAAGCGGGACGCATGATACGGAAAAACCGGCAGGTAGCAATTGATGATGTACCTGAAGAGTTGAAGATTAGTGATTTTTTTTTCTTTTGGTCAACATCAGGAATTAGGAAGCTTTACAGAACTCAGTATGTTCTTCTTCTTCTTCTTCTTTAGTTAAAGTATGGCAGATTGTACACTTTAGAGTGTCACATTTAGAAGCGAACGAAAGTTTAGACTGATTCACAAAAAGACTAAATGTTAAGGCACTTACGAACAGTTCTTCCTTATTTTTATTTTCTGATCTTCAGCATTGTCCACGCCTTCTGGATATTTACTAAACGGTAACATGCGCCTGCAGAGTGATGGTAGTGTGAAAGGTGCAGGAACTACATTCACGTACGGGAGAGGTACAGGAGATGGGTGTCCAGGAGAATGTCTGACTTCTCCAGGACCACTCAATACCTCTCTCAGAGTTGAGGTATATTTTTCTTCCTCACAATTAAAAGTTCACTATTTGTTAATGTATACACGGATTTGACTGAATCTGTTTGTCACTACAATCATTCTAATGCCTAATAAACTGCGAGGTTTATTTTATTATTTAAACGAGTCTGTACAAAGTACTGTAGAGTATATTCACGAGAAAGTTAGGAACTTTTAAAGCAGTTTGACTGGTTTGAAGATAAATTATATCACTCTATGGAGTCGCGCTAATACAACAGCATAATAAAGTCCTGACGTTTAGTGTAATTTTATCTAATAGGGGGAACAAATTACATTTAAAAAAATCAATATTTAATAATGGAATAAAATAAAAGCTTTTTTTTAAGCAAACTGTGACTTGCGAGCCACGTGCGTCACACGAGGCAGATTTCAGAATGATTGAAAACTGGAGCTAAAAAAAAAAATAGAAAGTCCATCGATATGATGAGGTCGTGGACATTTCTTGAAATAAAAATGTATAGAAAAATTAACAAGAAACTACAGACTAGGGATAACGGAGTTCCTGGATGACCTTGTAAGAATTCGCTGAGTAATTCACTACGAATAATACAGATTAATTTACCTTGCAAGAGTTCTAGGACTATGAATAATACAGACCAATTTACCTTGCAGGAGTTCTAGGACTATGAATAATACAGACCAATTTAATTTGCAAGAGTTCTAGGACTATGAATAATACAGACCAATTTACCTTGCAAGAGTTCTAGGACTATGAATAATACAGACTGATTTTAGATTGCAAGAATTCTGTGTCTGAGAATACTACAGATTGATTTAGCTTGCAAGAGTTCTAGGGACTACAAATAACAGACAGACCAAGTAACAAATATTCCCGAGGGATAAATGACAGAATACTATAAATTGAATTGTGGGAGACAAAAAAAAATGTTTATAGTGCTTTGGAAAATATCGAAAAGAATTTTAAATAAAACGGAGAGTGAAAAACTCTGACAACACAAAAATCAAAATACAGAAATGAAAGAAAATAGTGCGGCATATTATGTTATCCTATTTTATATTGTTATCTATATCACTGTTTTTCGATTTAGTAAACATTCGAACACTCGCTGTTGGGTATTGCACACACACAAAAAAATGCCTCCCCTTCACATGAAGTCCTATTTTTAGACACTAACGTTTGCACGAGAAAAGATGTCTATCTCAGTATTTCTTATTATAAGCTGTTGAATAAAGCCCATCAAAAGATTTGTATCATTCATACGTTGAATTCTTTCCAGACTAAATGTTTACGAAGAATTAGACAAAAATATTTTGGCCAAACACCATAAGAAATAATATCTTGTTGGCAGAGATGCAGATGAAGCCACTGACAACAATTATTGAGGAAAGACGCTGGCTATGGTTGGGACATGTGCTCCGAATGACTGACAACTCACTACCAAAAATAGCACTAAGATGGACACCACAGGGGAACAGAAGTAAGGGTAGACCAAAAGAGACACGGAGAAGAACAACAGAAAGGATGTTGAGCAATAGAGGGCTCACCTGGGAAAGAGCAGAAAAAAAAGGCAAAGGACAGGCATTTGTGGAAAATCCTTGCGGAAGCCCCATGTGCCCTGGGCACTTAAGGTTCAGAGAGAGAGAGAGAGAGAGAGAGAGAGAGAGAGAGAGAGAGAGAGAGAGAGATACGTGAATCACATTTCTTGTAAATACTAGAGATGAAAATATCTACCCACCCACCCATCCCCCCTCCCAAACACACATTTTAGTTGTGCAGATGGCGCCAGTGTTAGATGTAGTTCTTATGTTGAGAAGGATAGTGGGGATATGAATTTCTCTTAGCCATAAGAAAATATGTCAGTGCCGGTTCCATCAAGCGGCACTTCTTTATCGTGTTTATTTCCGCAGTTTATATCCGTGTTTGCTTTGCAAAAAAAAAAAATGATAGGAAAAGTTGTCATTTATTGTTCCACAGCTCATTTATTTTGGTCGCAACCCTGGGATTTTCTATCAGTTCAGCATTCCACGCGACAAACCGCACAAAACCGTCAACTCCATGACATCGTCGGTAGGTGGCACTTCTGCATCTGGTTCATGGCATCTGTCGTCACTGGAGGTTGAAGAGAGGATGAGTCAGCAGAATGATGCGGGTTAGTTGCCAAGCATTTGATGGGCAGGGAAGGGAAGAAACTCTCAGAAAATCAAGGATAACCTGTGTGGGTGTATGCAATCTTTTTCATTGGCTTACCACTGTTGTGCATGGGCAACACTTGAAGTATCATTTATACTCTTGAAACATCATTTGAAAACATTCCGTACGTTATCTGAACGCACTTTAATACTTACAAACTTTCTACAGCACTTCTAAGTTTTCGTTCTTTCTTTTCTGCGCTTCTAAACTCTCAGTAATGCTTTTGAATTTGGAGCACGTTTGGCTAAACCTTATAAAACTATAGAACTTTTTAAAAAGTCTGTATAACACTTACATACGTTTTATACCAGACACTCACGTAGTTTCACTTCTCCATCATATGATAAATTGCAGTGGGGCTTCATAACCTCGTTAATTAAAAGAAAACTGACATTTTTGTGCATGTACAATGTTCATTTTAAACATCCGCGCCACTAATTTTGTAGCTGAGAAACTGCATTTCTCTGTCTTTCTTTTCTTTTTGTCCAGTACATGAAAATACATTTTACTGTCCTAATAAACAATATTTTATTGTCCTGCAAATGCACAGAAAGTATCTAGTCTACGGGTAAGACGTTATGAGGTCAAGAAACCATTACAATCTTATTTAGAACTTTTTTTCCTCATTACTTGCACCTCCTAATGGGAGAATTACAATAGCCTGGTTTTATATATCGCCACTTCGTGTTTGTGCAGAGTTTTCTGATTCATTCTCTCGTTTTACTCCTTGGTCATCCTTGCGGTCATCCCATATTTTAGGCTGATGTGCCAAGGCCGAAATGTTCTAGTTCTTCTTGAATAACAACATTTGCAGGAGTCATCTCCCTTCGGTACAATGCAATGGAGTTTCCACCGAGAGTGGCAACTGCTTTAATTAAGGTATCTGGGCGACTCATTTAGCAAGTCACAATCTTTCAAACAGCATGTGGACAATGTAGTGGAGAAAGCCAAGAGAATGATCAGTGGTGATGGGGTGGGGGTTGGATGGGGGGGGGGGGGGTTCTCAGCAGCGGACACTCCTCTTGCTAATGCCGTCTCTGCTGATGTCAGTTGTGGATTACGGATTTAGTCTACTCGCAGTCTCCTACCAAGATACCACAGCTGGAACGAGTTCAGAACAAGGGAACGAGAGCAAGGCCATGGGAGCAGTCCTGACAATGCAGCAGGGATAGACCTGTCGTGACTGTGGGGTTCTTACTGTGGCTACTCAGTATCAGACCACGACACAAACTTGCGCAAGTGTCGCCAGCAGGGGAAGTCATCCCCTCATTTCAGCCTTGCATGCAAATAAAGGGAAGAGCATCAAGCTTACGCATGGCTTGGATGGCTGAGGTAGAAGAAACCTTACAGGCGACATGTTACACGGACGACTTTTTAAAGCCGAATGTGCCTTAAACTGGGCACCAAAACTGATGCAGTTAACCCTAATGGTATCCACATAACAGCAACTGCAAGTACAGCATACTGAGCTCAGACTGATGTTAAATCTAATCTGAAATTATTCTGAACATCTTCCAGTCTTTCATCTGAAAGTTACCCTGAAGTAGATAAACACTTTCTACGGCTCTCAGACATAACCCAAGCTCTACAACTATTAGCTGGCACAATACACCCTGCAACAACTCAACAACTTGGCGAAACATTTCGGCAAAGACATTTAATGAATGGACTCGATGAAAATTGGAATAATGGCTCACAGAAAAACAATGATGATATGCCGGCAGGTTGCCCTGCTATATGGCAATCCAACATATAAATAAGAAACATACCAAGTACCCAGAAACAACACCAAGAAACATACCAAGTACCCAGAAACAACACCAAGAAACATACCAAGTACCCAGAAACAACACCAAGAAACATACCAAGTACCCAGAAACAACACCAAGAAGACAATTTCTGCAGAAAAAAATACAAACCAGACTACATGTTGACGACAACGGCTACACATTATCACTGTGGACCACATGCTGACGACAATGCTACACACGACCACACTGGACCACATGTTGACGACAATGCTACACACGACCACACTGGACCACATGTTGACGACAATGCTACACACGACCACATGTTGACGACAACGGCTACATACGACCACACTGGACCACATGTTGACGACACGGCTACACACGACCACACTGGACCACATGTTGACGACAATGCTGCACACGACCACATGTTGACGACAACGGCTACATACGACCACACTGGACCACATGTTGACGACACGACCACACTGGACCACATGTTGACGACACGGCTACACACGACCACACTGGACAACAGTCAGACGAACACTGACTCATTCAGCCCAAAAATCGCGTGCCCCTTCTCGAAACTTCCGGAGGCTTGCCCCTGGAAATATGAAGATGCCTTCAAACCAAGGACGCTATTTTCCCTCAAACAGTAACATGCACGACTGCCTTCAATATTGCAACATTTACGATAGGAGAAGTGGATGACAGTGCCTGGCAAAAGAGAAGTCACCAAAGTTATCATTCAGCTGGCGCCACGAACCTTCAAATACATGAAGTCACTCCCATCTGCAGAACTGCGTCGTCTTTACCGATAGCTCCGTCATCAGGAGACGTCGAAGTGGTTATGGCTTTACTGCACGCCTCAGTGGCAAGACAACTGAGGAAAGAGCAGTATATACGACGTCACTCCTAGCAAAAAGCAGATGAAAATGGAAGAGGCCACTGTCGCAACGGCTTGCTGATTGAACAGCAAATACACCGTACAGCCATAGTGACGGACTCCCAAAGCATTCTTCTTAAGATCGACAGGGGCATGCTTTGTAGGGAGTAGGCCAGCCTTCTCGCACACTCACGGGTTGCATGCTTCAAATGGATCCACTTTTCTGGGGCATGCAGCAGTTCGTGGTAATAAGCGGGCGCTGGCGAACATGAAGGACCACTCACAAACAAATCAGATATCGCGAAGGCTGTGATGGACAGATTTTGCAGGGGTGAAGAGCTGGAATGAAAGAGTAACCCTTACATCAGCAGAATGAAAGAACTGGGGATGAGACGAACCAATAATCAAAGCGACAGGGACATTCAATATACAGCTTACATTGGTTACTGGAACGGGCGGCAGAGCAGATATAGGAATGTCTCGACTACAAGACGCTACCCCTTGAAACAAGCCAGTCGTTAATTCATAAGCATGTTCCTAAAATTGAAATAGAAAATGAGGAAGACCTAGACCTACTTCGAGCAGAGAAATTATGATAGTGCTCAGAGACTAAGAATACACATGGAAGGAAGCAAAGAATAATTCCAAGAACAGAGATGACTGATGAGCCTTTATCCGTGGCCTATGCTCTCAAAGGAGTGAAAGACGACGACGATGATGATGATGATGATGTGGTGCTGCACTGCACTTTCCACTTATATGTTGAACTCATTTTTTTATTCATGCATTATTTTCTTTCCACCAGCGACCTTTCCTGCCCTGTCCAATCAATAATGTTTTTAAAGCTCTAATTTTGTCATAAACTACTTTTCAGTTCAGTACTTTATAAAGCTCTCTTCTCCAGTCAGTGTCAAAACTGTAGTGACTGAATACAAAGAATCAACCAGAACAATTATCAGCAAATTCTTTGCTGGTTTAGAATGATAGTTTAAACAAAAATACAAAAATAAATTATATAATTTTTTTACCAACCACCTTCAGTGGGAATTAAGATAGGGAGATTGTCTTTTAGGTTCTGTGTACAGATGAAAATAGGGCATTTTGCTTCTAGATGTCAGCAGCTAGTGGACCTGCCATTATCTGAATAATTCTACTTTTTGTTATAGCATTTCCTATCCATTGTCATAAGGCAGAGCTACTATGTATGATTTTTTTTTAAAATCAGTTTTGTTTCCATTATTTTCTTTTGCTACTACCATCTAATTCTGTGGTTCTACATCTTTTCTTGGTTTTCTACTCTTCACTGAATTCACTTAATAATCAAGAATGCATCTTAGTTATCCTGCAAATTCATCATATGAATAGTTCTTAGATATAAGTATATACAAAATTAAATATAGAAATATACACAAATCCACTCCAGTAAAACTGTGATAACAAAATGTTAAGACTATTTAAAACAAAAGCAGGAGCAACTTCATTAATTAATAAGCACTGTGTGTTTGTTAATAAATAAAGCTGTTCCTACTTTTGTTTTACTTTTGTTTTCATAGCATCTTGCATATTAATCAGTTCTATTTTCAATCTGTGCAGACCAGGTCAAGAGTAGGACAGATATCGTTCAGAGAATCAACTATGGAAAATCACCATCATATATGCCCCACACAAGAGCAAAGAACCCACTACACCAACTTCATATTTCTACAAATGTTGCCTCTTCCAAACCATCACCATTTCATCAGTCCAGCAGCTCAGCACTGGACAGTGATGATAAAACTTACAAATCCGGGAATAAAGAGCAAGATAGGTCTGGAGACCACTTGGCCAACCATAGAAGCCTTTATGCTGATGATCTGAAGGTACAGCATGGCATCAACAACTTGCCACATGATCCAAGTTACTTGACATCCAAACTGATGTATGAGCATAGCAACAACCAGTTCTACTTGAAAGGAGAGAATGGCTCCATTGAGTATAAGCATTACTATCACACCAACATTCACGACAATATTGGAGATATCCCTGTGGTTGCTCCACTTGATGCTGACAGTAAAGAAACAGATGGAATACGCAGGAACAAGGGACCTGCTTGGTTACCCAGTAGCACTGTAAATGATAACAGGTAACTTGGAGTCTCAAGTTAGTCTAGTGGAGAAAACTGTTTGTGATCTTTGTGATAAGAGTTTTTGCCTTCTCTAAAATGGTGATTCACTTTCTTGTGAGCAGTCTTGTTTCCTCATGAACTGTCTGTTTACTTAAGCTATATTTGATTGCATATTTTAAGATTTCATATCTTTGGTCTTTCAAAAAACACACTGAAAGTAGTTACAAAATGAGACATCTTGTGTTGTGACTTTCAACAAACTAATTATCTAGCTCAGAGTATTATTTGACTTAGTGGTCTGCCATTCAGATGTAGCGCTATTTTTATCCTCAAAACTGCAGTTGTTCTATTACAGAAACCATCCTTGTAGCAGCGAATGTCAGTAAACTGTTGAACATCTTCACTCTTGGCAGGTTTTTACAAATAGTTTGTCATGATCAACCAGTCACAAAAAGCCATGTTTGTGTTCCATTGTTCAGTCTCCTTATGTTTTGTCTCTCACCTCATATTTTCACATTCATTGGCTTCTCGTATGATAGTGCCCCTGTGTAAAGTGGCACAGTCTTTCACGGTCTAGTAAATATAATTATTTAAATAAAAATTAGTTTCTTTTCTGTTCATATTAAATCTTTTTCTAGTATAAACTACATATGTGGTTTTGAAGAAAAAAATAACATTGTGTCTTGAGATTTCTGGTGTGCTAGAGCTAGAGATCACTTACATTTTTACCCCCACGTGATCAATATCAACTGGAAAGTAAATGTAATAGTAATGTATGTTAGAGTTTAGTTATTTTTTTTATCCTATCAGTTCTTTAATGTTTTATCATTGACAGATATGCTGAATTTCAGTCCACACACCAACAACAGCCACCTACCAGATCTTCCTCTCTACCTAGCATCATAGCCAACTCCTTGCAGAATCAGCCAGACAATAATTTACTCTATTCTCAAACTAACAGAATTTCCCAGCAGACTGATTACCATGGACATGATAACAGATTGTCTGGTGGAGAGAGTAGGAGCTATCTTTACTCCTGGCGTATTTCTGGTTTTACTCCATGTTCAGAGCCATGTGGTGGAGGTAAATTAATTAAGACACACAGTTATTTTTATATCCTACAGAGTGATTCTTTATCCCTAGACACTTCTTAAAATATTATGTCTAAAAATGTTGTGAATTACTTAGTGCCTCGTATGTTAGTATATATATGCCATGTATAAATAAAGTGTACCTTTCAATTAGGTTTTCATTCTCTGCACATATTGCAGTTAATTTGCTTTCATAACTTCTTCACAGTCAGCAGAGATGGCTGTGTCATAGATATTTCTTCTGATAGACTAATAAACCTAATCTGTCAAAGCTTTGTGATACCTCTTTATAAGTGCAGCAGTAAAAGCCTGTTGGGATGTCAAGCCAGAAAGGTAAAAATCAACATTTCTTCCTAGACATGGAGTGTCATGAGAAGCCTGTCTCTATGTTCAGATCCAGCAAACTACTCTCATTACAAGTTCTCCACTAGGACTTACCTGCCACAGAGCTTCAAGTCTGCTTTCCCAGAGAGAGCCATTTGTTGTTGTTGTTGTTGTAATATGTCATACACTCTGTTAACAGAAAGCTTTTATGAAACTTGCATTCATTTATCTGAGATAGGACATCAGCCTGAATGAATGGCAGAAAAGCCAGGGGAGCTGAGAAACTTTTGCTTTGTTTTTTAATATGCTCTGAAAATTGCTCAGAACATTTAAAGTAAATAAATGTAGATATTATAAATCATCCATTCTGAGATTAACTGTGAAGCTCACAAGTATATCAAAAGAAATTTCTGCAACAGTGAGAAGATAAATAACATTAGCTACATTTTTGAACAAACTGCTAAAACACTTCACAACATGTTTGACATTATGGAATTACCTAATAAGATGATCTTCTGGGCTAGTTCTTCTTTTAATATTCAGAAAGTTTCTTTCTGGACTTTCCCAAAATTGCCTCAAATAAACTCACTGTCACAGGTTTTACATTACTAATATATCACTTCAAACATAATAAAGTTGACTGTATATTTATTATGACATTATAGCTTTGTTTCACATCATAGTATAAGAAAGTAATAATATGATCTCTGACACAGGGTTACAAGAGACTCGTGTCATCTGCATTAAAGAAGACTCACAAGTGGAAGTAATGGAGGAGAACTGTGTGCAGAGTATCAAACCAGAATCCACAACAATGGTTTGTAACACTCAGCCCTGTGAAGCCAGGTTAGTACAACTTTAGCAGTTGTCCTGGCAGAGAATTATTCTTTTTTAAAGTTTTTTTTTTTGTGTGTGCAGATCTGCATTGTTTCAACAAATGTTGAGTTAATATGAAAAGCATAGTGATAATAATGTTCCTGAAAATATTGTGTTCAATAACAAAAGTGATAACTTTGATCTTTCTGAACCATGACAAGTTACACATGATTATATCACTTTCTAATATTATTTCTGATGCTTACCCTTCATCCAAATTTTTAGCTCCATTTTATACCAGAAAAATGCTTGCTTTCTTATGAGCTCTGTAACTTATTTGTTTCTGTTTGTTTTCTCATTAATTGGAAGATACCATCATTGTTTTCTCATTAACTGGAAAATAACATCATTGTTTTCTCATTAATTGGAAGATAACATCATTGTTTTCTCATTAATTGCAAGATAACATAGTTGTCATCTCACAGGGACATTTGTGCTGGGGTTTCAGTAGTGTTTTCTCTTCCACTGTCTTCACTGTAAGAGACTGAGCTTCCTGCTTGATACATGATGGTGCCACTGTTCTTTACATCAGTCCTCACATTTCTAGGTTTTTCTCCATTTCTGTATCCTGTGTAATGATCTTATTTTTTCATACTCCTGTGATATGATTATACTTGATTTTCACAGTATTTTCTAATGATCTGCTGCTTTGCTTGTGTTTTTGGACAAAGATGATTGATATGATATAATACATTTTTTATGTTTATCATCATGGGTTTTTTTATGTATCTTGATGATGCTGGAATTTATGAAGTTAAACCAAGCTATTAGCACATGACAGGAAGAAACTGACATAAAATCAAAGGCCATTGATGATAGTACACTGATGATACTACAAGAACTTAATATTGAAGAAGGTTGGCTAGTAAAGAAGATTAAACAGAGAAAACTTAAATATTTTGGACATATTAAACATCGTGATAATTTAGAGAAGACTGTCTTGGAAAGATACATAATGGGAAAAAGAAAGAGAGGAAGACCATGGTGAAGATGACTGTAAGACATCGTTGATAATCTGCAAATGAAGGTATTAGCAGCAGGGCATCTTGCTTACAAGCAAGAGGCCTACAGGAGAGCTGTTAGGGAGGCAAAGTTCTGCAAGGGACATGCAAATGACTGACTGATGATAGTGACCATCTATGAAAGCCATGTTAGGGAACAGTGAGCGACAAATGGGCCACATGAGCGAGAAAAATGAAGCTTTCCAAAGGCCCATAAAGTCTTTACTCGTTCCTGAGGTAAATATTCTCTCTCTCTCTCTCTCTCTCTCTCTCTCTGAACCTTAAGTGCCCAGGGCACATGGGGCTTCCGCAAGGGTTTTCCACAAATGCCTGTCCTTTGCCTTTTTTTCTGCTCTTGCCCAGGTGAGCCCTCTATTGCTCAACATCCTTTCTGTTGTTGTTCTCCATGTCTCTTTTGGTCTACCCTTACTTCTGTTCCCCTGTGGTGTCCATCTTAGTGCTGTTTTTGGTAGTGAGTTATCAGTCATTCAGAGCACATGTCCCAACCATCGCCAGCGTCTTTCCTCAATAATTACTGTCAGTGGCTTCATCTGCATCTCTGCCAACAAGATGTTATTTCTTATGATGTTTGGCCAAAATATTTGTCTAATTCTTCGTAAACATTTAGTCTGGAAAGAATTCAACTTGTTTTCTATTGTTTTGGTGATTTTCCAGCATTCACTTCCATAGAGTAGTACACTTAGAACATTACTCTTAAATATCCTGATTTTCGTCTTTACGCTTAGTTTTTTTTATTTCCATATAGTCTGTAGTATAGCAAAAGCCTGGTTTGCTCTAGTAAGTCTGCTGTTGATGTCCTCTGTGCTGTCTCCATTTTCTACTACTCTACTGCCAAGGTATACAAATTCATTGACCTCCTCCATTAACTTGCTATCTACTCTGAGTACATTTTTGTTGTTCACATTTTGCTTCATTAACTTTGTCTTTCCTACATTGATCTTTAGTCCTATGTTGTTTGCATTCTGAGTTATCTTGTTTATTTTATCTTGCATATCTTTGTGACTGCTTGATAATAGACAAATGTCGTCCGCAAAGTCAAGGTCCTCCAGCACTGTGTTTAGGGTCCATTGTAATCCTCTGTGTTTGTCTGATGTTGCCTCCTTCGTTAACCAGTCTATTGCCAAGATAAATAATGTTGGTGATAGTACACATCCCTGCTTCACTTCTGTTTGTACCCTAAAGCTGCTGGAGGTATGTTCTCCACAGATCACTTTGCACTGAAAACCCTTGTATAGGGCTTTGATTACATTCACTATCTTATGGGGCCGCTGTTGGCGAGATTTTTCAGCTGCCGTGCGTGGAGCGGTGCTTTTCCCGGCCAATGAAGAAAGGTACAAATGAGGTTGCCGCGCAGCATCACTGTGGAAAAGGTGGTAGAAAGGATAAAGCGAAGAAAACAGTCAAATCATGGCACCTCTGGTCTGGAGGTCGGCCACGTCCTGAGTGCAGTCATGTCGGGTGAAATGCATGAACCGGCTTGTCTCACTGCTGGCGAGACTCTTCATATTCCGTGCGTGGAGTGAAGCTCCTCCCGGTTAAGGAAGTAAATGCGGAAAAGAAATAAAGGTTGCTGTGCGGAGCCGATGGGAAAAGGTGGTGGAAAGTAAAGTTTAACCGGTATGTCCAGTAGTATCGCTACGAGAGCTATACCACGGCACCTCTGCTCTAGAGGCCGCCCACGTCCGAAATACACCTACACTGGTGAAATATGCCTAAACCGGCACACACCGGGGTGGAACTTGATGGCTAGACATGTCATGCCACCTCCGCTCTAGAGGTCGGTAACGCCTGATAAACACCCATACTGGTGAATTTTGCCTAAACCGGCTCATACCAGGGGTGAATCTTGAAGGCTATGCATGTCACAGTACCTCTGCTCTAGAGGTCGGTCCCGTCCCAAACACGCCCATACTGGGATAATGCCTAAACCGGCTCAACCCAGGGGTAGAAGTCACTAGTGGCGAGGATTCGTCCTCCTGGACAAAAGCTCCATCCTGGTCACAACTAGGAAGGGTAGCGGCCACGACCGCAAAATGCTGAAGTCGGAGACACTGGACCAGGGAAGTCTAGATAGGCAACCACCTCTCACCCGGCGGGGATGTTTGCGTATCCTAATCACGCTGAGGTTTTCCGGTGAGAAAGTCCAACCCTGGACTGGATGGGCAACCACCTCTCACCCGGCGGTGATACACGGGTATCTCAAAACACGTCGAGGTTTTCCGGTGAGAAAGTCCAACTCTGGCCTGGGTGGGCTACCGCCTCTCACCCAGCGGGGATGCACTGATATCCTAAACACGTCGAGGTCTTCCGGTGAGAAAGTCCAACCCTAGACTAAACTGGTGCAATGAAAACCACGGTGTCACGCAATCCCGCTTTCGAGACCCACCAAGAATACAGGCTAAAGCACTGTGACACTCTGAATCTCTTGTGGTCCTTTCGTGGATCTCGTGTGGTCTATTTTGGACCACACAGGAGACCACGGGACCTAACGAGGACCACAGGCATGAATTCAGTAGGTTCACAGTGCGGTTTTTGGTGGTAGAAGTGAAAGAAGAAGAAGAAGAAGAAGAAGACTATCTTATGGGGGAGGCCATGCCATCTTAGGATTTTCCACAGTGCATCTCTGTTGACACTGTCAAAGGCTTTCTCAAAATCTATAAACAATGCATATGTTGTGCTATGCCATTCATTTGCCTGTTCTAATATTTGTCTAAGTACAAATATGTGGTCTATACATGATCTTCCTTTCCTAAATCCTGCCTGCTCTTTTCGAAGTTTTCCTTCAAGTGCTGGTACAATTCTGTTGATGATTATTCTGCAAAATACTTTACTGGTGAGTGGCAGTAGGGTAATGCCTCTCCAGTTCCCGCAATCTCTGAGGTCACCCTTCTTTGGTAGTTTTACTATAAGACCAGTTTTCCACTCCTCTGGAGCTTTTTCTAGATCCCAAATTTGTTGTAATATCCGGCAAAGTTGTTTTGGTGTTTCTGTTTCATCTGCTTTCAACATCTCAGCAGTCACTTCATCTTCACCTGGTGCCTTGTCTAATTTTAGCTTCTTTATTGCCTTCTTTACTTCTCTCTCTCTGGACCTTAAGTGCCCAGGGCACATGGGGCTTCCGCAAGGGTTTTCCACAAATGCCTGTCTTTCGCCTTTTTTTCTGCTCTTGCCCAGGTGAGCCCTCTATTGCTCAACATCCTTTCTGTTGTTCTTCTCCATGTCTCTTTTGGTCTACCCTTACTTCTGCTCCCCTGTGGTGTCCATCTTAGTGCTATTTTTGGTAGTGAGTTGTCAGTCATTCGGAGCACATGTCCCAACCATCGCCAGCGTCTTTCCTCAATAATTGTTGTCAGTGGTTTCATCTGCATTTCTGCCAATAAGATGTTATTTCTTATGGTGTTTGGCCAAAATATTTTTTTAATTCTACGTAAACATTTAGTCTGGAAAGAATTCAACTTGTTTTCTATGGTTTTGGTGATTTTCCAGCACTCACTTCCACTCCTTTACTTCACTTATTGTTATTGGTCCTGTATTGATGTTTAGTTCCGTTAAAAATATTCTCTAATATTTATCATTTCTGCTTTTCAGGTGGGAAATAAGTGAATGGGGTGTGTGCAGTGTGACTTGTGGAAGAGGTCTACAAAAAAGAGCAGTGGAGTGCAAACAGAGAATCTCACATACACTCACTCTTTCATTACCATCAACCTCCTGCCCCCAGCCCCAGCCAATCGCCAGGCAGTACTGTCAGCAAGAACCATGTTTCATGTGGAAAATTTCTGACTGGAGCAAGGTTATCTTCATTATTATCAATATACTAATTAATAATCATCACTACCAGTGTCACAGCATTGTAAATATCACGTTCATCAAGGAAATAGTTTTAAAATTTACAGTAAAGCCAACACTAAAGGAAGTGCATTAATTTTTTTTAGCTGAATAGTAGTGATTCTTCACATATTTATATTTATTGATCACTTACTGTACTCTTAAGCATTCTTTGTGCCTCTTGTCTCCTTCTTCATATAGCTTTCAGTGCTTGCAGGACAAATAGATGCCTTTTTTAGGACTCAATGATTTGCTTCATATAGTGGGACATTTAAGGTTTCCTCCCTTGATGGGTGGCCTCTTCCTTGTTTCCTACAATTCTTAGTGTGAATGTTTTTTTTATGGTATACTGTCTGGTGGTAACCATGTAACATGACCAAACCATGTGACTTGCTGTTTCTGGATATTGTATAATACTGATGTTACTCCAACCTTTTCCCTGATGATATCATTTCTTATTTGATCTTTTCTTATTATATTAAGTATTCTTAACCATCTTATTTCTATTGTGATGTTTTTTCTTTTGTATTTGACTGTTAGTGTCCATGTTTGAACAGCTGTGTTAGGAACACACTTATCTTAACATAGTCTTTGTGAGACAGGGAACATAGATCTGTTTGCTTAAAAACTCTGACCTACTTCTGTAGAACAGAAACCTGTAGCAATCAACACTAATTGTAATTGTTATTTTTGTAAAATGTAATGTCAGGTTGGTGGATGAATGTGGACATGGAGATTGCCGCAGGGGATGATGAAAATCTGGTATGAAACCAATGAATCCAGGACATGACAAGCCTATGGATCTTTACACCAATGGCTATCAGAACGATATAAACAAAACAGGGCCAGCAGACTATAGGTGGCAGGGAATGGATATTGTTGAGACACTCATCAGATTCCTCATCCCAAAGTCAGAGTGTTTCTGTGGAACTGTCTCAAAGCCATCTGGCCAGCCAGTGTTGCACGCTGGATCTGACACGGAGAAGGGGCTTAAGTACAGCCACCAGAGGCTGGAAAACAAAGTTTTGGCCAGGTCAGGCTACACCACTGTCTTCATGGCAGTCAGAGCAAGACCACAGTCTGCCCTAGCAAGGAAAGATGCTGAAGTCGGAGGTACCCAGCCAAAAGGCACGTTGCAAAAATCAGGGTACCACACATCATCGCCAGTGTGCATACAAAGAAGAAGAAGACATTAATAGCATTGTTTTTAATCATTCAGAATTTTTAAAATACTCTCTTCTGTATTTCTGAAGCATTTTGATTCTGACCAGGTAGTGCTCCTTAATCTGTTTTTAATTGAAATTAAGTGAAAGCATTTCTTGTATATTTGTGCCATACAGTGTTCCTCTGAGTGTGGGTTTGGTCAGCGGGCACGAACGGCTTCATGTGTGAACAGTGCTGGTGAGGCTGTTAATGCTAGCTTGTGCACTCAGGTCAGGCCACCTTTGGAAGAAATTTGTGATATGGGTTCCTGTGCACATGGATGGTTCCATTCAAAATGGTCTCAACAGGTACAAGAGCAGTGCTTGTGTGTGCAGAGCGAATATGTGTTTGCATACATTGATATTTGCGTACATATTTACATACATACAAACATGCATGGACAGACAGATAGATGGATTAATGGAGAGAATTGCCATGAGACTTCATATATTATCAAGGACAGTCTCATTTGGTGTTCTGTCTTTTAATTTGCAACTAATGTAATTAAAACTATCATCATTATCATTACTGTTCTGTTGTTTGCTGTCTTTGGTTAGCATTCATTCATTTCTGTCTTTGAAATGTCTTTTTCTGTCATATATAAATATCCAGTTATCATTTCTTGCTGTTTTTCTTGATTTCTATTTTCTCATTATTTTATCATGTTTTCATGATACTTCAGTTCCTTTACTTTTCCACTGAGGCTTTAATTTTTGTAATACGTAAATTATCTTTCTTCCTTTAGCATCTCTCAAGTAGTTTTCATCAGCTAAAAACTGGTAGGATTTTATAGTATATTGTTTTAACTCTGACTGATGGCTTCATACAGCTTGGCAATAAATTGTTCTCAAAATTATCATTTAATTTAAGATATTTTACATTGAAATGAAGCTACAACTTTTAATAAGCAAATTTGTGTTACAAAAACTGTCAGATCAGTTGTTAAAATACAATTCATCAACGTATGTGTTCACTTTTAGTGTTCTGCGGAGTGTGGCTGGGGTCACTATACAAGAGAAGTATATTGCCTGGCTGCAGATGGTTCCAGGTTGGATGAGAAGAAGTGCGGTGGGAACATTAAACCCAGAGAACGTAGGCTATGTAGAAGAGCAAAACAATGTGGAGGTCACTGGTTCACTGGACCATGGTCTCAGGTAGGCTCTTCAGCATACGCTTATTTGTCTTTTTATTATGAAATTTGAAAGTTTACTCGCAAACAATTTTTCTTCATCCATATTATCACAGAAATTGATTCCTTATTACAATCAGTAAGCCGTCAGCTGCTTTATATGTCTGTGTCTGAACCATAATCGTCAGAGGAACATTACCCTTGAGTCATTGTCTGCATTATATGCCTATGTCTGTACCATAATTGTCAGAGGAACATTACCCTTGGGTCATTGTCTGCATTATATGCCTATGTCTGTACCATAATCGTCAGAGGAACATTACCCTTGGGTCATTGTCTGCATTATATGCCTATGTCTGTACCATAATCGTCAGAGGAACATTACCCTTGAGTCATTGTCTGCATTATATGCCTATGTCTGTAACATAATCATCAGATGAACATTACCCTTGGGTCATTGTCTGCATTATATACCTATGTCTGTACCATAATCGTCAGAGGAACATTACCCTTGGGTCATTGTCTGCATTATATGCCTATGTCTGTACCATAATCGTCAGAGGAACATTACCCTTGGGTCATTGTCTGCATTATATGCCTATGTCTGTACCATAATCGTCAGAGGAACATTACCCTTGAGTCATTGTCTGCATTATATGCCTATGTCTGTAACATAATCATCAGAGGAACATTACCTTTGGGTCATTGTCTGCATTATATACCTATGTCTGTACCATAATCGTCAGAGGAACATTACCCTTGGGTCATTGTCTGCATTATATGCCTATGTCTGTACCATAATCGTCAGAGGAACATTACCCTTGGATCATTGTCTGCATTATATGCCTATGTCTGTACCATAATCGTCAGAGGAACATTACCCTTGAGTCATTGTCTGCACTATATTCCCATGTTTGTACTGTAATCATCAAAGGAACATTATCCTTAAGTCATTGTCTGTGTCTGCATTATATGCCCATGTCTGTACCATAATCATCAGAGGAACATTACCCTTGAGTCATTGTCTGCATTATATGCCTGTTTGTACTATAATCATCAGAGGAACATGTGATAAGTCACCATTATGTCTGTATTTAATTTTATTTTGCAAAATGACAGATTTGATATAAATATACCATCATCATTCTGTGCTATCTCCCTCAAGAAAGCTTTTTTTTTCCTTCTAATGGATCTCCAGCTTGTCTTATTCTTGCTTTATATCTGGACAAGTTTATTTCTGTGGATGTGACAAGAAGAGACCAGATAAGAAATGACACTGTGAGGACAAAGGTTGGAGTAACACCAGCATTACACATCCAGAAACAGCAAGTCTGATGATTTGGCCACATTACACAGCTACCGCCAGAGAGTATACCATAAAAAATATTCACGTTAAGATCTGTAGGTAAAGAAGAGGCTGCCCACAATAGAGATGAAAAGAGGAAATTACATAAACCTTAAATATCCCATTATATAAAGCAAATTTGAAGCCCTTATTTATTTGACCCTTCAACACCGAAAGGTATATAAGGAAAGAGACAAGACAAGACAAGTTTATATCTGCTCCATCTTTTGATAATATCTGTACAGCAATATCACTGATTATCCTTTTGTTCCTTTCCCTTCAGCTTTATTTTCCACTTTTGATATATTCTTACGCCACATGATACAGCAAAATTATTTACATTATTTTGTTCTTAAGTTAAAATTTAGAGAAGACCATCTTGGAAGGGTACATAATGAGAAAAAAGAAAGAGAGGAAGACCAAGGTGAAGATGAATGCAAGACATTGTTGATAATTTGAAAATGGATGCATCAGCAGCAGGGCATCTTGCTTACAACTGAAAGGCCTACAAGAGAGCTGTTAGGGAGACAAAGTTCCACAAGGGACATACAAATAACTGACTGCTTCTTATGTTTGTCACTATTTTCTTTGACTTTCAGCTTTTGCACTGTTTTCAGTTATAGGGACACTTTCAAATGCAGTTTAGTAACAGCTTAATGCAGTATAGATATTCATTGAATACAGAAGTATTCATCTGCTCCAGAAAATTTTCCCATCTTTTACTTAATCTAAAATATATTCTTGTATACAATCTGAAATGTTTGTTTCTCAGTGCAATGCTACGTGTGGGGCAGAAGCATACCGTCATCGTGATGTCCTGTGCATTAAACAACATGGAAAGATGGTTAACCAAGTTGTTAAAGAACATAATTGTATCAAGGAGCACAAACCACATCATAAAGAGGCATGTGGTCCATTTCCCTCTTGTAAACCACAGTGGTTTGTAATGCCATGGTCCAAGGTGAGTGGGCATTTATTTTATTGCCATTCATTAGAAGAATCTGAATTCCAGATAGAAAAAAATTCAGAAGATTTCTTTCTGCCATCGGTATGAATTCTTTGTAGACTAATATAATTAGGACAACCAAAAGGAGAAAAAAAAACTGAACAGATAATGAACTGAATGAGCACAAACCCCACTGTAACATATTTGTCATTCTTGTCTAGAAAAGAGCTAACTGTTGTTTGTGATCAGTGTAATTGTTGTAAATATAGATGTTCACTTTGAGCATGGAAAACAGTTGAGTAAATTGATAAAAATGAAGTATTTTTCATTAACATTTCAGGGTAAATTTAACAGAAGTGTTGGCTGTAATAATGTTCCATTCTGACTTACTGACAGAAAGGCAGAAGTTTAACTATGTTATGGGTAGAAGACAGACATGAAAATGAAACAAAAAAACTGAAATAATTTTCTGTTGGAAAGATCATAGGAGCACCCTGACAACAGTACTGTGTGAATAATACAAGGGCAGACAATGTGAAAGGACAATTATTGAAACAGAAATGGAGAAATAACATCGCAAGTTATATAGGCAGTAGTTTGTGAAAGTGTACTATGTTGCAACATTAAAACGTGGTGAAAATGCAAGAATATCAATTTCAATGTTTAGACAACAAATGATGGTGATGATACATATTTGTTACTCAGCATCCTGAAAGTTGGAATGAAAGTAAGCATATATTTAGTATTTCCTCTTTCATTTTTTAAATATGTTAACAAAGTTTCACTGTAACTACAGTGCAGTGAACCATGTGCCACTGGGGTAAAGACCAGAGAGGTGAAATGTCTGGATACCTTCTTCAGTGCCAGCCCTGACTGTAGCAAGGATCACAAACCTTCACGCAGACAACCATGCAACACTCAACCTTGCAAAGAAAAGGCTGTGGTTTTTTCTGAATCCTCGGTTACTGTAACAAATGAAGCTCTTCAAATGGATGGGTCAGCTTCTTCGAACTGTGAGTGCTAGATATTTTCTTCATTTGTTAAAAAAAAATATTTTTTTATTATATTATTTAAAATTTTTTTTATTATTTTCTAGTTTTATTCTTTACTAGCCAAATCTAAGTCTCACAGAGTTCATGAAAAAAATTTCCATTGTTGTCATAGAGAGAGAGTTACAGTTATTGTATGGATTTCTAAATGAACTAAGGCAAGTAATTACTTCTTTTCAAGGCCTGTTGCTGAATTTTAAGCCTGCATACAGTTTTCAATTAGACTCTTTTGAAAACAAATGCCTAAGGAAAATACTTAGTATAAAGTGGAATGAATTTAAGAACAATGCAGAGATAAGACAGATGAGTGAACAACAACCATGGATGATCAGAAAAAGGAGATGGACATGTGTTGGTCATGTAATGAGAAGAAACAGTCAGCGTATCCCAAAACAAGCTGTCAAGTGAAACACAATAGGCAGAAGAAAAAAAGAGGTCGACCATGTGAAACTCTGTATATGGAGGACATTGTTAAGAGAGGCTACATTAGTAGGCATAGAATCCCTTGATGAGTTTGAAAAGCTCGTCAAAAACAGGAAAACTTGGTGAACTACCATGCAAGCCCTATGTGACATCTAATGGCACTGGAAGGATGTAAGATGTTTTCAGTCTATGGAAATCATGCAGTTGTGGTAGTGAAACTCTTTTTTGCTGAACAATCTCCAAAAATAGATGAGAATGGTAGGATTATAGAAATAGAATATAATGGATTATATGCTAGGATTATTAGAGTGAAGTATATTTTAATGTTATAATCACATGGAAAAATAGATTTTTTTTAACACTGTGATAAATCCACAGATCACCCAGTGTGTAAAGATAGCAAGAGTGCTCGCTGGTGCCTGCTGGCCAAACAGGCAAGATTATGCCATTATTCACACTATAGAAAGATTTGCTGCCAAACCTGTAGAAAACTGGACTCAAAGCATCACTGATAATAAATCTTTATAGACTGATTTTCAAATGTGTGGTTATGCCTATAATATTAAAATTGTTTATTCTGTTAAGTGTTGTTTAATTCTCAAGTTAAAATTTTTACAGAACATATGAAGTTTACTTTGGTACTGAAAGAAGATTTAAATAACATGAGAAGATAAATGCAGCTGATACAATGCTATTGACAAGACATGGCTACTAATGATATGATATAATGTAAAGACATTACTATTATTGATATAAGACTTGTCGAAATATTCATATTTTTGGTATAGTACTGTTGTCAAGACAGTACTGTTCAAAAAAACAGAAACACAACACAACTGTAGTCATAATGGAAACTACATTTCAAACTTGTATCAAAATTTTATTTTACGGAATTAACGTTTCAATCTTGGCATTAAGAAACTTTAAAACTTTAACAATGAAATGATGTTCATTAAATTTGGTTTGGACTTTTATTCTTTGCGACTGAGGCCTCCATTTCAGTAAGGTGTATGGCCTCCTCTGGTCTGTATCAGAGAATGACATTTCCTTGACATGGATCTGATTAGCTGTTGGATCTGTTGTTGTGGGGTGGCTGCCCACTCTTCCTGCAGTGCAAGAGACAACTGTCAGAAATTGGTTGGTGCCACATCTTGCTGGCAGACTTGTCTGTTGAGTTCATCCCATAAGTGTTCTATTGGGTACATGTCTGATGACATGGATGGCCATGGAATGGTCTGGATATTGTTGTCAGCGATGAACTGGGTGGTGAGTTGTGACACATGAGGTCGAGCATTATCCTACTGAAAAATCGACCCTGGTGCAGCCAGAAGTGGAAGGACGCGAGGATGAAGAATTTCAGTGATGTATCGTTGGGCATTCAGGCATCCTTCATTTTGCACCAGGTCATTTCTTCCCATGAAGTTGATTGTCCCCCACACCAATACACCTTCACCACCATGTGGAGGAGCCTCACCCACGCAGTTCTCATGGACTCTGCAGTAAACTCTTTTCCATCTATCATGTCGCTGGAGCAGAAAGAATGATTCATCACTAAACCAAACCCTTCTCCAATAATTCTCAACAGTCCCTTGACGATGCTGGTTCACCCACTGCAGTCGGTTCTGGCGATGCCGGTCCATAAGAACAGGACCTCTGTAGGGTCTAGCCCAAAGACCAGTGTCGTGCAGCTGGTTCCTGACCATTTGATCTGAAATTCGACAAGCTGCTGTCGTTGATGCTGTCATTGTTGAGGATGCAGATGCAAATCGATTCCTGAGGTGACACAGCCGTATGAAGCAGTCTTCAGCAGGAATTGTGATTATGGGTCTTCCATTGGGTGGCCAGTCTGCAACTGAGCCAGTTTCTTGAAATCATCTCCAAAGGCGACTAATGGTGGCTCTAACCACATTAAATTGTCTGGCCACAACACTCTGTGACTGTCAAGTCCATAAACATCCACTGATGATGAGTTGTTGTTCTGTAGTGAGATGAGCCATATTTGTGCATTGAATTTTCAAATGAATTGATTCGAGGAGCATCAATCTTTTATAGGCATTCAATAACATGGTCAGTGAGTTTTGTGTTCAGTAGGTTTCACAGAATTCTCATGAACCTGTCATGAGTTATTGTCAAAAATGCTGTTTTGACTGATGTTGCTTTTCTGCGCGCATGAATCATCTGCTGAGTACAATTCAGGTCAGCACGTGAAGTTGATGTCCAAGTGAACATTTCAGGCAAATTGTCTTTGTCTGATCACCAAACTTAAGTTTAAATCGCAACATCATGTTTGTTGCGTTTCTTTTTTTGAACAGTATATATTGTCAGAATGTGTTCTTGCTTGAGCTCCTGTTATTTTTTGGTACATTTAACACAAAATGGCAGATATTTATGTGGACTAGCAGCTAAAATATGTACATATTTGATAAGTCATTCTAGGTTTATGAAGCACACAATGTGGCAACTATTGCAGCAGTGTTATTAGGCTTGTAAGTCTATCCTAGATCAATAGATTCAAATTGCCAGTGAATGATAGAAAGGAAAGGTTTCTTAATTTATAAAGGTGTTTTACTAATCTGTAGTCTGAAAATTTGATTGCTCTTCATATCTTTCACAATTATTTTTTAGATATAGAAGAATACCATGAAGTCATGTAAGTGAATCGTATGTCTTTTCTCCCTTAACTCTTTCCACTGCGTTATGTCCAAAAACGTTCCTTATGTTCCCTTCGGCGTAGACATTTTGGGGAGGGTCCCTGCGTAAAAGTTATTGTACCAAATTAATTCCATGATCACCACTTGTGTATCACACATTAAAATAAGTGGAAATGAATGAAGATTCCATAAATGAAGTTATTTGTCATTTTAAAAAAAACAAAGAAAAGAATAAAAAAACACAACTGGTGTGAAACAATAGAACAGTGTTTTGGTGCTAAAAAAAATTTTATGGCTGAGCAATAAAATCTTCTTTAACTTGCCTTAATTGTGTCATAATCCAATATAGAATACATAGTCATTCAAATTTCAACACAGAATTTTCAATATTTATTGATGTTTGTGACATATAATAAATCTAACAGGTCTACAGCTACAAGAAACACATATAGTAAGATAGGTCTAATCGGTCGGTGTGACCATTCTACCACTCCATCTCGAAAAAAACTTGCATTTTACGCTCCTATCCTGATATCCAATATGGCTCCTTTATCAGGCGTGCTCAAACACTAGTTTAACTTTGGATTCAGAAGAGGTCTGACTGGTTAAATGAAAAGTTACATTGTGTTTTCAACAAAAGAAAGTCCAAAAACTTATAGGGCTGTGTCGATGGGAGAAGCTTATATAGGAACCTGCCTTTTAGGAATGGAAAAAGTTAATATACTTTCACTCATGTCTATCTGGTGTGCCTTACGTGCAGACAACATATATTTTCATGAAGCTAGACATTCAGTGTCATCCCAAGAAATAGGGACAGCACCACTAAGGGTAGAATGGATGCAGCAGAAACTCCTTTAGCCTTATGTATATTTTAACCCTTGACCTTTTGCCTTAATCACCCCAGAAACAAAAGTATCTAGTTTTCAAGAGAGATGGATCCTTTTTTTTCTCCATCTTCTGTCTGCCCTATGTTGTGTAGGGTGACTAACTTTTATGATGATGATGGTTAAAAGCATGTTGTAGAGAGACAGCCATTAAACACGGGTATTGTTACATATGAATAGTTTATCACTCCAAGATTTTATATCTGTTATTAAAAAAAAAAAAGATGCTTGATAAAAGCATTATTTGGTTGTATTCCCCCCCCCCCCCCCATGTTTACAAAACTTAAATTTGGAAGACTGTTTTATATTTATTACATTCAGTCATTAAAAGTACATCTTTTGATTATTTTATGCTGGTTTCAGAGAAAGTAGCAGATAAATGAGATTGTAGTTTTTCAATGTTAATTGCAGTCTCTGGGAGGTAAGGTATTTCTAGCTGCACTGTCACTGGAGGCCACCTAACCAAAGCTGATCAAGATTCTATACCACCTTCATGCAGTGCTTCTCATGACAGGCTGTTGTGATCCTACAGTATGAAACCTTACAGGATAAGGATTTGCAGGCTTTCAGTGGTTGTAAAATGTGCTTCTCTGGGGGAGTAAATAGTGGTGTTATCTGCATACTAAGTAAAATTCCCATACCCATGCCATTAAGGCATATGGGGATACAGTGTTAGGCCTATATTTTCCATGACCTTTGGCACATGAAAGTGTGATGTGGTCAGTATCACACCTGGCCACTTTACCTTACCAGATTTCTCTGGTACCCATTTTTTTAGGCTGGGTGAACCCAGACAAGGATGGTGACACTAGAAAGGAAGTTAGGATCAGAATTGCAAAAGCAGCATCAATCTTCAAGAATCTTGAGAACATATGGAATTCAAAAGTTATAAGCACAAAAACCAAGTTAAGACTATTCAATTCAAATGTAATATCCACCCTCATTTATGCATGCGAAAGCTGGAAAACAACTAAAGAAATAGAAAAGAAATTAGACTCTTTTGAAAACAAATGCCTAAGGAAAATACTCGGCATCAAGTGGAATGAATTCAAGAACAATGCAGAGATAAGACAGATGACTGAACAACAACCAGTCTCACGGGTGATCAGGAAAAGGAGATGGACATATGTTGGTCACTTGATGAGAAGAAATGATCAGAGAATCCCAAAACAAGCTATCAAGTGGAACACAACAGGCCGAAGAAAAAGGGGCAGACCGCGTGAAACTCTAAAGAGGACATTATTAAGAGAGGCCAAGTTAACAGGCATAACATCCTTTGATGAGGTTGAAAGACTCGCCGAAGACAGGAAAAATTGGCGAACTACTTTGCGAGCCCTATGTGACGTCTAACGGCACGGGAAGGATATAAGATATAAGATAAGAACCCTGGGCCTTTTTTTTTTTGGTGCGTACCAGAAAAAAATCCCACCGCTGGGATTGAACCTGGTACTACCGGATTAGTAAACCAAGTGCCTAACCACTCAGCTAACCAGGCCGCCATGTTTGCATACTACCAATCCAAAAAAAAAAAGACTTTGTTACAAGTTCCACCATGACATCAGTTACAAAGAACTGGTTCACAGAGCCCACACTGGCTGTACCCTAGATGGGACTTGTTGATTTCAGAGCAACACACTCCATGTTTTGAGGAAAGACATGTGTACTTTATTGAATTAGAGAAAACTGTATACTTGAGAACATGCTCCAGGTGCTGAGATGTTTGAATGTTCAGCAAATACACTGACAACATGTGTAGAAAATGTTGAGCTTCTATTTTTTTTTTAAAGGACTGCTGTTTGTTTTAAATTTACAATAATCTAATATATATATACACATATATATATATATAGGTATCCCCCATATAACATCCATGATATGTTCTGTGACATAGGCTATATATATATATATATGCAGGTATCCCCCATATAACATCCATGATATGTTCTGTGACATAGGCTATCACATGATTTTGACATTATGTGAACACCATATTATATACCTACCAAACCTATATGGAGTAATGTAGTTTACCTACTGTACACTGACAGGATACTATAGACATATAGTACTATTTTTCAACTAATTTATCTGGCAAAAGTAATTTATGGCTTAAGTAGATCTTTCAACCTCATCAAAGGATTTTATGCCTACTATAATATAATATACAGTATGTATATATAATGTAATAATACACTGTAAATATACATTACTGTATACATAGGCTAATAAAGTATAAAATAGTTTTGAAAGAAAAAAATTTCACATAGATGATAATGCTACCACACTCAAGATATGGGCAAAACACAAAATTGGAGTCACTGTCTATGAGTCAAAGCATACACTGTTATGCAGTAAACTTTTTATTTGTATGAGGGAGGATCAAAAAGTAAAAGCAAATGAAAACTAAGTGTTGACAACAGTGGCTAGAAGCTGATGCAATATAACAAACTGCAGTGACTGATGGGTAGTTTGAACATGCATAGGACTATGCACTGAGGTTAGTCCAAATGAAGGGAAAGTTTACATTAAAATAATTGAAAGTACAGAATAGTACATACATAAGTCAGTAACACTGGCATTTATTATGACTATAAAGACATGTAATATAGGTTATGTAATGTACTATTATATGCTTGGCAGTGCAATTGCTTTGTTTACATGAGAAACATGTGTTCCATGTGAAAGCTGTCTAGTTTACCATGTCCGGTTGCATCCACTAGGTCCTGTTCTTCAATTGGGATTTTTGTACTCTATTTTAATGTTATGGGACACTGAATGCAGATGCAGTCATATGTCAGAATGGATATTGTGTGGGGGATACCAATAATGTACTGATGACAAGTATCCCAGATTAAAATGAATTTCTCTAAAACTATTTATCCTTACATGTGGCTTGTCATATGTATTTCTTCTAGCTCCAAGTGGCCAGCCATCTTTTGTTCCCCCATATACAAACACAAAATTCTCTCCTGCACCACTGCATTTACTGCTATGCAGTCCTCTTCAATACTTCTATAAAATCACCATACTGTGTACATAAGTCATAACTGGTTTGTGGGAGAGGAGAGACCTGATGACTGACACTTTGCCTTTTTTATTACCACAGTCGGTCAGTCAATCATTTGCATGTCCCTTGCAGAACTTTGCCTCCTACCTGCTCTCTTGTAGACCTCTTGGTTGTAAGCAAGATGCCCTGTTGCTGATGCATCTATTTGCAGATAATCAATAACGTCTTGCAGCCATCTCCACCTTGTTTTTCCTCTTTTTCTTTTTCCCATTATGTACCCTTTCAAGATGAAATTCTCTAAATTCTCATGACATTTAATATGTCTTATTATCACAAGAGACATGAATTTAGGACAAAGAGTTTTGGAGACATAAATTTTTATTTTTGATTGACTCTCATCTTGATATCTTTAGATATGAAATTAAAATTTTTAAAACTATTTTCACATCATTTTTATACGAATCTCTACCTTTAGCTAACTGTTGTCACAGTGTCTTTAGGCATGGAATTCTAAATTTTTGAGTGGTTTCACAAGATCTTAATATAAATTTTTATTATTGGTCACCTTGTATTATGATTAGAAGCTTTCACTCAACAAACATTCACAGAAACTGGTTCTTTTATTAGATTTCATACAGATCAAATCATATTGATTACTAGAAAAATGCTGTTTTACAAGTTGATATGAAACCACAAAGCAATAACATAATTCCCCATATTTTGTTACCAGACTATTTGAGTAGTGTGATGTTTTCATGTTCATTCCTTTTTTTTTGTGTGTCAACAAGCATAACATGACAATAACTTCATGTGCAACTGATGGTGACAATGTATATGTTACATGTATGAAGGAAAACTCTGAACTTGATTGTGGATCATTTGTATTTTATATGCCAGATGAGGCAAATTCTCATAGGGAGCACTTGTATAAACACTAATCTCTTTATGTACAGATTACTCTATGTAACATGGCATTTATATGCCATAGGGGTGTGACCACTTTCACATTTCGAGGCCACTACAGCAGGCATGCTCCCTGCCTGTGTCTTCCTAGGGAAACCCCAGTTACCAAATTTTTGGAGGCTGGGTTGGCCCTGGTGCCGATAGATCTGAAAAAATTCTGGCCGAGTGTGAAATCAAACAAGGAAGCTTCTGATCTGCAAGCAAATACACTAACCACTACACCACTGTGCCACCAAACATAACATAACTTCATGGGTGCTTGAACATTCATTATTTGCAGCACGAGATAAGTTGTGAATGTGAAAGCCTTTATAATGTCCTTTCAGTCACTTCATCACTTTTTTTTTTTTTATTCACAAAATATGTTACTATGCATATTTGCCATCTGTAAGGTAGTTTAAACCAAATGTTTTTCAATGCCATCACTGCTTGCTCATTCCTTTTCATCGCTGGTAGATGACATGGTTATAGAAATCCAGAATTTACACCAGTAACTTAAAAAAAAACAAATCATTTTCCATCTCTAATCTTTTATCCTGTAAAGTGACCTCTGCAGAATTACTTATTTCCACTATGTCAGTAGCTTATTTTTAATCTTTTCCCAGTTTTAACTCGTATATAGTCCCAATACATCGTCCTGACATCTTTTTTCCTTAATGAACCATGAAATCTTAGCTTACTCTGAAGCAAGCAGATACTTTCCATTGTTAGACATCAATATGTACATCATGCAGAATTCTTTTTTTTTTTTATTATTATTACTTTGCCTAGAATGCATTTATCTTGTAATTTTTTTTTTAAACACAATACAAATTTTTAAACATAAATTAACAATCATCACTTTGTCTTATGCTTCACGTCTTATAGTGACTGTCTGGAGGTCCTAAGATGATTCTCACAATGTGCTACAACTGTGAAATTCTGAGAAAAATTATTTATTAATATACAGAAAAACCAGTCTACATGCTCTAAGGTGACTGTTCTTTGTAAAAGGGCAATAACTCCTCAGTGTAAATATATCCACACCAGTAGTTTACTGTGAAACATGCACACTGTAACAGGCAGAAATTAATTTTGCAAAATATATATATATTATTAAACATAAAAAATGATGATTAAAAAGGTTTTTAAAATAAACTTATGCCAGACCAAAAATGCTATATACACATTTTCTTTTTTAAACACCACTGCAATCATCAAAATACAAGATGTGAGGATATCTTTTTTCCAAAGAAATCTATTGGACCATAAGTGAAGAGACAAATGGTGGGGCAACTAGATATGGAAAAAACTTTCTGACACTCTACTTGAATAAAGCATTACTAGGGCATACATTTTTTAATGCACAAAACTAATCATTCCATTTGATTTATACTGAATACGGGCTCATGTATTTTTACTGTTAATAATAATAATAATCTCATATATCATGTTAGAATATTAAAAGCCAAGAAATTCTCTGTGTGGAATATATCTTCACAGTTTTAATTTCATGTAGTGAATTTTGTATTCTTGCATAGTAAACAAATGATACAGTGTGATAAACTGAGTATGAACCTCTACAGTGATGACACAGTTAAAGAAGGGAAAGAGTTGAACTCCATATGGCAGTTGCACTAGCTGTGGTCCAATCACAAATAGGCAGTGCATAAACACCTTGGTCAGGAAGCATCCATGAAAGTTTATGTGATGTCAACTTGTGACTGGAACACTGATCATCTAGCTGGAGTGTAGGAGTTTGTCCTTTACTTGTTTCCTCGTGACTTTTCATTTTCTCATGTCTGTGTGTTATTATTTTTATGGTTATCTCTGCATAAACCACAGTTACAGTATTTAAGAGAGTTGAATGTATGCTGGGTATTTCAGGCACTCTGCATACACATACACACACAGATAAAATACTCCTTTGTAGTTTCTATCAACATGGGAGATACAGGTATATACGGCAGAACACAACTTATGAACTTTTAAAATTCATGAATACTAAAACTTTAAAAATTTTATACACAAGGGTGTACTATAAATGGTGACATACACCTATGATAATACATACAGGCTAATAAATGTGATTTACAAGAAGCTCAGAAAATATAAATTATCAATCCCCCCATCCCCAAATAACATTTATCTTTGGATTGTTATATCTTTAGAAAGAGTATTTTAAACTTCTTAGGGTGATGTTTTATATTCTAAATCATTGTATGTTTCAGCTTTACTTCATAAGTTTACCAATATAAATACTTTTATCTGTATACAATATGTGTACAACAGTGCATGTTCATCAATTATCCAGTAGTATGTTGTATGAATGGCATTTCCTATCATGGACACATGTACTATTTCAGTATATCATGTAAATAATACACATGAATTAATACCGATTATACATAATATATGCTTTTTTGTTTTCAGCACTGTATCTTAAATCTTCAGCATGTTTGGTCATTGGTTTCGACTGTACAAAACGTGAAAATTAACTTTGGTAATGAATTCCCAAATTATAAAAGTAAAAATGAAAAAAAGTGTCATTAGTTCTGTATGTTCACTCTCCATTCATTCGTGTATATACTGATTGCATGCTTATGTTAATATACAAGTCAAACATGGCCCTAACTTTGGTTAGGTAAGACTCTAGGGACTCTAGGGTAAAGAAGAGGAGAAAGGAAAAAAAAAAGGTGTGCAGTGATTTACCAATGTTTGTACATAAATTCTACATGTATGCCAATGTATCATATGAAACTTTTTAATCAACTACAAAACGTGAAGCACAACCAAGAACTAAAATAATGCACATAATCATACCAGCAAATCTAAACCTGTTAAAGACACTGTTCTGGCTGATCCTGGTGCATCTGGTAACAGACTTGTTACAATGGTAAATCTGAAGCATGGTCAACTTTATACTAATCAACATGTTTCTGTACCGATAAACATGCTCAGAGAAGTAATTAAACCAAATTACCACATTCATAAAGTCAGCATGATTTTATCACATTTTATCACTGTCCACTACCAAAAACTCCTCACTTGCAGCTATAGGAAGTTCTTACAACAAAAGGAATATGTATACTGTTTAGATGAAGCTTGGAATATATGGACATATTCCGCTGAATGTTGTGAGAAGCTGGGCCTGCAATTATTAGACTTTCCTAGATGTATTGTTTCTAATCTGGCATTTAAAAAATATTGCCCATAAAACACAAGAAAATTAGTCAATTCCAACAAAAAAATATTGAAACATAAGTGATCTTGTTTTCTGTTTACATGTGTACAACAAACTGTTAATTAAATATAAGAAGTGTTCCTTAGATAAGCTATCAGTAATGACTGAAGTTCAGATAATGTTATCAACTAAGAAACATGGTCCTTCTTTGTATTGCATATCTTTTATGTATGCAATGGATTACTATCTCTCCATGACCTTTATGCATCTTTACATCACTGGAGATGGTTTTGAAGCTCACAGATTCTAGGTGATCATTTCTCTCCACAATTCCCCGTCTTTTCTGTTGATTATGAGATCCGCCGGTGACTTTCTTCCTAGCCACACTGACAGCCCATCCAGTAACTTCTCTCTCTGTCTTCCCCTGTCTCTTCTTCCCTCAATTTTTCCAGTTGCCACAGTGTGTTCCAATTTTCCTTTTCTCAGGAAATCTCGCCTGTCTGCCTCTGATCTTAGCTATAATTTGCTTTTTAACTCCAGCCTCTCTTAAGATTTCTTCACTAGTTTTCTTGGCTGCCGATGGTACCTTCAACATTCTTCTTATAAACCACATTTCCATGGCCTCCATTTCTCGCTGTACTCTCTTATTCATAGACCTTGGTTCACACCATAAAACAGAATTGGCTCGATGTAACATTTAAGTACTCGGAGAATCTGTTTCCACTGATATGGATCTAGCTCACAGATATCTTTTTCTCTTTAAATGTGAGCTACTGAGCATTATTTTGATGGGCAATATTTGTATCTCTGCACTTGTGTCTCCCTCTACTGACATTTGGCTCTCATTTCCACGTCAGATAACACTGCACTCACACACAGCTGACCTACATTTAGCATAACCAATAGGCATTTCTTTCAAGTCCTCATGATTGATGAAACAAAACATTTCAATGAATGCCTTGCAAATATCTTGTCTCTCAGTTTTGTGATTCCTCATGATGTTCCTTCTATAAGATACAAGTATCTTCTTGCTGATGCAGATGTCATTCATTCATACATGTCCCTCCCATATCAGCCTTATACTGCTGAATATTGCTGCATTATAGAAGTTTAAAACATACTACAGCTCTTAGGAGTTGGGTACTGTGTCCTGGCACACGATGTTCGTTCATTTGCAAAAATGAAAAACATGTTTTTTTTCTCCTTGTTCTGAATATGTTGACCATGTTTTTTTTTGGATGCACATAAAGTGTATCTCTGGATATTACCAATGACAGTATACAATTCTTGTTGAGAAAATGGTGTTGCATAGGCATTCATTCATTCATTCATTTGCATGTCCCTTGTGGAACTTTGCCTCTCTAACAGCACTCCTGTAGGCCGCTCGGTTATGAGCAAGATGGCCTGCTGCAGATGCATCCATTTGCAAATCATCAACGATGTCTTGCAGCCATCTTCGCCTTGGTCTTCCTCTCTTTCTTTTTCTCATTATGTACCCTTCCAAGACGGTCTTCTCTAGATTATCATGACATTTAATGTGTCCAAAATATTTAAGTTTTCTGTTTAATACTCTTTACTAGCCAGCCTTCTTCAATATTAAGTTCTTGTAGGACTGATATATTTGTTTTTTTTTTTTTTGTGTCCATGATATCTGAAAAACTCTTCTTTGTCTACATCTTCTCCAACATTCCTCATTATATTTCAGCATACAAGTTAAATAAGTAAGGCGACAGCATGCACCCCTGACGGACCCCTTGTTTTATGTCAAACCAAGTTGTTGTTTCACCATTTATTCTTACTTCTGTCTAGATACATCAGTGACATTAATTGTATCACATGTGTTGGAAACCCCATTTTTTTCCCATTATTTCCCAAAGTTTCTGGTTTTGTACACAATCAAATGCCTTTAATAGTCTATAAAAGATAAATATATGTCTAAAATCAGCTTGGGCCATACTGACTTCTTCTTTTTTTTTTAACGAAGTCTATCCATTATGATTTTTAACAGAATTTTACTGGCACGACTAACGGGGCAACAGTTTTGTAGTTTGTACATAATTTCAGGTTACTCTTTTTTTTTTGGTAGTGGTATGAATATAGTTCTTTTCCATCCTTTGGCCAAATACCTGAATGCCATATCTTTTTACATAGTGCATGATAGATTGTTGCACATTCCTTTCCTTCTGCTTTAATAAGTTCAACTGTTATCTCATCACATCCTGGTGATTTAGCATTTTTCAGATTCTTTATTGCCCATAAATCTTCTTAAATTGTCGGTTCAGGTTCTTTCTCTTCCAATAATAATTCCCAATGTTGATTTCTGCTTTCACAGTCAGTTGTATCATACATTCCTCTGCAATATTCCTTCCATCTTTCTAGAACTTCCTCTGTCTCTGTCAAGATCTTCCCCTCCTTGTCACAAATTACATTTAACTTAGGTGTGACATTTCTCGTCAATGTCTTCATTTCTTTAAACATTTCACTAGCTCTTCTACACTTCTGATGTCCTATTCTTTCACAACAATCTTGTATGTATTGTTTTTTTTGTCTTTTCTTATATTTCTTCTTATTTCTTTTGTTAAAGATTGTTGTTTGCCACTTTCCATTTCATCTTCTTTTCTCAGTGTTGTTTTATTAGTCTAGTGTGCCTGCTGTAGTCCATCCACTCTTTTGTTTTCTTTAATGGAACCATGTCTTAAGCTGTTGTTATAAAGATATCTCTGGCCTGTGTAGCCAGTTCATCTGGTGTCATCTCCTCCTGTACAGCCATCAGGATCTCGAAATGGTTCTTCATGTAGATACCATATTGTTTTGGTATTTTTGTAAGATCAAGTGGAGTGGTCTTGATCATCTGTCTTTTTTATCTTTATCTTCATGTCTGTTATTAATAAGTCATGGTCCATGTTACAATTGACACCTGGTAGAGTTTTTGCTTAAGTTTTACCTGATCTCCACCTTCATGTGTAGTCTTCTTGGATGTTGTCTAAAAAGTGTGTTTGTGATCATTAGCTCATTTTCCATGCAAAACACCACTAGATTGTCACCTGCCTCATTTCTATATTCTATACAAAATTTCCCCAAAACATATACTTTGTCTTCTGCTCTTTCTGTACCAATCTTTGCATTAAAATCACCCATTATTAATACAGTATCTTTTTTTTCATACCTGGTCTATCATCATTTGCAGTGTGTTATAAAAGTCTCTACTTCCGCTTCTTCTGCTGCTGATGTAGGTGCATATATCTGGATGATTGTTACATTTCTAGGAGTGCCCTGAAGTCTGATACTGAGGATTATATCACTTACTGGATTGTGACCTAGTAATGCTTTTGATGTTGATGTGTCCAAGTAAAAAGCCACTCCATTCTTTCCTCCTAATTCTCCACCAGAGTATAAAAAGATATTATCATTCTCGCTCTTGAAGTGTCCTGATCCTTTCCATCAATGTTCACAGATTACCAAAATAGTATCCCCGTTCTTTTCATCTATGAATATGAGATCTAATATAAATTCATCTAAAAATGGGCACTTGAATGAAAGATACTGCTGATTTAACTTTTAAAAAGTTTATAAGCATACAAACATGTGATTAGAAACTTCTTCAAATATTTAATCACAATTCAGTTATGCCAAGTTTAAAATTTATTATTAAACACTAATATGTCAACATTATATGTGTGTTTAACTGCAATGTGGAAACTGAACAAAATGTTGCATCAATGAAAAGAAACTCAAAAAAAAAAAGTGTAATTCTGAAACTTAACAAAAGATATAAATGAGAGACATTATATAAAAAGAATGTACATGTCGATATCTCTTATCAGAAAGCACATTTCTGAATCAACTCGCTACAAATCTACATTTGCTGTGCTTCTGGGTTATAACAGTCATGTCAGCACCATCAACTTAAACAAAAACAATAATTTTTGACTCTTGGATTGTTGAAACCAATCCTTTTCTAGAAGCTCCACAGTTCTCTCACTGTAACTCTTGATAATTCTACATCAAATATGAACAAAGCTAAACATTCACATTCGTTTCTCAGTGTTTATCAGTCACAGTCCACCTTCATCATTTCTGAAATGATCAAAGCCAACATGAGAAAATCTAACTCAGTGCAAAAGAAAGGAAATGTGTTACATATTATAAAAGAAAACAACACTGAGATTTAAAGCAACAAAAAGTTCTGATAATGTCACTTACATAGCAGTAATAATAGTTTAAAAACATTTCACAACATATTTTCTTGTAATTGTTCACACCCTTCTCCTCATATTAAAAAAAATGTATGGACAGCAATCGTTTAACTGTTTACCACACATCATCATCATAACCTTTCACATCATTATGGGAAGCAGCACCCAAACCCTCTGGAAAGTGTTAAGTTTCAAGACCTAACACAAGACACAATGAAGATGTCATGCTCATACTTCAGTGGCATCTTACACATCTTTAAACTTTAATAATATGCTGGACTTGCAAATGACAGTTACACCCCTGTGGCTTCTCAACCTCCAGAGTCTGAGGGCTTTAATTCAATACTGCTTTTATGCTATGATCACATTGAACCAGCAAGTACAGGTAAATGATGATTAAAAACCAGGAAAACTGAAACTTTCTGTAACTGACTCACATCACCAAAAACATGGTAAAAGGCAACCAGCGAAATCTCTACCTGGAGGATAACTGACCCCGTGGACTGACAATGCTCAGTTTGCATAGAGGAGAATTAGTCAGTTTTGATTCTGGTTCAGCATAATAGCATTTTGTTAAGATTAAATCTCAATGCTAATAAGATTTTTTTAAAAATAAAATAATAAGATAAGGAAAAAAAATGTCACACAAACATTTGCTTTCTGCTGATGTTTGTAAAGCATGCTTAATTTTACATTATCTCTTTCTCTCTCTCTCTCTGAACCTTAAGTGCCCAGGGCACATGGGGCTTCTGCAAAGGTTTTCCACAAGTGCCTTTTTTTCCGCTCTTGCCTAGGTGAGCCCTCTATTGCTCAACATCCTCTCTGTTCTTCTCCATGTCTCCTTTGGTCTACCCTTACTTCTATTCCCCTGTGGGCATTTTAGTGCTTTTTGGTAGTGAGCCATCAGTCTTTCGGAGCACGATCCAACCATCGCCAGCGTCTTTCGTCAATAATTGCAATTATACATTATAGATAAGTATAAAGTACTGAATGCTGTATTGAGAAAACAGTATTTTGGAAAGTGCTTCATGTGATGTGAAAGATGGGTATACCTGTACTGGTTTCCAAAAATCTTAATGCAATCACTGCTTTTATGTGTGATCTTATGTGGGCTCGAAATGGAAGGACATCCTTGGAAGGTTAGACTAGCTAGCGTAGTGGTTAGAGCACTCATCTAGCAACCGAATGTTGAGGGTTCGAATCCCCATCTGAGTGGGTTTTTTTTTTTTTTTCCCAACCAATACGGCCCAGAGGTTGACCCAGCCTCGTAAAAATGGGTACCAGAGAAAATCTGGGAAGGAAAGGCAGCAAGGAAAGGAACTGGCCACTCTACATCATACACTGATGGGCCAGCATAATGAGGTCTCTAACGTTTCATCTCCCTACGGCATTTGCTATGAGACTGTCTATCTATCCTTGGAAGAAGAGAATAATGACAAAGAAAATGGTAATTAAATTTAATTATTTATCTACAAGTATATTATATTCTCTTATTTTTGTAATCCAGCTCCCTTCTCCTCACTTAAAAAAAAAATTGCAAATTTAAATACACTGATTTCAGAATCATTATTGATCTCATTCATTTTTTAAAAAATTTTTTAACAGACATCTGTCATGTACCATTACTTAACTATTAAAGTATATGGTAAGAAAATATAAAATGACAATAAAAGATGACATAAATAATGCGTAAGGTAAATTAAATGAAAAGAAAAAAAAAAGGAATAGTTCAATTACATTTTTCTTTTTACTATACAGTAGTTATGTTTGTCCTTTGACAACAGACATAATTAGCTAGTCCTATGAGTGCATATAATAGTCCTGGCCACAGACAGAGAATTGAAAGAGGAATATTTCCTGCAAACTTTGAGCAAAAGAGTACACATCTTGTTATAAAACTTTATGATGCATGCTTGCAATGTTGACAAATGAATGCATCTTGCAAATCTGGACCAATCAAGGTGTACGATGAATATCCCTTTATAAAGGAAATCAGAGGAAACTTACTTATAAAAACACATGAAGCATTCATCCATTTCTTCCACCGAAAAATAAAAAAAAGTTTAAACCATAACTTTTCAATCCATATGAAATTTACTTTCAAAACAATAATTACATGAAAATGATTAAAATTTACATTAAATGCAAGTAAACATAGAAATAATGCCTTGCTCGTTGCATAAGATAAAAAACAGTAGCCAATTTGCTGTTAGTAAGGTGTTCATAGTTTGTGTCGTTTGGATCTTATAAATGCCATTCCATGATTTCTCATGTGAGTTTTCAGATTAGCTTCAATATCAAATACTTTGTAACATACAGTACATTCAAGTGGATTAGAATGTGAAATTTTGGTTGCTGTATTTGGTCTGTCATTGTTGGAATCCATTGATCTTAGCTCTGGTTTGTTAAAGGGGTGGATCTCTGGCATAAGGTCCATCTCTTCCTCCTCTAACTTGGGCTCTTCTATGTTCTGCCCTTCCAAGTAGTTATCAACATCTCTGATTTTATGCACAGCTAAAAGATGCTTTTTAAGTGCAAGGAACACAGTAAAACACAGACCACATTCAGGACACTGAGGCTCCATGGCTGAGTTATGAGAAGTAATGTGCTGGGAGAAGTCTTGAGAACAAGCAGAGGAAAAACCACACTTGCCACACATGTAATCACCCTCACCGGCAACACGCAACCGCTTGGGTGCAGAAGGGCCCTCAGTCTCATTTGGTGCAGGTAACTTCTGGCCACTGCTGACATTTTGTTCTTCTGTTCTGATGAGTCTGTTAACAGTATCCATTTTAACTATTCTGTGTTTTTTAGTGATGTGTCTCGATGCTAGTTCCTTTTTCGTGAATATTTTGTTTTTTCCCCTCCTTTTACACACAACACAATGATACACTATCCTTGTGCCATCATGTGACCTACTGACATGTTCATCTTTGGCATGTGAGCTCTGAAACGCCAAGCCACAGAGAAGACAAGGAAACACGCTAACATGCGTTGGATTGTCTGTATTTCTACTGTCTGTCTCCCCTTGCTGTTGTCCTCCAGGTTCTGTGCCTAACTGCTTGTTCTCATCAATTCTGACAAGAGTTTCTCCATCTCTGGAACATTCAGATACCAGTTCTTTCTGACTTTCTTCTCCCTCGTGGACTCTCTGAGAAGACATTTCTGAATTGGTGGTGATCTTTGCTTTAGACATGAAATCTCTTTGTTGTTGTTGTTGATGAGATTTTAGATGGTCAGTAAACTTGGTGCTATCTATTAATTTTTTACACACATCACAGTGAGTCACAGCAGTAGCAGTCATGCCCTTCCATGGTAAGTTGGTACCTGTTGTACCAGCAATGACTATTTTAACTGGATGAGGCAATGCTGTATCTGTAACGCTATTACTAGAAGATGAAACTTTGGAGACTGCTTGACTGTGAGGTTTAGTTAGCTGTGAAAAGATTTTCTCTGTTCTGTGCTGTTGCAGGTTTGGTTGACTGTTCTGCTTGTCTGTACCTAATTGATTTGATGTTGATTTTGGTAAAATGGAAACAAAACACAGCTGTTTTTCCTTTGATGTCAATGTAAATGCAACCTGCCTTTGTTGCCCATCATCAGACTTTGCTTTTGCAGTTGCTTTATTTCAAACAATTTACTGAAGTTCACACTTTCTGGTACTTTTTCTGGGTTTTCTGCCTGCATATCAACACAGACGTTCAGTCTCTGAGCTAAAGAACGTGAACATTTCTTTTGGACAATGTGTTCTACAAGATTTTTTCTGCTCCAGAATAAACTGTAACAAATCGTACATCGTTTTGATTTGTGCGGGTGATCTTCTTCTAAATGTTTGTTCAGCCCAGCTTTATTAACAAATGACTTGGTGCAAATGAAACACTTCCATCTGAATGATGATTTGTTTTTAAATTCATCTACGTGCTGGTCAACATGCTTTCGTAGTTCTGTAGGTGATTTCAGTATTTGCCTGCAGCACAGACATATTACTGATGCTCTGACGGCGATGTCTTTGATTTTATGTACTTTATCCAAATGCCCCTCAAGGCGACCTTGCTGTGTGAAAACTAACATGCAAAAGGGGCATTTAAACAGTGTGCGTATGTGTTTTCCAGCCACATGTTCCATCAACTGAGTGATGGCACTGAACTCTCGACCACAGAAACATTTTATAGCAAGAAACCTGTTGAAATGCTTACACAAATCTAAATGATCAAACACAGATCTCATATCATCACCCTCAAACGCTGACTGAAAATCATGTTTTCCACATTCTGGACAGGTCATGTTTCTCACTTCCCCACAGTGAATTTTCAAGTGGGCTTCCCTTGCACATACAGTGGGCAGAAACATTTCACATGAAGGACAAGAATACTTTCTGAACACTGAAAGACTCAAATGACATGACAAGTTAGAAAACTTTTCCTGGCAAATCGTGCATGTGTCCAAATTACGTGGCACATTACTGGCGGGTGAATCTGATATGTTCCGAGTAACTGTTTTCACTCTGCTAACTGCTGAGTTATCAACTGATACTGTGCCAACAGGCACATTCTGACTTTTGGACCCTGAGGATTTAACTGCTCTTCTGAAATAACCTTTTTTTGTTCCTACAGCAGGCCTTTCTGACATCTCTGTGTTATGGTTTTTAGATTTATTATCCACATCAAACTCATATGGTTGAAAACACAAAATATCATAGTAGTTTAACACTGGCTTGCTAAGTTCACTCTGCAGATGCATGTAAAGAGAGCATTTGTTATAGAATAAAAGGTTCATCTTACAGTGTTTGCAGTGAAAACGAAGATAGAAAACTGTACGCTTAAGATGGAAGTCTAAACCTTCTTTGTTATTATATCCCTCACCACAAACTGAACACTTTACTGGGGATTCTGAACTGTTATTGTTCTTAGGAATCTCTAGCAAGTCACTGTCCTTTAAGTCTATCCCACGTAAACAAAAGGAGACCACTGTGTTTCTTATCATCCTTGAGACACTTTCTGCAATTAATGTGTGACTATTTGAAAGTAATGTTGAGGAAGATGGGGTTGAACTTGTCAGCCTAGTATTAGCACTTTTACCACCTGTTTGAACATCTGCAGCAAATATTTTCTGAGGCACTGATGGTGTCACGGTGGTTATATTACTCAAGCTAGGCAAAGATGACTGTGGTATCAAAAGTGCTACTTTGTTTTGCTTATCATTAGTAGTGTCCTGTAAAAACACACAGGAATACATTTTTTCTGAGTTTGAGGTCCCCGTTCTACTCTTAATAATAATATTTGATGGAATTAACTGTGAAGATCCACCTGGTTTGGATCCACTGTTAATCTGGCATGTAGTGACACCTACTGTTGTTGCCACAGAAAGGGCAGAAAGTGATACTCTTGGGGGAATATAGTGCAGTTCATTCTCAGAAGTGGGCTTATTTGGTGCTATACATGGATCTGTGGTCCGAATACTCAAGGTAGAATTTGTGCTGCAATGTGAAATTTCAGTCTGATGGTTGTTACTTCTCTTGGAGTTACAGCTGTCATGTGTCTCATAAACTCTTTCTGCTGGTGGTAGCACAGAACCAATTATCTCATTCTCAAAATCAGAACAAGTTTTAGATGCATTAATGATTTTCACTTCAGATGTTTCTCCTCTCTGTCCTTGAATGGAAGGCAGAGTATGCTGGACCATATTTTGCTGTCCTTGATTGGCAGAAAATGCATGATGGACCATGTCTTGCAGCAGCCCAAAAGCTGATAATGGAACAGATTCTACATTATTACTAGTATTTGTGATCTTGCCTGCAGAACTTTCACTAATCTGGCTCACTTCTGATGTTACCAGACTCTCTGTTTTTTCACTCTCGTCCTCAATTTCTGTTTCAGTGTATCCACCTCGAACATCCAATATTATTGGCTGGAAGTCAGTGCTGCTGGGAGAATAAGTTGCTTCCTTACTGAAGGCTGACACTGAAGACTCTGGTGACCTACATGCAGGAGTGTTCTCTGCCTGGTCCTCTAGTTCAGATGTGACAGCCAAACTGCTGCCACAGTATTCATTATCTAACAGCAAATCAGCTTCTTGAGCTGACACATGAACACACAAATCTGTGGGTGTATTCACATCATTATCCCTGGTCAGCTCATTCTCAGAAAGTAAAATGGATGTAGCACCAACTTCATTGTTATCAATGTTAATATTGTCGGTGGTAATACGATCTTCATCTGCACTTGTTTTGACTTTCCTAATGGTGTCTACAACTGTCTTCTCTGAATCTGGAAAGCTCAACAAGTTATTTTTATCTTCTCCAATGAGGATGATACTGTCATCATTGTGGTTCTCACTGACAACTCTATCTGCTGACCTTTCTTCTGCTGCTGTTGTATATTGTTTATCTGGTTCTTGAACATGATTTGCATCAAATGAAGCTGACCTACTTCCTTCTGAAATTTCAGTCTCACTTATTTGTCTGCAGTTTTCAGTCAGGCTGGTACTATCACAACTCACTCTGTCACCAAGCTCAATACTTCTGAACACCATTTTAGAGGCATTCACAAGGTTCTCATCATGGTTTAGAGTGTGTTTCACGCTACAGTTAACTAAATAAGGTCTGGCTGTATCAGCTTCAATGGCCTCATACTTTCTCCAATGCTTTTACTTACATCAGACAAGCAAGATGATTGGTCTGGTTTACTAGCATGAGAAACTGAAGCTGCTTCTTGAAAACATTTCTCTGAAGATGCAGCAGTCCTAACATTCTGTGTCTGCTGTAGTCTCCCTATATCAACATCTCTCATCTCCTTCAGATCCTCTTGTGAAGAAGTATCCATTTGAGAATGAATAATTCTTACTCACCACAAATTCTCCCTTTGATCTCAAGTACACCTGGAAGATAACATACAGAAATAATTATTTACTAAGTGGTATTGTCATTCATCAACAGTGATCACAACCTGTGCATAGGGAAAATAAAACTAAAATTGAAAAGCCAACACAAGAAATCAGTACACAGAAAGATAAACAGCCACAGCCTACAAGAAGAAAATACTAACATTAATTTCAATCAGGAACTTGCCAATCATTCCAAAACACCCAGTGAAGTTGAAGAGATAAGTATAGATGAATTATGGAATTCTTACAGCACAGCCATAATCACAACAGCAAAAGCAAGCACTGGACTGAAAAAAACAAATAGAAAAGCATGGATATTAGACAAAACATGGAAGTATATACATGAAAGACGAGCAGTCAAATTAGACATGTTGAATGCAAAAACAGATCCTGGAAAAGATCTGGCGAAAGCAACATACAAAGAAATAGACAAGAAAGTAAAAAGTTCAGGTAGAAGGGATAAAAGAGAATACCAGCAGTGAATTTAATGGCTAACAACAAAGCTGCAGGTGAAGATGAAATAACAGCCGAAATGCTAAAAACTATCAATAGTGACAACATGAGACAACTACAGAGAATGTTTAACAAGATTTGGAAAGAAGAAAAGGTCCCTTCTAATTGGAAGAAAGGAATCATTGTTAAAATACCAAAAAAAAGGCAAACTTAGTGATTATAACAACTGGAGAGGAGTAACCTTAATATCAGTTGTGTCAAAAGTATTTTGCAAGGTCATTTTGAATAGACTCAAAGATATAGTGGATACTGCAATGAGAGAAGAACAAGCAGGATTTCGAAAAAGGAGAAGCTGTCTCAACCAGATCTTTACTCTCAGAATAATACTTGAAGAACATATTGAAAAGCAGAAACCATTAATATTGAACTTCATAGATTTTAAAAAGGCATTTGATAGCATACACAAAGATTCATTATGGAGAATTTTATGTCTATATGGAATACATCTAAAACTGTCAACATCATTAAGGACTTCTACAATAGATATGTTTGTGCAGTCAAGACAGAAGAAGGGATGAGTGAATGGTTCCAGATTGAAACAGGTATGAAACAAGGATGTATACTGTCTCCTTTACTTTTTAGGATTACAGTAGACTTCATAATGAAAAAATGTTGCACAGGTAACACAGGTATTGACTGGGTACATGGGACCCAACTAGAAGATCTTGATTTTGCTGATGACTAACTCTTATCAGTAATAATGTGAATTCCATGCAAGAAAAAACAGATAGCCTGTCTTCACTGGCTAGCAAAATAGGACTTGAAATTAACAAAACAAAAATAATGAAAATTCCTATTAATCAAAATGGAAAAATACACATAGAAGGGACAGATATTGAAGAAGTCAATCAATTTGCATACCTTGGCAGCTACATAGACCAGGATGGTGACACTAGAAAGGAAGTTAGGATCAGAATTGCAAAAGCAGCATCAATCTTCAAGAATCTTGAGAACATATGGAATTCAAAAGTTATAAGCACAAAAACCAAGTTAAGACTATTCAATTCAAATGTAATATCCACCCTCATTTATGCATGCGAAAGCTGGAAAACAACTAAAGAAATAGAAAAGAAATTAGACTCTTTTGAAAACAAATGCCTAAGGAAAATACTCGGCATCAAGTGGAACGAATTCAAAACAATGCAGAGATAAGACAGATGACTAAACAACAACCAGTCTCATGGGTGATCAGGAAAAGGAGATGGACATATGTTGGTCACTTGATGAGAAGAAATGATCAGAGAATCCCAAAACAAGCTATCAAGTGGAACACAACAGGCCGAAGAAAAAGAGGCAGACCGCGTGAAACTCTGAAGAGGACATTATTAAGAGAGGCCAAATTAACAGGCATAAAATCCTTTGATGAGGTTGAAAGACTCGCTGAAGACAGGAAAAATTGGCGAACTACTTTGCGAGCCCTATGTGATGTTTAACGGCGCGGGAAGGATATAAGATTGTCATTCAATAAAAGCAAAGAATAATTCCAAGAACAGGGATGACTGGAGAGCCTTTATCAATGGCGTATGCTCTCAAGGGAGTGAAAGGTGGTGATGATGATGATGATTGTTATTCACTTTCTTACATCTTACATCCTTCCCGTGCTGTTAAACGTCACATAGGGGTCGCATAGTTGTTTGCCAAGTTTTCCTGTTCTCGGTGAGTCTTTCAACTTCATCAAGGAATGTTATGCCCACTAAACTGGCATCTCTTAAAAATGTCCTCTTTAGAGTTTCACGTGGTCGATGTCTTTTTCTTCGGCCTGTTGTGTTCCACTTGATAGTTTGTTTTGGTATTCTCTAATTGTTTCTTCTCATTACGTGGCCTACATATGTCCATCTTCTTTTTCTGATCACCTATGAGACAGGTTGTTGTTTGCTCATCTGTCTTATCTCTGCATTGTTCTTGAATTTGTTCCACTTTATACGAAGTATTTTCCTGAAGCATTTGTTTTCAAAAGATTCTAATTTGTTGTCTATTTCTTTAGTTAATTTCCAGCTTTCACATGCATAAATGAGGGTGGATATCACATTTGAATTGAATAATCTTAACTTGGTTTTTGTGCTTATAACTTTTGAATTCCATATGTTCTCAAGGTTTTTGACAGGCAATGCTGCTTTTGCAATTTGAATTCTCCATTCACTTTGGTAAGACAAAAATAAATGTGTGTGAAAATAAAACAACATATAAATTTCTCAGGTACTGGGGGGGGGGGGGGGGAGAGAAGAGAAGAAACACTGAATAAAAAAATTATCATCATTAGTTCTTTGTCGCACAAATCTGAAACAAGTTGACAGATTCAAGTACTTAGGAACGATTATAACAACTGATGGGAAATGTCACAATGAAATAAAAAGCAGACATGCTCAGTCCAAGTCAGCATTCTAGAAAATGAGATACATCTTGTGCAACAGATCCATATCAAAGGAAACAAGATTCTGAGTGCTTAAATGTTACATCGATCCAATTCTGTTTTATGGGTGTGAAGCATGGTCTATGAATAAGAGAGTACAGCGAGAAATGGAGACCATGGAAATGTGGTTTATAAGAAAGATGATGAAAGTACCATGGACAGCTAAGAAAACCAATGAAGAAGTCTTAAGAGAGGCTGGAGTTAAAAAGCAAATTATAGCAAAGATCAGAGGCAAACAAGTGAGATTTATAGATTTCCTAGAGGAAAATTGGAACACTGTGGCATCTGGAAAAACTGAGGAAAGAAGAGACAGAGGAAGACAGTGAGAGTACTTACTGGATGGGCTATCAGTGTGGGTAGGTAGAAAGTCACTGGCAGATCTCATAATCAACAAAAAAGACAGAGAATTGTGGAGAGAAATTATCGCCTACACCATGAGGCACGGCACTTAGAAAGAACATCAAAAATCAACATCACGGAAATTATATGCTACATTACAAGAAACATGAAAAATACAATTTAAAAAATTTGCACACAGCACATGAATGGCTGTAGCCCATAGGAATTCAAATCTACAACAGCAATATCATCAAGGCCAAAACCACTTAAGAGAAACTACCTGAGATAAACTGTAACATATATGAAAAAAACATGATCACGTGACAGCAGAAAAAAAAACATCTTATTTTCCAGAAGCAAAGTAACAATTTTGAATCATTTCATTCATTCATCTGCATATCCCTTGTGAACTCTGCCTCCCTAACAGTACTCCTGTAGGCCTTTCAATTGTGAGCAAGATGGCCTGCTGCTGATGCATCCATTTGCAGATCCTCAACAATGTCTTGCAGCCATGTTCGCCTTGGTCTTCCTCTCTTTCTTTTTCCCATTATGTACCCTTTCAAGATGGTCTTCTCTGGATTATCATGACTTTTTAATGTGTCCAAAATATTTAAGTTTTCTCTGTTTAATCCTCTTTACTAGCCAGCCTTCTTCAATATTAAGTTCTTATGGTATAGATATATTTGTTCTTTTCTGTGTCCATGATATTTGAAGAACTCTTTTGTAGCATTTACATTCAAAGGCATTTATGTGTTTCTCAGCTGTTTTTGTTAAGTGTCCAGGTCTCACAGGCATATGTTGTGATGGGAAAGATGCATGCCCTTAAAAATCTTATTTCTGTGTTTCTGTCTGTTCCTCTCCACAGATTCTTTAGTTGTTTTACTTTCTGAAGAGCGACAGATGTCCTTCATTTAATTTCCCTCATTGTACCTCCATTATTAGTTAGTAATGATCTAAGATATTCAAAACTCTCCACTTCTTCCAGTTTTGAATCATGCTTCACAAAAGTTGCTGACATATTTTTTAACATACACACATACATTTATATATATTCATTTCATTCATTTGCATGTTCCTTCCAGAAATTTTCCTCCCTAACAGCACTCCTGTAGGCCTCTCGGTTGTGAGCAAGATGGCCTGCTGCTGATGCATCCTTTACTGTGTATTGTAAAATATATATATATATATAGTAATATATATATTGTAATATATATATATATATTACAATACACAATAATGAGCCTGCACTATTAAACTTGGAGACACACATCAATAACTATCTTAATTCATTAAAGTTACTGACAAAGTAAAAAAAATTGACAAAATGCTCTTTATGTCAGTCACACTACATAAATACTGTTTCATCTTGAAATCTAAATATCATCATTCCATTTCTTGCACACAAAGCAATATTTAGGAAAAAAAAAAAAAAGATTTTTCTCCTGTATGAAGAAAATTACACTGAGATAACTTATTGCTTTCGAACAAAAAAAAAACCTTTTGTGGACCGTGTTCACTGATTACACAGAATATCTCACTGAAAATGAGACCAAAATAAACTGCAGAATGAAATGAAATCTTTGTTACTTCACATAATGTAACCAAAATTAACTTCAGAATGGAATGGAATATATTATGACAGATTTGTTTTTCCAAGAAATTTGTTCATGGACATTGTTGTGGTTTTCATTTACTGAAAGCATATTCTTAAAGGTTATAATATGCCTAACTGTTGCTTTCCTTACCTCAAAATGAACACACTATTTGTGTATTTTATTTATTAATGTGAAATAAACTGGACATTTAAATTCAACAAATTATAAACATATTTCAAATGGAGATGTGACTATTTTAGAAATTGACCTTTAACTAAATGGCTGGCCATTTTTTTTAAATCAAAATTTATATAAAATGAGCACATTTTCAAGATAACTGCTGTATGATGGTTTATGTATAGAAAAGATGTATGTGGAATCCTGAATTTTAAAATAGTTACCAAATTTCATAAGTTTATGCCTGGACCATGGTGTTTCTCAAATGGATGGTGGATCTACTTTGCACCTTCCCAAGATTCCACAGTAAAACTTGTTAGTAAATTCATACACCTCGGAAAGATGTGGTATACAACCGCGATCACACACGTTCATTGCTAAAGCATCTGGATACCTGTCATCTGATATTTTATTTGTGCCTGACAAAGATAGGACTTATACGTTTTCCGTGGTTTACTTCCTTCTACGCAGGAATTGTTCTTGCACGGGGTGTTCTATCCCAAACGTCTGCCCTAAATTCTCATAGTGACGTCCCTTAGATCGGAGAAACTTGTCGTGCTCTTCTGACTACTGTAGTTTTGTGTAATTAACAACATTCATTATAAATAATCTGGCAACTGATGCTCGGTATCTGCTCTGTACATGTCATTTTGGATGTATATATGAATCATCAAATAAAACATTTGTGGACTTGATGATGAGAGTTTTACAAACAACTTTTATAAACATGCTTTATGGTGGCGTCGACCATGCTGTATGATTTGTGTCCCACTTATCTTTTCTTGTCCTAGAATCGAGCAAAGCTTCAGTTTTTAAATATATTTTACAACACATATACTCTGACATGCTACTGAGTAAAACCAGCACCCTAGCTTCCCTTCTGCTTCTTTGTATATGTAATTCCTATAGTTCAAATGAGAAAGTGAAAACACCAGGCCACATGAAGAAACTAGGATCACACAGAGATCCTCTAGGGGTTACCATGATTGGTAAGTTTTCTACACCAGCAGTGTTTTATGGGCACTTTGTAAAACCTGGGAAGCCATTGTGGATGAGGTCTGTCCTTGATGCTGTTGAACACCCAGGACTAAAAAACTGGACAGACACATTTTTCAGGTGAGCTACTCAGTGTTGTAGTTCTGTGTAGCAGGCGTCCTGATAATATGTGGACATACAGGCATCAGATGGAAGAATTTTTGTATGTCTTTCATGAAATTAGACTTAGATTAACTTGTAAAGTTAATGGCTTCAAAGTAGACAGAGGTGTATGGTTCAGTTTTACAAAAAGTGTCTTTCTTATAAGGAAAAGATAAGTGTTTAATTTTTCATCTGTTTTTTGTGTTTTTGTCAGCAGTGTTGTTTTTTTTTTTTGTATATGATCCTTGAAAAAAAAGCTTTTGCTGAAATATTGAACTGTTGTATGTTCCTTATTTATATATGCTCATATATTACTATAAAAAAACGAGGAAGACCTAGACTTACTTGAAGAAGAGAAATTATGACAGTGCTCAGAGACAAGGGATACATATGGAAGGAAGCAGAGAATAATTCCAAGAACAGGGATGACTGGAGAGACTTTATCCATGGCCTATGCTCTCAAAGGGGTGAAAGGCGATGATGATGATAATGATATTATTTTCTCCACTTTCATTCAAGCCCATTTTCTTCATTCTTTCAATATTTTTGTAAAACTGAACTATATGGCTCTCTTTCTGCCATTGTTACTAGAACCAGTTATTTCTCAAAATTGCTTATGAAATGTGTCCAAAAAATATTTTCCATACTCAGAAGTGCATTATCATTTGAAGTATTTCAGAAATCCATAACTTCTAGCATATGTCAGATTTTATGATGTTTGATGCATTTCAGAAGTAAATTTGGAAGTGAATCAGTAAGGATTGAGTCCACCAAAAAGGAAGATCGTAAATCAGAAGCAAAGTGGGTTACATTTCGTCAGTTTCTGTCTTTGTACAAAACAGAAGATATCTATATGGTGCACACAGTTTATGACAAAATGAAAGGTGAAAATTTAGTTACATTTTTAAGTCTTTTATTTTTCATGGTTTACTTTTTATTTGTTTATTAGTTATAAATTCTGTTTGATGGTACTGAAGGTGCTGCATTGGTTCAGTGGTTAGTGCACTTGCCTGCCTATCAGAAGGTCCCTGGTTCAATTTCACACTGGCACCAGGATCAAACCAACTTGAGAGAAATAGGTGCCTGGGGTTTCCCTAGGAAAATATAGGCAGCAAAGACAGGTGTGACACCCCTATTTCAAATGCTATCTTATATCCTTCCCATGCCGTTAAACATCACATAGAGCTCGCAAAGTAGTTAGCCAGTTTTTCCTGTCTTCGGCGAGTCTTTCAACCTCATCACAGGATATTGTGCCTGTTAATTTGGCCTTTAAACTTAGCTGTAGTGGTCTAGAAATTTGAAGACTTCATTGTAAGATGCCTGTACGGAATGCAAATTGCATGGGACATTTAAAAAAAAATTTTTTATGATATCAGTTAAAATATTAGATTTTTTAAAAATATATTGCATTTTATTTGTGTAATGGGTTGGTTATCTAAGACCAAGGGGTAGACCAAGACAGAGATGGAAAGACAACATAAAAGAGGATACAAAGGAAATTGGTGTCACCAGCTGGAGAGAGAAGATTAGAAACAGAGAGGAGTGGAAGCAGACTTTATCTGCCTTAATGGCTTGGAAAGCTGAAGAGGAAGAATGAGTTGGTTATTGCCTCCAAGAACTTTTTTTTTAAAAAGTGGATAATCATCTTCAGTAGCTGCAAATGTGAGTTCTCAGTGGCTGATTCAAAAACTTAAAAAAAAAATTTGGATGATGATCTTCAGTGGCTGCAAATGTAAATTCTCAGTAGCTGATGTCTGTAGGGAAGAAATTGAAATGAGACATCAGGTCAGATAAAGTAAAGTGACCAACCATTCTGTATTATGTGGAACAGTCCCATGTTTTAGGGGATTGCCCTGGGAGTATATTACAGTGGTCAGGTTGCCTAAATGTCCCCCATTTTAAACCATGACCTATATTGTCTCATGTTCTCATCTTTGATTACTGTATATTCTGAAATAGCCTGAATTTTTTAATTGTCTTGGTGAAAATGTAATTTTGAATGAAATTCCCTCTGTAGAGATGTAAAACTAATAAACCTTATTAGTACATTTTTAAATAAGGTTGTAAATCTAGCCTACTGATTAAAATTTTGAGTTAAAACTTAAATTTAACTCCATGCCTCCCCAGTTGAGTGTCTTTTCTAAGATGGTCAGATTAGATAAAGCATGGGGTAAGATGGCATTCTATAATTTGGAGTGGGCCTAAGAAACGGCCTCAACCAGCAGATGGAACATGTAAACCCATACCTTGCCAGCTTCAACCAGCAGATGGAACATGTAAACCCATACCTTGCCAGCTTCAACCAGCAGATGGAACATGTAAACCCATACCTTGCCAGCTTCAACCAGCAGATGGAACATGTAAACCCATACTTTGCCAGCTTCAACCAGCAGATGGAACATGTAAACCCATACCTTGCCAGCTTCAACCAGCAGATGGAACATGTAAACCCATACCTTGCCAGCTTCAACCAGCAGATGGAACATGTAAACCCATACTTTGCCAGCTTCAACCAGCAGATGGAACATGTAAACCCATACCTTGCCAGCTTCAACCAGCAGATGGAACATGTAAACCCATACCTTCCCAGGCTTAACCAGCAGATAGAACATGTAAACCCATACCTTCCCAGGCTTAACCAGCAGATGGAACATGTAAACTCATACCTTTGCCATCCCAGGATGAATGTGGTACAGCAGTTTGTTTCTGGGAGTATTGCAGGGAGTAGAGCTTTACCTTGTTCAGCTGTGGCAAGACAAACCTGGTGAATGTGTCTCCTGTATACAGTCTTCTTCACTTTTATTTACATAGTGAGGAAATCCTAAATGCTGTATATAACGTGAGCAAAAGGGAGAACAAAATACAAGCAGATAAGATGAGAGCTTATGAATGTTGTATATTTTGTTGTTTAGAACCTTTTGATTTCTTTATTTATTTATGTTTTTTGTTAACAATTTTTCTTGTTTGTGAGGAAAATGAAAGTTTTCTTTCACTAACCTGCATTCATGAGCAGTTTTTTTTTTTTAAAACAAATTTGATTAGATCTGGTGCTGGTTCCTCCAAGTCTTCAGTGTGGTGGCTTCCAGCGAGCAATACAGTCAGCAGTCTTGTGGATGGGCAGTGGAAGCACCATGTCAGTTTTGCATTATGATGAACTTGATAATATGCTGTGTGTTTTGGATGGCAAGAAGGATTTCATTCTGATAGATAAGGTTAGAACCAAGAGTTATTAATGTGAAGTAATATAAGAAATGGTCAGTGTTATTGCAAAAATGATTACATAAATTAGATGATGATAAATGCACTGAAAGCATGAATAGCTGTTGTACCTCGTGCTAATTTTAATTAGTTTTTAGAACATGTAGGAGCAGCTATGGCATGTAATGGTATACTAATATATTTTGAAATTCATCTTCATATAAGAAAGAAACATAGAAAAGAGAATGGAAAACAGTGAAGGTTGAGTTCGTGATGAAGACAAGAAATTTTTATTGGAAATCTATGAAGATGAACAAATGTTTCATATATGATTGCTTGTCACAAATAGGTCACAAATCTGAAACTTAGGTAAGTTCAGAGGTGAGACTGATCATTGTCCATATTCCAGTGTTAAGCGGTACAGTTCAGTGGGTTATGAAAACTACAAGCCAAATACTCTAGTTAATGTGGAAAGACTGGGACAATTAAACTTTTCTTGTAATACATGAACAGTAGCAGCTTTATTTGTATAGAAGTAGGAGAACAAATAAGGCAGCTGAAATGAGGAAAAATTGGAAGAGGTGGAGAGCTTTGAATATCTTGGATCATTACTAACTAATATTGGAGATACAGTGAAGGAAATTAAAAGGAGGACATCTATTGCTCTTCAGAAAGTAAAACAACTAAAGAAGCTGTGGAGAGGAACAGGCAGAACTACAAAAATAAGATTTTTAAGGGCATGCGCCTTTCCCATCACAGCATATGCCTGTGAGACCTGGACACTTAACAAAACAGCTGAGAAACACATAAATGCCTTTCAATTTAAATGCTACAGAAGAGTTCTTCATATATCATGGACACAAAAAAAGAACAAATATGTCCATATTGCGGGAATTAGTATTGAAGAAGGCTGGCTAGTAAAGAGGATTAAACAAAGAAAACTTCAATATTTTGGACACATTAAATGTCATGATAATCTAGAGAAGACCGTCTTGGAAGGGTACATAATGGGGAAAAGAAAGAGAGGAAGACCAAGACGGGTGCAAGACATCGTTAATAATCTGCAAATGGATGCATCAGCAACAGGCCATCTTGCTCACAACCGAGAGGTCTGCAGGAGAGCTGTTAGGGAGGCAAAGTTCCACATGCAGATGACTGACTGACTGACTGAGGAGAACCTTCGGAAAGGGTTGTGAGAATGAGCTATGAAACTAAAAAACCAGCTTTTCATTGTGTACATCTTACATTATACATCATTCCCTTGCTGTTAAACATCACATATGTTTACACCTGGTAAATTTCAGCACTAATTTTAGAGAAAATTCAGAAAAAGACTGAAGTGAAAACAAACGTAGGCAGACAGAGTTAAAAAAGAGATTTAGGCAAAAGTTTTATATCTTAAAAGATATAAAACTTTTGCCTAAATCTCTTTTAAGCAAGTGGTTCAGAAGTGTCAAATGATGTAGTTTCCACTATGACTCACTAGCCTGGTCAGTATTCACACATTCCATAGTTACATTTGTGAAAATGGTTTGAAAATAATTTTGAAATATCAAGAAGTTGGTATACAATCGGCCAACATAAGACACGTGACACTGGTAGCAATAAGGATTATATTTACTTCTTGATCTCCTGCAACCAGTTAAAATAAAGAAGAGAATGAATAAACTCACAGATTCAGTGATTGTAGAGGAAGATTAGGGAAAGGATATTATCAGTGCTATTAAAGAAGGTAGCCAAAGAAAAGATGGCACCGATAATTGTGAATTAGCATCTTTGTCAAAGGTGAAGGAGCTAGCATGAAACTTTGGATTTGAAAAATGTGTTTTCATTCACCGTACAAATGGAAAATATTGAAGAGGATACCTGTGGGTGTTTTCAGAGTAACTTAATAACCTCTTCTGAAACTGAAAACTTGGGTCCTTTGCAGTTGTTGCTATGATGATCCTGAACTACAGGCATCAGATCAAATGAGGAGTGGCTTATGTGTTGTACTTCGTGTCTAGGAACCATGTCTCGTTAGCCAGAGTGAAAGTGTGCAGCTTTCTGTGGCTGAGCTCACCATGGATAAGATCTTGGCAAGCTTGTTTGCTGAGCCCTGTCTCTCCAGCACAGTCATGCCACAGATAAGGATAATAATTATAAAACATTTAATAACTGAAAATAGGAACTATTGCAGAGAATGTCATTCAGAAATAGTGAAGAAAAATCTCTGATACTATCTTGGGCCTGCTGGTCAGCAGTGGTGAGAAATTTTCTGAACCAACAAATACGAGGTCTCAAGCAATAAATATTTTATTTCACATTTTTTACTACATCTTTCAGCTCTCCCTTCATCGCCATTTAAGCAAAAATTGTAAACAAACTTTATGTTCAAAGGGTGAAGACTTTGGCACACAGGTACATCTTTCATTCTGCCCTTCATCATTCAACTTTCACACATTCAGTTTAGTACAAGTAGTAATAAGTGCATAAAGAGCATGAGGAAAATTTTAAATGACAGAACTTTTGTATTCAACCTCAAATTTGCATGTGCAGTAGTTTATAAAAATGCTGAATACATTGTGCCATAACTATTATCACATTCACACATATGACTGTGATAGTACTACATGTGTAGAGTACATTGTGACAGTGGGAAAGATAGAAGGCAAAAAGAGATTGAGGTAGACAGAGAAAATGCTGGACGGATTAACTAGATGACACGGACAAAGAACACCAGCACAGCCTGTAATCAGCGCTCGGAGCAGGGAATTGTGGGAAAGCATGATGGCCAACGGCAGCCAGCAGGACAGTACTACACAAGTTATTACACAGTAAAAGAACTATTTCAGGCATGTGTAAACATGCTGTAATTGTTAAACAAATCTAAAGCTGTGAGGAAAGTATATGCAGGAATATGGGAAGTAAGTAGCATGCAGTGTCTTGTATAAGACATTTTTTTTAATGCTAATTTTTTTTCATATAATGCTACATGTAGGTTCAGTTCATTCTGTCCATGTGATGCAGGAATTATGTAACTCAAGTGCTGTGATGAAAACAATGTGTTCAAGACTTGATATCACATCTGTGTTGATCAAGAGATGTTGACAAAATATAATCTTCTCTCTGAGCACTAACTGGTTAATAAATGATTCATTAGGTAAAACCTGTGAGGAGTTTGTATTATATAATTGGTAATATAATATAATATATATTATATAAGTATAAAAGGTAAAACTGAGCAGTGATCTAAGCTTTCATTAGGAACTTAGAAGTTCAGTGAGAAAGAGCAAGAGAATAATAGCAGCACAGACAAGTAGACATCACCAAGAAATGGACAGAGACTAGCTTGGCCAGCAAGAAACTGAACAGCCCAAGATCCATTCTTTTGTGAGGTAGCATATGATGATGATTATGATGATGATGCAACTGTCTGAAATAACACCATCATTCATGATCAGCAGCAAAAGGTGGCTGTCACTCCCACATTGTACATCTGGTGATCAGTCATTGCCAGCTTGGCCAACGCTTTCTCTGTACAGTGTATGCTTCTTCTTAGGTCTCCTCAGTGCTGTAAGTAAAGCCACTGTAGCATATTTCCAAAACTGATGCAGATCCATATCTCCCTTGTCTGGAATTAGAAATCTGCACAGATTTCTGCAGGCCATCACTCATTCACTAGTTTTACATAACAGCCTGATCTGACATCACTCAGGCTTTTTAAAGTATCCAGTTGTCTCAATACACCAGTTGGTCATGTACCTCTACTGTTTGCTGAGTTAAAAAAAATGTGATGTAACTTTTAATTTCAATGACAGAATGTCAGCAAGAACTCCTAATGTTCATTTAGGTTTCAGTGATTTAAAGATGGACATTCTTCATTATCAGTAGCTACAGATTGTTGCTGTTTGAACTCCCACAGTGCATGACTGATAAGATAATTTCTTAAATTCTTAAGGTGATTTTTACTGCATATTTATTTTTAAAGGATATATTTTAGTTTGAATCCATATAGAGTTTAAATAATATTTCACCTTCATATACAAGTAAAATAGGTTTGCAGATCATATGTATTGCCTCAATTCACAACTGAAGGCAGTGTACACTATTACTGTCCTAAAAGACTACAGAAATCAAAGGTATACCTAGTTTCAGGGATTCTGGATACTGATCTGTGAAGCTCTTCAAAGGGTTCCATAAATGGAGACTCTACAGCAAAGTACATTATGTTTAACAGATGTTAAAAATTTTGTAAATATACAGTCTTATTGGGTTAACACTGTGAATGCTGGCTTTGCTTGCTGAGAAAATCATTATATGACTCCTGACATTTCCATGTTGTTTTGCTTCACTACAGGCATATAAGGAGGATGTTGAGGCCGATGGCTTTGTTCAGTCTGGAGCATACAGTCTTGTGAATGTAGCAAAAGTGGACATGAGAAAGTTTCCACGACTTTCTGCAGTGCCGTGGCATGAGGTCCACCTTGATAAGGGAGACTGCATTTTCATACCTGCAGGGTTTGTGCTGATGCATGTTACACATGAAGATTTTAAGATGAGCTCTGAATAGTTATGTATTGAGCATCTGCTGAGTTAAGGATTTTAGTTTAAAACCCAACAGTGTCATGGCATTTTACATGAGTCCTTAATTTTTGTGTTGTTTCCTGAGCATCTGTTAGTGAGAACAGATACCAATCTTTGGGGTTGGAGAATATCTCCCTGCAGGGCAAGGCACACTGCACACTTGGCCATTACATACTGATGGAAAGTAAGATGTTCACATAACATCATAGTGCGTGGTAAAGATAAAATCCCCATTTCCGTGCCATTAAGGCATACAGGAGCTAGTGTTAGGCCCACATTTCCAAAGCCCATCAGCAGATAAAAGTGTGATATGGTCAGTCTCACACCTGCTTGCATTTACCTTCCCAGATTTCTCTGCTGCCCATTTTTAGAGGCTGGGTTGTCCCTGGGATCTTTTTTTGATATGGTGGTACCAGAAAAAAATCCCACTGCTTGGACTTGAACCTGGTACTACTAGATTAGTAAACTCAGCAAACCAAGTTAGTGTATGGGACCACAAGAAATAATAGATAGATGAAGCATGACTATTAACGCTTGTAGTTGATGACTCGTTTATTTCATTTAGAGCTTTAAACATTTTGGTAATTGGTTTTTCCCGTGTCATTTGTTAGGTGGTACCATCAAGTGAACTCCAGTAAAAATCGGCACCTGGCAATTAATCTGTGGTTTTCACATCTACTGTGGTTTAATTCTGCAAATTGTTCAACTGATCAGGACTTTCACAAGTCATTGGAACCAATCACTACGTTTGGATTTGCAACACCAAATGAGGTTCACAGGTGAGTACAGTCAGTAGTAATGAAGCTGGTGAGAGGGAACATGGTGTCCATTCTTAGAGATATTTTTGAGTGTTCTTGGAGCACTTTGACCAAACCATTTCCAGCATGATGTGAATCTTTCTATGGTAGCTAAAGTCTTAAAGAATCATGTAGTGCAACAAAATGAGGAGAACACAAAATGATTTGCAGCATATTCTTCCTTTCTGTATTCTCTTCCTTTCATTTTAAAAGATTCTTCTTTGGCATTGCCTTTTGGAACTTTTTAGGCACTTTAAATATGCTTTCCTGTTTCAAATCTCATAAAAGTTCAGTATAAATGTTTGATTTATGCCACTTTCACTTGATCTGCTTTGTAAATTTCCCAAATCTCACAAATAATGTAATAAAAATCTGTGATCACTATGTATGGTCTTGTGTTTATTTCCTTTTCACTTTGGACACATAGAGTGATGTCATTTCCAAGATATTTGAATTTATTTCTTTTGGGTAAATTATTCTTATAGTTTACCTTCTGCTGACAATAATTCTTGGACCTACATTTTTTTTTCTAAAATCAGAATTTTTTATTTTTTTCAGATCTCATTTTGACATGTTGTTCCATAGGGACACAATCCTGCAGTCAAGCATCCATGTTTATTTGACCTTGGCTTCAGCTAGAGTTCTCACTGTGCGTGTTCAAGCTACACATCAGTCATTATGAATGTGTTGCATTGCACAGCTTCTACCCATTGTGGTTACTGTGTAATTTTGAAATGGCTTTTACTTTTTGATTCTCCATGGTACGTGACCCCCAGTTCTTGTTCCTCATCATTACCTTTTTATTGTCGCCCAGGAGAGTGGAAGAGGCAGTTCGTCTTTGACAACTTGGCCACAACATTAGTGACATATGTAGAAGAAACTTGATGATTTTAATTGGAATTCACATTTCCTGAAGATTTCCAGAACTGCAGTGTATACTTTCACAGATTTTTGTAAAACCTATGAAACTGACAAAGCAGAGGTGAACTAAAGTATAATGTCTTCTGTTCTTGCTCTTGAAGACAAAAATTTGATCCTTATTTTTGACTCCCCCTTGAAACCAACTTGCATTTCTTGTCACAGCTTAAGCTGCCTCAGGAAATTGGTAATAATATCTCCTTTCAAGGTGAAGCACACAAGTTTTATTCTGAGCATATCCACCATCTGGGCCATAAGGGAAAAATGGATTCATTGCATAAAAATTTATTCCATATGTATGCAGATGTCTGAATTCAAATTGAGTGAACAAAACGATATCTTAGGTTCTTCAGTAGTACTTAGCAGAGTGTTCTTCCCGTTACTATTTGAGATTTTTAACTACTATATTAATTACATTTAGTAATTATTTCAATCTGTAAGTGTATTCGAAGTTTTCATCATCATTTGGTGCCTTGTTGATAGGCATTTAAATTACCATGGCATAATCAGTTACTCTTCCACTGGATTAAAAGTTTTAAGATTATTTCTTCTGAAAGAAAGTTGCTTATATGAAAAATGCATTTGTAATGCTTTGTTCTTGTTGTTTCATCATGCATAAATGTTCACTTGTACAGCTGGTTTTCATTTGTATTTCTACAGATCGAAACTGTTACAAAAAGTACATGACAAAGGAATTTTACTGAAAGATGTGTTTATAGAATCGTTAGATACATCCACAGAAGAACGGCGAAGTCAGGTAATAAAATTTTAAGAAAGGCAAAGTTATGCCATAAAAATATTTTAGTTTTGATCTAAATTATATTTCCAGTTCCCTGATATGAAAAAAACATGTATATCCTTGTTCTTTCAGTCTCGTCACGTATTATTTGATACATTCCCTCATACATAGTTCTCACATTCCATATGTGGAAAAATTGGAAGAAGTGGAGTTTTTTAATATCTTGGATCGTTATTAACTAATAATGGAGATACAATGAGAGAAAGTAAAACAAGGACATCTATCGCTCTTCAAAAGGTAAAACGACTAAAGAAGCTGTGGAGAGGAACAGACAGAACTACGAAAATAAGATTTTTAAAGGCAAGCATTTTTCCCATCGCAGCATATGCCTGTGAGACCTGGACACCTAACAAAACAACTGAGAAACACATAAATGCCTTTGAATGTAAATGTTACAGAAGGGTTCTTCATATATCATGGACACAGAAAGAACAAATATATCCATACTACAAGAACTTAATATTGAAGAAGGCTGGCTAGTAAAGAGGATTAAAGAGAGAAAACTTAAATATTTTGGACACATTAAACATCATGATAATTTAGAGAAGACCTTGGAAGGATACATAATAGGAAAAAGAAAGAGAGGAAGACCAAGGCGAAGATGGGTGCAAACATCATTGATACTCTGCAAATAGGTGCATCAGCAACAGGGCATGTTGCTTACAACCAAGAGGCCTACAGGAGAGCTGTTAGGGAGGCAAAGTTCTGCAAGGGACATGCAAATGACTGACTGATGTGAAAAAGCAATTAAAAGATTTTGTGTCTAGTCTCTTATTACAGTACTTGTGTGTTAATTCTGCAACTGCAAATATGAAAGAACAGTGAGCTGGTATAAAAATTTGGCACATTAGTAACAGTCCAGATTACTATCTTAATGCTAGTAATTATGTATGAAAAATATTTTAGTGGCTTAGGATATGATTATTACTTTATATGTGTCAGTTTTTCATTTAAATGGCTTAGGACATGATTATGTTACTTTATATGTCTTCTTCTTCTTAGCATTGTCTGTCTATATCTGTAGTCCTGTCTCTTGGACTGTTTTTTGTAATTCATGTATGGAACCATCTCTCTCTCTCTCTCTCTGAACCTTAAGTGCCCAGGGCACATGGGGCTTCCACAAGGGTTTTCCACAAATGCCTGTCCTTCGCCTTTTTTTCTGCTCTTGCCCAGGTGAGCCCTCTATTGCTCAACATCCTTTCTGTTGTTCTTCTCCATGTCTCTTTTGGTCTACCCTTACTTCTGCTCCCCTGTGGTGTCCATCTTAGTGCTATTTTTGGTAGTGAGTTGTCAGTCATTCGGAGCACATGTCCCAACCATCGCCATCGTCTTTCCTCAATAATTGTTGTCAGTGGTTTCATCTGCATTTCTGCTAATAAGATGTTATTTCTTATGGTGTTTGGCCAAAATATTTTTCTAATTCTTCGTAAACATTTAGTCTGGAAAGAATTCAACTTGTTTTCTATGGTTTTGGTGATTTTCCAGCATTCACTTCCATAGAGTAGTACACTTAGAACATTACTCTTAAATATCCTGATTTTTATATTTATGCTTAGTTTATTTGATTTCCATATATTCTGCAGCATTGCAAAAGCCTGGTTTGCTCTAGTAAGTCTGCTGTTGATGTCCTCTGTGCTGTCTCCATTTTCTACTACTCTGCTGCCAAGGTATACAAATTCGTTGACCTCCTCCACTAACTTGTTATCTACTCTGAGTACATTTCTGTTGTTCACATTTTGCTTCATTAACTTTGTCTTTCCTACATTGATCTTTAGTCCTATGTTGTTTGCATTCTGAGTTAGCTTGTTTATTTTATCTTGCATATCTTTGTGACTGCTTGATAATAGACAAATGTCGTCCGCAAAGTCAAGGTCCTCCAGCACTGTGTCAAGGGTCCATTGTAATCCTCTGCGTTTGTCTGATGTTGCCTCCTTCATTAACCAGTCTACTGCCAAGATAAATAATGTTGGTGATAGTACACATCCCTGTTTCACTCCTGTTTGTACCCTAAAGCTGCTGGAGGTATGTTCTCCACAGATAACTTTGCACTGAAAACCCTCGTATAGGGCTTTGATTACATTTACTATTTTATGGGGGACGCCATGCCATCTTAGGATTTTCCACAGTGCATCTCTGTTGACACTGTCAAAGGCTTTCTCAAAATCTATGAATAATGCATATGTTGTACTATGCCACTCATTTGCCTGTTCTAATATTTGTCTAAGTACAAATATGTGGTCTATGCATGATCTTCCTTTCCTAAATCCTGCCTGCTCTTTCCGAAGTTTTTCCTCAAGTGTTGGTACAATTCTGTTGATGATTATTCTGCAAAATACTTTACTGGTGAGTGCCTCTCCAGTTCCCGCAATCTCTGAGGTCACCCTTCTTTGGTAGTTTTACTATAAGACCAGTTTTCCACTCCTCTGGGGCTTTTTCTAAATCCCAAATTTGTTGTAATATCTGGCAAAGTTGTTTTGGTGTTTCTATTTCTTCTGCTTTCAACATCTCAGCAGTCACTTCATCATCACCTGGTGCCCTGTCTGATTTTAGCTTCTTTATCGCCTCCTTTACTTCATTTATTGTTATTGGTCCTGTATTGATGTTTAGTTCCGTTTTTGCTTCAGGTATGTCTATTGTTTGTGCTCCTTGTGTTCTGTTTAGTAGGGTATTAAAGTGTTCCCTCCATCTTTCAATTTTTTCTCTTTCTCCACTGACCAGTTGTCCATTTTGTGTTCTTACTGCACTTTCACATCTTGTGTTGAAGTTACCTGTCATCTGCTTTGTGATTTTATATATGGTTTTCATGTCATTTGTATATGCTGCTTTCTCTGCTGTTTCTGCTAAGTTGTCATAATATTGACGTTTATCTTGACGGCATGATTCCTTCACTTCTTTGTCTTTTTGTGCATAATTACTTAAAACTCGTTCTTTAAGCCGTTGTGATTTGGTGTTCAGTAATTTTCCCTTGATTTCTTTTCTTTGCTCTATCTTTTCCCATGTGGTCTCGCTTATCCATTCCTCTTTTCTCCTTTTCCGATATCCCAGCACCTCTTTTGCTGTTTCCTGTAGTGTTTTATTGAACTCTAATATGGATATTTCTGCTTCGTCTTGTAGGACACTGAAGTGGTTCTTAAGTACTATTGAGAATTTATTTCTTGTTTGCTGGTCTGTCAGTTTTCTTGTATCAAAATGTAACTTTCTGTGTTCTCCGATTTTGGCTTTCCTTAATTTTAGTTTTATTTTTGCTACCAGAAGGTTGTGATCACTTCCTACATCTGCTCCTTTCCTTACTCGCACATCTTGTAGTGACCGTTTCCACTTGTTGTTAATTAGTATGTGATCAATTTGGTTTTCTGTGGTTTTATCTGGTGACCTCCAAGTCACCTTATGGATGTTTTTGTGTTGGAAAATTGTCCCTCCGATGGTCATCATGTTTTCTTCACAGAAACTGCAGTCTTTCTCCATTTTCATTTATTTCTCCGATTCCTTCTCTTCCCATGATTCTTCTTCTATCTTCATTTCCTTCACCTACTTTTGCATTGAAGTCGCCCAAGATGAGTAGCATATCATGCTTGGGTATTGTTTCTACTGTGCTTGGAGGCTGTTGTAAAAATCTTCTTTTAATTCCTCTTCAGCTGCTTCTGTTGGTGCATAACAAACTATAATAGACAGCTTCGTGAATCTTGAGTTGAACCGTGCATATAATAATCTCTCATTTATTGGGGTCCATTTCAGCAATGCTCTTGATGCTTCTTTTGTTATAATCAATGCTACTCCTCCTTCATGAAGATCTTCTTTACCTGACCATATTATTGTATCTTCTGTGTGCTGTGTTGTTAATTTCCTTCTGCCTTGTCCTGTCCATCTTGCTTCTTGTATTCCTAGTATGTCTAGTTTATATCTGTGCATTTCCTTGATGGTTTGTGCTAGTTTTCCAGTCTGGTTTAGTGTTCTTACATTCCAGCTGCCTATTTGCATCTTATGTTTTGGTTCCAGGAGGTCTGCAGTCGGGCTGGGGACTTCCAGTGGCTGGCTTTCATCCACAACCTTCATGGGCTCAGTTTCCTGATACGCATTTCTCCTTCCACCTGCATTTGCTTTTTCCCTTGCTTCCGTTTCTGTAGCAGTCTGATAGTTTTTTTACCAGATAGGGTTGCTGGCCCTATGCTGAACCCTCCTTAGTCGCCTTTTACGATCATGCATGGTAGGGTACAGTGGTCCTATTCTTTGCAGATCCCGGGTACCACACGGGGGGTATGGAACCATAGAGCTTCTTTAGTGGTTTCGCTGCGCTGGTAATTATTTCTCAGTGTCTCATAGTTGGTGTAGTTTTGAAGGATATATTCCATAGTTTGGGGCACCTGGGCAGATGTACAAAGATTAGTAGTACCAACCTTAAACTTTGTATACATACGACTTCGGAGTTGGCTGTGTCCTGTTCGGAGATGGAAAATGATGACTTGTTCCTTTCTGTTTAGCATGTGATAGTCATCATGTGGTGTTTGTGGCTTCCTGTAGGTTTTTATCATGCTTTTCTTCTGATTATAGGTGATTAGTATGTCTGGTTGCTCCATTTCAGTGCCCCCTTTGGCCAGACTGTCAGCTTTCTCATTGCCTGGTATCCCACAGTGGGAGGGAATCCACCGCAAGATGACTCCGTGTTGTAAGCCAATTTTTGACAATGCATCCTTAAGATCTGGTAGTTTGTCGCACTGAAGAGCTTCCAGTACTGATCTTGCATCTGGGCATGTATCAGTTCTAGAGTCTGATAGTTTTTCAACTGCAGCAATAATTGCCCTAACTTCTGCATCATAGTTGTTGCAGTATTTTCCAGTGGGTATGGAAATCTTGTCAGTGGTATTGTTTGGATATTCAATATGTGCTCCTGCCCCTCCATTCTTTATGGCATTGTGTGCAGAACTGTCTGTATACATACGTATCCAGGTGTCACATAGATATTTGTCATCTAGCACACTAAGTGTGGCTGTTGATCTTACAAGACTGCTTTGTATCTCACCATTCTGCTCATCTTTCACTTCAGTCTGAATAGTTATTTGTGTACAATCTGCTTCTTTCCATGGTGTATGCTCTGGAACAGATGATAATAGAGCGACTACAGTTGGAAGGTCAGGTATCAACTTACGCATACGCTTGGCCTGATGAATGAAGCTGCTTCTTTTAAGCCATCTTAGTGCCAAGTTATTGAATCTCTCCTTCAGGGGATGGCTTACAGAGCCGAGGAACTTCTCTCCCAAGGTTATGACCTTTGTGTCTCTACGTTCTTTTAGCACTTGAACACCATTTTATACATTTCTACTACTGGTGTGGACCTCATGGCACCTGTGATAATCCGTAGTGATTGATTTTGTACCTTGTCTAGATTATACAGCATAGTGTTTGATGCTGTGCACCAAGATGTTGAGCCATATTCTGAGTGTGGTAGAATACTTTGGTGATATACATTCTTGAGGATTCTTTCACCAGCGCGTGCCCCCCCCCCCCCCCCCCCCCCCCCCCCCTGTGGTTCCACTAAATGTTCTTAATATGGCTAGTTTTCTTCTGGCTTTTGCTTCTGCGCTGCTGATGTGTAGCTTCCAGGTCAGTTTTGAGTCAAGAGTCACTCCTAAATAAGTGGGTTGGTTGTCTATCCATAAGGACATTTCATTTACAAAGATCCTACCTGCTTTCTGTTTAGATGAGAGAGTGAACAGAGCGGTACTTAATTTCTCTGTGGCGATACTCCCACACCATTTGTTTGTCCATGATACTTTATATGTCAGTTTTTCATTTAAATAACTTTGAAGTGATTTAAAATATTCTTTGTCCGAGTGATCAGTAATATTTTTCTCTACAACTGTTGTTCAGGAGTTGCTCTGTTATTTTTGTTGTCTAACAGTTTTATATTTCTGATCATGAAAGATAAAGAAACAGTGGTTGTGGTAAAACTGGCTCTAGTAATAAAAGTAGACAGTTTTACCACAGAAAAAAAAAAAATGGAAAGAGTGTGGAAAGTGGGCAGGAACAAGAATGGCAGAAAGTAAAGTGGGTACTTGTAAATGAAGAACATAATGACAATCCAGCATTTTAACAAAATCCATTTTTCAAGAGTTGCATACACAACAGATGAAAATATTTTTTAAATAGTTTTAAACAAAAATTCTTAGCTCTTTTGGTATCCTCCTTGTAAGAAAGATGAGCACAATTGTTAATTTTCCATGTTTTGTTTGTTTTGTTGTTTGCATATGTGATCCTTGACTTTTCCCAAAGTATGTGCTTCATTTATATGTGCTCATCTTACTTGCTGTTGTTATTGTTCCTGCCCACTTTCTATGTAAAACTGAACTATACCTTTATATTTCTAATGGGGGGATGACAGAGACAATTTTGTTGTTGGGTTCAGTGAATCTCTCCACAATTATAGAGAGAAATGGTCGCCTACGCCACTCAGCATGGCACTTGTTTGATTCAGTGAATCAGAATCAGAATGCTGGCCTTACTTCAGTGCTGTCTGTATATTGAAAGTTTTTTCTGATTCTTACATCCTTCCGGTGCCATTAAACGTTACATAGGGCTCACATAGTTGTTTGCCATGTTTTCCTGTTCTCGGTGAGTCTCTTTCAGTTTCATCAAGGGATGTTATGCCCACTAAACTGTCTTCTCTTAACACTGTCCTCTTTAGAGTTTCATGTGGTCAACCTCTTTTTCTTAGGCCTGTTGTGCTCTACTTGATAGCTTGTTTTGATATTCTCTGATTGTTTTTTCTCATCACATGGCCTACATATGTCCATCTTCTTTTTCTGATTACCCATGAGACAGGTTGTTGTTTGCTCATCTGTCTAATCTCTGCATTGTTCTTGAATTTGTTCCACTTTATACCAAGTATATTCCTTAGGCATTTGTTTTCAAAAGAGTCTAATTTTTTGTCTATTTCTTTAGTTGTTTTCCAGCTTTCACATGCATAAATGAGGGTAGATATCACATGTGAATTGAATAATCTTAACTTGGTTTTTGTGCTTTTGAATTCCATATATTCTCAAGATTTTGAAGGGCAATGCTGCTTTTGCAATTCTAACTTCCTTTCTGATGTCACCATCCTGGTCTATGTAGCTGCCAAGGTATGCAGATTGGTATACTTCATCAACAACTGTTCCTTCTACAGATATTTTTCCTTCTTGATTAATGAGAAGTTTCATTATTTTTGTTTTGTCTTTGTTAATTTCAAGACCAATTTTGCTAGCCAAGTAAGACAGGTAATCTGTTTTTTTCCTACATTGATTTCACGTTGTCACTGATAAGAGTTATGTCTTGTGGAAAATCAAGATCTTCTATTTGTGTCCCATGTACCCAATCAATGCCGGTTTTACCTGTACAGCATCTTTTCATTATAAAGTCTATGGCAGTTCCAAAAAGCAATGGAGATAATATAAATCCTTGTTTCACACCTGTTTCAATCTGAAACCATTCGCTCATTCCTTCTTCTGTCTTGACTTGCACAAACATATCCGGTGTAGAGTTCTCTAATGATGTTGACAATTTTAGATGGTATTCCATATAGTCTTAAAATTCTCCACAATGAATCTCTGTGTATGCTATCAAATGCTTTTTTAAAATCTTTGAAATTCAGGATTAATGGTTTCTGTTTTTCAGTATGTTCTTCACATATTATTCTTAAAGATCTGGTAGAGACAGCTTCTCCCTTTTCAAAATCCTGCTTGTTCTTCTCTCATTGCAGTATCCACTACATCCTTAATTCGATTCAGAATCACTTTACAAAACACCTTTGACACAACTGATAGTAAGGTTACACCCCTCCAATTACTGCAGTCACTGAGATTGCCTTGTTTGGGTATTTTAACAATTTTCCCTTTTTCCTTGTGGAAGGGACTTTTTCTTCTTTCCAAATTTTATTAAACATTCTTTGTAGTTGGCTCATGTTGTCACTGTTAATAGCTTTTAACATCTTGACTGTTATTTCATCTTCACCAGCAGCTATGTTGTTATCCATTAAATTTACTGCTGTTTCAACTTCATCTAAGTTGACATTTAGCTGTGGGACTGGTAAATCGGTTTCAAGATTTATTAATTCATTTGGGTGTGGTCGATTAAGTATTTCTCCGAAATGTTCGGCCCAATATTGCTTTTGGTCTTTGCTTGATGTTAATAGGTTGCCTGTTTTGCTAAAGACTGGTCTTTCTCTGGAGGTAATAGCACCTGTTAGCTTCTTCTGTATGTTATATAGAGTTTTGCTGTCTCCTGTTTTTGCTGCATTTTCTGATACCATAGCCTGTCTATTAATGGCTGACAATAATGTGTCATAGACCTTATGTCAGTTTATATTTTCCTTGGTGGCGGGATTCTTATTTTCCTTGGTGGCAGGACACTTATTTTCCTTGGTGGCGGGATCCTTATTTTCCTTGGTGGCGGGATTCTTATTTTCCTTGGTGGCGGGATCCTTATTTTCCTTGGTGGCGGGACACTTGTTTGATCTGTGCAAAGAAAGCCAGAAAGTTTTAAAACACTGCCTATCTGATGTGATCCCTCTAGTACAAGCTCTTCAGGTTTCAGCAGTTACTGGGAGATCCAGTATTTCTAAGACAGTTGTTCTTGTGAACTGAATCTTCCTAAATACCTCAGAAGTTGTTGTCATACATTTCTAAAACTTTGAAGTTCAGCTCTTATATCTCTGTTTGGTTACTCCGTTTGATGTTTCAGAATTTTAGTTTAGAATAAAAGGGCAAAATACACTTGGCCTGTGAATTAGAAGAAAACCTAAATTTTGAATTAATGATCTTTCATTTTGTTTCAGTTTTTTGATGCAATTGACAGATACAAAGATTCTGTCTTATCTTGGACTGAACTGTATGGATTTAATATCGACAAGGCCATTGTGAAGTTTCCAGACATATTTGGTCTCACTAGCAGTACCTTTGGCAGCTCAGAAGAAAAGGTAATCCTGTATGAGCCTTTAGCTGTAGTAGATGATACCTTGAAGGATGATAATATGGAGGGGCCTGAGGATACTGTTGTGCCTGATTCTACTTGTGAAAAGAAAGAACAACTATCTGATGGTGTTTTGTCTGGTGATTCACAAAGCACATGTTCAGATGTAGGATCTTCACCACTGCCAGATGATCCTGCTGCAGAAGCCACACAGAGCGAGAATGACTGGAATCATCATGACCTTTACAGACAAAGTGACATGGGTGAAACAGATGATAGCCCAGGTGGTCATGAACATACAGGACATATGTATTACAGTTACACTGACTCAGATGAGGAGGGTCCCAAGACCCGTAAATCAAATGGGAAGGATGAGTTGTGAAATAATGAACATGCACAAGTATTTTATAGCCCCAGCAATTAATGCGTACAAGTTGAATACCAGTTTTCCTGCATCCTCAGTTTCAAAGTCAAGTCATAATAAAGATTTTGAAGGGTAAAGAGAGGTCATGCATTGGTAATGGCAAAAAATAGAAACTAGAGGCTGTTAAAATCACTTAAGTAAAATAAGAACAAATAAGTGCAAAATCTTGCCTGCTCCAACAAATGTAAAAATAATTTTTTTTTAAAAATGGTTCACTTTTGTCAAAACTAGTCTTAAGACTACACACACTGCCTAGTAAACTGGGTAGTAGTTTTGTCAAGATTAAAAGAGGTAGCATTGTGAAATACAGTGGTTGGTTGTATTATAGGATATATCTTCTTTCTGTGTGATTGCTGATTTTTTTTTTTTTTTGTGGTGTAAACAAGACATTTTTAAATTCTTGGTAATAAAATGATTGATCTTAAATGTGTAGTTTTGGAAAGCCAGCATTGGAAAACATCAGGTTAACTTGTGCTATAATATCATGTGATATTAATTAATCCTGTGTGGTTCAGCTTTTCCAGAACTTTAAGAAAATCACAGTCTCATAAGTGTCAGTGATGCGTGTGCCACAGACTAGAGGAAAACGATGGTTCGCAATATCCCGCTTGACAGTCACACTCTTGAGCCAGTTTCACATCATGGGGAGTTTTTTTTTTTTCCCCCACTGTTGTCCAGAATCAGCAGTCTCAAGGGACAACAAAAATTGCCCATCTCAAAAAACTGCTTAGTCTCACCTTGGCTTTGGTATGTTGTGGGTTTTTTTTTTTTTTTAAAGAAAAGTTTACTCTTTGTAGTTGAAAACACAGACATTATTCTATTTTTTTTTTTTTTAAGTTATTCATATTCCAGGAATATTTGTATTTTTATTCAGTTTTATTTTTTCTGCCCAGTTGAAATTATGACTTTTATACTACATTTTGCACTGTTTGGAGCAGCCATATTGTTCATATTTTTTGTAATGTTGTTTATTGTATGTTGGTTTTCAGTTATTGTTCACAGTGCTCTGGACATGTGCTGTATAATTTGTGTCAGCTTAGCTTTGTCAGAAAATGTGCACGTCCATGTTGATATTGAAGGTGCTAGCTATAATACATGGAAATACTGTCATTACTAACTCAATGAGCAAAAATTATTTCAGCACAAATAATTCTGTTAACCACATTTATAAATAGCCTGGGGGGGAATGGTGACTAGTCAGTGGTGCTGAAGTCTGAAGAAGTGGCCTAGTGGCTTAACCAAACAGCCAGCATGGGGAGGAAAATCATGTAGGCTTGCTTGATGAAAACTAATATCGTATAACTAGTTGAAAATGAGATGTTTTCTTTTGCTGTAATATTCCTTTCATTAACCTTTTTACTCGCCAAACATCAGACTGAAGTACTGAAAATAAGCTGAAATTGGAGCAGTAAATTGCCTGCTTGTGAGCCATGGCAGTCTTGGGTAGGGTTTTAAAATAAGCGGTTTTACTTGTCAAATGGTAAAATCACCCCCCGAGTAATGATGCACCATGACAATACAGTTTTGTTCACCTCATTCACTGTGCCATGTTTGAAAAGGTTCACATTTGTTCACTGCAGGTTGTGAATATTCACACTTTTTAATGTGGATCATTTAATGGAATTTTAGAATGGGAAGAGAAAGAAAATGAGATTTGTATTTTCTGAGAAAATATTGCCACCTTTGAAAGAATAGCTGTTAACAAACAGTGAGTATCTCATGAGTTTACATCATAATGTATTTTAAGATTTGTTTTCTAATATTATAAACTCCTATTGACTTTTTTTCCCCAAAATTAATGAATATGCTGTGATGTTAATAAATTTGGGGCAGTGAATAGGATGAATCTCTCATGCATTTAAACCAGACCATGTTTGCACTTTTTATTCTGATCACTTGTAATGACATAATATTTGGTGTTATCTAAATTCTAGTGAATTTAGGAACTCTTCTGCTGTGAAGCTTGTGTAGGGTCACAGCTTTTATACATTCCATATTTTGCTACAAAAATTTACCACATTGATCTGTCATATTTTCTCAGATTTTTTTTTTTCTGAGCCATTTTTTTTTCCAAACTGTCAAATTATTAGAATACTTGAATAAATATAAATCATAATATCCCCTTTGCTTTGTTCATGTATGATGTAAGGCTGTACTATTTATTTATGGATCACAGCCATGACACGTGCAGAAAACTTATGCATGGCCTGTGTAGATTGCAAGAGGGCATTATTTTTCTCTCTAGACACGTCATTTAAACAATTCTGAAGTACTGTTACAGTGATTTTATTTTTTTTAATTAGGTGTAGCCTATTTTAAAAAATGATGGGGTAAGAAATAAAAAAATATAACTTTTACTTAAAACTGTTATTCAACACAAACAACAGATTACATTTGTTTGGTGTGGAAAAAAAACCCAACCTAATTAGTTACATCTAGGATTGAACATGCAACCCTTTGCTCCCTGTCCACATGCTTTATCACTGCATCAAATACCTTACGCAACTCTCAACTCAAACATAAAAGAGTTGAAAAGGGAGTTTTAAGAAGAAAACCCAAATTGTTTAAAAAGCAGAAAGTGAATCTATATTCAGAAAATACAGCACATGCTATCTGATAAAAGGAAGATAACAGTAAAGTTTGTAAAATTGTGGGTACAGTTATTTAATCATTATTTCTCTTTCCTTAGAACCAGAAAAGTACATAGACAAGTATGACAAGGGAAATTATAGACCATAAGCTACAAAAATATGATGGGAAAACAAAACAAACTTTGTGACCTTCCTGATTTAAAATAAAAAATATTGCCACTTCTCTAATTTCTTCAAATTAATTTAACCTGTTACTCAAAGTCAGTTCTTCGAGAATTACCAGTCAGTCATTTGCATGTTCCTTGTGGAACTATGCCTCTCTAACAGCACTCCTGTAGGCCTCTAGGTTTAAGCAAGTTGCCCTACTGCTGATGCATCCATTTGCAGATCATCAACGATGTTTTGCAGCCATCTCTGCCTTCTTCAATATTTAGTTCTTGTAGTATCTAGCCCTGTGAATATTGTTTTAAAAAATACACACACACACATATATACATACAAGCTTTAAATAAAACAGAAACTCTCCCAATTCTCTTTCCACACATTTCAATACTGCATCACACTGCTCCAGGAATTTTAAGATAGAATGATGAGTTACCTGAAGTAATGGTCAGCAGGAAGAATATCAGTTTTGTGGTCACTTTATTGAAAATGAATTTAACTGCTGTGAGCACTAGTAAGTGGGCACAACATCAAATTACTGTAAGATTCAATGTTTTTCTTTCCTGTTAGTGGGCACAATTAAAATCCAGCCCTCACATTCCATGGAGACTGCTGCACATGTGCCCCCCCCCACACACACACATTTTTTTTTAACCAGTCCCTTACACATAGTTATCACTTTGATATTTTTCCATCAGTCTTTATTTTCTGGGATGTTTATGATTTTTTAATATCAGAAAATTGTTTTGGCAACAGTTAAGCTGTATTGTCAGGCTGACAGATAAAACTTTTGAATGAAGCCACTTCAAATCTGCCAATGAGACACCACAATGTAATGTTTAATTTTAGAATTAGGGAACATAAATATTTCAGAGAAACAAAATTACATCCCTATTCCTAAGTGTCTCAGCAGCTCCTTTTGAAAACTATCAGTTTAGTTAGCTTTGTGACAATTCTCAGTTGATATTCTGCCTGTGTTTCTATGTTAATTTCAGTCAAAAGCTGTCATCATCTTTGCTGATCCCACTGGCAGCTTGGGCATATATCAAGACTTCTTGACTTATGTGAAATCCTCAAATACTGGTAATTTTGGCACCATGTTAACAATACTGTTACATCTATTTGAACTTAATGTAACAATAAACTCTACTGGCATAGTTACTGATTCAAACTTCCACTAAAATAGCTTTCACGTGACGAGAAGTTCCTGTTATCTTTACATATGATGTACAGCTTGAGTTTGATGCAAGGTATGATGCTGTCATGAATCAAATCCTCTTTCTTTTTTTTTTTTTTTTTGCTGTCAGTGATGGATACCCCTTCCACTTAAAATAGAAAAAAAAAATGTAATTATTTGGAAAATTATTACAGGGATTATAATTATATATAATATTTTTAAAGATAACATCTGTTAAAAAGACTTTTGCTGTATTATTAATTTTTTTTAATGGCTGAACAGAAATTTTGCAAGAAATAAAAAATTAATAATTTAAAACATTCATTTTCTGTACTTGCAAATTTTTTATTTTGCATCTGTGGCATTATCACTGGCAAAAACATGTACACAAACTTTGTTACTATCAGTGTACAAACATAAATAACGGCAGGCAGACATGTATGGTTCAGTATCTCCATCTACCTTAATTACTAGAACCAGATTTACCACAGTTGTTACCTCTTTTATCTGTAACATAAAACACAGATAACAGGGCCAAAAAGTATTTCAGATAGACAAACTGTAGTTCAGTCTTGAAGAGTACTTATTACTCTTGTACAGCTCAGCAATACATAAGGTAGATAGAGGTGTATGGTGCAGTTTTACAAAGTAAGGGAGGAAGTGAGCAAGGTGAGAAAAAAACGAATATAAAGTATGAGAATGTATAAATGAAAAACATACAACATCCGATATTTCGGCGTGAGCCTTATTCGAGGATACATGCAAAAACAAAATACAAACATATATAACTTATCTGAAGCGTCGTGCTCTCAGCAAAGCGGAAATGTGTATGGAAGAAGGAGGAGGAGAAAAAAAAAAAAAAAACGTTGCCTACAGACAAAAGATTCCCGATATAGCCAATCATAGCGATGATGCGGAGAGAGAGAGGAGGAGAACAAGTGGGAGAAAGGGGTTGGGGGAAGGCAATAGAAACATGATAGCCGCTAGAGGTGTCGGGGGGGTGGTGGGGGGAAGGGGAGAGAAAAGAGGACGCGAGAGATAATGAATGAAGAACTGAAACGCCTACAAGGAGGAAATGTACAACTGGTGAATGGGACAAGACCAATATGTTGGCAGAGAAGGAAATGGGATGGTGGTAGGGAGGGGTAGCATAGAGAAAGAAATTAGAGTATAAAAAAGACCAGTGGAAAAATAAAGAGGTTACAGAAAGCTGAAGACATTGTTAATTCCAGCTGGGTGGAGACAGCCAGTCTGGAAAATAAGGCGCTGTATACAACTTCATAGAAATTTCTTGCTGAGATCACTGAATTTTACTTCCAGTTTAAACTGGATTGATGGCAGATTTGGGAAACTGCAAAAAAATGGTGTGTTATACCTGAAAAAGATATGTACATACATATATACATACAATTCTGGAAGCTAGTCCTTAATTTGATAGATATACATGACAGCAAAGAATTAGCAGTTAAAAAAGGAACAGCTTTATATTTAAAGAAAATTTCTCATAGTAATGTAATTTTTCAACTGATGACCAATATGGACTTGACATAGTTTTTTTTAGTTATATTTTTTTTCTTTATACTTTTTATGTGCCTTCATTTTTCTTTCTCTTGCATATGGTCAACTTTCACCCTTCCTCATTCTCCAAAGCTAACCGTTTCATATAAGGAAAAAGGAAGCTTTTACATTTCTGCTGCAAGTTTCAGAAACTGCAATCATTTAGTTCGTTCATCTTATAATGAAAAAAACATTATTTCCAAAATTAAATTTTATTATTTTAAAATAAGCCTCTCAAGTTTTGGTGTCAATTTTACAGTCACTATCTCTCTTTGACTGTATCTGTAATCTCAGTCCATGTTCCAAGGATGACTGTATTTCTTCCAACACTTGCTGCAAAAACTGGTGTATCCTTCTTCATTGTGGAAAAGTCAAATCCATCCAGCCATCTTGTGTCACAGAGGGTAACAGTTGAACCATTCCGAGTCAACCTGGTTCAGTCAAGTGTAGACAAGATGATTAATCATGCAGAAATACAAGTAGATACCTCTCAGTAATAGTTAAGAAATTAGGCTTAATGCAACCATATATATATATAATAACACTTCTGTCTACTTTTTTTATATTTGTGTCTGTTGTCATCTTTTTTTTATGTCTTGATTTAATTGTCTTCCTCTTTGTTGTCAGGCCATAACATTAAATTTCACAGCATATCACACTGCATCCCATGCATACAAAAAAACAGCCTGTAATATTTACACTGTGTAAAAAAAAAAAAACTCAGAACACTTATATGAAAATAAAACTAAAAAAAAGGGCATTTGATACAAGCAAGGAAAAAATGTTATGTTACAGGATTGACAAAATATGAGTTCAACTTATATACCAGCCACTTATAACATATTTTGTGTAGCTGACTGCTCATTTTGTGGTGGAGGTTAGTCCCAGATTTTTTTTTTTTCATTTCTAGTTCTCAGAAGAAAAAAATCTTAGCTAAGCATGTAGAGTGTTTCTGCAGAAAGACAAATGGTTTTTTTTTTTTTTTTTTTGAAAAGGGAGGGTGTTTAGGTGTGCGTGTGTGTCTCTCTCTCTTTCTCTCTCTCCCCCCTTTTCAACCTCCTCATTTTTTCCCACTTGCTGCAGCTATACTTTATGTGCTCAGCTGTCTTGAGAGCACATCTGTGATTTGTAGTCGTTAAGTAATAAAGCTGTTCCTACTTTTTTACTAGTTTATACATTTTGGTATCACAGCTTTACTGCAGTGCTTCATGTATAGTTGTATACTTATACACTAATTGTTGTGTGTTATTGTGATTTCTCCATACACTCTCTCCTCTAAGCATTTTTCTTTCTTTTCCTTTTCCACATAATTTCACTGATTACTATGGTGTACAACACCAGAAACTGGAAAAAAATGGGATTCCAACACATGTGATAATAATATCTACTGCTGTATCTAGACCTAAACAGGAGCAGTGAGAATAAATCGTGAAACAACAACTTGGTTTAACATAAACAAGGGGTGCATATTGTCACCTTACTTATTTAACTTGTATACTGAAAATATAATGAAGAATGTTAGAGGAGATGTTCATTCATTTGCATGTCCCTTGCGGAACTTTGCCTCCCAAACAGCACTCCTGTAGGCCTCTTGGTTGTGAGTAAGATGCTGCTGCATCCATTTGCAGATTGTCAACGATGTCTTGCAGCCATCTTCGTTTTGGTCTTCTCTTTTTCTTTTTCCCATTATGTATCTTTCCAATACAGTCTTCTCTAAAGTATCATGACGTTTAATGTGTTTGACTTTCCATGACTGCTGTTTGGGTTTCTTGGTATATTTCCAGAAGATAGTTTACCATTGCTTTCCTTCCAGGCAGTGACTGTACTAGTCATTGATCGAAGCCATTGTCCCTACACTGAGATCATCTGCCTACCATCATAGAATGGTGACCAAAACCAACATTATCTGTCAGCTGCTCTCCCATTCCATCCACCACCTGCTACCATGGCTTCACGTCACCCTGATCGGGGGGGCTATACGGGTACTCCACCTTGCCCAAGGGTGTCCCATAGACTGACGGAGGTAAGGAGGCGTCTTACTTCTCCTTTGATAGGGGATACCCCTACCCCACTAACCAGAGAGAAGATGTAGACAACGTATATTATGTAATATACGTTGTCTAAAGAAGATGTAGACAATGTGTATTTTGACGCCATAAAAATTGAGGGTTACAAAATTAGATATGCTGATGACACAATATTACTGTCCACAACACAAAAAGGAATGGTAAAACTAATTGTGTCAGTCCGTAAGAACAGTGAAGAGCAAAACTTATATCTTAATGCAAAGAAAACTATATGACAAACAAGGCAGATGAAATATGTATCATTGAGGAAAAACTGGAAGAGGTAGAGAGTTTTTAATATCTTGGATCATTACTAACTAATAATGGAGATACAACGAGGGAATTTAAAAGGAGAACATCTATCGCTATTCAAAAAGTAAAGCAACTAAAGAAGCTGTGGAGAGGAACAAACAGAACAAAGATTTTTAAGGGCATGCATCTTTCCCATCGCAACATATGCCTGCGAGACCTGGACACTAAACAAAACGGCTGAGAAACACATAAATGCCTTTGAATGTAAATGCTACAGATGAGTTCTTCAAATATCATGGACACAAAAAAAAGAACAAATATATCCATACTACAAGAACTTAATACTGAAGAAGACTGGCTAGTAAAGAGTATTAAACAGAAAATTTAAATATTTTGGACACATTAAAACGTCATAAGAATTTAGAGAAGGCAGTCTTGGAAGGGTACATAATGGGAAAAAGAAAGAGAGGAAGACCAAGGCAAAGATGGCTGCAAGACATTGTTGATGATCTGCGAATGGATGCATCAACAGCAGGGCATCTTACTTGCAACAGAGAAGTCTACAGGAGAGCTGTTAGGGAGGCAAAGTTCCGCAAGGGACATGCAAATGACTGACTGACTACATATTCAAATTTCCTTTTCATTCTTATTTCTTCATGATCAAAGCTTATGTTCCTAATTATTGTCTGATATAATTATTTTTGACAGGTAGTTTTGAAAATGTAGGCTGAAAGCTGAACTCGCATAGTAAATTGAATAAAAGCCATTCTTTTACTGTATCAGCTATTTCAGATGTCCATATTTAATTCATGGCATCTTATAAAACATTCTGGCCTTCTCCATGATTTTAGGGAGCATGTGGATACTAGTCCCACTGCCTAGCCCTCTATGATTTTAGGGAGCATGTGGATACTAGTCCCACTGCCTAGCCCTCTATGATTTTAGGGAGCATGTGGATACTAGTCCCACTGGCTAGCCCTCTATGATTTTAGGAAGCATGTGGATACTAGTCCCACTGGCTAGGCCTCTATGATTTTAGGGAGCATGTGGATACTAGTCCCACTGCCTAGCCCTCTATGATTTTAGGGAGCATGTGGATACTAGTCCCACTGGCTAGCCCTCTATGATTTTAGGGAGCATGTGGATACTAGTCCCACTGGCTAGCCCTCTATGATTTTAGGAAGCATGTAGATACTAGTCCCACTGGCTAGGCCTTCTCCATGATTTTAGGGAGCATGTGGATACTAGTCCCACTGGCTAGGCCTCTGTGATTTTAGGGTGCATGTAGATACTAGTCCCACTGGCTAGGCCTTCTCCATGATTTTAGGGAGCATGTGGATACTAGTCCCACTGGCCAGGCCTTCTCCATGATTTTAGGGAGCATGTGGATACTAGTCTCACTGCCTAGGCCTTCTCCATGATTTTAGGGAGCATGTGGATACTAGTCCCACTGGCTAGGCCTTCTCCATGATTTTAGGGAGCATGTAGATACTAGTCCCACTGTCTAGGCCTTCTCCGTGATTTTAGGGAGCATGTGGATACTAGTCCCACTGCCTAGGCCTCTGTGATTTTAGGGAGCATGTGGATACTAGTCCCACTGGCTAGGCCTTCTCCATGATTTTAGGGAGCATGTGGATACTAGTCCCACTGGCTAGACCTCTATGATTTCAGGGAGCATAAGGATACTAGTCCCACTGGCTAGACCTCTGTGATTTTAGGGAGCATGTAGATACTAGTCCCACTGTCTAGGCCTCTATGATTTTAGGGAGCATGTAGATACTAGTCCCACTGGCTAGGCCTCTGTGATTTTAGGGAGCATGCAGATACTAGTCCCACTGGCTAGGCCTTCTCCATGATTTTAGGGAGCATGTAGATACTAGTCCCACTGTCTAGGCCTCTATGATTTTAGGGAGCATGTAGATACTAGTCCCACTGGCTAGGCCTTCTCCATGATTTTAGGGAGCATGTAGATACGAGTCCCACTGGCTAGGCCTTCTCCATGATTTTAGGGAGCATGTAGATACTAGTCCCACTGTCTAGGCCTCTATGATTTTAGGGAGCATGTAGATACTAGTCCCACTGGCTAGGCCTCTATGATTTTAGGGAGCATGTAGATACTAGTCCCACTGGCTAGGCCTTCTCCATGATTTTAGGGAGCATGTAGATACTAGTCCCACTGGCTAGGCCTTCTCCATGATTTTAGGGAGCATGTAGATACTAGTCCCACTGTCTAGGCCTCTATTATTTTAGGGAGCATGTAGATACTAGTCCCACTGGCTAGGCCTCTGTGATTTTAGGGAGCATGTAGATACTAGTCCCACTGGCTAGGCCTCTATGATTTTAGGGAGCATGTAGATACTAGTCCCACTGGCTAGGCCTTCTCCATGATTTTAGGGAGCATGTGGATACTAGTCCCACTGGCTAGACCTCTATGATTTCAGGGAGCATAAGGATACTAGTCCCACTGGCTAGGCCTCTCCATTTTTTTTAGACAGCATGAAGATCTTGACCCTAATGGCCAGACCTTAGTATCACAAGAAATGAAGATATATACACACTACTTGGTGGTAAAGCAGGGTCTTGATTATCTTTATTATGTCTCTATGACAGTCAATTTCAATTTTAAAAAATGATCCAAAACTGCATAATAAACTGCAAAATACATCCCTTATGACACACAAACAAAAATTAGTATCATTCATTACTTACATACAAAAGTCTGGTGTAACAATGGTGGCTACCACTGTTTTTCTTGGAATATCTATTACATGGAAATCCTTCCTTGAAATGGAACACATGATCACAGCGAACTTCTGCCCTGCTCCCAGTAGATAAGCCTTCACTGCAGGCAAGAGAATGGGAAAATGCAGTTCTCTCTTCATCTTATTTGTCTCTGAATGAACTGAATATTTGGACAGCCAAGATGACTTTGTGTCTTCCTCCCACTGAGTTGTGAACATCTGGCAAGGATCTTGTGGCACATGATAAAAAGAGGTAAACTTTGAGGGCTTATCTGGTGTAACACAAAATGAGGTTACTAAATCACCCGTGTCTTTCATGAGCCAAAGGGTACATATGCCTGAATCACATGTGAGCAACTGCAGATGACCTGCCTTGCTTTTCAAAAATTTCACCTGGAAGAATGTTAACAAAAGTGCCTTCATTATTATCTTTCACGTTACTGTTTCTCACAACACTTTTCAATGACTAGTTAATGTAAATAAAGTGTACTTTGATCAGGAAACTTGCACAAAGAGTGAAACAAGCAAATTATAGAGTTTCTCAACTCACAAAAATGTATCCCAACAGAGAAATGTTTTTTGCCCATTCAAATTCTGACAACATAATTCTGACTAATCACTTAACACAGTGGCTCCCAATTGGTGGGAGTCCACATAACCTGCCATGGGGGTCTGTGACAAAAACTCAGGGTCGTTTTTTTTATTTTTGTCAGAATAAGTAGAAGTAGGAATGTTAATTGCTGTCTTATCTTTTCTTAACTACATTACTATCATTTTCAAAATTCACCAAGTTTGTACTGTGTTTTTTATAGTAGTGTAGTGTTTACTCATTACAAGTTACCCACAATTTCTGAAAAAATTCTTTTGCATTTAAATAACATAACTACCATGCAGATAATGAAACTTTTTCCAAAGTATGGGGGTCTGTGGTCTGGATTTTGAAACAGCATGGGGTCCATGGAGTTTTGTTAATTGGGAACCACTGACTTGACACATTAAATACTCACCTCATGACTATATTGTTTTAAATATAACTGTCATTACTATCTTACATCCTTTCTGAACTGTTAAACGTCATATAAGGCTTGAATGGTAGTTCACCAGTACTATGCAACTACTATCATTTTCCACTAAAAGGTCTGCGTGAAACAATGGTTGTGAATACTGCTAGTAAAGATTCGTAATATAAACCATTTGTCACTGCCTTTTTCCAGACCTGAAAAGGTCTTCATTATCTGAGAAACTATCTGATACTGTTTTTCCAATCAGTTGTAAAGGAAATGATAACTCGGCCATACCAAAGAGGCACCTTTGGAATGATGTGTTTATGCCCACATATTCCTTGACCAGTTGGAGTGTGATGTGGTCAGCATCTTACTTGGCTGCCTTTACTTCCCACGCTCCAAGAAGAACCTGGCACCCATTTCTACAGGTGGGTAAACGGGACATCTCTGGATGGATCTTGCTGTGAGAGACTTGTGCAATGATCACTTAGCTATTTGGGCTAAATTAATTCTCTGGCTTTTGATCTCTCATGCTCACTGTGCAATTACATAAAATAAAAACTTGTCTATTGTTGTTAATACATAAAATAAAACTAAAGTCTCTCAAGAAAAGTGATACCTGCAGCTGTAAGAAGTCTGATTTACTAATGCTGCTTCTAAGAGAAAGCATGTGTTCTTTGGTTGTTCCATAAAGAACATTCAGAATTCTATGTGGTGAGAACTGCGACTTGCTGATCATTGTCTTTATGTTTTGAAAAATGAAGTATAGCAATTACCATTGCAGTTTATATTTAATAATGCTTTCATTAAATTTTTGTTGTCAGTGCATTTAAAATATTTTTTAAATTAGGATGTTTATAAAAAAAGTGTCAGAATGCTGCAGAGATGCATTTAAATTCATGTACCTTAAAGACCCAGTCATTATGAACATCACTGAAGGTTTTAATCAGTTCTGCTGGAGATTTCCTAAGGTCCCAAAGTTTAGCAGTTTTATCAACAGAGCCAGTCAGCAAGAACTTCTCATCAGGAGTGACATCAATTGCTAGAACAGCAGAGGTGTGGCCACAGAATGTTTGACAGTGGCGGCGAGTATAAAGATCCCATGATTCAGCATTGGCATTGAAAGATGCTGTGTAGACATGGGTGTCGGTTATTGTCAGGCAGCAAACTGAGTGGGTTGTTACAGAAGTCAGGACTCTGCCAGATGGGATGTCCCATACCTGTACTGTGTGATCATCGCAACCTACAGAATGTAATAATATCTCAAGAACAAAATATGACACTGAAGCTGACTGTCTTAAACAATTGCCACACTATCAGGGTCAGCAAATTTGAGCTGGTCAATACCCTACTTACTTCTGGTAACAGGTTGTTGTAATACTGTGACTTGATCAAAGGAATGAAGTTTGCTTATTCCCCTCATAACAATTATGTTTGCTGAGAAGTCCCTTTCCTAGGAATGTTTCAAGAAGAAAGATACCCACTTTAGTTCATTACATCTGAAATGAAGCCGGCATAACAATTTTCAAGTCCATGTCTGCAGAGTGATGTAGCAACAGCTGGACAAAAATGAAGCTAAATTACATCTGAATTTGCATTTTTTTGCACTGACTAAAGTGTTCCAAAAGACACAAGCAACCAAAAAAAAAAAAAGTTAATGATACAAAGATCATTCAAACCAAATTCTCCATCTAATTTTTAACACATTCTGGAAAGTACCTCTGTGATTATACAGGGTTCATTCATTCATTTGCATGTCCCTTGAGGAACTTTGACTCCCTAACAGCACTCCTGTAGGCCTCTCGGTTGTGACCAAGATGGCCTGCTGCTGATGCATCCATTTGCAGATCAGCGATGTCTTGTCATCTTTGCCTTGGTCTTCCTCTCTTTCTTTTTTCCCATTATGTACCCTTTCAAGATGGTCTTCTCTAGATTATCATGACGTTTAATGTGTCCAAAATATTTAAGTTTTCTCTCTTTAATCCTATTTACTACCCAGCCTTCTTCAATATTAAGTTCTTATAGTATGAATATATGTGTCCTTTTCTGTGTCCATATTTGAAGAACTATTCTGTAGCATTTACATTCAAAGGCATTTATGAGCTTCTCAGCTGTTTTGTTAAGTGTCCAGGTCTCACAGGCATATGTTGCAATGGGAAAGATGCATGCCCTTAAAAATCTTATTTTTGTGGTTCTGTCTGTTCCTCTCCACATATTCTTTAGTTGTTTTACTTTCTGAAGAACGATAGATGTCCTCCTTTTAATTTCCCTCATTGTATCTCATTATTAGTTAGTAGTGATCCAAGATATTCAAAACTCTCCACTTCTTCCAGTTTTTCCTCATTGATACATATTTCAGTTGCCTTGTTTGTTTTGTCATTTGTCATAAATTTAGTTTTCTTCGCATTAAGATAGGTTTTGCCCTTCACTGTTCTTACAGACTGACATAATTAGTTTTTCCATTCCTTTTTGTGTTGTGGACAGTAATACTGTATCATCAGCATATCTGATCTCTGGTATTTCATAACCTCCAATTGATATGGCATTGTGATATTCTTTGTGTACATCTTCTCATTATATTTTCAGTATACAAGTTAAATAAGTAAGGTGATAATATGCACTCCTGACGGACCCCTTGTTTTATGTCAAACCAACTTGTTTCACCATTTATTCTTACTGCTGCCTGTTGGTTTAGATACAGCAGTAATGTTAATTGTATCAAATGTTTTGGAAATCCTATTATTTCCCAAAGTTTCTAGTGTTGTACACAATCAAATGCCTTTGAGTAGTCTATAAAGGATAAATATATATTCACTTTAAACTCTCTGCATTTCTCTATTATTAATTTTATATTGAATATATGATCTCTTGATTCTCTTCCTTGCCTGAAACCAGCTTGGACCATACTGACTTCTATTTTCTTACGATGTCTACCCATTATGATTTTTAACAGAATTTTACTGGCATGACTAATCAGGGCAACAGTTCTGTAGTTTGTGCATAATTTCAGGTTTCCCTTTTTTGGCAGTGGTATGAATCCATGTTCTTTTCCATTCTTTTGGCCAAATACCTGAATGCTGTATCATTTTACATAGTGCATGATAGATCGTTGCACATTCCTTTCCTCCTGCTTTAATAAGTTCAGCTGTTATCTCATCACATCCTGGTGATTTACCATTTTTCAGATTCTTTATTGCCCATTAAACTTCTTCTGTTGTCGGTTCGTGTTCTTTCTTCTCCAATAATAATTCACGCCATTGATTTCTGCTTTCACAGTCAGTTGTTTCATACATTCCTCTGCAATGGTCCTTCCATCTTTCTAGAATTTCCTCTGTCTCTGTCAAGGTATTCCCCATCTCATCACAAATTACATTTATCCTAGGTGTGACATTTCTCATCAATGTCTTCATTTCTTTAAACATTTCAGTATTTCTTCCACACTTCTGATGTCCTTCTATTCTTTCACAACAATCTTGTATGTATTGTTTTTTGTCTTATGTTTCTTCATACTTCTTTTGCAACAACTCACAAGACCTCTGGGAGTCATTACCCAAAGGGGCCCACCCCTCTTAGAGTGTCAGGAGTTTAATAGAGCTGAAACATTTGTCTAAAAGGGGGGGGGGGGAGAGAACTTCCTCTGATGATCTGAAGGAGTTGTGTTGTTGTTCCACTCTCTACAATAAAGAGTTTCCTGCATACATAAAAATGTATATTTTTCTTTGTTGTTGTTTGTCACTTTCCATTGCTTCTTCATTTCTCTATGTTGTTTTATCAGTTCTAGTGTGCATGCTGTAATCCATCCATTCTTTTGTGTTTTCTTTACTGGAACCATGTCTTTAACTGTTGTTATTAAGATATCTCTGGCCTGCATAGCCAATTCGTCTGGTAGCCATCAGGAATTCGAAACGGTTCTTCAGTCCTATACCGTATTGTTCTGGTATTTTTGTAAGATCAAAAGCGGAGTGGTCTTGGTCCCGTAACTGTCTTTTTTATCTTTATCTTCACGTCTGCTATTAATAACTCATGGTCTGTGTCACAATCAGCATCTGGTAAAATTTTTGCTGGTGTTATACTTGATCTCCACCTTCTTTGTACTAAAATGTAATCTATTTGATTCTTGGTTTTCCCATCAGATGAAGTCCATGTGTAAAGTCTTCTTGGATGTTGTTTAAAAAGTGTGTTAGCAATCATTAGCACATTTTCCATGCAAAACGCCATTAGATTGTCACCTGCCTCATTTCTATGTCCTATGCTAAATTTCCCCACAACATGTCCTCCGTCTTCTGCTCTTTCTGTATCAATCTTTGCATTAAAATCTCATATTATTAATACAATATCATTTTTCCATACCTGGTCGTTTGCAGTGTGTTATAAAAGTCTTCTACTTCCTCTTCTTCTGCTGCTGATGTAGCTGCATATATCTAGATGATTGTTACATTTCTAAGAGTGCCCTCAAGTCTGATTGTGAGGATTCTATCACTTACTGGATTGTAACCTAGTAATGCTTTTGATGTTGATTTGCCCAAGTAAAAAAGCCACTCTATTCTTTCCTCCTAATTCTGCACCAGAGTATATAAAGATATTATCAATCTCACTCTTGAAGAGTCCTGATCCTTTCCATCGATGTTCACAGATTCCCAAAATGTGTATTCCCGTTCTTTTCATCTCATCACTTATTATTTGATACTTTCCCTCATACATACTTCTTACATTCCATGTTCCTACTCTTATTTCTCTTTTTAGTTTGATGCAGAGGTTTTCTTTAGTAACACTGACAGGATTTTGTCCTTCATTACAATTACTAGTACTGACCTCTGTCTCACACTCTTCCCCAGTGTTAAAACTAAATCTATCTGGCCTGGGGGACTCACCACCAGATCTTTTTCCTATTTGACTTTCCATGTTGCTGTTTGGGTTTCTTGGCATATTTCCAAAAGATAGTTTACCATTGCTTTCCTTCTGGGCAGTGACTGTGCTAGTCAGTGATCATAGCCATTGTCCCTACATTGAGATCATCTGCCTACCATCATAGAATGGTGACCATAACCAACATTATCTGTCAGCTTCTCTCTCATTCCATCCACCACTTGCTTCACGGGAGGCGTCTTACTTCTCCTTTGATAGGGGATACCCCTACTCTACTAACCGAATACAGGGTTACTAAATGCTAATAAATGACAAAATGAATAATGTGTATAATAAAATGAAGTTTATGAAATAAATTTTATTAAGCGCTATATTATTCATTTTATTTTTATTCATTTTTTTAATGAATGAAATACGTTTAGTGGCTATATGAGCATGTGCAAAAGATACTGGAGAAATCAGATGATCTTATGAGAAAGAATCTTACGGCTCCCAAACTCAATACTCTTTCTGTACCCTACTTGTTCCAGGCTGCCATGGCCTTCTTCATTTCTGGGCCCATACATTAGAAAACAAATCAGCACTCTCCCAGCCAGTTGTCATTACAGTCTCCTCTAGTAGGCCTCATCAGAAGGAAATCTATCAACTCCTCTCTCAACATGTCAGGCATTAATGACAAAACCTGTTTCAAGAACTGCAGAGAAAAAAGAGAGTAACTTGACCAGCTCTGATGTGCCTGGGGACTGGTAACTAAGCAACTTAATTACCTCTGATCCTTACTTTTAAAAAATATTAGAAAATTATGAATGCTCATCTGGTGACACACTTTTCCATCCTAAAAAGGAACAAACACTGATTTTCAAAAGCAAAAATTAATTTTAAAAAAACCTCAGGCAATAATTATAAACAGCACAGAAAAGTTATATTTACCTGTAACGATACATCCAAAATAATATCCTACAAACGTAAGGCGCCATGTTCCCTTGTCAATGAAATCCTCTTGAATATGTATACAAGTGCCAGAACTAAAACCACTGAGTGTTGCTAAAGCCTTTAGGTACAGCTGTTTATAAATGTGCCCCTTTAGTGGCTTCCCATCCTTGTGCAGGGACATATTTAGTTCAGCATCAGAACTCTTTTCTTCTACCACTGAAACATTAGCCCCTGTATCTAAGGCACGCTGCCTCCAAAGTCCATGCAGACTGTTGATGGTATCATTCCAAGTCTTGCACACCTATTTTGGCAAAGTTTATTTAAACACAATTACACATTCAGTACATGCACAAACTTGAAAATTAACGAGGATAAAACACAAATAATGAAACTTTTCATTAACCACGATGGAAAAATATACATAGAAAGAAAAACTGTTGAAGAAGTCAATAATTTTGCATATCTTGGCACCTACATTCAGAAAGGAATTTAGAATTAGAATTGCAAAAGCAGCATTGACCTTCAAGAATCTCGAGAACATATGGCATTCAAAAGTTATAAGCACAAAAACCAAGCTAAGATGATTCAATTCATATGTAATGTCCACCCTCATTTATGCACATGAAAGCTGGAAAACAACTAAAGAAACAGAAAAGAAATTAGACTCTTTCAAAAACAAATGCCTAAGGAAAATTCTCGGTAACTTCTTCTTCATTCGCATTAGCGATAATGTGTGTTACCCTGATTTTTGCGATGCGCCTTTTGGCTGGGTAACTCCGACTTCAGCACCTTTCCTTGCTATGGCAGACTGTGGTCTTGCTTGGACTGCCATAAGACAGTGGTGTAGGCTGGCCTGGCCAAAACTTTGTTTTCAGCCTCTGGTGGCTGTACTTAAGTCCCTTCTCCATGTCAGACAGTTTTGAGACAGTTCCACAAAGACACTCCGACTCTGGGATGAGGAATCCGATGAGTGCTTCAACAATATCCATTCCCCACCACCTATAGTCTACTGGCTGTTTTGTTTACATCATTCTGATAGCCATTGTTGTAAAGACCCATAGGCTTGTCACGTCCTGGATTCATTGGGGTTTCACACCAGACTTTCCTCATCCCCGCCGGAGATCTCCATGTCCCCATCCATCCACCAACCTGACATTACATTTTACAAAAATAACAATTACAGTTAGTGTCGATTGCTACAAGTTTCTGGGCTACAGAAGTAGGTCAGAGTTTTAAGCAAACAGATCTATGCTCCCTGTCTCACAAACATCACAAACACAATATTAAGACAAGTGTGCTCTTAACACAGTTGTTCCCAGGGGGATTCTCGGTATAAAGTGGAACAAATTCAAGAACAAAGCAGAGATAAGACAGCTGAGCATACAACAACCTGTCTCATGGTGATCAGAAAAGGAAGATGGACATATGTCGATTATGTGATAAGAAGAAACAATTAGAGAATCCCAAAACAAGCTATCAAGTGGTACACAACAGGCCAAAGAAAAAGAGGCTGACCACATGAAACTCTAAAGAGGACACTGTTAAGAGAGGCCAGTTCAGTGGGCATAACATCCCTTGACGAGACTGAAAAAACTTGCTGAAGACAGGAAATCTTGGCGAACTACCATGCTATGTGACGTTTAGCAGCAGGGGAAGGATGTAAGAAGTTATGCACAAACACATGTAGAGCTCTCTTTCAGGTAAAAAAAAGTCTTACCAAAAATTCAAACTTACAAAATAACCACATGACCTTAAGCTTATTCAATGACCCTGAAGAAAGACAATAGCAATCATAACATATATTTTTTTAAGCAACACTTTGTTCTAAATACTATGGAGCCTCAGTATTTTATATCTCAATAATGATGCCCTTAATGGATATCTGCTATATTTCCTTGATATATTTAAGTAAATGGTTTAGGGCCCTCCTAGTCACCTTTGATTTCAGATTTCTCAGGAACTGTCCCCATGATGGGAAGTACATCTCAGTAAATTTTTCCACACAATGTAACACAATTCAGTAAATTTTTCCACACAATGTAACACAATTCAGTAAATTTTCCCACACATTGGAACACAATTCAGTAAAATTTCCCACAATATGGATCACATCTCAGTAAACTTTTCCACAATGAGGATCACATCTCAGTAAACTTCCTTGTAATGGGGAACACATCTCAATAAACTTTCTGATAGTAGGGATCACACCTCAGTAAACTTTTCCACAATGAAGATCATACCTCAGTAAACATCTCCACAATAAGGATCACATCTCATTAAATTTCCTTGCAATCAGGAATACATCCCAGTAAACTTTCCCATAGTAGGGAATCACATCTCAGTAAATTTTTCCACAACGAAGATAACACCTCAGTAAATATTTCCCCAATGAGGATTACATCTCAGTAAATTTCTTTGTAACGGAGATCACATCCCAGTAAACTTCCTTGCAATGAAGATCACATCCCAGTAAACTTCCTTGCAATGAAGATCACATCAAATCTTACCTCATCCACAAGGCTATTGTTAGTCAGTTTCTACAAAACTCTTCACAGATGTAGGGCTGACTTTAGTTTGCCTCCTTGATCACAGAGTAGATGCCTCTATTTTCCACAAAGGATTTAAAGAACAATTCACCATTATTAGAATTTTACCTGGCAGCATGCTAGTAGTTGCTGTCCATCTAAATACTGCAGGATACTTATTACTAGCTCAGATGGAAGGAAATGTATGAAGTCTCTAAACGCAAACTCTGGTACTCTGTTGCTGAGCTCATACAACTGAGCTGGCTGAAACAATATTAATTTATTAACTTCAGCCTATGCATGAAATAAAAAAATAGCATTATATGGAGGCAGTGAACATGATTGTGCTAGACAGATGACATGTACAACCTGGCCAAAAAGAAAAACACATAACCTCATTCAATCTCCGTACAAAGATTCCAGAAACAGACAGCTGTGTCATTCATCCTGTGCTATTAAAAAAACATGGCTAAAATAACAATTGGTTCAATGGCCAAAAAAAAAAACAAACAAACAATATGAATTGTTTCTGGGTATAAGTTTCTAAAGAACTAATTATATAAATACACACAAAGTCATTGCAGCAAAGCTGTGACACAACTGTAACATTTTGGCTTCTTATATCTTACATCCTTCCTGTGCCATTAAACATCACATAGGGCTCACATAGTTGTTTGCCAAATTGTCCTGTTTTTGGTAAGTTTTTCAACTTCATCAAGGGATGTTATACCCACTAAACTGGCTTCTCTTAACAATGTCCTCTTTAGAGTTTCACCAATGGTCGACCTCTTTTTCTTCGACCTGTTGTGCTCCATTTGATAGCTTGTTTTGGTACTCTCTGACTGTTTCTTTTCATCACATGGCCTACATATGTCCATCTTCTTTTTCTGATCACCCATGAGACAGGTTGTTGTTTGCTCATCTGTCTTATCTCTGTGTTGTTCTTAAATTCTTAATAATGGTGAGAGGCGGTAGCCCACCCAGGCCAGAGTTGGACCTTCTCACCGGAAAACCTCGACGTGTTTTTGAGATACCCATGTATCACCGCCGGGTGAGAGGTGGTTGCCCATCCAGTCCAGAGTTGGACTTTCTCACCGGAAAACCTCAGCGTGACTAGGATACGCAAACATCCCCGCCGGGTGAGAGGTGGTTGCCTATCTAGACTGCCCTGTCCAGTGTCTCCGACTTCAGCATTTTGCGGTCGTGGCCGCTACCCTTCCTAGTTGTGACCAGGATGGAGCTTTTGTCCAGGAGGACGAATCCTCACCACTAGTGACTTCCACCCCTGGGTTGAGCCGGTTTAGGCATATTATCCCAGTATGGGCGTGTTTGGGACATGACCGACCTCTAGAGCAGAGGTACTGTGACATGCATAGCCTTCAAGATTCACCCCTGGTGTGAGCCGGTTTAAGCAAATTCACCAGTATGGGTGTATATCAGGCGTGACCGACCTCTAGAGTGGAGCTGGCATGACATGTCTAGCCATCAAGTTCCACCCCTGGTGTGTGCCGGTTTAGGCATATTTCACCAGTGTAGGTGTATTTCGGACGTGGCCAGCCTCTAGAGCAGAAGTGCGGTGGTATGTATAGCTATAATAGCGATACTACTGGACATACCGATTAAACTTCACTTTATCCTTTCCACCACCTTTCCCATCGGCACCGCACAGCAACCATTATTTCTTTTCCACATTTCTTCCTTGACCGGGAGGAGCTTCACTCCACGCGCGGCATTTGAAGAGTCTCGCCAGCAGTGTCTTAACCTCTGGGACAAGCCGATTCATGCATTTCACCCGATATGACTGCACTCAGGACGTGGCCGACCTCCAGACCAGAGGTGCCGTGACTTGACTGTTTGCTTCACTTTATCCTTTCTACCACCTTTTCCGCAGTGATGCTGCGCGGCAACCTCATTTGCACCTTTCTTCATTTGCCAGGAGGGGCACCGCTCCACACACGGCAACTGAAAATCTCGCCAACAGCGGCAGATGAGCTACCAAACGCGCCACTCATCTACCCTAAGTATCTGGTTTTCAGGCGCCAGATATTCACCCTTGCCCCTTCTCCTGTCAGTTTAAACAGTTCTGACACAGGAAGGCCAGGAGCTGGACTTGACTGCCAGAGGCTGTTTGAGACGCAGTTACAGTCCTTAGAACCACTTTTATAGCAACTGTAAGTTCTCAATGATGGTTTTGCATAAAGTAAAGTACTAATAATATTTTTAACAGATAAAAAAAAAAAAAAGCTTTCAATGGCAGTGTCTGGCGCTGTGGTAGTTTCCTTATCTTTTAACACTGTAATATGATTTATTTTCACTACTTATACTAAATGCCATTAAAAATGGACAGCTTTAGTGAGCTATTGTGAAGCGTTAAATGTTTATGTTTGTGGCCCATTTTCAAGCTTCGAATGCTTGCAAGCATGGCAGTTAATGTAATGACATTTTCCCAATGATGTGATGTTTGCTTTATATTTGGCACGCAGCACATGGACAACAACTTTTTCTTAATTTATGGGCTTATTAAAAATTACATAACTTTTAAATTTCACACACACACACGTTAATCAAGTTTAAGCAAGCAAAAAGGTCATCATCTGTTTCCATTGAAAGGAAGTCTGTTAATGTATCTGTCATGCACATGAGCAATGGCAAGCTGTTAGTATGCTTTAGTGGTGGAATGACTATCAGAGACGTTGCCAGACATTTTCATTGTGACCATTCAACTACACTGAGGACTGAACCAGTGATTTCAGACAACAGGTTCCATGAATGACAATCCCAGGCCTGGGTCAATCTCATGTAACAACACAAGCTCAAGGTTGTCAAATGCTATTGATACATCTGCACAACCGTTTCCAAACAACTCAGATGGTAGTATATACACCTGGCACTCGAGGACGTGCTAGCACAAACACTGTGCAATGGAGACTTCACACCACTGGCTTGCAACTCACTAACTTCATGACTGAGCATAAATTTTGTTTTTACACTAAAGGTAGACAGCTGCTTATGAGCCAGCTCTGAATTGTGTCATGTTTAAGAACAGAGCTAGTTTATGTCAGTACATAGATGAGAAATGTGAAATCAATGGTTTTATGCATCTTAAATCATGTACGATTTATGGATCCACAAAAAAAGTGGTGCGTTTTTCCTTTGATGTATTTACTTACCCCAGATACCGATATCAGTGTATTCAAAGTTGTATTTCTATCAGCATCGTTAAGTTTGGCGTATACTGACAATGTTTGCTGTAACCACTCTGTAAAAGATGTACTAGAAGGTTTTGACACTGACATGTTTGTACTGCATCTTTCTGATTATTATGCCTCTGGACAGAAATCTCAGACATGAACATAAGCCACTGCTTGGCAAAAATTACATTTACCATCTAAACACACTTCAGTACCTTCCTGTTAAGTGTGTCGACATCTTTCGTATCAATTTTTTTTTTTAATGCCCGCATGGGCTTGCTAGATAATTTTACCACGTGTGTTGTGAGGGTTTGTTGATTAAAATAGCCAAAAGGCCGAGAAGCTTTCGTATTAAATGTTAACGAAGTAAATGGGAACTCCAATTTTGCTGCATATCTTCTAAAATAGACTAGAAACGCCGGGTCTGAAGTGTAATAACTCTTATTTGGCTACTTTTTAATATGAATTTAGTGATCTACTATTTACAGATATTTAACGATCGATTTTTTGTTTTGTTTTGTTTTTGGTTTTTGGACAATGAATATTTCCTCTATAATGATAAATACTCTGTCACAAAGTGTTTCATTAAAATACGTAAAGCTGCACTCCGTGTCTACAAATCTGCTCAAAAACAACAGTAGTTATCTTCCCTTGTTCGCAGCCTGACAAGTTCTATGCGTACGTATCTCGTAGTTCTTGACCCAATAACTTCATACGAAGGTCATTTCTTAACAAACATACTTTTTACTTTACGAATACTGAATGATCAAATACAAACATTCATTGCGTACAGTAATGAAGAGTGTTAGCTGATATGCTTATCAATATTGTATTTTCTTGATGTTTCCAGTCAACTCAAATCTTGTTATAGTCATAGCCTATCATCATCATCAGGTGCCGTGCCGACTGGCGTTGGCTATTATGCTTCTCCAGAGTACACGATCCTTCATGCAGGCCATCAGCTCAGTGACGATCTCCTCTCACACCATCCCGTCAGACTGTCCAGTATCATTTCTCTTGGTCTTCATCTTGATCTTCTTCCTTCTATTTTTCCTGTTGTTATAATATTTTCAATGCACCCTCTTCTCATCGCATGTCCTATGATAGCACATTGTCTCTCTGTTATTTTTTTGACAAGTTTTTTTGTCTCTCCAGCTCTTCTCATACATTCTTCATTAGTTATTTTTGCTGTCCAGGGGATTCACAACATTCTTCTAATAAACCACATTTCTGCTGTTTCAAATGATTTTTGTGCAGACTTGCCTATTGTCCATGATTCACATCCATATAACAAGATAGGTTCAATATAGCATTTTAGGACTCGTTTTATAACATTCATTGATAAGGATGTGTTGTATAATATGTTTCTCATTCTCTGAAATGCAGTCTTTGCTTGGCCTATTCTGTTCCTAATTTCTGTTCTGCATTTCCCATATGAAGTTATTGCTCCAAGGTATTTGAATTTCTGCACCTGCTTTAGAATAGTTCCGTTTAATTTTATACTGCATGTTGGTGGATTCTGTTTCCATAGTCTCTGTCTTTTTTATATTTAAAGTAAGGCCTTTCTGTTCACTTCCTTTAGCGACTTTATCCAAGAGATTCTGCAGGTCTTGTTGGTTCTCAGCTATTAGTACTGCGTCGTCAGCATACCGAAGGTTGTTAATATTGTATCCTCCAATTTTTATGCCTGGTTCTGTGATGATCATTCTTAGAATATTCTTGCTGTACAGAGAAAAAAGGTCTGGAGATAGTACACATCCTTGTTGCACCCCTTGTTTTATAGGTAGTCATAGCCTACAAGAAGAAAATACCAACAGTGATTTCAGTCTGGAACTTACCAAACATTTTGCAGCACTCAAAGAGGTAAATGAGACAGATATAGATGAATTATGGAATTCATACAGCACAGCCATAATCATGGCAGCAAAAGCAAGTGCTGGACTGCAATCAACAAGTAGAAAAGCATGGATATCAGATAACGCATGGAAATACATACATGAAAGACGAGCGGCCAAATTAGCCATGTTGAATGTAAAGACAGATCTTGGGAAAAGTTCTGGCAAAGGCAACATACGAAGAACTAGACAATAAAGTAAAAAGTTCAGCTAAAAGAGACAAAAGTGAATATATAAACAATAAGGCAAAAGAAGCAGAAAATGCAGCAAAAACAGAAGACAGCAAAACTCTATATAACATACAGAAGAAGCTAACAGGAGCTATTTCCTCCAGAGAAAGACCAGTCTTTAGTAAAACAGGCTACCTACTAACATCAGGTAAAGACCAAGAACAAAGATGGACCGAACACTTCCAAGAAATACTTAATCGACCACACACAAATGAATTAATAAATCTTGAAACTGATTTACCAGTCCCACAACTAAATGTCAACTTAGATGAAGTTGAAACAGCAGTGAATCTAATGGCTAACAACAAAGCTGCAGGTGAAGATGAAATAACAATCGTGATGTTAAAAGGTATTAACAGTGACAACATGAGCCAACTACAAAGAATGTTTAATAAAATTTGGAAAGAACAAAAAAGTCCCTTCCACAAGGAAAAAGGGAATCATTGTTAAAATACCCAAAAAAGGCAACCTCAGTGACTGCAGTAACTGGAGGGGTGTAACCTTACTATCAGTTGTGTCAAAGATGTTTTGTAAAGTGATTCTGAATAGAATTAAGGATGTAGTGGATACTGCAAAGAGAGAAGAACAGGCAGGATTTTAAAAGGGAGAAGCTATCTTGACCAGATCTTTAAGAATAATATTTGAAGAACATATTGAAAAACAGAAACCATTAATCCTGAACTTCATAGACTTTAAAAAAGCATTTGATAGCACACACAGAATTCATTGTGGAGAATTTTAAGACTATATGGAATACCATCTAAAACTGTCAACATCATTAGCGACCTCTACAACGGATATGTTTGTAGAGTCAAGACAGAAGAAGGAATGAGTGAATGGTTTCAGACTGAAACAGGTGTGAAACAAAGATTTATATTATCTCCCTTGCTTTTTGGAATTGCCATAGACAAGACTTTATAATGAAAAGATGCTGTACAGGTAAAACGGTCATTGACTGAGTACTTGGGACCCAAATAGAAGATCTTGATTTTGCAGATGACATAAATCTTATCAGTAACAATGTGAAATTGATGCAGGAAAAAAACAGATTCCCTGTCTTCCTTGGCTAGCAAAATTGGTCTTGAAATTAACAAAGACAAAACAAAAATAATGCAACTTCTCATTAATCAAGAAGGAAAAATATCTGTAGAAGGAACAGTTATTGATGAAGTAAACCAATTTGCATACCTTGGCAGCTACATAGACCAGGATGGTGACACTAGGAAGGAAGTTAAAATTAGAATTGCAAAAGCAGCTTTGTCCTTCAAAAATCTTGAGAACATATGAAATTCAAAAGTTATAAGCACAAAAACCAAGTTAAGATTACTCAATTCAAATATGATATCCACCCTCATTTATGCATTCGAAAGCTGGAAATCAACTAAAGAAATAGACAAGAAATTAGACTCTTTTGAAAACAAATGCCTAAGCAAAATACCTGGTATAAAGTGGAATGAATTCAAGAACGACACAGAGATTAGTACAGATGAGCAAACAACAACCTGTCTCATGGGTGATCAGAAAAAGAAAATGGACATATATAGGCCATGTGATGAAAAGAAACAATCAGAGAATACCAAAACGAGCTATCAAGTGGAGCACAACAGGCTGAAGAAAAAGAGGTCGACCACGTGGTGAAACTCTAAAGAGGACATTGTTAAGAGAAGCCAGTTCAGTGGGCATAGCATCCCTTGATGAAGTTGAAAGACTCGCTGAGAACAGGAAAACTTGGCAAACAACTAATGCGAGCCCTATGTGATGTTTAACTGCATGGGAAGGATGTAAGATATATATATATAAAATCTTTCTCGTAAATGACATCAATGCTGGCACCAGTTTGTTTTGAATTTGTTATTTGTCCAAGTTTCATAAGAATATAGCAGTACTGGTGTTATATAGCACTATCAGATATGAAACAATGAAGAAAAATCTGAGTGAAATTAATGGGTTTTTTTTTTTACTATATTGCACAAATGAAATAGCAAACCTAAAAACTGTATTCAACTTTGGCAGGAATGTTATGTGCCCTGTGGTGAATTAAATTTTAAATTAACCGTGTACAAAATGTCTTAAAAGATGTTTTCTAAGAACTTCTGTCGACCTTTGTTTCCAAAAATGCATCACTGCAAACTGAATATTTATATCTAGCCAAATATTAAAATCTTAAATTTGGTACATTCTGAGTTGCTAGCTTTCTTATGAAGTACATCTTTTCATCAGAATTATTTATGACAAAATGTATGTATATTTAATTATCAAAAGGTGCATTTATATTTTAAAACTATTTATGGTGTAGTTTATAGTAATCAGATATGGTATTTATGATTATGGATTACTGTTCATTTTAAAAGTATTTTTAAAGTACTTCATGTTGATATTGACATCAGTTATGAGATTAATGTATTTTCTCATATTCTTACTGTTAAGTCTGTCTGTTAAGAGCACTCAAGAAATGTAACAATTATCCCGATATATGCACCTACATCAGCAGCAGGAGAAGAGGAAGTAGAATACTTTTATAACACACTGCAAACGATGATAGACCAGGTATGGAAAAATGATATTGTATTAATAATATGAGATTTTAATGCAAAGATTGGTACAGAAAGAGCAGAAGACGAAGGACATGTTGTGGGGAAATTTAGCATAGGACATAGAAATGAGGCAGGTGACAATCTAATGGCGTTTTGCATGCAAAATGAGCTAATGATCACTAACACACTTTTTAAACAACATCCAAGAATACTTTACTCATGGACATCACCTGATGGGAAAACCAAGAATCAAATAGATTACATTTTAGTACAAAGAAGGTGGAGATCAAGTATAACGTCAGCAAAAACTTTACCAGATGCTGATTGTGACATGGACCATGAGTTACTAATATCAGACATGAAGATAAAGATAAAAAAAGACAGTTAGGGGATCAAGACCACTCCGTTTTGATCTTACAAAAATACCAGAACAAAAACAGTATAGAAGTGAAGAACCATTTCAAAATCCTGATGGCTGTACAGGAGGAGATGACACCAGATGAATTGGCTACGTAGGCCAGAGATATCTTAATAATAACAGCTAAAGACATAGTTCCAGTAAAGAAAACACAAAAGAATGGATGGATTACAGCTTGCACACTAGAACTGATAAAACAATTTAGAAAAATGAAGACGCAATGGAAAGTGACAAACAACAACAAAGAGGATTATAAATCTTTAACAAAAGAAGTACGAAGAAACATAAGAAAAGATAAAAAATAATACATGCAAGATTGTTGTGAAAGAATAGAAGGACATCAAAAGTGTGGAAGAAATAGTGATATTTTTAAAGAAATGAAGACATTGATGAGAAATGTCACACCTAAGCTAAATGTAATTTGTGATGAGATGGGAAATACCTTGACAGAGACAGAGGAAATTCTAGAAAGATGGAAGGAATATTGCAGAGGAATGGATGAAAGAACTGACTGTGAAAGCAGAAGTCAACGGTGTGAATTATTGGAGCAGAAAGAACCCGAACAAACAATTGAAGAAGTTTTATGGGCAATAAAAAATCTGAAAAATGGTAAATCACCAGGATGTGATGAGATAACAGCTGAACTTATCAAAGCAGGAGAAAAGGAATGTGCACAAATCTATCATGCACTATGTAAAAAGATATGGCATTCAGGTATTTCACAAAAAAAAGTGGAGAACTCTATTCATACCACTGCCAAAAAAGGGTAACTTGAAATTATGCACAAAATACAGAGCTGACTGATTAGTCATAATTCTGTTAATAATAATAATGGGTAGACTTCTTAAGAAAGTAGAAGAAGTCAATATGGTCCAAGCAAGAAAGAGGATCAAGAGATCATATTTTCAATATAAGATTAATAACAGAGAAATGCAGAGAATTTAATGTGAATCTATATTTATCTTTTATAGACTATTCAAAGGTATTTGATTGTGTACAACACCAGAAACTTTGGGAAATAATGGGATTTCCAACACATGTGGTGCAATTAATAGCATTGCTGTATCTAGACCAACAAGCAGCAGTAAGAATAAATGGTGAAGCAACAAGTTGGTTTGACATAAAAAAAAGGGGTCCGTCAGTGATGCATATTGTCGCCTTACTTATTTAATTTGTATACTGAAAATATGAGGAATGTTAGAGAAGGTGTAGATAAAGAATATTATGATGCTATAACAATTGGAGGTTATGAAATACCAGAGATTAGATATGCTGATGACACAGTATTACTGTCCACAACACAAAAAGGAATAGAAAAAACTAATTATGTCAGTCTGTAAGAATAGTGAAGAGCAAAACCTCTGTCTTAATGAAAAGAAAACTAAATTGATGACAACTGACAAAACAAATAAGGCAGCTGAAATATGTATCAATGAGGAAAAATTAGAAGAAGTGGAGAGTTTTTAATATCTTTCCCATCGCAACATATGCCTGTGAGACCTGGACACTTAACAAAACAGTGGAGAAACACTTTGAATGTAAATGCTACAGAAAAGTTCTTCAAATATCATGGACACAAACAAGAACAAATATATCCATACTACAAGAACTTAATATTGAAGAAGGATGGCTAGTAAAGCGGATTAAACATAGAAAACTTAAATATTTTGGACACATTAAATGTCATGAGAATTTAGAGAAGACTGTCTTAGAAGGATACATAATGGGAAAAAGAAAGAGAGGAAGACCAAGGTGAAGATGGTTGCAAGACATCGTTGATGATCTGCAAATGGATGCATCAGCAGCAGGGCATCTTGCTTACAAAAGAGAGGCCTACAGGAGAGCTGTTAGAGAGGCAAAGTTCTGCAAGGGACATGCAAATGACTGACTGAAGTCTGTTTTATAAGCAAAACTGTACTCTTTGTTAGTGGTTTGGTGTTTCATCCATCTTGTCAGTTGTCATAATGTCTTGTCTTGTTTTCTGACTCCCTGTAATTGTAAGCTGGTATTCTTTGCACCGATCTGTAAAGGTGTTGGGGCACAACCTCATATCAGCATAAGAGTGATTTATAGCAGCTATTTTTTCAGTCCCGGGGTGCAGCTAAAAAGCAGGGGGTGGTCAATACTTCTTTAGCAGACTCCGCCACCATGAGGACTGGCGATCCTTGGCCTGTTAGCCTGGCTAAGCTTGTTTCTGGGGGGTACCAACAGAGAGGTAGGACAGGGTCTTGGTCAGCTATGGTTCACTAACCTTGGTGCTAGCATTTTATCAGCTATGGATCATTGATTACCTAACTGGACAGTGTTTTCACCTCCTTTTGTCATGATATTAGTTTTTTGTGCATTCTGAAAGAGTTTTACATCTATGACTGTAAAGATGATAGCTTGCAGATCTCCTAAGCTGTTTGAAAGAAAGGTTATGTTATCTGGGTATATAAGCTGTAAAGTGTCATGGCCTCCAATTTTATAAGAGTCCATATTCAAAACTGAATATAATATTTCTCATTTTGTAATCTGCCTTACATCTTACTATATCTCAAACTATTCTGATGCTTCACTTTCTATTCTGACAGCTGTTTGTTGTTCTTGGTAGACTGACTGTATGACTTGGACTGTTTGGGATGGAAATTGCTTTTCTATCACTTCAGATTGCCACTGGATTCATGGGCCATAATATGGCATGGAAGCTTGCATGCTATGATAACCCCAGAGCTATACCAGCCGGTTTTACTTCTCACAGATCTACCATGTTGGGACGGTCTATGTGGGTAGGGGCCAAATGAAAGCAGCTCTGGTCATCCAGGTCTGGGACAAGTACATGGGGGTCAGCATCCCATCCTGAAAAAAAAAAAAAAAGAAACCCAGCTTTAGAAGCAGCAAGAGAAATTCAGAATTTCAATGAGAGGAGGAAAATTAACCAGGAAATTGAGGGATGTTGAGGAAAGCTTACAATGAGAAATCAACATGTTGACAACAGAACCTAAGATTCCACATGGTAAAATAAAGCATGGATGACCCAAAGAGACATGGAGATGTGCAGCAGAGAAAATGACTGACATGGACTGACAAAGGACTGACATGGGAGACAACCAAGAAGATAACAAAATGGAAATCTCTTGCTACATGCAGCCCCGTGTGTCTTGGGCAAAATATTTAAGTTTTTAAGCTTCTTTACTAACCAAACTTTTTCAATATTATGAGGGTCATACCGAAAGTCGTGAGAAAAAATTTTTTAAAAATCAGAATTTATAGATAGAGAAAATATAAATGTATCTTCTTGATCTGCATCCTTTGTACATCATGTGGAGCAGAAACAAAATGGCGGGTGCTGAAGTTTCGTTTCGTCAATGTGCTGTTATAGAGTTCCTTGTTAAAAGGAAATCCCTGCTGCTGAAGTTCACCAAAGACTTCAGTTTGCTTATGGAGATATGTGTATGGATGAAACATTTCAAAGATGGAAACACAAGCATCCAAAATATGCCTTGCAGCGGTCGCCCTTGAACTACCTCCACTGAATGCAACGTGGAAAGGGTTGACGACATCATTAAAGAAAACAGAAGTGTCACAGTTTCTGAAATCACTGTAAATCTTGGAATAGGACACAGTGCAGTACAGGAAATGATTGAAACCCAAGCTATAGAAAAGTTTGCGCCAACTGGGTCCCACAGGAGAGAACGTCCAGAAAGCAGTGCGTCTGTGCCGTCGGTCAGCTGAAACGGAATTCTACCGGAGGGTATTTTTAAACTTCCAGAGCGATAGGAAAAATGTGTGCAGAGAAATGGAGATTATGTTGAAAAGTGAAGAAAATGATGCAGAAAATGATTTATATTTTTTTTATCTATAAATTCTGATTTTTTAAACATTTTTGCTCACACCTTTTGGTATGACCCTCGTAAGTTCTTGCAGTATGGACACATTTGTTCCTTTTTTGTGTCCATAATATTTGAAGGACACTTCTGTAGCATTTACATTCAAAGGCATTTATGTGTTTCTCAGCTGTTTTGTTTAGTGTCCAGGTCTCACAGATATATTTTGCGATGGGAAAGATGCATGCCCTTAAAAATCTTATTTTTGTAATTTTGTCTGTTCCTATCCACAGCTTCTTTAGTTGTTTTATTTTCTGAAGAGCAATAGATGTCCTCCTTTTAATTTTCCTCATTGTATCTCCATTATTAGTTAATATTGATCTAAGATATTCAAAACTCTCCACCTCTACCAATTTTTCTTAATTGATATAAATTTCAGCTGCCTTATTTGTTTTGTCAGTTATCATCAATTTAGTTTTCTTTTCATTAAGATAAAGGTTTTGCTCTTCACTATTCTTATGGACTGACATAATTAGTTTTTCTATTGTTGTGGACTGTAATATTGTGTCATCAGCATATCTAATCTCTGGTATTTCATAACCTCCAATCTTATGGCATCATAATATTCTTTGTCTCTAACATTCCTCATTACATTTTCAGTATACAAGTTAAATAAGTAAGGCAACAGTATGCATCCCTGACAGATGCTTGTTTTATGACAAAGCAAGTTGTTGTTTCATCATTTATTCTTACTGCTGCCTGTAGGGCTAAATACAGCAGTGATATTAATTATATAACATGTGTTGGAAATCCCATTTTTTTCCATTATTTCCCAAAGTTTCTGGTGTTGTACCATGATGACTAGTCTTTGACTAGTCTATAAAAGATAAATATAGATTCACATTAAATTCTCTGCATTTCTCTATTATTAATTTTATACTGAATATATGATTTCTTACTCCTCTTCCCTGTCTAAAACCAGTTTGGACCATATTGATTTCTCCTATTTTCTTATGAAGTCTACCCATTATGATTTTTAATAGAATTTTATTTGCATAACTAATCAGGGCAACAGTTTTGTAGTTTGTGCGTAATTTCGAGTTACCCTTTTTCAGCAATGGTATGAATACAGTTCTTTTCCATTCTTTTGGCCGAATACTGGAATGTCATATCTTTTTACATAGTGCATGATAGATTGTAGCACATTCATTTCCTCCTGCTTTAATAAGTTCAGCTGTTATCTCATCACATCCTGGTGATTTACCATTTTTCAGATTCTTTATTGCCCATAAAACTTCTTCAGCTGTCAGTTCGGGTTCTTTCTCCTCCAATAATTATTCATACTGTTCATTTCTGCCTTCACAGTCAGTTGTATCATACATTCCGCTGCAATATCCTTCCATTTTTGTTTGTATGATACCTGGTGGAATTTGCAAATCAGCAAATGTTTTTTTTCTGTTCAGGCAAAGCCAACCATGTAAAACACTGTTAAATTTTTTTGCCATATTTCTTGTTTAATATTACCTGCTTTTGATACATTGTTGAATTATATACATTCAAATTCAACACAGCTTATTAAATATATGCAGAAATAAACCTTCTGTTAATAATCTTATAAAGTCTTTTTTTTAATCACAAGGAATTTGCACAGTATAAGTAAATAACACATCACAAGCAAAAGGGTAAATTAATTCCTACCACTCCACCCAAAATCACAGTAATCCATATATTTCTGTAGATGTAAGATAAACAAAGCAGCCATTTCTTGATTCAAGATTCACAAAGAAACATAAATAAATTTCAGAATAATTAAATTTTTAAAAAACCAGCAGAATACAAAATAACATACCTGATGATTAAAGTGATGAATAAATGATGCTGTGATAAACTGAAGTAATTGTCTAATTTATTAAGATCTAAACATAAATAGGAATATTTATAACTATCTAATTATTAGTCTTTCATTTTAAATACATTGAACAAAAAAGAACAAGTAATTTCTTTTTAGAATTATGATATAAACAAAAGGCTTCAATCTTTGAAATGATTATAAACTTGTCAATACTTGCTCTGTAAATTTTAGAAAACTTGGCAGGGTGAAAACAGCATTTTCAAGGATACAAATAAAAGAATACAAGAATAAATTCTGTATGTGTTTGTTTTTTTGGGGGGGCCATACATGTATGTGTGTTTATTTTAAATTTACACACGTGTAGTCAATCACACACTAAATCCCAGGGTTTACTAATCTGCTTAGCATTTTCACTCTTGAACTGATTCCCATGCCCTGTCAGAGCAAATTTTTATGAGAAGCTTCAGTAGAAAGGAACTGAAAGGAAGTTACTCTATAATTTAAAAATTATGGGCTGTGGTAGGTAGATATATAGATCCTCTGTCACTGTCCTCTACCACTTTACAGTTAGAAATGTGCTACTTTTTATTTTTTGTTTTTGTTTTTGTTAGACTGCCTAAATATCACTCTGAGCTTTGATATGCATGGGTGTGCAAGATCTACCAACATTATCAGTGCTGCTGTGGAGTGCAAGAGTTAATCCACCCACACATGCATGCACACATACACAAGCATGGACACATCCCCACATGCATGCACATCCACACATGCATGCACACCCCCACATGCATGCATGTGTGCACATAGAGCAAGAGAGAGAAAACAGGATTCTTCAACCATAAACAAAATATTTCATGCTGAATAACTTCAGAACATAAATGAATAACACAGAAGAGGATATAAAAGAAATTGGTGTCACCAACTGGAGAGAAAAGATTAAGAATAGAGAGGAATGGAGTCAAACTTTATCTGCAGCAATGAGCCTTAATGGCTTGGAAAGTTGAAGAAGAAGATTTAACTTCAGGTCTCTCATTACTCACTTTTTTCCACAAGTTGCAATATTAGTTTTCAAGTGGTCCTCACAATCATTTGAATTGTTAAAGATCTTTTCTTCAGAAACTATGTGGTTTAAGCATAATGATGCTGAGAGGCAAGAAATCATCATTGGTGAACCAAAAAAAGAATTATTAAAACATGCTGAATAAGTTATTTGTGAAATTTCATGAAATTGTACATGAAACTGTTCTTGATGCACAGAAAACTTACAAGTTTATTAAAGCCAAATGTAATGAGAAATAAACTTGACACCGTAATCTTAAAATTAAATTGCAAACATGTACTTGTATATGAAACACGCCATCATTCACTATATCTTGACAATAATAACTATAAAATGAAAATGTTACACAAATGCAAGAAGAATCATTTAGATAATTTTTAAAAAATGCATGTTTTGTTAGGGAACATGACATTGTGACCCTTCATATTTTGTTCACCAGGATCTTCTTGACATTACTATATCCTTAATAAATGATCTAGAGCATCTCTTTATAAAGTCCCAGATTAGCAAGTCAGGCACTGTGATTATTTTATACAATTTAAAAGTCAGAAGAATGAATTAAAGTATTTAATGAAATGTGTACTGAACAAAATCTGAAGAAAATATGTTCGATAATTAACAACTATTGCAAATTGATGTAGGTTGGGTATAGACTGTAAAGGAAAGCTCTCTCAACATGAAAGCATATCCCTTTCCAAAAAATGTTCTACTTAAGAGTGAATAGATTCATAACATTTCATCAGTTCTTTGTAAATATGAAAATAAACAAATGAAGATCTCTGTCTTAGAGGAATGGCCTAACTACCATGGCCATCTTTATTCTGCATACTTGTTGTGCTCCTGGAATCAGGCTATTAAGTCACTCTGGCTTGCCCAGATGTGTAGGAGTCAACAAGATCCCCGAATAGTGGAGCTACCCAAGAAGCTCAAAGAATTCAAGAAAACTGCAGAGTCCTATTCGACGTCTAAAATTATGACTGAATTTCAAGATCTTGTCAGCTGGAAAGAACTGAAGTCACAGAGATAAACAACAATATATGTAAAAAAAAAATACATACATACATATATAATAAATATACAGCAGCAGTGTATTAATTCTAAAAAATAATTTCTTTGATGATCCTTTTCTGTAAGAAAACTTTAGCAAAAAAGATTTCACAGTTTCATAAACCAAAACGACATCAATAAAATAAGGAAAACAATAATATTCAGCTGATCATAGTATTATCTGAACTCTGTGTGCAGTTTCCAAGGCATGTTGTGCAACTCACATATATAATTTCATTACAGTCTCCAGGTTTCAGTTCAGTGAATGTACATTCTGCAAACTTTGAATTCTTGTCACAGTTTCCAGCTTCATAAGCTGCCCAAGGACCACCTTCTGAAGGTGTTTTTAGGCTAAAGTTTCCTGATTGGTAACCAGCCTCATTACAAAACTTTTCTGCTAATTCTGAGGTAAATCCATCTTTACAAACTCCCTGCCAGCCATGGACAGTTCCATAAACAAGCAGCAAGCCCTCTTTGAGCTCTGGTTCCTGAAGACGAACTGCAAAGATAAAAGAGTAATTCATTTGTTTATTTCTGTCAAATTTAGTCAGTTAAAAAAAGGTGTCAAGTTTTATCAAGAATATGGGAAGAATTGCTGCAGAATATACCAATACAGAATAATTATGATTTTTAAAATGTTGAGTCTGTTTGCATTAAATGCCTTTTAAAAATTATCCTAACAAGTACACATTACGCATAAGTTTCTGCTTATAACACAAGAAAGAAATGATGCTGCTAACCTTTTGAGCTGAAACACAGAATATTTGGAACTTCAAAATCACAGTTTCCCTGGCCAGTGCCACTTGAATTTGTGTTGTTTACACCCATTCCGACTGTAAAATTTCCAATCAAAACACATCTTTGATCATTGCAGTGATAGGAACCACTCCAAAATGAGTTGTACTCAAATCTGGAGATTTTGTCTTGTGATACCTAAAACACACAAATACATATATATATATGTCGACCACGTGAAACTCTAAAGAAGACATTGTTGAGAGAGGCCAGTTCAGTGGACATAATAACATCCCATGATGAGGTTGAAAAGCTCACAGAAAACAGGAAGACTTTGCAAACTACCATGCGAGCCCTAAGTGACATTTAACGGCACGGGAAGGATGTATGGTGTTAGTAAAAGCTGGTATAACCCTATCCCAATTCCAAGATGTGCTTCAGACAGCACACTTTTCAATACAACAATCAGGTAATGGAGTATAAAATGGCATGTTCTCCTATGTAGTAATGCTGATGAAATATTAAGCTTCACTGGGAACAAATAACAGTAACTGTTGTCTGCTGTCTATCTTAATGTTATTATTCCAAGATATTCACCAAATCATCAATTTTTAGAAGCTAATCTGCACCTAGAGGAACATTCAGTGATTATATTACATCTTTCTCTCTTAGACTCATCACACTCATTCTCTCTCTCTCTCTCTCTCTCTCTCTTTATTCAGTCTTTCATTTCCACTCTGTTAACTTTTACCCCACCTTATTTTATTTTTTTGTTCATTTTTTTTACAATGTTTCTTCCTCTAATTTTATCAATCCATTTAGATTTATATCTACCACCTTTGTCTTTCTATTTGTCATTTCATTTACTCACATTCTATCTCTCTCAGTCTTATTCTCTCTCTCTCTCTCTCTCTTTCTCTGAAACTTAAGTACATAGGGCCTCCACAAGGGTTTTCCACAAATGCTTCTTTTTCTGCTCTTGCCCAGGTGAGGCCTCTATTGCTCAACATCCTCTCTGTTGTTCTCCATGTCTCTTTGGTCTACCCTTACTTCTGTTCCCCTGTGGTGTCCATCTTAGTGCTATTTTTGGAAGTGAGTTGTCAGTCATTTGGAGCACATGTCCCAACTATCGCCAGCGTCTTTCCTCAATAATTGCTGTTAGTGACGTCATCTGCATTTCTGCCAACAAGATGTTATTTCTTATGGTGTTTGGCCAAAATATTTTTCTAATTCTTTGTAAACATTTAGTCTGGAATGAATTCAGCTTGTTTTCTATGGTTTTGGTGATTTGCCATTATCTACTATTCATTTATTCTCTCTCCCATTCTCTTTTTCTCATTCTCTCAGTATTTTCCCCAATCCCTAGCTCTTATCCCTCTCAAATCATTTTCACCATGTACAATCCAGATGAATGCAACTTATTCTGTATGTCTGCCTCCTTCTGTCCCTAATTCCCCAAGAATTTGTCCCACTTACCACTAGTCTATTGCCTCACTCTCCCCACTTTCTTTTCATCACTCTCATACTTTTATTCATATTTTCTCTCATGAGGCACATTATAAAAGCTTGAGAATCAACAAAATGGAGGAAAGAAATCAGGTTTTACCATTCCTCCTCCTATGTAGCCTATTTCACCACACAAGAAGTTTGCATCCACGGCATTAGCAGGTGCACAATAGTAACCTGTTTGTGTATTTCTAGTGATTGCAGGGTGGCCTTTATCATAGAAAGCCGTCTTTTCCACATCTTTCAGCATGAAAGTTGGAACTGTCAAATCAACAACAACAAAAAATAATCTTAAAACAATAAATGCTCCATTAAATTTGGCTACAAGAATAAACATTGACAACATACATGTAATATATGTAACATACATGTGCCATGTATTACTTTTAATTATTTCCTATTTTTATTCTTTACTTCATTCTTTCCAACCCATTACTTTCATGTTCTGCATTAGGTACAAATTCAGCATTTTGGTAATGTATCAGAATGAGAGAGAGAAGTTGTATAACTCCATAAATAATGGCACTATAGAATCTTTCTAGTATTCAAGATTAAGTGTGTATACAGGAGGACAAGTTCCTATTTTTGAAGACTGTTAATAGCTTTTGAAGGAAAGCTTTGCATAATCTATAAAATTTTGAAATTATCGTGATCTACTAAATATTGTGTACATATTTGTGATCACCTGAAGATACAGTAACTGTAAAAAAGAGGGGCCTAGCTCTGTTGCTGGTCCTGGAGTGTGACTTCATTACATTTGGGGCATGTCCATACATGTTCAGTCTTTAACATCAGGATTTCCTTCAGTGTTTTTAGGGAGATGACTCCAATGTTGTGCTGACTGTGTGCTGCTCATGATCTAGTATTTAATTGGGATTTGCAACCACTGCCTTAGCATATTGAATCAAGGTGATAGGTACTTTGGAGGAAGTTGCTTTGCATTTGTTCATCAAAATGTTTCTTGATGGATTTGTATAGGTCCAATTTGTCCATTTTGATGAGGCCCTCTGGTCTGGCTCTTGCTGCTAGGTGGTTGGCTTTGTTATTTCCGTCAACTCTGGCATGGCCTGGACAGTATATCCATGTGATGTTTTTGACATGGGATTTATTAATTATTTCTTGCCATTCACTTATAATTTACTTGAAGATGGAGCAGTTAAATATCTCATGCAATAAAAAAGCTAGGGATTATGATCATTCAACTTTTCACGAGTGAGATTGTCCAAATATTTGTTCATGGACATCATGCTTTCCATGTATTCAAGAATATGTGACAGTTATTCTTCTTTTAACCCTAGTTGTAATGTGAAGAAGGAAGAAGAAGCTAACAGGTGCTATTACCTCCAGAGAAAGACCAGTCTTTAACAAAAAAAAAGCTACCTATTAACATCAAGTAAAGACCAAGAGCAAAGATGGGCTGAACACTCCAAGTAATACTTAATCGACCACACCCAAATGAATTAATAAATCTTGAAACTGATTTACCAGTCCCACAGTTAAATGTAAATTTAGATGAAGTTACACTAAATGAAACTGAAACAGCAGTGAATCTAATGGCTAACAACAAAGCTGCAGGTGAAAATGAAATAACAGTCAAAATGTTAAAAGCTATTAAAATTGACAACATGAGCTAAAAGCTATTAACAGTGACAACATGAGCTAACTACAGAGAATGTTTAATAAGATTTGGAAAGAAGAAAAGGTCCCTTCTAAATGGAAAAAAGGAGTCATTGTTAAAATACCCAAAAAAGGTAACCTCAGTGGCTGCAGTAACTGGAGGGGTGTAACCTTACTATCAGTTGTGTCAAAGGTGTTTTGTAAAGTGATTCTGAATAGAATTCAGAATGTAGTGGATACTGCAATGAGAGAAGAACAGGCATGATTTCAAAAAGGGAGAAGCTGTTTCGACCAAATCTTTAAGAATAATACTTGAAGAACATATAGAAAAACAGAAACCATTAATCCTGAACTTCATAGACTTTAGGAGAAGCATTTGATAGCATACACAGAGATTCATTGTGGAGAATTTTAAGACTATATGGAATACCATCTAAAATTGTCAACATCGTTAGAGACCTCTACAATGGATATGTTTGTGCAGTCAAGACAGAAGAAGGAAGGAGCAAATGGTTTCAGATTGAAACAGGCGTGAAACAAGGATGTATATTATCTCCCTTGCTTTTAGGAATTGCCATAGACAAGACTTTATAATGAAAAGATGCTGTACAGGTAAAACGGGCACTGACTGGGTACTTGGGACCCAAATAGAAGATCTTGATTTTGCAGATGACATAACTCTTATCGGTGACAATGTGAAATCGATGTAGGAAAAAACAGATTCCCTGTCTTCAATGGCTAGCAAAATAGTTCTTGAAATTAACAAAGACAAAACAAAAATAATGAAACTTCTCATTAATCAAGAAGGAAAAATATCTGTAGATGGAACAGCTGTTGATGAAGTAAACCAATTTGCATGCCTTGGCAGCTACATAGACCAGGATGGTGACACCAGGAAGGAAGTTAGGATTAGAATTGCAAAAGCAGCATTGTCTTTCAAATATCTTGAGAACATATGAAATTCAAATGTTATAAGCACAAAAACCAAGTTAAGATTATTCAATTCAAATGTAATATCCACCCTCATTTATGCATGTGAAAGTCTAAAATCAACTAAAGAAATAGACAAAAAATTACACTCTTTTGAAAACAAATGTCTAGGGAAAATACTTGGTAATACAGTGGAACGAAATCAAGAACAATGCAGAGATAAGACAGATGAGCAAACAACAACCTGTCTCATGGGTCATCAGAAAAAGAAGATGGACATATGTAGGCCATGTGATGAAAAGAAACAATCAGAGAATACCAAAACAAGCTATCAAATGGAGCACAACAGGCTGAAGAAAAAGAAGTCAACCACATGAAACTCTAAAGAGGACATTGTTAAGAAAAGCCAGTTTAGTGGGCATAACATAGCTTGATGAAGTTTAAAAACTTGCTGAAAACAGGAAAACTTGGCAAACAACTATGCGAGCCCTATAAGACATTTAACGGCATGAGAAGGATGTAAGAAGCAAGGTGTAAATCTTAATGTTACAACTGTGTGGTAGTTGATTAATAAAGCTGTTCTACTTTTGTTTTAAATGGCCTTAACATCTTGTTATCACAGCTTTACTGCAGTGGCTTATGCATATTTCTATATTTAGCTTTATATATACTAAAATCCAAAAACTATGGATAAAAAACTATTTGTGTGTCACTAATATTAAATGTGAATATTTATGAAATATTAATTTTAGTTTTCTGAAGCTCATTATATCGCTTCCATAGTCAGCATAATGCATTTTCTGGTAAAACATTATTATTATTAAAATTATATCTCATAAACAAAATAAAGCCATGACTTGAAGTGAAATAAGATTATCAGATGAAAGGAAAAGAACTGCAAAAGTTTTAAAAAAAAGAATGAACTGTCATATATTCTTGAGTGGATGAAAATCATAAATAGTGTCTGTGTGAACAAATTTTTGGACAATCTCACAAGTGGAAGGTTGAACATTCATAATCTCTAGCTTCTTTTTTTGCAAGAGGTATTTAATATATTAGGCCTGTGTAAATAGAATTTGACATCACCTTCCCCTATGCCTACTGTACCACCATCAGTGTGAAACTATAAACCAAAACCATGCAGCCTAACCCTTAAACAGAAATCAACATCACAGAAGTTGATCATGAGTCTAGCTGAGAAGTACATGCCATGCTGAAGACAATGTTTGTATATATTTTATTTTATTTTACTTGAATAAAATGTGCAAATATGATTGAAAACTCATTATTACTTTCCAGCATAGTCCCTACCATGTTCAGTTTCAGTGTAGGTCTGTTACCATTTCACATGCCTGGATTCCTTGAGAAAAAAACTTCTTACTGATCATGTAGCAGACTATGCACAGCCTCTTTAATCTCTTCATCTGTACTGTATTTCTTCCAATCTAGTGCCTCCCTGAGGGTCCAAATACATGAAATTTATACAGTGCTAGGTCAGGTGAATATGCAGGATGTGGGAGACACTCCAAATGCAGGTTTGTAATTTGTGGAGACATTGCATGTGCTGTGTGAGGCTGTGCATTATCATGCTGTATTACACTAGAACTGAGCAAACTGTGACATTTTGACTTGACTGCAGGTTTCAAGTGGTTCTCAAACAGTTTAAAGTATGCTTCACTGTTGACAGTGTTTCTCTGGGCATGGAATGTTCCAGGATTGAGCTTTTACAGTTCCAGAAGAATGCAAGCATAATTTTCTGGCTGATTGGAGCTGTATGAAACTTCTTTGATTTTGATGACGAAGAATGTCACCACCCCTTGCTGGCTTGCTTTGTCTCTGGTTGGAAGTGCTGTACACAGCATTTGTCTCCAGTGACTCTACATCATAAAGAGCCATCTCCTTCAGCTTCAAAATGTCAGACACTCAAGAACTAAATAACTGCTTCCTGTTCTTCTCTCAGCATGCTTCCTAGGGAGTGGCCATCTTTGATGACAGAATTTTTTAGAGCAAAATTAGGGTTACTTTTTTACTCAATCTCATATATTTACTGTAACCAAATTTCAACATTTTTACTGTTAATGTTATGTGCCCCTATACATATTTTGCAAATTGGCTTAATCCTAATAAATGCTGAATAAATAATCTTTTGCTTCCATATTTACAACAATGAAATAATCTAATATTTTTACCATCACTCTCTCCTCTGAAGCAAACTGTCATTGCAGCTTCACTGAACTGACATAAAGTTAAAGAATCTGTTGCCCTTGTGCATGTATTGATATCTGTTGCATTCACATCACAGATAACGCTACTTAGCCACATGGGCACCAATGATTGTCTAACATCCCCATAAGCACGGCCAATGGTGTATTCTCCATCCAGTGTTATACATAGTGCTGTTGCCTCTCTATCTGACCAGTCATCACGACAAACTGTTCCCCACAAACCATAAGCCTTCAGCAGAACAGCACCATTTTCGATGCTCCATTCTGTAGAATTTTCTGGTGCTGGGCCTGTAGATTATAGAATGTTTATAATAAATAATTTTCAAATTGAAGCTTTTTTTTTGGTTTTAATGCAGCTAATTATAGCATCTTAATGGACTCATATCTTCTTATTGCCTAATAGTCTGAAATTATACTGAAGCATACTTTGCTTCATATAAGAAAGTGAAAGAAAATCAGTTAAATTTACAGTGTGGATTATCATTACTCTTCTTCTTCTGCTCTTCAGACCAATTAATGCTCACTATGATGGTTAAAAATAGCACTAAGATGGACATCACATTGGGAACAGAAGTATGGGTGGACCAAAGGAGACATGGAAAAGAACAAAAGAGAGGACAACAGAGTTGAGCAATAGAGGGCTCACCTGGGAAAGAGCAGGGGAAAAAAGGCAAAAGTGAGGTGTTGTGAAAAACCCTTGCAGAAGTGCCTTGGGCACTTAAGGTTCAGAGAGAGAGAGAGAGATGATGGAGTTAGATGTTCTTCCAATTCTGCATTTTCCCCCACACTACAGCTATTGTGATGTACTGGATTTCCAAATCAAACATGATGTAATTTGATTAATGAGACTACAGTAATTATGAAACAAATAAGTTGGTATTTTAGTATAATCTGCACACATATTTTTCTTATCCTAAAATAAAAAATAAAAAATTAATCATTTTGAAATCTGACTTTTAACTTTCAGCTTCATTTTCATGGCATTAAATCACTATTCATTTTCATGAAAACACGTATAAGAAGACAAACTTTAAAGTGAACAATATTCTGAGTACTTGACACAAATAATACTTGAATCAAACACTAAACAGATTTACTAATGGTGTGATTTTGCAAGCCACATTTTATAACTTAGCCATGATATGCAGAACAACTAAAAGACCACAGGAAATAATTGTGCTCACCCAGTATTTTAAAAGAGCCAATTTTTATTCATGTGTGGAACAAAGAACTGAAATATTTCTCCTCAGTAACTGTCTCTGTTTCACAACACTAATGAATTTTGTTACATCAAGTGGACTTATTTCTTAATTTCAAATGCAGAAAGAAAGTGATAAGATGGATGCTTCACAGCCTGATTATTTATTACCAGAACGTAGCAAAAAAAAATATTTCACTGAGTGTTATAATAAAATATATACAAGTAGTCTCAGGAAGCTGTACACAAATAAATTTAGATATGAGAGAAGAAAAAAAAAACCAGAGAATGACTTTGAATCAAAAGTTTGCACTCCAAAAGGACAAGCAAACACCCGACCATGAGAGAACAATGCATTATCACTTCAGCCATGAAAAATACCTTTAAAAAAAAAAAAAAAGATGCTCCACAAACTTAGCATTTCATGCATGTCTGAACTCATGACACCTGGAATGGAAATGAGATTGTGGCACAGAAACTTAGCATTTCATGTGTGTCTGAACTCATGACACCTGGAATGGAAATGAGATTGTGGCACAGAAACTTAGCATTTCATGTATGTCTGAATTCGTGACACCTGGAATGGAAATGAGACTGTGGCACAGAAATTCTATCAGTCCAAGTCAGTGTTTCCCAAAGTGGGTGATAATGCCCCCCTGTGGGCATTGGAAGAAAAAGGAGCAGTAGTAGGGGTTCATTCACTCATTTGCACGTCCCTTGCGGAACTTTGCCTCCCAAACAGCACTCCTGTAGGCCTCTCGGTTGTGAGCAAGATGGCGTGCTGCTGTTGCATCCATTTCCAGATCGTCAACGATGTCTTGCAGCCATCTTCATCTTGGTCTTCCTCTTTTTCTTTTTCCCATTATGTATCCTTCCAATATGGTCTTCTCTAAATTATCATGACGTTTAATGTGTCCAAAATATTTCAGTTTTCTCTCTTTAATCCTCTTCACTAGCCAGCCTTCTTCAATATTAAGTTCTTGTAGTATGGATATATTTGTTCTTTTTTGTGTCCACGATATTTGGAGAACTCTTCTGTAGCATTTACATTCAAAGGCATTTATGTGTTTCTCAGCTGTTTTGTTACGTGTCCATGTCTCACAGGCATATGTTGCGATGGGAAAGATGCATGCCCTTAAAAATCTTATTTTTGTGGTTCTGTCTGCTCCTCTCCACAGATTCTTTATTTGTTTTACTTTCTGAAGAGCAATAGATGTCCTCCTTTTAATTTCCCTCATTGTATCTCCATTATTAGTTAGTAGTGATCCAAGATATTCAAAACTCTCCACTTCTTCCAGTTTTTCCTCATTGATACATATTTCAGTTGCCTTGTTTGTAGTAGTAGGAGTGCTGAGGGAAAATGAAGTAGAAGACAAGAGCAGTAATACCTCCCTTCTTAGCACTTTTCAACCTGATATTGAGAAACTTGTGTCCCTACATGAAACTCATCCATCACAATAAAAACTGAGAAAATAATGCAGCAGGTCAGTTATAAATGTACTCCTTCATGCTGTTAAATAAACTGGCTTGCTAGCTGAAGTTTTTAGTTGTGTAATGATTATTTTAGTTTAATAATTCATTGTATGAATAGTTCATATAAAACTGACTCCTACATAAGTGAAAAGGGGGGGGGGGGTTGAGGATGTGGTGGCCTAGGAAAAAAGGGGGCAGCAGCCTGAACAAGCCTGGCAAACACTGGTTCCAAATCAAGGCCAGAGACACAGTCATTCCCTCATTAGCCAGTAATGTAGAGATCAAATGTTTCTCATGGTGGACCAGCAAACTGAGACATCTGCTCAGGGAGCTAAAGAAAGTCATTGAAGTGCACTTTTAATTCAATATATCTGTATTACATTCCTAGGAAATACAAAAGTAATACACTATCACCACTGGCCATACCTGGAATTTGCATTCCATCATAACATAATAGTGTGGCTTCTAAGCAGTCAAAGTTTTGCGTTTTGAATGTGACACATTTTGACACAGAAGCTGATTCTTCTGTACAATTGAATAGTACATCTTGTTTGGATTTATCCTGGATGAAACATTTAGTCTTGAGTGTATATCTTAACATGATATAATCACATTCAGTTTTTAATATATATTTTAAAATGATAAGTAAGCAGATACCTAAATAAATGCTTTAAAGTACAATCTTAGCAAACTGGTTTCTCAGGCATTGGGTTGGAGATCCACTACCACCACTCTCCAGTCAGTGAAAACAAATCCACAGAAAGTGCTTTTTCATATTGGAGAACGTCTAAACCTCATATTCAGTTTTCATTAACTTTCATTTTCATAATTACATAAAGCCTACTCAACTTACACAAAAATGTCACATAAAATCTGTATGATTATGACTCTCATCATACTGCACTAATGATCTGTTGTATTCGCCTTACATAAAAACCTAAGTCTAAATGTTTATCACATGTTAAGACATTGGTTATGTATGATGTAACTACCAATTATTTCATTGTAAAATAAATGGTTCATTGACACTGATTTGTAAAATTTCAGTTAATTTTACAATGCTAAATTTATAAGACTTGGAAGGTGTGTTTCAGTACCGAACTATTTTATACTGAGGAGCAGTAATAACTTCAGATGGGAAATGCAGAACAGAAATTAGGAACAGAATAGGTCAAGCAAAGACTGCATTTCAGAGAATGAGAAACATGTTAGCTAACACATCTTTATCAATGAATGTTAGAAAACGAGTCCTAAAATGCTATATTGAACATATCTTGTTATACGGAAGTGAATCATGGACAATAGGCAAGTCTGCACAAAAATCATTGGAAGCAGCAGAAATGTGGTTTATTAGAAGAATGTTGCGAATCCCCTGGACAGCAAAAATAACTAATGAAGAATGTATGAGAAGAGCTGGAGAGACAAAAAACCTTGTCAGAAAGATAAGAGAGAGACAATGTACTTTCATAGGACATGCAATGAGAAGAGGGGGCATTGAAAATATTATAACAACAGGAAAAATAGAAGGAAGAAGATCAAGAGGAAGACCAAGAGAAATGATACTGGACAGTCTGACGGGATGGTGTGAGAGGAGATCACCAACTGAAGTGATGGCCTGCATGAAGGATCGGGTACTCTGGAGAAGCATAATAGCCAACGCCAGTCGGCACGGCACCTGATGATGATGATGATGAGAGCTCATGGGTTCAAATTACATCCAGTTCTAGGACTGCTAGATAATTCTTAGTAACTTGCCCTATCCTGATCACCTGCATATTGCATTTTTTATACCTGCTTCTAAAAATGAAAATATCTGCCTGCACAGTAAGGCACACCAGAGTATATTACATACAAACCTGTCATGTATTCAGAAAAAAATCAAAACATTAACAGAGAAATATATCACCTGCATTTGGAACCACAAATGCATTGGCAACTTGTGAAACAAAAGAACTTGGATTTATTATTATGACACAAAAGGTTGCAAAATTACAACATAGCTGATTAAAAGGAACAGTAAAAATCCCAACCTACTTAGTCTGTATTTAAATTTACACTCACCATGAGCAGAAAGTTAAGTGGATTAAGTATAACTGCATTAGACGTGTTGAGTCTAGTAACTTCCCTGCATGCAGCATTGGCTGCAGCTTGAGTCAGGTCATCATTGCAGACTGGGTAATAGCGATCCACATTATAGATTAACAAAGGTCCATAATTTTTCCTTGGTTCATATGACACCTTGACTGATGTAAAGATATTTTTAAAAATCATAAAATCTATGATAAATTTATTTTCCAAAGCAAAGTCTTTATAACAAATATAAATGTACTGTAAAAGTAAGAAAGCAACTTACATCTTACATCTTTCCCGCGTCGCTAAACGTCACATAGGGCCCACATGGTAGTTTGCCAAGATTTCCTGTCTTCGGTAAGTTTTTCAATCTCATCAAGGATGTTATGCCCACTAAACTGGGCTCTCTTAACAATGTCCTCTTTAGAGTTTCATGTGATGGACCTCTTTTTCTTTGGCCTGTTGTGTTTCACTTAATAGCTTGTTTGGGGATCCTCTGATTGTTCCTTCTCATCACATGACCGACATATGTCCATCTTCTTTTTCTGATCACCCATGAGGCAGGTTGTTGTCTGCTCATCTGTCTTATCTCTACATTGTTCTTGAATTCGTTCCACTTTATACCAAGTATTTTCCTTAGGCATTTGTTTTCGAAAGAGTTTAATTTTTTGTCTATTTCTTTAGTTGTTTTCCAGGTTTCATATGCATTAAATGAAGGTGGATATTACATTTGAATTGAATAGTCTTAACTTGGTTTTTGTGCTTATAACTTTTGAATACCATATGTTCTCAAGATTCTTAAAGGTCAATACAGCTTTTGCAATTCTAACTCTAACTTCCTTTCTGGTATCACCATCCTGGTCTATGTAACTGCCGAGATATGCAAAATGGTTTGCTTCTTCAAACTGTATGCAGATGATCTGGTCATGTGGTGTACAGATGAATATGCGACAGTTGCTACACAGAGACTCCAAAGAGCAGCAGACATCTTGACATCATGGACAAACAAATGGTGTGTAAGTATCAAACAGAGTTATTTAAATGAAAAACTGACATATAAAGTATCACGGACAAACAAATGGTGTGGGAGTATAGCCACAGAGAAATTAAGTACCACTCTGTTCACTCTCTCATCTAAACAGAAAGCAGGTAGGATCTTTGCAAATGAAAAATGTCCTTATGGATGGACAACCAACCCACTTACTTAGGAGTGACTCTTGACTCAAAACTGACTTGGAAGCAACACATCAGCAGTGCAGAAGCAAAAGCCAGAAGAAAACTAGCCATATTAAGAAAATTAAGTGGAACCACATGGGGAGCTAGTGAAAGAATCCTCAATAATGTATATCAGCAAAGTATTCTACCACATCTTGGTGCACAGCATCAAACACTACGCTGCATAATCTAGACAAAGTTCAAAATCAGTCACTACGGATTATCACAGGTGCCATGAGGTCCACACCGATAGTAAAAATGCAGAAAATAGTTGGTGTTCAACCGCTAAAGGAATGTAGAGACACAAAGGTCATGACCATGGGAGAGAAATTCCTTAGCTCTGTAAGCCATCCCCTGAAGGAGAGATTCAATAACTTGGCATTAAGCCGGCTTAAAAGAAGCAGCTTCATTCACCAGGCCAAGCGTATGCGTAAGCTGATACCTGATCTTCCAACTGTAGTCACTCCATTATCATCTGTACCAGAGCATACACCATGGAAAGAAGCAGATTATACACAAATAACTATTCAGACTGAAGTGAAAGGTGTGCAGAATGGTGAGATGCAAAGCAGCCTTGTGAGGTCAACAGCCACACTTAGTGTTCTAGATGACAAATATCCATGTGACACCTAGATACCTGTGTATACAGACGGATCTGCACACAATGCCATAAAGAATGGAGGGGCAGGAGCACATATTGAATATCCAAACAACACCTCTGACAAGATTTCCATACCCACTGGAAAATACTGCAACAACTTTGATGCAGAAGTTAGGGCAATTATTGCTGCAGTTGAAAAACTATCAGACTCCAGAATAGATACATGTCCTGTAGTAATTCTCACAGATGCAAGATCAGTACTGGAAGCTCTTCAGTGCAACAAACTACCAGACCTTAAGGATGCCTTGTCAAAAATTGGCTTACAACATGGAGTCACTTTGCAATGGATTCCCTCCCACTGTGGGATACCAGGCAATGAGAAAGCTGACCATCTGGCCAAAGAGGGTGCTGAAATGGAGCAACCAGACATACCAATCACCTATAATCAGAAGAAAAGCATGATAAAAACCTACAGGAAGCCACAAACACCACCACATGATGACTATCACATGCTAAACAGAAAGGAACAAGTCACCATCTTCCGTCTCCGAAAAGGACACACCCGACTCCGAAGACATATGTATACAAAGTTTAAGGTTGGTACTACTAATCTATGTACATGTGCCCAGGTGCCCCAAACTGTGGAACATATCCTCCAGAACTGCACCAGCTATGAAACACTGAGAAATAATTACTGGCCCAGTGAAACCACTAAAGAAGATAAGCTCTGTGGTTCCATACATGAATTACAAAAAACAGTGAAATTTATCCAAGAGACAGGACTGCAGGTATAGACAGACAATGCGAACGAAGAAGAAGAAGAAGACATTGTCACTGATAAGAGTTATAAGAAAGCAACTGATACTCATTAAATCATCAATAGATCATTATTAAATCAAGCATCCTTTAAAACAGATGTTTCAGTATGCATTAGGTCTTTCATTTATCTTTAATATAATTTTATGCAACTCTGAGAAATGAAAACATAAAGACTGAACTTTAAAAAAAAATCGAGAGAAAAACATGACATAAAGATCTCAAAATTAATCTAAGTCAGTCTTCTCTGCTTCTATAGGAGTAAAAAGTGAAATGCAATATTTCTTTCATAATGTAAAGGCTCAAATTCAGAAAGATGAAATTAAATTTTTTGTAATACCTAATATTCTATTATGACATAGAACCAGTCTGGCTAGCTTCAAGATTATAATGTTAAATAACACTACTACATAGTAAGAATGTACAGAATGATGGAAATATCTGAAGAAACAAAGCAATAATGGAGAAAATTGGCAAAAAGAGTACAACAAGAACTAGAAAAGCTGGAAATGTAAAGGAATATTAACAGAAAATATTGAAAAAAAAGACAACAGAGAACATGAAAATCAAGAACAATGCTACAGATTTCATTGTAAAACCTGATGAACAGATTTCATTGTTAAAATCTAGTTGATAAAGCTTACCTTTGCCAAAGCAGTACAAAGAAACATAGCTCCCATTACAGACACAATTCATGTCAGTTTGACTCAGATTTGCTGGATGCTTGACCCATATGGCAGATCTACAATTCTCTGCTAAAACATCATCTCTGTCACACTGACCATCAAAGTCTGTCTGCCATATATAGTTTAGATTAAGGTTTAAGACCTGCAAGAGAATGTTTATTTAACATGATAATTACCAGATTTCACTCATTATCGTCTGGAAAAAAACCAGATTTCTTACAAGCTGGAGTTTAATATCATTGATATGATGACAAAAGTACAGTCTTCTGTGTTTATCTTTCCAGCTTCTGTGACAACACAAGCAAATCTAAACTAGACTGTCTTATCTCAAAATATGTCACATTGCATTCTGTCACTCTTCTCATAAGACCACACTACTACCATACCACAGAAATACAGTATTGTAACTCATATTACAGCTAAATAAACTGTTTATCTAGCTTTGCATCCTAATCTGAGGGAGTTAGTTGGACTTCAGGCAGCATATAACAAGAAAACCACCTTGCAGCCCTGCACCATTAAGAGCAGCCTTAGATAGCAGGAAATGTGCAATGAATTGCTTCTGAACCTTCCCTTAATTAGGGTTCAGCTGTGTATGTTAGAATAACAAAAATGTTTTTCAGAAACATAAATGGTGCTCTTGACTGCACCTCAGTTGTTCTTTATAAACTGAGTATCACTGATAAGGTAATAGTAAAATAATAAGGTAAATGAAAAATCTCTAGGATAGATTAGAATGAAATTTTCCAATGCTATACTTACATGTGAATCTGTGTCCTGAACTCCATCAGTGAACCCAAAACTGTGACACATTACAGTGCTAGCAGTATCAGATATGCGCCTAGAACACAGATATCCCTCTTGTTTTTCCCAGGTTACTTTCACCATACCACTGTTCAATTCTTTCCCAGGTACAAACTCTAGTTTTGCCACTGCAACAGGAATATTCTTTAAAAGCTTTATATACAAAAGGCATGTGCCAATAAATATCTTAAGAAGAGTTTGTACACACTGACATTGTGTCTTTTGATATAGAATAATTCCTTATCTACACTGGTTTCCATTTCAAAGTAAGAATTAATCAAATCACCTCAACTAAGATACAAAATAAAAACATGGTGATATGCTAAAGCAAAAACTGTTGATTTTGTAATGAAATATTTTCTTACATTAAAATGAAAGATTAGTGAAAGTAGTATGTTATTTGTCTCTCACTGTTATTTTTGGGTTTTGGATAAGTTCTTTCATCAAAGATATATTCGACATATTCATTCCACCAACCTATTATTTCTTCTCTTCCCATTATAATTTCTCCCTCCTTTAACACATCCAGTTTTGTGTTATATTCTTCTGCCTGTTAATTCATCTATGTTTTTGCACATGTTTTTGTTACCTTGGTGGTGATGTTCTATTTCTTTGCATTTTGCATTTAGCCACTCTTCTTTTGCTTTGTTGAATCTATTCTTTAGTCTTAGTTCAATTCTTTATATTTTTCTTTGTTATATGTCACTGTGCTGCTTGTGTTATCGTTGATCTTGTCATTCTTGTGTAGTCTCCACTGATCCATTATGTTTAGAATTTCATCCATCATTCATTTTTTTTTGGCTGGTCTTTTTAACTCAAGTTGAATAGTGTTTCTTAACATTTCCCACTGATTGCTGATGCCATCGATTTTTGCTATTGCACTGTATCTGTTTTTTACAGTAACGTATTTTTTCTCTCAGACTATTATCTGTTTTCAGTAGTGCTAAGTTCAGTTTTATACTGCCTTTTACTTTCTTGATCTTCATCAGTTTAATTGTCATTTTTCCTATTACTGGAACATGGTCTCTGTCACAATCTGCCCCTGACCTAGTCTTCTCTGACAAAATAGCATTTCTAAATCTTTTATTTATTAGTATGTGGTCAATTTGATTTTTAGTGGTATTACCTGGGCTCTTCCAGGTCCACAGATGTCTTGGGTGTTGCTTGAACCAGGTGTTGCCAACCATCATGTCGTGGATCCCTGTCCATTCTATCAATTTATCATCTCTCTCATTTCTTTCTCTGTGGCCATATGGCCACGGAGAACCATACATTACTATGTTAAACTACTTTACTGTGCAAAAGCCTCACTGTTTCCTATTTGTAAAAATATTGATCAGATACTGTAACAGTAATATTAACAAATACATATATTCTGAAGTGAAAAAACTTCAATAAAAGTGATTAAATAAAATGCTGAATCCATACTCACCATCGGTAGAATTGTAACAGAATACTTTTGCAGCATAACTATTAGTGCAGCTGTCACTGTTGATTTCAGTATATGAGCAGTTAGACAATTTATTAGCACTAGCAGGGCAAGTCACATGTGAAATCACATGGGGTGGTGGTACATCTGGTGGCACATCTCTTGTTACTGGAACACCGTAAGTGTAACCTAGCTCAGTACACACTGTTTTGGCCTCTTCTGAACTCCATGGTTTTACACTCTGGTCAATGCAGATTGTTCCCCATTGGCCCTTGTAGTACACAAGCACTGTATAGCCATCACTGTCTAATTTCAAATCCCAGTCTGTAAAAAATATTTTAAAAATTGGCAAAAGTATCTTTTAAAACAGAGACTACGGTATGCAACTTCTTTATTAAACATAACAAAATATAATTCTAATATATATATATACATATACACACAGTTGAACCCGCTTAATGTCACATCGTTGGGACCATCAAAATACGGTGACATTAAGCGGAATTGACATTAAGCAGGGTCCATTACAAGGGCATTAATTGGGATAAAGCAATTTTAATCATTGACTGACTGGCGCTATTCTATGCAGCATGCATAAAATTAATCACTATCTTGATGTCAATCTCGGTGACATGCTTTTGTTCCACAATATACAGCATATGACACACTTTTCACTTTCTATACTGTTGCTTGAAGGCGTAAATGATACCTTGGTAACATGGCTGTAGCATGCTGGTTGTGTTAGGTGGCAGGAAAACAAGCTTTGTAGCCATCAGATTGGTGATGTCAGTGTGTGCCGGACAGTTATCAACGAACAACAAAACTTGTTCATTCTATTCATTTTGTTGTCAAAAGAAATGACCCAGTCCTCAGACAGTTCACCTGTCATCCAAGCATGCTGGCTGGCCTTGTATGTGACATTCAGCTCTTTACATTCTTGAAGCACCACAGATTTCATAACTTTCTGATAACAAAGAGCAGAGTCTTCTCAGTGCCAGGCATGTTACAGCACATGACAGCTGTTAAGCAATCTTTAGTTCATTTGCCACCAGGGCACTTCTCATCACGAAAGCACAAACTTCTGTTAGGTAGCAATTAATAAAACACACCTATTTCATCCAGTGAAGTTGAGGAGATAGGTATAGATGAGTTATGGAATTCTTACAGCACAGCCATAATCACAGCAGCAAAAGTAAGCGCTGGATTGGAAAAACCAAACAGAAAAGCATGGATATCAGATAAAACATGGAAGTATATACATGAAAGACGAGCAGTCAAATTAAACATGTTGAATGCAAAAGCAGATCATGAAAGAGATTCGGCAAAAGCAAAATACAAAGACATAGACAAGAAAGTAAAAAGTTCAGCTAGAAGGGATAAAAGAGAATACATAGACAATATGGCGAAAGAGGCAGAAAAAGCAGCAAAAACAGGAGACAGCAAAACTTTATATAACATACAAAAGAGGCTAACAGGTACTATTACATCTAAAGAAAGACCAATCCTTAGCAAAACTGGAACACTATTAACATCAAATAAAGACCAAAAGCAAAGATGGGCTGAACACTTCCAAGAAATACTCAATCGACCACACCCAAAAGAATTGTTAAACCTTGAAACTGACTTACCAGCCCCACAACTAAATGTCAATCTAGATGAAATTAAATTGCATGAAATTGAAACAGCAGTGAATTTAATGGCTAACAAAGCTGCAGGTGAAGATGAAATAACAGCCGAGATGCTAAAAGCTATCAATAGTGACAACATGAGACAACTACAGAGAATGTTTAACAAGATTTGGAAAGAAGAAAAGGTCCCTTCTAATTGGAAGAAGGGAATCATTGTTAAAATACCAAAAAAGGGCAACCTTAGTGACTGTAACAACTGGAGAGGAGTAACCTTAATATCAGTTGTGTCAAAAGTATTTTGCAAGGTCATTTTGAATAGACTCAAAGATATAGTGGATACTGCAATGAGAGAAGAACAAGCAGGATTTCGAAAAGGGAGAAGCTGTCTCGACCAGATCTTTACTCTCAGAATAATACTTGAAGAACATATTGAAAAGCAGAAACCATTAATACTGAATTTCATAGATTTTAAGAAGGCATTTGATAGCATACACAGAGATTCATTATGGAGAATTTTATGTCAATATGGAATACCATCTAAAATTGTCAACATCATTAAGGACTTATACAATGGATATGGTTGTGCAGTCAAGACAGAAGAAGGGATGAGTGAATGGTTCCAGATTGAAACAGGCGTGAAACAAGGATGTATACTGTCTCCTTTACTTTTTGGGATTACAATAGACTTCATAATGACAAAATGCTGCACAGGTAACACAGGTATTGACTGGGTACATGGGACCAAACTAGAAGATCTTGATTTTGCTGATGACATAACTCTTATCAGTAATAATGTGAATTCCATGCAAGAAAAAACAGATAGCCTATCTTCACTGGCTAGCAAAATAGGACTTGAAATTAACAAGGACAAAACAAAAATAATAAAAATTCCCATCAATCAAAATGGAAAAATACACATAGAAGGGACAGATATTGAAGAAGTCAATCAATTTGCATACCTTGGCAGCTACATAGACCAGGATGGTGACACTAGAAAGGAAGTTAGGATCAGAATTGCAAAAGCAGCATCAATCTTCAAGAATCTTGAGAACATATGGAATTCAAAAGTTATAAGCACAAAAACCAAGTTAAGACTATTCAATTCAAATGTAATATCCACCCTCATTTATGCATGCGAAAGCTGGAAAACAACTAAAGAAATAGAAAAGAAATTAGACTCTTTTGAAAACAAATGCCTAAGGAAAATACTCGGCATCAAGTGGAATGAATTCAAGAACAATGCACAGATAAGACAGATGACTGAACAACAACCAGTCTCACGGGTGATCAGGAAAAGGAGATGGACATATGTTGGTCACTTGATGAGAAGAAATGATCAGAGAATCCCAAAACAAGCTATCAAATGGAACACAACAGGCCGAAGAAAAAGGGGCAGACCGCGTGAAACTCTGAAGAGGACATTATTAAGAGAGGCCAAGTTAACAGGCATAAAATCCTTTGTTGAGGTTGAAAGACTCGCCGAAGACAGGAAAAATTGGCGAACTACTTTGCGAGCCCTATGTGACATCTAACGGCACGGGAAGGATATAAGATATATATAAGATTTCATCCATGTTAAAAATGTCACCTGGGCTGTACGCATCCAGAATTTTTGGTAAACGCAAAATCCAGTCATTAACAACATCAGTTTTAACTTGGGCCACTTCACCTAAAGTAACCTTAAATGCTGTGTTGTAGCACTCAAGAAAGCTGTTAGAACACTTCCAGTCAGGCATATCCATTTCTTTTGCAAAACGTTCTGCAATTTCCATCAACATAAGACAGCACACAGGCAACTGTGCAGAATGTGTCTGTTTGAACCATTTCTGCAGAGCACATTCAATATCCATGTAAGAACTCGCACACCTTAGCTTACAGTTTGACCTAACTAAAGATGAGTGAAAGTCTCATTCAATTTTATCTTGGTTTTTAACAGGTTTCAATACAGTTGAAACACTAATTTTAAATTTATCCTCTATGTCCTTTCTTGTAACTTTTTCATCAACTTGTTTCATAATATCCATTTTCGTGCTAATATCCAGATCAACATGCTTGCATTTAGTAGCCATTATCTATCACAATGAGAACCAAGAGAACTTCCCAGCTATACGAATCACAGTACACTTATCAAGACTGACAAACTATCAACTCATGTTGCCAACTTAACACCACCCATGCCTCGATAAAGAAGACAAAAAATGGCCGAAAGAAGCCAGTTTTTAATCATGAAAGGGTGGCCGTGGTAAGCCTTTCATTCATATCACCTGAGTTTTGATGCCCACATGTTCAAAAGGTTAATGCGGCACATACTTTGTAATCTAATAGCTGGCCCTCTTTGATGAGATGTGAAGGTGATAACACTTTGTAAGGTGTTTATAGCTTGGACTTGCCTAGTATGTGATACAAAGCAGAGTCTTTAACTCCTCTGGGTGCAAAAATACTGTGACATTAATTGATTTGTGCCAATAAGTGGGGTGATATTAACTGGAGTAAAGCCCATTAATTACTTATGGGAGCTGGCCAGGTATACAAATTTCTGTGACAATATCCAGGTTGTGATATAAAGTGACATGACATCAGGTGAGTTTGACTCTGTGTGTGTGTATATATATATATATATATATATATTTTTTTTTTTTTTAATTTTATTTTGGCATTAAAATTTCTGTCATAACTGTAATTGTTAAGTATAAAAAAGAAAAAAGTTTTCATTTATGACCAGTATTAAATAGCTAATGATACAAGAAAGATACATACTAGATGTACAAGATAGATAGAGAGACAGACAGACAGATAGATAAATGGAGAGACAGATGGGCAGATGAACTGATGGATGAACAAAAAGACAATAATTAGTGTATAAGTATACAACTATACTTATACAGTATACATATATATATATATATATATATATATACACATATATATATACTATACCAATATACTCATACAGTATAGGCATTTCTGAACGAACGTCGGAAAAGCTACATATTCTTTCAAGTTATAGCTAAGTGCTCTGTTCATTTTATTTATTTCTTTTTTTAACATAGGATTCCTGTGGATCTATACTTATCTCCTCTCTTTAATTCTTCATCTCCTGTGTGTGTTTGGATGATTTAAGCCTTGCGCCGAAACATCACAACTTTGCAGTTGTTAAGTAATAAAGCTGTTCCTACTTTTTTCCTAGTTTATAAATTTTGAACAAACAGACAGACAAACAACTAGACAGACATATAGATAAATAGTTAGAGCTAGAAAGAGAAAGAATTAAAGAGCTTTACTAACAAATAAGAAGGCACCTTTTTCAGTAGCTGCACTGTTCACACATTTAACCACAGCAGGTCCTGAACAAGTACGTTTGGCAACATCTATCTGTGTCTTGTTGCATTCTTCAATTGTATTATTCTCTAAGCAGTGGTAGTCAAAGTTACTGAATTTATTAAATGTGGAACCTGAAATAAATATTAACATCATGTTAGTCAAAGTCATTATATGCTAAATATTTATATACTCCTTTTACTTCATAAATGCAGAACATTTATTAAAGCATACTATTAATACAGATGTTTCTTTTGTTCTGAAAAATTACTCAAATGATATGGGAAAAAAAATGAGGCGCATCCCAAAATCATGTTGGTTATGTGATGATACGGTTACCGGGGTAGGGGTATCCCCTATCAATGGAGAAGTAAGATGCCTTCTTACCTCCGTCAGTCTACGGGACCACCTTGGGCAAGGTGGAGTACCCGTATAGCCCCCCGATCAGGGTGACGTGAAGCCATGGAAGCAGGTGGTGGATGGAATGGGAGAGCAGCTGACAGATAATGTTGGTTATGGTCACCATTCTATGATGGTAGGCAGATGATCTCAATGTAGGGACAATGGCTACGACCAAAGACTAGTACAGTCACTGCCTGGAAGGAAAGCAATGGTAAACTATCTTCTGGAAATATGCCAAGAAACCCAAACAGCAATCATGGAAAGTCAAATAGGAAAAAGATCTGGTGGTGAGTCCCCCAGGCCAGATAGATCTAATTTTAACACTGGGGAAGAGTGTGAGGCAGAGGTCAGTACTAGTAATTGTGATGACAGACAAAATCCTGACGGTGTTACCAAGGAAAACTTCTGCATCAAACTAAAAAGAAAAATAAGACTAGGAACATGGAATGTAAGAAGTATGTACGAGGGAAAATATCAAGTAATAAGTGACGAGATGAAAAGAATGGGGATACACATTTTGGGAATCTGCGAACATCGATGGAAATGATCAGGACACTTTAAGAGCGAGAATGATAATATCTTTATATACTCTGGTGGAGAAGTAGGAGGAAAGAATGGAGTGGCTTTTTGTTTGGACAAATCAACATCAAAAGCATTACTAGGCTACAATCCAGTAAGTGATAGAATCCTAACAATCAGACTTAAGGGCATTCCTAGAAATGTAACAATCAGTCAGATATATGCAGCTACATCAGCAGCAGAAGAAGAGGAAGTAGAAAACTTTTATAACACACTGCAAATGACAATAGACCAGGTACGGAAAAATGATATTGTATTAATAATGGGTGATTTTAATGCAAAAATTGGTACAGAAAGAGCAGAAGACGAAGGACATGTTGTAGGGAAATTTAGCATAGGACATAGAAATGAGGCAGGTGACAATCTAATGGCGTTTTGCATGGAAAATGAGCTAATGATCGCTAACACACTTTTTAAACGACATCCAAGAAGACTTTACTCATGGACATCACCTGATGGTAAAATCAGGAATCAAACAGACTACATTTTAGTGCAAAGAAGGTGGGGATCAAGTATAACATCAGCAAAAACTTTACCAGGTGCTGACTGTGACACGGACCATGAGTTATTAATAGCAGACATGAAGATAAAGATAAAAAAGACAGTTACGGGATCAAGACCACTCTGTTTTGATCTTACAAATATACCAGAACAATACGGTATAGAAGTGAAGAACTGTTTCGAAATCCTGATGGCTGTACAGGAGGAGATGACATCAGATGAATTGGCTATGCAGGCCAAAGATATCTTAATAACAACAGCTAAAGACATGGTTCCAGTAAAGAAAACACAAAAGAATGGATGGATTACAGCAGTTACACTAGAACTGATAAAACAACGTAGAGAAATGAAGACGCAATGGAAAGTGACAAACAACAACAAAGAGAAATATAAAACTTTAACAAAAGAAGTACGAAGAAACATAAGAAAAGACAAAAAACAATACATACAAGATTGTTGTGAAAGAATAGAAGAACATCAGAAGTGTGGAAGAGATAGTGAAATGTTTAAAGAAATGAAGACATTGATGAGAAATGTCACACCTAAGCTAAATGTAATGTGTGATGAGATGGGGAATACCTTGACAGAGACAGAGGAAATTCTAAAAAGATGGAAGGAATATTGCAAATGAATGTATGAAACAACCGACTGTGGAAACAGAAATCAACAGTGTGAATTATTATTGGAGGAGAAAGAACCTGAACCAACAATAGAAGAAGTTTTATGGGCAATAAAGAATCTGAAAATTGGTAAATCACCAGGATGTGATGAGATGACAGCTGAATTTATTAAAGCAGGAGGAAAGGAGTGTGCAACAATCTATCATGCACTGTGCAAAATGATATGGCATTCAGGTATTTGGCCAAAAGAATGGAAAAGAACTGTATTCATATCACTGCCAAAAAAAGGGTAACCTGAAATTATGCACAAACTACAGAACTGTTGCCCTGATTAGTCATGCCAGTAAAATTCTGTTAAAAATCATAATGGGTAGACTTCAAAATAAAATAGAAGAAGAAGTCAATATGATCCAAGCTGATTTCAGGCAAGGAAGAGGATTGAGAGATCATATACTCAATCTAAGATTAATAATAGAGAAATGTAAAGAGTGAATCTATATTTATCCTTTATAGACTACTCAAAGGCATTTGATTGTGTACAACACCAGAAACTTTGGGAAATATGGAAAAAATGGGATTTCCAACACATTTGATACAATTAACATCACTGCTGTATCTAGACCAACAAGCAGCAGTAAGAATAAATGGTGAAACAACAACTTGGTTTGACATAAAACAAGGGGTCCGTCAGGGGTGCATATTGTCACCCTACTTATTTAACTTGTATACTGAAAATATAAAGAGGAATGTTAGAGAAGATGTAGACAAAGAATATTACGATGCCATAACAATTGGAGGTTATAAAATACCAGAGATTAGATATGCTGATGACACAGTGTTACTATCCACAACACATAATGGGAAAAAGAAAAAGAGGAAGACCAAAAAGAAGATGGCTGCAAGAAATTGTTGACGATCTGCAAATGGATGCAGCAGCAGCAGGCCATCTTGCTCACAATCGAGAGGCCTACAGGAGTGCTGTTTGGGAGGCAAAGTTCCACAAGGGACATGCACATGAATGAATGAATGAATGAATATGTGATGATAAGAAACAATCAGAGGATACCCAAACAAGCTATCAACTGGAATACAACAGGCTGAAGAAAAAAGAGGTCAACCATGTGAAACTCTAAAGAGGACATTGTTAAGAGAGGCCAGTTCAGTGGGCATAACATCCCTTAATGAGATTGAAAAACTCGCCAAAGACAAGAAATCATGGCGAACTACCATGATGTTTAGTGCCACGGGAAAGATGTAAGATGTAAGAACCCAAAAGTAAGTTTACAATGCATGTAAAGTCCATAAATGTGATGTCAGACTAATGTGTATGGTTGAAGCATTTTCCATATTTGCCATATGGCAAGATCATGCCATATGGCAGCACTGTGTATCATCATCTTGGTATCACCTATCAGCTGAAGATAGAAGGTTGAATGGAGCAGTAGTCCAAACAGGAGATTTGTGCTATAGCACAATTTCAGAATGCAAAACAAATGTCAGCTGCAGAAATTCATTGCCAGTTGGTGGAAGTCTATGGAACCAGCGTGATGAGTTGATATTATGTGACAAAATGGTGTGCAGAATTTTAAATTGGGTAGTGGCAACCAAGTGACATAGTGTGAAGTGGCAATCAAGTGACATAGTGTGAAGTGGCAACCAAGTGACATAGTGTGAAGTGGCAACCAAGTGACATAGTGTGAAGTGGCAACCAAGTGACAGAGTGTGAAGTGGCAACCAAGTGACATAGTGTGAAGTGGCAACCAAGTGACATAGTGTGAAGTGGCAACCAAGTGACATAGTGTGAAGTGGCAAACCCACAACACAGCAAACAAAACATACACTGAATGTGCAATCCTGGATAACAGATGACTGACTGTGAACAAACTGATGTATGATATCATGTATGATGTCATGTGGAACAGTGTCTAGAATGATTGTACATTTGGGATTTCATAAAACGTGTGCACAATGGGTCCTATGAGCCCTTTCCAAAGACTACAAATAAAGATAATGGCATATGCTTTGTCATTCCTGCAACAATATCTCATCCATGACCAAAACTTTCTGGAATACATTGTAACTGGTAACAGTCCATGGGTTCACCATGGCACACCAGAATCAAAACATGCAAGTATGGAAATATAAGCAACCAAACTCCTCACGAGCCGGGAAATTCAAGGTCATGCCATCTGTAGGTAAAGTGATGGCCACAGTGTTTTGGTATCAGAATTGTTGGTTGATTTCCTGGAAAGTGGAGAAACAATTAATGCAGTTATATATGATGCAACACTAGAATGTTACAAGCTGCCATCAGATTTCATTGTCCTGGACTGTTGACAAAACAGGTGTTGCTTCTCCATGACAATGCTCTCTCACACATGGCTGCTTTGATTCAGGAACTTTTGTGACATTTTCAGCAGGTTAATTTGGACCATTTGCGATATAGTCCTGATCTGGTGCCAAGTGATTTTTTACCTCCTCTCAGCTCTTCGGGAACATCTTGGCGGCCATAGATTTTAGTGACGAGGATGTGAAAACAGCAGTGACACACTGGTTCTATGTCTATGACACCGTATTTTATGAGATGAACATTGAAATGTTTGACAAATGGCCCAGTCATCATGGAAAAATAAGATGTTTATCATAGAATGCAGTGTACAGTGTGTTATATCCAAATAAACTTTGCTCTTGAAGTAATCCTTGTAAACTTACTTTTGGGATGACTCTTGTATGTATATACATACGTATATATCACGTACAAAGTGAGCAGATCTATCATCTGAAGTACAAAATTTAAATTACAAGCAGTTTTTTTCCCTCACAGTAAAAGCAAACTATTACATCTTTTGTTTTCATCTGTAGCTATCATTTCCTCTTAAAGTTATGTTGCTCTAATGTAAACTCACTATCCACGCAGCTAAGTTTTTCACTCTTTTTTTTTCCCAGTCCAGTCGTTGTAAGAAAAAAGTGTCATTATAATTCCTATGACAAGACACAAACACTGGGTAGAAAGAAACCTTCACTTGTCAAAAACAGCAGAAATTAAGCACCTATTATCAGCTTCACTGCTTTCATGCCTGACTGAAGTTGAGTCAAGAAAGATGACCACAGATATCAAACATTAGGCATGTCCTACAGTTTCAGCAAAATAACTGTTCCTAATTTTTTTTCTGGCCTTAAAGAATTTATTCTGCTCAGTTTTTCATTTGTTAACAAAAGTTAACAACATTATTGAACATTTTTTAAGGAAAAAAAAACTTAAGGGTTTGCCATATGTTACTGAGGCTGATATTTAAAAACTCTCAAAACATAAACACTCAATAATATGCTAATTCTTACTGAACCATGGAATGGGGTTGAACATCAAAGACATCCCTCCAGTAGAATATCCTAATGTCTTGCAGGCAGCTGCAGCTTCTAAGTCAGTAAAATTGTCTCGGCAGAAGAAAATTGGATCAGAACTGTTAGTAGCCAAAATATATCCTACATTACTCTCTGGTCCTTGATAAATGGCAACTGACCAAAGAAAGAAAGAAAGAAAAATATTTCAGAAAATTTCATTAAAAAAAAAAAATTATTGGATCTTTGATATTTTCTTCTTCTTCTTCTTTGTCTTCATCTTCTTCTTTTTTCTTCTTCTTCAATCACCCTAGAACTGCAGGCTAGTGTTATCTGCAGCTGATGCTGTGAGGATGTTGAGGGGCAGTATTATGTCAGCTTGTGCGTAGTTTATGGTCACTATTTTTTTCAGTTCCTGAGTGGAGGAGCTTAAAAGCAGAGGGTATGCAGTACTTCTTTAACAGACTCCATGACCATGGAGGCTATGGTGATCCCCACCCTATAAGCCAGGCTAGGCCTGTTACTGGGGGTACGAACAGAGTGGCAGGATAGGGTCTTGGCCAGCTTTGGTTTGCCAACCCTGACACTAGCATACCATCTATAGATCACTGGTTGCCAAATTAGACAGCATATTTTCTAAAAAAAAAAAACAAGTGGATTTTAAAGCACTATAATGAATATATGGTCTTACATCAAAATAACTAATGAAGAATGTATGAGAAGAGCTGGAGAGACAAAAAACCCTGTCAAAAAGATAAGAGAGACACAATGTACTTTCACAGGACATGCAATGAGATGAGGGGGCATTGAAAATATTATAACAACAGGAAAAATAGAAGGAAGAAGATCAAGAGGATGATCAAGAGAAACGATACTTGACAGTCTGATGAGATGGTGTGAGAGGAGATCACCAACTGAGCTGATGGCCTGCATGAAAGATCGTGTACTCTGGAGAAACATAATAGCCAACGCCAGTCGGCATGGCACCTGATGATGATGATGATGATGAATATCCTTTATAATATCCTTTATTTGTTGAATTGTGGATTCACGTTACTAGAATTTTATATAGAAACTGATAGTGAAAATATGAATGAAAGAAATAAAATTAACACTGAGATACGCTTAACTCCACAAAAAAATGATGTCCCAAATTTCAGATTCATGTAATGTGGAAAATGTCTCATATCTTTATTTAAAACTATGCCAATAAATACTATCAGAAATTCAATGGAATCACAGACATTAAATTGATTATCCTTAATAAGTTATGTTTGAACATCCTATGTAGTAAAATTAATGGCATAAAAATTATGCATTTATTATGAGTATACTTCAAAAACTAATACTGTCTGGCTGTCTGTCTGTCGACTTGCAGCACTCTTGTCCTATTTGTCTGCCAACTAAAAATTATATTTAAAATATAATAAAAACAACACAACAAAATTTACTTGGTTGTGAATGACAGTTGACCTTTATCAACCAGGCATCATTGACAACATTATCCAGATTCATGGCAGAAACTAATGTGGTTTTTGCTTGGCATACATCTGGCATGAAAGGCAGCTGAGTAATGGCTCTGCTGGAAGAGTCTGAGTAGTAAGTAACATTCTTAACAAACTGTAACCCTAAGTGAACACAATCTAAAAATGTGGAGTCTCTCTCTGGTCTGTAGCAGTTTGCAGAAACGTTCCATACATTTTTTTCTGCAGGTTGCAGTAGCTTGGATGTCTGCATATTCATGCCTCCATAAAAAGTTGAGTTGATGTCTCTGCATAGGTAAGTTGCCATTGAATATGAGTGTTCATAAGATGTGCTGATAAGACCATCTTCACCATCCTTATATGAAAAAAAAAATTGCTGATAACATTTTGTGATATTTGTTGGTATTACTTTGTACACAATAATTGGTGTATAAGTATACAACTATACACTAAACACTGCAGTAAAGCTGTGATACTAGAATGTATAAAATCGGAAAAAAGTAGGAGCAGCTTTATTACTTAACGATTACAAAGTTGTGACATTTCGGCGTGAGCCTTAATCATACAAAAACATACAGGACGAAGAAATAGGGAGAGGAGATAAAGTATAGATTTACATGAATACTGTTTAAAAAAAAAATAAATAAATAAATTAAAAATTTAAAAAAATTTTTTTTTTTTTAAAGGAGTACTTAGCTGTAAATTGCAAGGTGTGGCTTGTCTGGCGGTGTGTGTCAGGAATGGATCTGGTAGGACGTGGAAATTGTTTAAATAGAGACCTGTGACATGTGGTAGGTGGGTTGTAACTGGGGGTGGTGGATGGGGGAACCGGGGAGGGGCTATTTTCTCTGCAACCTCTCTTCTCTGCAACACCTCTTCCCCAATCACCTGTTTCAAATTCTCCTAGCTAGGCCAGTAGTGCGTCACTCTCTCTCCCCTCCCCGGTTCCCCATCCACCACCCCCAGTTACAACCCACCGACCACATGTCACAGGTCTCTATTTAAACAATTTCCACATCCTACCAGATCCATTCCTGACACACACCGCCAGACAAGCCACACCTTGCAATTTACAGCTAAGTACTCCTTTAAAAAAAAAAAAAAATTTTTTTAAATTTTTTATTTATTTTTTTTTTTAAACAGTATTCATGTAAATCTTTACTTTATCTCCTCTCCCTATTTCTTCGTCCTGTATGTTTTTGTATGATTAAGGCTCACGCCGAAACGTCACAACTTTGTAATCGTTAAGTAATAAAGCTGCTCCTACTTTTTTCCGATTTTATACTTTGTACACAATATTAGAAGTGTAAATATACTTTAAAATCTAATTTATCTCCATCTTCATCCGAGTACTTTATTTTATTTGATCTTTATTTTTACTGTTTTCCAAGTAATTTCTTTGCCATGTGAAATTTATTTATGAAAAAAATAACATGAACAAAATGAAATGATAACTAACCTGAATGAATTTTTTTTTATGCACGTAATTAACTTTCTGTAATATATTGCTTGTTTTATGAAATCTTGACACAGTTTTAAAGATAAAAAACTGGCTTGCCTTAGAAAATTTCAACACAAAAAGGGGTAAAATCTCTGCAAGACTGGTGATAATGAAAAAAAGATGGTTTTTTACTGTTCAGTACAGATCTATCACAGCAACACTGACACATTTATTTTCATTTTTTGTAATATTCTATAAAGTTAATAGTTTCAGTCTTTCTCTTCAATTTTTTTTTTAACTTTTTATTTTAACAGAGCACTTCTCTGACTTCCTTCATGCTTCATCATCAACCTCTAGTTTCCATTTACCATTTTCAGTCCTGAGAAAAATATATACTAATACTATGAACTAGATGCCGCATAATTTTGAGTCACGTCTGCTGGCTTAAGACACCCAACAAAAGTGAGTGCCCATGTGACAAAAGAGTATGCACTGCAGAACATGTTCTCTAGGAATGTTCTACTGTTACAGACCTACACAACCAGACCGTGGCCACAGAGTTCATATATGAGAATGGAGCTGTGAAAAATGGTAAAAACTGTGGACTTATCCTGGCATCTTGGCTCCAGATTCAGCACAAGCAAGCACTCTGCCACAAAGTGAGAATACTGCTGCAAAGTGAACTAGAAATCAAAATAAATACAACTTACCCATTTCATTTCAACATAGCCATATGTAGTACCACCACCATATAGGTCATACTGCATAACTGGAAATATTCAAATAGGTGAATAACTCAGACACAATATCAAAACTGCAAGGTGAAGCACAAAAGCACTGCATTTTGTATAAAATTAAACTGAAAAAAAAATTTTAACATATGAATGAAATCTGGTTGTGCAAGAAATACCCTGTGACTGTTAAAAACACAATTTGCTTTTTAAAATGGAAAATTACAGCATCAGCATTAAGAATCATAACTGCAAATATAAGAAAAGGCTTAAATAACATATAGCAAATGAAACCCAAGAAGCACTGTAATGGACCTTCAGAATAAACTGCTGTAAATAAAAAAAGAATGAGCAGTTACAAAAGTTATACTCAGAGAGTCATACTTGAACTTAATGGGAAATGAGAGACTGCCTAGCCTTGACAAAATAAGAATGCTTCATAGAATAGTGATAAGCAAGCTGTCATTTCATGACTAGAGGTTGCTCATTTGACTGAAATGCAGAGCTTCAGTTGGAAGTAAAAGTGATTTTTTTTTTCCTCAGATTTACCTGAGTCTCCTATTTTTGTGCTTTATCTTAACCTTAAATTAAGACTCCAGTCATGGTTCTGAATGAAATTACTTTACAGTGAACAGCATGATGCCCCGTGTGGTACCCGGGATCTGCAAAGAATAGGACCATTGTACCCTACCATGCATGATCGTAAAAGGCGACTAAGGAGGGTTCAGCATAGGGCCAGCAACCCTATCTGGTAAAAAAAACTATCAGACTGCTACAGAAACGGAAGCAAGGGAAAAAGCAAATGCAGGTGGAAGGAGAAATGCGAATCAGGAAACTGAGCCCATGAAGGTTGTGGATGAAAGCCAGCCACTGGAAGTCCCCAGCCCGACTGCAGACCTCTTGGAACCTAAACATAAGATGCAAATAGGCAGCTGGAATGTAAGAACACTTAACCAGACTGGAAAACTAGCACAAACCATCAAGGAAATGCACAGATACAAACTAGACATACTAGGAATACAAGAAGCAAGATGGACAGGACAAGGCAGAAGGAAATTAACAACACAGCACACAGAAGATACAATAATATGGTCAGGTAAAGAAGATCTTCATGAAGGAGGAGTAGCATTGATTATAACAAAAGAAGCATCAAGAGCATTGCTGAAATGGACCCCAATAAATGAGAGATTATTATATGCACAGTTCAACTCAAGATTCACAGCAGAGAAAGCAGTATATACAAATGACATGAAAACCATATATAAAATCACAAAGCAGATGACAGGTAACTTCAACACAAGATGTGAAAGTGCAGTAAGAACACAAAATGGACAACTGGTCAGTGGAGAAAGAGAAAAAATTGAAAGATGGAGGGAACACTTTAACACCCTACTAAACAGAACACAAGCAGCACAAACAATAGACATACCTGAAGCAAAAACGGAACTAAACATCAATACAGGACCAATAACAATAAATGAAGTAAAGGAGGCGATAAAGAAGCTAAAATCAGACAGGGCACCAGGTGAAGATGAAGTGACTGCGGAGATGTTGAAAGCAGAAGAAACAGAAATACCAAAACAACTTTGCCGGATATTACAACAAATTTGGGATTTAGAAAAAGCCCCAGAGGAGTGGAAAACTGGTCTTATAGTAAAATTACCAAAGAAGGGTGACCTCAGAGATTGTGGGAACTGGAGAGGCATTACCCTACTGCCTCTCACCAGTAAAGTATTTTGCAGAATAATCATCAACAGAATTGTACCAACACTTGAGGAAAAACTTCGGAAAGAGCAGGCAGGATTTAGGAAAGGAAGATCATGCACAGACCACATATTTGTACTTAGACAAATATTAGAACAGGCAAATGAGTGGCATAGCACAACATATGCATTATTCATAGATTTTGAGAAAGCCTTTGACAGTGTCAACAGAGATGCACTGTGGAAAATCCTAAGATGGCATGGCCTCCCCCATAAAATAGTTAATGTAATCAAAGCCCTATACGAGGGTTTTCAGTGCAAAGTTATCTGTGGAGAACATACCTCCAGCAGCTTTAGGGTACAAACAGGAGTGAAACAGGGATGTGTACTATCACCAACATTATTTATCTTGGCAGTAGACTGGTTAATGAAGGAGGCAACATCAGACAAACGCAGAGGATTACAATGGACCCTTGACACAGTGCTGGAGGACCTTGACTTTGCGGATGATATTTGTCTATTATCAAGCAGTCACAAAGATATGCAAGATAAAATAAACAAGCTAACTCAGAATGCAAACAACATAGGACTAAAGATCAACGTAGGAAAGACAAAGTTAATGAAGCAAAATGTGAACAACAGAAATGTACTCAGAGTAGATAACAAGTTAGTGGAGGAGGTCAACGAATTTGTATACCTTGGCAGCAGAGTAGTAGAAAATGGAGACAGCACAGAGGACATCAACAGCAGACTTACTAGAGCAAACCAGGCTTTTGCAATGCTGCAGAATATATGGAAATCCAAAAAACTAAGCATAAATATGAAAATCAGGATATTTAAGAGTAATGTTCTAAGAGTACTACTCTATGGAAGCGAATGCTGGAAAATCACCAAAACCATAGAAAACAAGTTGAATTCTTTCCAGACTAAATGTTTATGAAGAATTAGAAAAATATTTTGGCCAAACACTATAAGAAATAACATCTTATTAGCAGAAATGCAGATGAAACCACTGACAACAATTATTGAGGAAAGACGCTGGCGATGGTTGGGACATGTGCTCCGAATGACTGACAACTCACTACCAAAAATAGCACTAAGATGGACACCACAGGGGAGCAGAAGTAAGGGTAGACCAAAAGAGACATGGAGAAGAACAACAGAAAGGATGTTGAGCAATAGAGGGCTCACCTGGGCAAGAGCAGAAAAAAAGGTGAAGGACAGGCATTTGTGGAAAACCCTTGCGGAAGCCCCATGTGCCCTGGGCACTTAAGGTTCAGAGAGAGAGAGAGAACAGCATGATGGCCAGGCTGAAATTTCTTGCCTGTGAGTCATATTTTTATGAAGTACAGAATCTATGATTCTAGTGTTAGTGAAAATGCATTAAATATATATGGTCAAGACTGTCCTACCTCAAATTAGTACTCCCATTAAATTGGTTATAGAGAAACTAAAAGATCCCCAAAGGGATAGGAATAAATATTTGTTTGGTAGTGAAGCTTGCTGTAACACAGTGCGGGTGCCTTGTCATGGCATGACAGTACCATGACCACCCCCAGAGCTACACCAGCAGGAGTTTTACTCCTGGCAGGTCCAACTAAGCTGGGAAGGCCTGCACCCTGGTCATCCAGGATGGGGGTTGTCGCATAGGGCCAATGACCCCATCTCTGTAAAAAAAGATTAGTGTTATGGAACATACAGAGATGCCTCAAAATTGGATGGATAAAAATGGATTATGACCTTAGAAAGTAAAAAAATAATATGAGATTTGGAACATGGAATATAGGAAGTTTATACAGACAAGGGGCAGCTAAAGAATTAGCATTTTAATTAAGTAGGTATGACATGGATGCTACAGCATTACAGGAAATCAGGTGGTTTGGAGAAGATATAACAGTCATAGGAGAAATGGTACTGGTATACGGAGGTATTACCAATAGAAGACATGAACTTGGGACAGGATTTGCTACCAAAAGAAAAGTATGGGACTTAGTGATGGACTTCAGTGCTACCAATGAAAAAATTAGCAGCCTCCGCATCAAGGGAACAAAGAAAAATATAACAATGATTAATGTGCATGTGCCAACAGAAGATACAGAGGATGAAGTCAAAGACAAATTTTACAACACATTAGAGAGAGTAATAGAGAAGACCCAGAAACATGATAAACTGATAATACTAGGAGATTTCAATGCAAAGATAGGAGGAGTCACACAGACACATCACAGGAAATGAAATTCTGCATGAAACATCTAATGATAACAGATGGAGACTAATAGATATGGCAGAAGCTTATGGAATGAGAATAAGTAGCACACATTCTCAAAATAATAATATCCATAAACAAACATGGAAATCCCCTGATAATCTAACACGCAACCAGATAGACCATGTTTTTAATTGATACTTCAGATTAGAAGTTACAGAGGGGCTGAATGCAGCAGTGACCATTATCTTGTTGGAGCTAAATTAAAATTCAGACTGAAGAAAAATGTTTATAGTAAATTAAATAAAAGCTCAGTAATAAATAGAGATGCTTTGAAAAGAGAAGACACTAAATAAAAATTCAGAAATGAGCTAAACCATAAGATAAACACAAGAGGGAATGAAGAAAATAAAAGCATTGATGATAAATTGGAAGATATAAAAATCATTATAAAGAACACAGCGGAAAAATGCCTGGGAGTCAAGACCATATCTAAAAAAAAAAGAACTGGTTCGATGAAGCATGCAGAGAAGCAGTCATAAAGAAAAGAACAGCAAGACAGATATGGTTAAATGACATGAACAACAAAACAAATGAGAAGTACCACACACAATGTAAAGAAACTAAAAAAGGTATTCATCAACAACAGCGACAATATATGAAAGACATGCCATCAGAATAAGAAAAGCAGGGAATTCTATAAAGAACTGTGAACAGAAAAGCAAGGATATAAACAATCTCTGCAGAGCTTGAAGGATTGTAATGGAAACATGATAAATAATGAAGAGAAAATCTGTACCAGATGGAAAGAATATTTTGAAAAACTACTAAACTGTGAAGAGCCTATAAGCATATTACCATGCGAAAAAATACAGACTTGTGAACCCGAAATAGAGGAATCAAACTTAGAAGAAGTCATATACAGCATCATGCTTCTACAAAACAACAAAGCAAATGGTTCAGATGGAGTTGCTGCAGATGGTTCAGATGGAATTGCTGCAGAACTGATACTTTTAAATAGATTAAAACCATACAGCGAGAACATACTATGAGACTGTCAAGCAGGTTTTAGGAAGAACAGATCAACCATAGAACAAATATTTTATCTGTGTCAAAGAGCAGAAAAGTACTGGGAATATGGAAAAGTACATAATATCTTCATTGACTTCAAGAAAGCTTATGACAGCATAGATAGGAGCAGCTTATAGAAAATTAGGAAAGAATTTGAGATAATTAATAAATGAATTAATCTAACCAGAATATGTATGGAGGATGCACAAAATATAGTAATATATAAAGGAAGAAAGTCAGAAAACCTTCTCTATAAGAACTGGTTTAAAACAAGGTGATACATTATCTCCATTAATATTCAACCTAGTACTAGAAAAGGTAATCAGAAAAGCGAAAGAGGAAAGCAATACAGAAGAACAAGCTAAAATACTAGGATAGCTGATGACAATGACTTGATTGTGCAAGAAGTCATCAATACCTGCATACACCTAGAGATGTAGCACTAAAAGTGGGTTTGACCATTAACCAAGATAAGACAGAGTATATGAAGATATCAAGAGACCAGAGGCAGAATAATCCAGGTTATATAAATGTTGAATAGATGATTATTAGGAAAGTAGAAACATAAATATCTAGGTCCAACCTTGAACAGAAGCAACACAGTAAGCGAGGAAATTAAAAACAGGGTACAGTTAGGGAATAAAATATACTTTGCCATGCAACACCTGATAAAATCCAAAATCCTGTCCCAAAACACTAAAATAACAATCTACAGTATAATAAGACAAGCTGTCATGTATGGATCAGAAACATGGAGTACAACAAAGAAAGATGAACAACAACTGCAGATCTTTGAGAACAAGATCCTAAGAAGAATCTTTGGGCCGATAAAAGATACCAACAGTGGAGAATGGAGAGCTAGAAAGAACACTGAACTGAACAGCTTATTTAAATCCCAACGAATTATAAATGTCTTGAAACTGAACAGACTACCCTGGCTGGGGCATGTAGAAAGAATGGAAGAGAATAGACAAATGAAAATTATGTATGCATAAAAAAGATGAGGGAAACAAGATCAAGGGGTAAACCAAGACATAGATTAAAAGACAACATAGATATAAAAGAAATTGGTGTCACCAACTGGAAAGAGAAGATTAGGAATTGAGAGGAATGGAGCCGAACTTTATCTGCAGCAGTGAGCCTTAATGGCTCGGGAAGAAGAAGAAGAAGAAAGAAGAAGAAGATGAAGAAAGAAGAAGAAGAAGTGAAGCTTGCTGGAAAGCCTGCTTTTTAGTTCTACTTCATGAGCTGAATAATTTACTTCACAGCCTATCCTTACTGATGTTTGTGCTACAAGAGATTCACTAAAGCATCAGTTGCTTAGCTTACAGTTGCAATGACATACTAAAAAGATGAAGTACAAGTTTACTTAATTTTATACTATACACAACTTTAGCAAGAAAAATAGTTTTTCAAAATTTTAAAAATAAATGTGGTCACATATGAGACATTTTGTGACCCTTTTATTCATATTTTCAATAATGTACCCTTGTGGTTACCACAGCATTTTCCAAACTTACCAGCATTGAAGCAATTCACATTTGTAACAGTGCAAGCAGCCAGGCTAACATCTGTGAATTTGCTTGTGCAGTCTAGGAGACTACTTTGAGCTAAACTGTTATCACAGGTTAAGTTGGAAATTTTCAGAGCCATTTCTCTGAAAACCCTAAGAAAACAAAAGACTTGTTTCAGTAACTGACACATTCTAAGCATGCATATGAACTAACTGCATTATTAGATAAGATGTTATAAGGAAAATTTCAGATATGAACAGTGACTTATAATCTGTCGAATCAATGCACTGAATTCTGAATTTAAATTACTGTTCATTTTCTATGAATGCTACCAGCTATTCATACATATCTTTCAAAAGTGTGGATGTAGTACAAATTAGTCTCCAGGAGCAATGCAGAATTTAGAGGGAAAAAACTAAGATGAACATACAGCATGTCCAAAACCAAAACTGTTTTAAGTATTCAGCAAATGTGATTTCATTATTTTTTTTTTGCTTCCTTATAGAGGTCTCTTCCTTAAGATCTTAAATTTTATTCAGACATACAAACAACATTAAATAATGTCAAACAGATTACATGTTTTAGCAGTCTCACCAACTGGTTTTACCACTTGACTACTTTCCTCATTTTTTTTCCTACTCCCAAAATTAAACTAATGTCATATATATCACATGACATTTTCATAATCATCATGAATTATGTAAAAATCAGCACATTCAAAGAAAGTCATACATTTAAACCATGAGATAGAAATTCACACCCCTTCATCTTCTTACCCCTCTGCAACAACAACAACAACAACAAATTCCAGGGGCCATTTGGGGCTAAAATTCCTACAACCATATTAGCCATTTTTAATATACACACCAGTTAGTCTACTTACTGGAAATGAAGATTTGTATGTAGTTATGCGGCAGTGAACATAATTATGACATACCCTTCAAAAATATAGCCTTGCTTATATCCAAGCTGATGGCAAGCAACATTAAGAGCTGATGCTGAAAAACTGTTCTCACAGACTGGATTCCATTTACTGTTATACCAAATCCACAGCTCTGTTTGACTCACAACAGCAGTCCAGTCTGCAAAAGGAGTTTAAGACCAAATAAAAAAAAAAAAAAGAATCTTAATGTTTGCATTTTTTATGCAATTTTAATGGTTCTCATTTTGAAAATTCTTCTATACAAAATCACTTACAAAAGCATTCTTTCTGCTTGAACACAGAAAAGAGTAGTGAGAATAAAATGAGTTTCTGCACCTTTTCTTTTACAATTTCTAACACTAGCATGTCCCCTCCAATTCTCCACTTTCTCTTCACCCTAAAAAAGTTTCATCTGACTGTATCCAAGATCAGCACCAGGCTACTGTCCAGGCAAGGTTACTTAATATATACAGAATATGCCCCTTAATCTTCATACGGCACCCCTCTGAGGAGTATGCCCTAGTGGCTACCATTTGGGCACAACAGCAGCACTAACACTAATGTATCTATACTTGGAATACTTTTATGTTTCTTTTCATTACGCTGCTTCAACCAACGGATGTAGGAACAAAATGCACAATTTCAAACGCAAAAGATAAATCATAAATACCTGTTACCCACTGTACATCAGTCAGATCAAGCAAACTTGTATTGCTGGATTGGTTCATGGACTGTAGTCTCATTTTCAGTCTCATGAAAAGAGTTGAAAGGTCAACTTTATCATAAGTTTGTGTGCTTAAAATTGTATGGGCACTCACAGTATCTTTCTCTCTGAAATATAAATCACAAACAACAAAAATTTGCTTTAGCACTTTTCTACATATAAGGAAGAAGACAGGAAAGCAAGTTGCAGAGTGTCAGTTTTCTGCACACCTTCTAATTTTCTGCACACCTTCTAAAACTTCTTTTATTTTCTTCTACTGCTTTTCTAGTTTTGAATATCTTTTCTGCAAAGAAATCTTCCAGTTAATTAAAAATTGCAGCACTAAGTTTATAATAACCTTGACCAGATTTCTTGATACTTTATGACCTTATTCTCTAAATCTTCATTATTTTTTTTTGCATTAATTATCTTTAAGTTCACCATTTGTACAATCTCCCTGGAGGTGGATTGCATTGGATCTGCAGCTTATTCTGTCCTCTTTTTCATGATGTGCCTGATCTAGCTGAATCCAAGTCATCTTTTCATGCCATTTACCAACTTAAATTTCTGTCATCTTTTTTTTCATTAATTTTTATCTTGGGTACAGTTTTCACCATTGTTTTAGGCCTTTTGATATGACCAAAATATTGTAACTGGTTCTTATGCTTTCCATTATTTCTCTTTTTTTTCCAGTTTAGTACATTACTTCTGTCTGCTGTTTTTTCTGTTCATGGAAGACACAACATTCTTCTGTATAACCACATTTTAACAGCCTGTTTCTTTTTTTTTTCTTTTTCATACTTACTGTCCTTGTTTCTACACCATAGAGGAATGTGGAATATACTTGGAATTTAACAATTCTCAGCTTCAGTTGCCATGCTATGTCATAAAGTAAGAACCTTTTCCATTTTTTGAGAGGGCATTTGGCTATTTACCTCTCCAGTTGAAATAATGCCGCTGTGTTTCTGTGTTACCATTTTTTTTGTTACTGAATAGAATGTTGGGGCACTAGATGAAGCCATGTTTGCTGAGTGTTTCTGGATTAGTTATTCACTGTCTCCAGCCATCCACTTCTCTTCCAGGCCCTTTTCAAACCTAAAGTTGGCAACACACTGATACAGTCCTGCAATTCACTTGACATGAGGTTTTATTGATGAATCAGATGGAAATGAAATAGTGATGACAATATTCTGACCGCTGTCAGGGTTGCCCTGCCATATGGTGAGTCCATTATTACTTCCACAACTCCAGAACAGATATAAACATCTATTTTCTCGACAGAAAAATCACAAAAGCCATCCTCTCAGGTACACATCCGAACATAGATTCACTGCCCACTCACAGTCTCTCCCACAATTCTCTGTCACAGGTTTATCGGCCCATGTGACATACTAGAAGGATCTCAACCGACCATGGGAAAGTTCAAAAAGAGAATCATAACAATTACCCTTTCTGTAAAAACAACAGTTATCTCACTTATATTGCTAGAGTCATGACCAACTTTTCAAGACCTTCATGTCTGCTGCTGTGTTTGAGAAACTTTGATGGTCTTTCTCTTATCTATGACACTAATTTGTGATATTCTTTAGCCTGCTGTAATACTTCTTCATTTGTCTTTCTGACTGCCCATGGAATGCAAAGCATCCTTCTTAGGAATTAAGACATAGAAGATCAAGCAAGATGGAGAGAGATGACTGCCTGCATCTATCAGCATGGCACTGATCTGATCTGATCTGCATTTGGGCATTCTTATTATTCTATTTATTTACATTTCACATTCTCTATTATCTTTTATCACATATCCCAGCCAAAGATATTAATTTTTTCACTTGTTCTAGTGTTTCTCCATTTATTTTTAAGTTTGCAAATGGTTTTCTTTCTCACATGCTGATTATCGTGATATTTGATTTTCTAATATTTATTTTTAATCTATATTCTTAGCTTTTGTTATTTATTTATGTTTAAGTCTACTTTCATCTTCAAAGACTTATGTTGTTTATTTCTGCTGTTTATATTCAAATGATATAAGGCTGGCTGCTGTTGCTAAACTGATTAAAAAATATTTAATGTTCACATGTTCTTTGATTTCTTCAGATATTTCCATTAACTATATTTCTCTTCTTCACATCTTTTTTTTTTATTTATTATTACTTTTATGCTGAATTCTCTGTATTGAAAATTAGTTATTTTTTCCTCATTTTTTTCCATAAATTCTGTTATACTGTAGTTTTGGGCACTCACTGTTCATTTGCATGCCTCTGTGTTTTTGGTAAAAATGTTTGGCTTAAAAATACAGTAGAATCTCTTTCAGCCAGTGCCTAATTAACCGGCAACACTAAAACAATGGCACTTTTGAATTTAAACTGGAAATTTAGACCTATATGATAAGAAAAATATGCAATAGGCTTGCATTCTGGCACCACTGTCATATGTACAACTGAGTCACATGGAGCACATGACTCTTGAACGTATGCTTCACACAATATTTCCAGCAGCTCATTTGTTAAGAGATGTAGACAATCCTGTTACTATCATTCTCTCTCTCTCTCTCTCTCTTTTGATGATGACTAAATAACTGAACATGTACTGAGAAAGGAGAAAGATGGCAAGGAAGAAGACAAAGATGAGGATGACGGCACACAGACCAAGAAAGTTACATGGAAGGAAGCACATGAAGGATTTCTGACTTTCATAAGCTTTGCAGAGCAATGTTCATCTAAGTCAGCAGATGATGTTATGAAACTTCATTGTATTATATACAGTGAATTTTTAAAGCTCTGGTGACAATCTTATTAGCAGGCAGACATCTGAAGCTATGTTATGTCATCGCACTAATAAATTTACAACAACTTTCATGTGATAATACGTACTGTAATTTTTCAATGCTGTTTAAATTTGTTTTTGTGAAATATAAAATTATGTCTATGTGTTTTTAATTTTAAAAAAAATCTGCATTTTTTATGTTATTTATTTAATCAGGACTGGTAGATTGAAAAACATAACCAACAAATTTCGCTTGCTGCAATTTCTACATATGGCACCATAAAACATGAACAGGCAAGTTCTTGAAATATATATATATATTCAGTTATCTGGCAAAATCTCTTATCCACAATCTGTGAAGTCCCATCGTTGCCGGTTAGAGAGATTCCACTGTATCCTTTTAACACTCCCATTTATAAATTCATCCTGAAACAGGTTTCCACATCTGATAAGCTGTTAGTTATTTTGTTGAATAATTTTTTCCAAAAAACATCCAACAAAGCTCATTCATGATTATACATTTCATTTAACTGTTGCGTAAGCTAAACGTAAACAAGCTGAAGTCTTGTGTAGGCTGTTTACCTGTTAAAAGAAACTATATCCAGCACAGTGATGTTGGAATATACCTGGCTAACAATGCCTAAAATCTGCAAATGGAAAAGAAACAACACCTACTTCTCAGTGAAAAATTATGCATCCCTTTTGTAATACAAATAGAAAATAACTTATTTTTAGAATTAATGCATACTTTGGACTGTACGTATGGTTAGGGTGAAGTAACAATTTTACCTACTGAAAGTGTGGCAAATGATGAGCAATGGGACATAAAAACATCTAAAAGGATTAAATGGCACTAGAAGGAGTATGATTGACAACACAATTCAAGTGCCATGCTGTGTGGTGTAGGCGATCATTTCTCTCCACAATTCCCTGTCTTCAGACTTGATTATGAGATCCACCGGTGACTTTCTTCCTAGCCACACTGACAGCCCATCCAGTAACTTCTCTTTCTGTCTTCCTCTGTCTCTTCTTCCTTCAATTTTTCCAGTTGCCACAGTGTGTTCCAATTTTCCTCTTCTCAGGAAATGTCTTATAAATCTCGCTTGTCTGCCTCTGATCTTTGCTATACTTTGCTTTTTAACTCCAAGCCTTTCTTAAGACTTCTTCATTGGTTTTTTTTTTTGCTGTCCATGGTACCTTCAACATCCTTCTTATAAACCACATCTTCATGGCCTCCATTTTTAATTGTACTCTCTTATTCATAAGCACACCCATAAAACAAAATTGGCTCAATGTAACATTTAAGCACTTGGAATCTTGTTTCCATTGATATGGATCTGTTGCACAAGATGTGTCTCATTGCCTGGAATGCTGACTTGGCCTGAGCATGCCTGCTCTTTATTTCATTGTGACATTTCCCATCATTTGTTATAATCATTCCTAAGCACTTGAATCTACCAACTTGTTTCAGATTTGTGCCATCAATGGTAATGCTACATTTTGGTGGTACTCTTTTCTTTGAGATGACAATCACTTCAGTCTTCCTTTTGTTCAGGCTGAGAACTTTATTTTTACTTTCATGAACCACGATGTCCAGAAGAACCTGTAGCTCCCCTTCACTTTTAGCAATCAGGACTGTGTCATCTGCATATCTTAAGTTGTTAAGGTTGTACCCGCCAACTGATATTCCTGGCATGTTCTCTATATTTCTCATTATGTTTTCGCTGTACAAGGAGAAGAGGTCAGGAGGTAAAATACATCGTTGTCTCACTCCCAATTTTATGTCTTGGAATGCTCCTATTTGGTTCTCAACCCTCACTGCTGCTGATTGCTGCCAATATATATTTTTGATAAGTTTCAGATCTTTCCCATCTATGGTGATGTCTTCCAGCATTCATTCTTATAATTTCTGTGTGTCTCACTTTATCAAATGCTTTACAGTAGTCTATGAAGCATAAATATAGGTCCATCTTTACTTCTATTGATCTCTCCATCAGTGTTGTTATTATATATATGGCGTTACTTGTACCTTTTCCTTCAATGAAGCTGCACTGTTCTTCAGGATTGACAACACAGCTAATGAATAAATACATTTTGATCATAATGTGAAATAAAAGAATAAAATTTTGATGGATAAACCTAAGTGTATTTTTTCTGAAGTATACTATTATCACTAAAATTCTAAGGTAAATATTCATATTAGATATGAATGCCAAAAATGGATTTCTCTATTAAGTCTTTCACATATGACAGAGAAATGCTTAACACTCCATATTACAGTGACAGCACAAAATGTGACCTGCTTTGCCAGGGATTTGAACTGACTGCTAGTTCTCTCTTTTAAAGAGTCATTCCACTGAATAGAGTTCACTGTGAGATTAATCCACACAGCAAGTTCAACAGGATTGCCTTTTTCACCTGCAGAACAGTTTGTACATGTATTTAATTTTAACAGCTTAAAAATTAAAATTCTCTATCTGTGGGCAGCATACAATTTTTATTCATTCAGTCATTCATTCATTTGCATGTCCCTTGTGGAACTTTGCCTCCCCAACAGCACTCCCATAGGCCTCTCAGTTGTGAGCAAGATGGCCTGCTGTTGATGCATTCATTTGCAGATCATCAATGATGTCCTGCAGCCATCTTCGCCTTGGTCTTCCTCTCTTTCTTTTTCCCATTATTTTTATACAAAGAATAAATCTATATAATAGTCAGTCTATTAATCTATAAAAGAGGGTGGCCACATGAAACTCTAAAGAGGACACTATTAAGAGAGGCCACATTAGTAGGCATAAAATCCCTTGATGAGGTTGAAAAGCTTGCCAAAGACAGGAAAACTTGGCGAACTACCATATAAGTCCTATGTGATATTTAATGGCATGGGAAGGATGTAAGAAGAACGGAAGGATGAGAAGAATAATCAGTCAGTCATTTGCATGTCCCTTGCAGAGCCTTGCCTCCCTAACAGCTCTCCTGTAGACCTCTCAGTTGTAAGCAAGATGTCCTTCTGCTGATGTGTCCATTTGTAGATCATCAATGATGTCTTGTAGCCATCTTGTAGTCTTTCTTTTTCCCATTATGTACCTTCCAAGACAGTCTTCTCTAAATTCTCATATGTCCAAAATATTTAAGTTTTCTCTGTTTAATCTTCCTTACTAGCCAACCTTCTTCAATATTCAGTTCTTGTAGTACGGACATATTTGTTCTATATAATAATTATGATTATATTGTAGAGTGAGTTGCTGCACTCTTTATGCAATTAAATATGAAAAGAAAGCTTAAATAGCACATATTGCATTATTCAAAATTTAATCTTTAATTTCTGCTATAAACACATGTTATGTGATACTGTGATTTGTTCACATGGATCAGCAGTTCCTAATGAACGATGTGCATTGACTTTCATAACATGATCTAATGTCAGAATAATCAAGGAAGTCAGAGATACCTATGCTGCATCAAGCAGACTTATGATAAAAATTATGGCTATAACATAAGCTCTGTGTTAGCCTAAGATCTATTTTATTCTTAATTAATATGTTAAATCCTCATTTCTTGTCCTATATCTATTTTCATGGGTTAAGTTTTACTGCAATAAAACTGAAATAAAAATATATTTTCTCTCATTAAGTTTACATTATATTTATGGAACATGTAAAGTATTAGAGGATTGCTTCTCAGCTTTGTGCAGTTCATAGTATTTCTAATTAGATCAACTGCATTTTTTTCAGTGCAGAACATTCTATCTGCTCATTCAGATATTTTTATTTCAGTCTCCCTTTCTTTTTCCAGGGATTTTCAGTGACCATCAGGCTCAGTAACTTCTGTCTCCTTCAGGTATGTACAAAAAATTATTATAATTTTAACTAGTTTTGTTATTCTGGTTCTTCTCTGAGAATATCTTCAATTGTATGCAACACATCTTTGTACAAAATAACAAGAACAGCCAAAGTGATATTGAGTCAGATTTTCTTGAAAAGTAAGCCATTCAATTTCCACTGCTGCCATGCTACATTGATCTTGTAACAATAGATATCTAACACATTACGCTAGGGAAAACTGTATGTGAAGTCAGAGAATGTCTCTGTGCTTGAAAAATATGTGTAAAAAGAGAAATTCACAAAAATATCAGTTCCACTTGTGGAAAGCTAACCTTATGCTAAAGAATGTATGTGTGCAGATGCTTAAAATAAATTATAGTAATGAAAGTTTTTAAAATCTTATGTTTTGTGAATAAGTATGTGCTGTGTATAAGACAGAAAAATCAAATTAAAAAAAAACTGTAAATTAAGATGATCAAGATACTGACACTTATCAACTTTTGCTGCATATTCATTTAGTAGGATTTAATTGATTTTACAATAATCACTATGACATAAATGCTGTCAATTTTCATAATTTCACTTCTTTTATAGTGTAATGATATGCCTAATGCAATTTGCATACAGAAAAACTACTCTACACATGATTTTTCATTCACTCATTTTGTGCTATGCAAAAATTCTGGCCACCCATGGTGTATGTAGGGAAGACTGAAAGCAGAAGAGACAGAGAGAAAAGATGCTTTGGCATCCTGACATGGGAAATGATCAGTGACAAGTCTGTTGAGATGCAGAAGGGATTGAAGGTTATGGAAGGGCACGATATCCTACACCTGTCAGCAGGTATCTTGAGAGAGAGAGACAGATAGTATATGTAATTACTTTCTTTCAGTAAACTTGCTCACACTATGCATTTATAAAGGATAAAAAATATGTTTTCACTTACTGTCACAGAAAGTAATATTTGCACTATAAATGTCCATTAGTATTTCACTGTAGTGTTTGAAGCTTTTGTCTAATGTGGATTTGTTACACATGCTGAAACCTTCAGTTTGGTAGTTCAAGTACAAGCATTGGATGATATCACCGTAGGTTCTGAAAATTTATTAGTGGAAACTTACTGTTTTTTATTTTATTTGAAGACAAACGAGATTTCACTTTAATTTATAAGATATAAAAGAAAAACATGGCAGTCATAGATATTTACTTTTTATTTTTCTAGTTAGTATGCTTCTTTTTTTAATACTTTCTATTCATCTTCATCATCAGGTGCTGTGCCGACTGACGTTGGCTATTATGCTTCTCCAGATTACATGATCCTTCATGCAGGCCATCAGCTCAGTTGGTGATCTCCTCTCACACCATCCCATCAGACTGTCCAGTATCATTTCCCTTGGTCTTCTTCTTGATCTTCTTCCTTCTATTTTTCCTGTTATAATATTTTAAATGCCCCCTCTTCTCATTGCATGTCCTATGAAAGCACATTGTCTCTCTCTTATCTTTTTGACAAGATTTTTTGTCACTCCAGCTCTTCTCAAACATTCTTCTTTAGTTATTTTTGCTGTCCAGGGGACAGCAACTTTCTATTATGTCATGAATTACTGGACAAAGATTTCTTTCATGCTTATCTTTCCTTCCCTCTCTAACTCCTGCAAAATTACTTGTGCATTTTTTTTCCCTCAACATTGTGAAATTAAATATTAAATAAACAAACCAGTTCTTTCCTTAATAGCCCAGTTTAATCATAAAATCATAAAATTCAATCACAAAAGTTCAATTCAGTCATATAAAGTTTTTATTTTTATTTCAATTTTTCATGTAGCAAAACTTTTTTTTTAACAACAGACCTTAGACTAAATAAGTAAAATCACTTTTATGTGACTTTTATTTCCCAAGTATGTATTAAATGGCAGAGTCTGTTTTTTTTTTTAAAATTCAGTATTAAAATTTTGATAAAGTCACTGCAACTGTAACAGCTTCTTCAAGCATCTATATCTGAATCAGTCAAAGATAAGATTTCTCTGCAAGCTTTACCAATTATTTATAACAATGTTCAAAGTGCCACTAATATGACATTTTTTCCAGGGTAGAAGGAGGGGGAGAAAGCATAGTTAAAATATGTAAATAATAGGGAGTTTTTGTATTACAAACATACCCACAAACATCCATCTGACTGTGTCCACTGATGTTAAGTGTTTGAAAGTATTCATAACATTCATCAGGAAAAAGTGAGGGCAGTCATCTGTAGATAATATATATATATATATAAACACCAAGGATGCATCAGAAATTATATCTATTACTGACAAGATAATTAAAGTACTGCAGATCTCAATTAAAGAAAATTCTGTCAGATGTATTTCTTACCCATGATATGAAAATCTTACCATCATATTATCTACAGAATAAATAAACCTATTTAAGAAGCATTCCTACCAAAATGACTCTTTTGCTTCCCTTTGAGAACACCTAATGTGTAAGTCACTACATTCACTTTTATACCAGTTAAATCTTGATATTTGTACTTAGTATCAGAGCACAAATAATAAATGTGCAATATAAAAACACTAACATCAAAAACATCCATTTACTGCAGATAGCAATCATTATAACCTATATGTCTTACATCCTTCCTGTGCCGTTAAACGTCACATAGGTCTCGCATAGTTGTTTGCCAAGTTTTCCTGTTTCCAGCAAGTCTTTCAACTTCATCAAGGGATGTTATGCCCACTAAACTGGCTTCTCTTAACAATGTCCTCTTTAGAGTTTCACATGGTCGACCTCTTTTTCTTTGGACTATTGTGCTCCACTTGATAGCTTGTTTTGGTATTCTCTGACTGTTTCTTCTCATTATGTGGCCTACATATGTCCATCTTCTTTTTCTGATCACCCATGAGAAATGTTGTTGTTTGCTCATCTGTCTTATCTCTGTGTTGTTCTTGAATTCATTCCACTTTATACCAAGTATTTTCCTTAAGCATTTGTTTATGCATATGAAACCTGGAAAACAACTAAAGAAACAGTCAAGAAATTAGACTCTTTTGAAAACAAATGCCTAAGGAAAATACTCGGCATCAAGTGGAACAAATTAAAAAACAATGCAGAGATAAGACAGATGACTGAACAACAACCAGTCTCATAGGTGATCAGGAAAAGGAGATGGACATATGTTGGTCATGTGATGAGAAGAAATGATCAGAGAATCCCAAAACAAGCTATCAAGTGGAACACAACAGGCCAAAGAAAAAGAGGCAGACTGCGTGAAACTTTGAAGAGGACATAGTTAAGAGAGGCCAAATTAACAGGCATAAAATCCCTTGATGAGGTTCAAAGACTCACCGAAGATAGGAAAAATTGGCGAACTACCTTGCGAGCCCTATGTGACATTTAACTGCACAAGAAGGATATAAGATATAAGATAAGATTTGTTTTCAAAAGAGTCTAATTTCTTGTCTATTTGTTTAGTTGATTTCCAGCTTTCACATGCATAAATGAGGATGGATATCACATTTTAATTGAATAATCTTAACTTGGTTTTTGTGCTTATAACTTTTGAATTCCGTATGTTCTCAAGATTTTTGAAGGACAATGCTGCTTGTGAAATTCTGATTCTAACTACCTTCCTGGTGTCACCATCCTGGTCTATGTAGCTTCCAAGGTATATATATATATATTATAAACCACAATCATAGACAGTCTGTATGTATGAGCATTTAATAGTAGGGTAGTTCTTTAATTATCTGCTGTTAACCAGTCCTGATGACACTATCATCTCTGTCATATAGTCACCATCACTTCACAAAGATTTGTATGGCAAGTGTGAAGATTTGCAACACAGTTATAGCAGTTTTCAAGATAAAGAAGATACAACAAAAATAACAAACCTTCCTGCTTAAGAGAAAAGTCTTCTAGAGTGAAGCTAATGTTGCTCCTGTCACTTTCAACTCGAGCTTTATGAGCTGTTGTAAACTTTTCCCGAAAACTTTCAATATCTGATATATTAAATGTGTTCCACATCAAAGTAGTTTCTGTGAGTCGATTACTCAGCCTGAAATAACAATAAATAAAAGACAATGTGCATATGCAAAATCTTACTGTTGAAATTAAGAATACTCTTCTCCATGCTTTTCACTATTAAATTATGCCTGTTTTGAAACTAAACAAAGAAGTTTTTCCCTCATTCATTCCATAATGATGATATTCCAGGCAAGTCTCTAATTAATGAACTAGGTGAAATCATTAAAGATAAACAAATCTTACAATAATTTCTCTTCACTAACGAATAATTAAAGTGAAACTATAAAAGATGAAAAAAAGTCCATAATGATTTCTTTTCAGATGCTCCTTGACAGAAGTGGGTAACTTGGTCACTAACCAGCATCTGAGGCAGTTTGATCATGAAAGTATGAGTATTTTAGTGACTTCCAGATAAAGTACTGCAACAAAAATTTCTTAATTTTTGTGAAGGCATATCTTAGCTGCAACTTGAAACAAAGAAGTGTCTCAGTTTGAACTCCAAGGCTGCTTAAGAAATGAATGCGTTGTTATTTCCAAGTATGCTGTCACCTGATGTTTTCTGAAATTGTTATTATGGTGTGATTGGACAGTTCTAAATTATTCGGCTAATTTCTCTTACCATTCATCACACTTGTGGGCCAGCCACTCCTGCTCTTGAAGAAATAACTGAAGAAAATGGACACACTATGTGTGTACTGTCACTATTATGCAGATGTTCACTGCTTTCAGAATGTATTCCACTCACCCAAATGTTTTGCAATGTTATTTTTTTTTTCTTGATAGTCAATTAAAAAAACAGCGGTGCAAAAGATTTTATCAGTTTACTTGTACACTTGGTATAAAGTGGAATGAATTCAAGAACAATGCAGAGATAAGACAGATGAGCGAACAACAACCTGTCTCATGTGTGATCAAAAAAGGAGATGGACATATATTAGTCATGTGATGAGAAGAAATAGTCAGAGAATCCCTAAACAAGCTATCAAGTGGAACACAATAGGCTGAAGAAAAATAGGTCGACCATGTGAAACTCTAAAGAGGACATTGTTAAGAGAGGCCAAATTAGTAGACATAAAATCCCTTGATGAGGTTAAAAAGCTCACCGAAATAAGGAAAACTTGGTGAACTACCATGTGAGCCCTATGTGATGTTTAACAGCACAGGAAGGATGTGAGATGTAAAAATGTCAGTTTTGTACACTTCCCAATACTGGCAGTGACCACAGTCAAAAACTTCACATAAACTCTCTCTTACCAGAATCCATCAACACTGATGCTCACCAACTGTTGACCTTCACCAATATCATCAAGCGTTTCTTTAATCTAACAACAGAAGAAATGAACATTAAATGGTTCATTTGTACTGTAATTAATGTTTATATCAGGCAACAAGGAGCAGTTCAAAGGAGTGACACCCTTCATTCATTCATTCATTTGCATATCCCTTGCGGAACTTTGCCTCCCAAACAGCACTCCTGTAGGCATCTTGGTTGTGAGCAAGATGGCCTGCTGCTGCTGCATCCATTTGTAGATCATCAATGATTTCTTGCAGCCATCTTCGTTTTGGTCGTCCTCTTTTTCTTTTTCCCATTATGTATCCTTCCAATATGGTCTTCTCTAAATTATCATGATGTTCCTTGCTTTTTAGAATTGGCACAGACTTCATAATGAAAAATGTTGCACAGGGGAAATGGGCATTGATTGGATGCATGGGACCCACCTAGAATATCATTATTTTGCAGATGACATAACTCTTATCAGTGACAATGTGACTTTGATGCAAGAAAAAACAGATAACTTGACTTCACTGGCTAGCAAAATAGAACTTGAAATTAACAAGGAAAAAAAATAAATAACTGAACTTCCCATTAATCAAGAAGGAAAAATATAAGTAGAAGGAATAGCTGTTGAAGAAGTAAACCAATTTGCATATCTCGGCAGCTACATTGGCCAGGATGGTGACACTAGAAAGGATGTTAGAATTGCAAAAAGCAGCAATGACCTTCAAGAATCTTGAGAACATAGGGCGCTGTAAAGTTATAAGGACAAAAACCAAGTTAAGATTACTCAATTGAAATGTAATATCCATCCTCATTTATGCATGTGAAAGCTGAAAAATAACTAAAGAAATAGACAACAAATTAGACTCTTTTGAAAAATGCCACAGATGAAAGAGATAACGACTGCAGTAAAACTGGTTTTAGTAATACAGGTAGATAGAGGTACATGGTACAGTTTTACAAAGCAGTAGATGTATGTTTTTTATTATTTGTGTTTTTTCACACTTTTCTAACTCCCTCTATTGCTTTGTAAAACTGTACTAAACACCTCTGTCTAACTGTATTTTGAAAAATGCCAGTATTGTGTCTTGAACCCAGTACCATTAGTTTAGTAAACTACTCTCTGCTAACCAGGCTGCCACATATGTAAGTATATATATATATATATATATATATACTTCCCATGTCGTTAAATGTCAAATAGGGCTCACATAGTTGTCTACCAAGTTTTCCTGGTTTTTAGTGAGTTTTTCAAACTTCATCAAGGGATGTTATGCCCACTAAACTGGCTTCTCTTAACAATGTTCTCTTTAGAGATTCATGTGGTCGACTTCTTTTTCTTCAGCCTGTTGTGCTCCATTTGATAGCTTGTTTTGGTATTCTTTGATTGTTTCTTCTCATCACATGGCCTTCATATGCCCATCTTCTTTTTCTGATCACCCATGAGACAGGTTGTTGTTTGCTCATCTGTCTTAGCCCTGGTTAAATTCATTCCACTTTATATCAGTTATTTTCCTGAGGCATCATATATATATACACACATAAAATAATTATGGTTTATGGTTTGGGTCATCATCATTGCATTCTGGACATGTCCATAGGTGCTCAGATTCTCCCCTTCAACATATCCATCAGTGTCATGTGGCTTATAGTGTCTGTTCTGTTTTGGTTCACAAGTCCTTTTACATGTTCAGTATACCTCTCAATTCCTGGCTTTGCACTGCTTATTCTATACGTCTTTAAAAATTTACCAACAAAATCGATCATAGTAAAATAAATATAAGGGCTGCCATGATTTTCATTTGAAAATTTTTTAAAAAATTGATTATGCTCATAGATAATATGAGGCTGTTGTAACTTATGGGAGTAAGAACAGAAATCTGTTTTAAATTTTAAAAACAGAAATAAAAACAGAAACCTGTTTTAAACCATTACAGTTCTGCACATTAAACTGTGAGAACCAAATATCTTGACAATAATACTGTGTTTTCCAAAAATCTTCATTATAAAAACTGTTACAGTCAAAGTTCTTTGTTTTAAAAAAAAAATCTGTTTCCTTAATGCACATTTGAATTTGTTGCAACCAAGAATATATTTATTGCACAACTGTAATAAACCAAACTTCATACTTTAAAATTCTAATCATTAGATTGTGTAAAATTCTAGATTTTAATTAAATGAATCAAATTAATTCCTTTCTGTTTCACTTGTGAAATGTTTGTTCTCACAGATTCTCCTCCCTCTCTTAAGTTTACTTATCTTTATCAAAACAAGATTTTTTTTTTTTATCATTAACAAATGACTCAAACAGCAAACTATGATGGCACTAAATGCAGTAAATATGAAGAAGAAAAAATTGATAATTTATATTTCTTTGGTACTTAACATTTTAGTTCATTAAATTAGCTTTCAGCCTAAAAATCCTCTCTACCAGTTTGTTAGAAAATCTTTACGTACACAGTTCATTTCTAGTTTCTCAGAGTTTTCATCACCATTTATTCCCCCTCCTCCCACGCATCTGATGCAGTCTTGTCTCAGTCCTGCTTCGTCCATATGTCAGTTGTTACATTTCCTATCCAGTGGCTCATTTTCACAAATATGCATGCCATACTCACTTCTTTTTTAATAAGTTCTGCTGCAGCCAAATACTCCCCAGAGAATTTGTCACTGAGATTACCTGTAAATTCTCTGTTCACAATAGAGAATACTGCAAATGTGCTGACCACTGAAGATAGTTTTAAAAAAAATGCAGTCTTGAAACGGTTCACAATAGAGAATACTGCAAATGTGCTGACCACTGAAGATAGTTTTAAAAAAAATGCAGTCTTGAAACGATGGAAGACAAACTTATTTTTAATATGTAACTAACAAAATAGACTAAATATGTACAAGAATTGGACTTAGCGTTAAATATATATCAGCAAATTACAAAGGAAATTATGCACTTTAAATGTCTCAGAAAAAAACTCTTCCAAAAAAAAAAAAGACAAAAATTAGTTTATGAGTAACACAGTCATAGTGAGCTGTCTTCTCATCCTCACACACACTGGGTTTGAGGCTAACTACCATCACTCCTTGTCTGTCATAGCTGCAAAAATGGCTGGCAAATTTGTGCTAGAAGAAAAACATTGACTCTAAAATCTGTCTCATTTATGTGGACTACACTCTGGATCTGGTGAATGTTCTACAGTGTTATAAAAACTAATGCTGTATTTAACAAGGAACGAGATGTTTATCACTTGTCTAATTTTTCAGAAGAATTTTTAAAATCCTTAGATGGTCTAAAAAGCATATAAAACATGTTGTGAAAATGGTCAATAATGGTAGCAAATTAGAAGACATATTAATAAAATTTTCTTAATTAGGGAAAAGTAGATGGACAAGCACTGAATTAGATGGTCAGAGGTATATTGTGGTTTTACTCATTTTCAGAGAGTTTAAAGAAAATAAAGTCTTCAAACATAACTTTTGGCACTAAAAAATTACAAGCACAAAAACCAAGTTAAGATTATTCAATTCAAATGTAATATCCAGCCTCATTTATGCATGTGAAAGCTGAAAATCAACTAAAGAAATAAACAAATTAGAACCTTTCGAAAACAAATGCCTAAGGAAAATTCTCAGTATAAAGTGGAACGAATTCAAGAATAAAGCAGAGATAACACAGATGAGCAAACAACAACCTGTCTCATGGGTGATCAGAAAAAGAAGATGGACATATGTCGGTCATGTGATCAGAAGAAACAATCAGAGAATACCCAAACAAGCTATCAAGTAGAACACAACAGCCCAAAGAAAAAGAGGTCGACCACGTGAAACTATAAAGAGAACACTGTTAAGAGAAGCCATTTCAGTGGGCATAACATCCCTTGATGAGATTGAAAAACTCGCCAAAGACATGAAATCTTGGTGAACTACCATGGGGTAGTAACATTTAGTGGCATGGGAAGGATGTAGGATGTAAGAAAGGCTTCAAAGAATCCCATCACCATGCAGAACCTGTCAGTCCCTACAATACAGGCCAAGATTATGATAACTGCACTTGAAGGAAGCTGTCAGATTCAGCAATATAAAAGTCTGTCCAAGCCACATAAAGCAAGAAAAATAAATAAATGGCAAAGTCAAGTCAAAAAAAAAATCTGGATAATTTTATAAAGCAGCACTGAAGAGAATCAACTGCATTTGAAGATCAAAGACTTGGAGTCATTGGAGAAATAATAGTCTGTAATGGTCATCTGTGTGTGTGTGTGAGAGAGAGAGAGAGAGAGAGAGAGAGAGAAAGAGGGAAAGAAAGGGAGGGAAAGAGAAAGGGGGTGGCAAAAAAAAGTAATTTTTTTAAAAACTGGAATAAAATGTACAAATACGATTTAAACTTTTTTTCACTTTTCAACACAGTCCCCACCATGCCCACTGCAGGTCCACCATTACTTTACTAAAGCCTGGACTCCTCAAGAAAAACAAAATCTTGACTGACTCTGCAGCTAGCTATTCATGACCTTTTTTAGTCTCTTCAACGTACTGAACTTCTTCCCACCTAGCGCTTCCTTTAGGGATCCAAACACATGATAATCATAAGGTGCATGGTTGGGTGAATATGCAGGATATAGAAGACACTCCAAATACAGATTTGTAATTTGTTTTGTTTCTGCACATGCCATATATGGCTGTGAGTTATCATGCTATAACAACACACCAGAACAGAGTAAACATGGTGTTTTATTGCAGGTTTAAGGAGGTTATCAAGCAGATCACAGTATGTTTCAGTGCTGACAATGGTTTCTCTGGGCATGTAATATTCCAGGACTGGGCCTTTACTGTTTCGGAAGAGTGCCAGTCTACGGAGTGGTGCAAAACTTCTTTGGTTCATGGAGGAAGAATGTTGCCACTCCTTGACAGCTCACTTTGTCTCTGGCTGGAAGTGATGTACCCAGCTTTTGTCTCCAGTGATTATATGCCATAGAAAGCCATCTCCTTCAGCTTCAAAGCATCATGAAGGAGTATCACAAACATCCTCACAACAAACAGGCTTGAGTTGTTTTGGCAGCCACCTAGTGGAGACTTTTCAGTACTGCACCACTTCATGAATTATGTAGAGCACTAAGCTATGACTAATCTTCAATTGTCCAGCCAGTCATTGATTGTTGCCTACTAATTTTTCCATATTATTTACTCCACTACTGCATTAGTGTCTGGCCTATTTGCAATGTGAGGCTGGCTGAGCAAGCTGTATCATTCAGATTTCACACCCCACTTTTAAACTTCCTGTGCCATTCATATACCTGTGTAAGTGGAAGACATGTGTCTCTATACTGCCTCTTCTTTCTGCAATAGATATCCACAGGTTTACCACTTTTATTACTTAAGAAACGAATAATTGCATACTGCTCTTCTTTCATGTATGCTTTAAAAGAAAGCGGCCTTCTTTGCTCTGGTTTGTTGACATCATATTTCCAAAATGGTTTACATGCTTCTGCACACTAACATCTTGAGAGGAATGGCATAACATATCTGTACTATAAATGTCTACTACTCAATTATGACCTTTTTTTTTAAAAAGCTAAATTAAGGTTGGTTTTTAATTCATCCTCATATGAGACACAGAAATGCTGCTTATGTGCTTTGATGAGAATTGGCCCATTTTATTTGTCATGGAATGAAATATATGACACATATATGTTACTTCTGGATACTGTAAATAACTAAAGATCCACTAGAGCTTTACCTTTTAAGATAAACAGAAATTCAGCATTTTTAACAAAATAAAATAACTGGCCCTTACTGCTAGAAGCTGTTGAAGTTGTTTCCATTTCACCAGATGTAGTAGTTGACCCATTGGTTGATGTTTCTGCATTTGTTACAGTGGATGATGTTATTATGTTTGTGGGTGCACTTGTTACTGTACTACTTTTTGTTGTAGTAGTTGTAGGCACTGCCAGCTTAAATGTGTCTGTTTTAAACATGACTGTATATGGATGAGAAGTTTGCTCTGACAAGTAGTCATCCTGTCCTTCTTTGAGAAATTCTTTCACTCTCTGTTCTCCTGAAGCATTTTTCAATGTATTGTAGAGATCTTTCATTTCCTGGGATGTGCTGGCTGTTGGAGGTTTTAAGTAGAGCCACACACTGCAGCCAACACTCCCTTGCCTGAAATAACAACATACTGATGGCTTAAAATTTGATGACAACTTACAAGTGTTATTCTTTATCACAGTACATTATTACAGGTTCATAGCTTAAAAATGTAGCACCTGAAGCCTGTAATTTAAAAAGTTCTGAAAAGAACTTAAAGTGGTCACACTGCGCTATTTCACAACTGTACTCTATGGTAAACTCACAGCAAGTTGGATGAACTGAAAGAGAAATCAGTGGTGCAAAACACCAGTGAGCACTTGCTTAGTTCTCCATTTTCAGGAATGCATTCTGATTGCTAATTGAGGTGTGGGAATAGTATCTGTTTATAATCTGTATGTTTTTTTTTTGTTTGTATAATATGAAGCATCTGGCAGCAAATTTCATCGTGAAAATTTTGTAACACATACATCAGAATGACAGACAGTAAGTTCTGGTAGATTTCTTATTTCTTGCTGTGCAAAAGCAAAATGGCTTCTCAGTAAACATTATTAACAAATGGAAAACACATATGTAATGTGAAAACATCCCTTATATGACTACTTTTCAAATGCCTTTAGACTTGGAGCATCACTTGAAAACAGGATAGTTTTAGGATTACCATAACTGATGTTATGCAAATTATGGACAAATTACATAACTGATGAAGGCAAAATATTCACAAAGTAATACTGCAGATTGTCATACAGCGAGGCATCCTACTCTGAGTAGAAAAAGCTATCTTTCACTACTAACGAATGAACCAGGACACTTTCATATCTTTTTAAAAAATAACTACTAAACTGGAACATTTGGGGTATACAGAGTAAAATAAACTTTCTTGGACTCAGTATCAGCTAAGTGGCAACATTTTTTTCAGGCTTTTTTACTCTTACAGTAAAAATGCCTGTATATGTTGATGACAACCATTGTTACTGATTGCTGTGGTGGTGTAGTAATTAGTACACTTGCTTCCAGGTCACTGATTTGATTTCACACTCTGGCAGAATTTTTTCAGACTAACTGGCACTTGAGTCAACCCAGCTTAAAAAAATGGATACCTGAGGTTTCCCAGGGAAAGCAAAGGCAGCAGTGACATGTGCTGGCATCCCGAACTCAAACACTGTAGTAACCTTGAAATGTGAAGGCATTAACACTTCACACCCCCTATGGAATGCAAATGCTACAGGACATGCATACACTCACTTCTGCTATCAAAAGGCACTTAATTAATACCACTCTGTACATAACTGTCAACAATGTTGACATGTTTACACCAATCGTTTCTTGAATAACCCCAGAAGGCAAGCTTCTTTTGCAGAATATGATGGCATTGGTGACCTGAACAATGAAACAGACTGTTTTCTGGTGTACTACTTGTCAACAGCACGGCATCCAATGCTTAAAATGTTTCTACTCATGTTGTAATTCTATATGAATGTTGATGTTGCCCTGCAATCTTACTCCCCCAAAGCTTGTATATGTGTTATCTGCCAGTAGTATACTATTTTAGTTTCTAAACCAAAATTTTTAATCATTTTAGTGACATGTTTGATTAAAATATGTGCTGTCTGTCATGTTAAAATCATCAAACTTTCTCAGTCACGCTGTAACACCAAACTGTGGAATGAACATTCTAATGCAGGTTCATTTCATTCATTTGCATGTCCCTTGCGGAACTTTGCCTCCCAAACAGCACTCCTGAAGGCCTCTCGGTTCTATGCAAGATGGGCTGCTGCTGCTGCGTCCATTTGCAGATCGTCAACGATGTCTTGCAGCCATCTTCGTTTTGGTCTTCCTCTTTTTCTTTTTCCCATTATGTATCCTTCCAATACGGTCTTCTCTAAATTATCATGACATTTAATGTGTCCAAAATATTTAAGTTTTCTCTCTTTAATCCTCTTTACTAGCCAGCCTTCTTCAATATTAAGCTCTTATAGTATAAATATATTTGTTCTTTTTTGTGTCCACGATATTTGGAGAACTCTTCTGTAGCATTTACACTCAAAGGCATTTATGTGTTTCTCAGCTGTTTTGTTAAGTGTCCACATCTCACAGGCATATGTTGCGATGGGAAAGATGACCGCCATTAAAAATCTTATTTTTGTAGTTTTGTCTGCTCCTCTCCAAAGGTTCTTTATTTGTTTTACTTTCTGAAGAGCAATAGATGTCCTCCTTTTAATTTCCCTCATTGTATCTCCATTATTAGTTAGCAGTGATCCAAGATATTCAAAACTCTCCACTTCTTCCAATTTTTCCTCATTGATATATATTTCAGCTGCCTTGTTTGTTTTGTCAGTTGTCATCAATTTAGTTTTCTTTGCATTAAGATAGAGGTTCTGCTCTTCGCTGTTCTTACGGACTGACATAATTAGTTTTTCCATTCCTCTTTGTGTTGTGGACAGTAAATCTAATGCAAGTACAAGCTTCAAATCTAATGTGTTGGAGGCATCTGCAGATACTGTTAAAAAACTGACACTGTTTAGTTCATTTTGCACTTTAACAGTCACTAAAGTCACAGTCACATTATTATGAGTATCTACAGCATGTTTCTGTTCTGGAACTGGAATATTTCCAATCATAAAGTTGTAAAATAAGCTCTAAATGGTAGTCACATGATCTAAAACTTGAATCATGCACAGCTCTGTAAAGAGAAAATGTAGCTATCTTAGCCACATAAGCAAATTCATCTGATGAATTTGCTGGTTTGTTTTTGAAATGTGTATTGACAGTCCTACTGAAATTACCTATTTTCTCCCATTCATATGCACCAAGACTCCTGTTGATAAATTTATGCTTCTAATTTTTTCTGTTGCTTTTTAGCAGTTAGGTGCTCAGTTTACTAATATGGTGGTACCATGTTCAGACCTAGCAGGGGATTTTTTTTCTAGTACACACCAAAAAAAGGTCCTGGGGTCACCCTAGCCTCTAAAAATGGGTACCAGAGAAATTTTGGAAGGTAAATGCAGCCTGGCATGATGCTGACCATGTCACACTTTCATGTGCCAAAGGTCATGGAAAATAAGGATCTAACACCGTATCCCCAATATGCCTTAATGGCATGGGAATTGGAATGTTATTTGTAACTTTATATTTTATCTGCATGATCAGTTCAAAAAATATGAACATCTACTTTCTTTTTGCCATGTATGATATGGACACAGACCTTTGAAGTACCAACTGTCCATAGTAAGTACAGATATATGGTAACCATAATAGTTTTTGATCAACTAGGTTTGCTGACCATGATTACAAAGTTATACATATAACATAGTAATCTTAATTTCCAAATATCATTCTTAATCTACCATGAATAGTAACAACTGACTGTTAACTGTGATAAAGCCTTTACACATATTGATTTTAATGGAAAAAATATGCATAAATTACACTGTAAACATTAAAATGAAAACAACAGACATCTAACAGGTATGTTGTGCAGGTCCCACCCCTTAAACTCTTTCATGATCAGATTTTTTGCAGCCAAAACATCATACCAGAATCAGACCAGCTAATATCATTATATACATACCATAATCTTGAAACTATGGCATAGTCATAAATTTCTGTCATAGGAGTTCTCTCAAAGTAGCTATCCATCTGTGTATGAAAAAAAAAGAATTCATTAAAAACACAAGGAAGTTTTTACACATCAAAATATATAAGCGCATATAAATATAGACATACTTAATATATATATATAAAGTTCAAAATTCAGACTGCCTTCACTGCATTCAGGACAACCCCATATATGTTCCATAACATGCCGCAGCATCCATCCAAGAGTATGTTTGCTAATAGTTCCTATCAAATTTTGGTTCTTTATGATGCATTTTCTGCCACGCAGTTCAGATTTCCTGCCAGCACCTTTAATTTGTCCAAGCTCCAGCAGTCTCTTCAGATTTACATTGTTCTTCAATTCCCATTCTTCATTTTCCTGCAGTCTGTTCAATACACATTTAGCAATGTCCCCCTTGTCCATTGTCAGTCAGTCATTTATTTTAACCTGTCCAGCAAGTCTATCTGCCTCATCATTGTCATGTACTCCTTCATGTCCTGGACAATAAAGACACATTAGGCCTGTCATAGTTGACTGACTTAATAGATGAACCATTCTTTTCAAAGCAATTTCTTCTCAGTCTTATGAAGCATACTCTGTGAATCCATCACAGTGACACCATTAATCACATCATGAGCAAATAGCCGTTTCACTGCTGCCAACACAACCTCTTCTTCTTCTTCTGCTTCATTCACTTCTACCATCAAGACTGCCCCGTGACCCTACTGAATTTACTCCCGCGGTTCTCGCGATAGTCTCATTTAGGATGGAGGCTCAGAGCATCTTGGGGCTTGGGCCTATATTCTCAGTGGGTCACATTGCACGACGCTGTGGTTTTCATTGCACCAGTTTAGTCTAGAATCGGACTTCCTTACCGGAAAACCTCGATGTGGTTTGGATATGAAAATATCCCAGCCAGGTGAGAGGTGGTTGCCCATCCAGCCTAGAGTTGGACTTCACTACCAGAAAACCTCAACATGTTTTGAATATAATATATCCCCTTAGGGTGAGAGGTGGTTGCCTATCTAGACTACACTGGTCCAGTGTCTCCAACTTCAGCATTTTGTGGTCATGTTCATTTCCCTTCCTGGTGGTGACAAGAACGAAGCTTTTGTCGAGGAGGACAAATCCTCACCACTAGTAAGTTTCACCCCTGGGTTAAGCTGGTTTAGGCATATTATCCCAGTATGAGTGTATATAGGATGTGACCGGCCTCTAAAGCGAAGGCACCACAATATGAGCAGCCATCAAGTTTCACCCCTGGGTTAAGCTGGTTTAGGCATATTTCCCCAGTATGGGTGTATACAGAACATGGCCGGCCTCTAGAGCAGAGGTGCCGTAGTATGAGTAGCCCTCACCGCGAGACTACTGGCCATACCAATTAAACTTCACTTAATCCTTTCCATCACCTTTTTCACAGCGGCACTGTGCAGCAACCCTAATCGCATTTTTCTTCATTTGGCGGGAGAAATTTCACCCCACGGGCAGCAGTCGAAGAATCGTGCCTCACAGCCTCAGTTTCCATTCACATGCTTGATGAAATCACATAAAAGTTTAAATCATATATAAATCACATGCATGATAATACACAGAGAAAATAAAAAGCTTTTTTTATTTATGCTGCCCTGATTTTTTTTCCCCTTCCAAACATTTTTTAGGTTATGTTCTAACAGCTTCAAATGTATTTGTCACTGAGTTTTTTTTTAATTTTAATTTTGTTGTTTTATTAAATAATGTTTTAAATTTCACCGTTTACTACTGAGGACTTTGAGGGAAAAAGTTGCCCATGATTTTCATAGAATTTCATTGATTTCTTGTATCCAGAATCATTTTTGAAAACCTTTACTTGCTGGGGCAACTTTGTTGTAAGAAACATAATTTATTATACTCTTGTCTCAAACAGTACTCCTGAAAACAGTCTATTTCATTGTTCATGTCACCTACATCAACAGGATCTGCAAGAGAAGCCCACCTTGTGAAGTTCCTCAAGAAATGATTGAACACCATTTCTGTGGTTAAAAACAGATACCTGTGCTTCAAGATTATCATCATGGTATTGGCTGCAAAGAATTCAAGATCACAGAACAGAGAAATCATCAGCCACTAAACACCATTGCACTGACTGAAGTAATGCAGCAGTCTCCTTCTGGGAGTACACTGACAGGCTGATATATTGTCTTGTCCAGACCCTGATAATCACACTATCCCTCATATTTTGTTTTCTTCATATCAACATATATATATATATCTTCTTATATCTTATATCCTTCCCGTGCCGTTAAACATCACATAGGGCTTGCAAAGTAGTTCACCAAATTTTCCTGTCTTCAGCGAGTCTTTGAACCTCATCAAGGGATTTTATGCCTGTTAATTTAGCCTCTCTTAACAATGTCCTCTTCAGAGTTTCATACGGTCTGCCTCTTTTTCTTTGGCCTGTTGTGTTCCACTTGATAGCTTCTTTTGGGATTCTCTGATCATTTCTTCTCATCAAGTGACCAACATATGTCCATCTCCTTTTCCTGATCACCCATGAGACTGGTTGTTGTTCACTCATCTGTCTTATCTCTGCATTGTTCTTGAATTCGTTCCACTTGATGCCGAGTATTTCCCTTAGGCATTTGTTTTCAAAAGAGTCTAATTTCTTTTCTATTTCTTTAGTTGTTTTCCAGCTTTCACATGCATAAATGAGGGTGGATATTACATTGGAATTGAATAGTCTTAACTTGGTTTTTGTGTTTACAACACAAAAGAATTGCACATGTTCTCAAGATTCTTGAAGATCGATGCTGTTTTTGCAATTCTGATTCCAACTTCCTTTCTAGTGTCACCATCCTGGTCTATGTAGCTGCCAAGGTATGCAAATTGATTAACTTTTTCAATATCTGTCCCTTCTATGTGTATTTTTCCATTTTAATTAATGGGAATTTTCATTATTTTTGTTTTGTCCTTGTTAATTTCAAGTCCTATTTTGCTAGTCAGTGAAGACAGGCTATCTGTTTTTTCTTGCATGGAATTCACATTGTTACTGATAAGAGTTATGTCATCAGCAAAATCAAGATCTTCTAGTTGGGTCCCATGTACCCAGTCAATACCTATGTTACCTGTGTAGCATTTATTCATTATGAAGTCTATCATAATTTCAAAAAGTAAAGGAGACAGTATACATCCTTGTTTTACACCTGTTTCAATCTGGAACCATTCACTCATCCCTTCTTCTGTCTTGACTGCACAAACATATCCATTGTAGAAGCCCTTAATGATGTTGACAATTTTAGATGGTATTCCATTTAGACTTAAAATTCTTAAAATATATATTAAAATTCTTGAAATATATAATGAAAAACATTACTGCTGGTGAAGAATTACTTAATAAAATGGGATGTGTTTAAATTATCCAGAAGTATTAGATTTTTCTTCAACAAAACTATCAGCTTTAGTACATACAGTATAATTTAGCAATATTCTTCAGTCATTTCCTGTCAATGCATCCTTACACTGCGCTCAATGACATCTGCTGATCTCTTAAATGTGGATGACTTCGTGTCTGCCATTGAATTATCCCATTCCATGTCTTCTATAATAACATTAGCTGTAGCATCAGGCACTGAAACAAATTATTTTTAGATAATTAAGTGATCAGACATACAAATATGTTACTTTCATTATACTTTTTGTTTAGCGTACTCAACACTTTTCTTTCACTGCAGGTATAATTCTTAACTATTCCTCTATGTACTTCTTTGCTGTTAATCACCTTTTTTTCTAGTCCATGTTTTAGTTATTGTCTGTCATTTAGTACTTCATATAATTTTCTAAACTCATTACTGAATTTTATAAATCAGATCTGAGCAGAATTTATGTCAGTCAGGGCTTTGATTCTACTGTCATTGTACTGACTGTAATTTCTCTGCCTCAAATTTTTGGGCAAAATGCATTTTCCTTAGCTCCAAATGATAATGCTGTAAATATTAATCTGAAAAACATAATCTCTGAAGACAGCCAAATGTCACATTATAACACTGAAAGCAAATTTTGAGACATATGTATTAACTGTTTATGAACATTCATAGTAAAGACAGTTTTATGTTTACCTTTATTAGGATCTGCATACTGAAGCCTTGAGGATGCTCCATTGCCATCATCATTGCCAGATACTGGAAAATAAGTAATTTTTTAAAAAATACATTAAAATGTCAAATTAGAGCTAATTGTTCTGCAATATCCAAGAAAAATGACATGTATCTCTATACAAATAAATAAAATTATCTCAGACTTCTCTAGCAACTAGTGAAATTGTATGTGACAAAAATAATCTTGAACATTTTTGAAAGACTGAGGTTAATGCGTAATACTTATCCACATGGTCAAATATGCATCTGACATAAATTATAGTTTTAATTTAAACAACATTTAAAAATTATATATCTATATCACACCTAAGATAAATGTAATTTGTTACGAGATGGGGAAGACCTTGACAGAGACAGAGGAAATTCTAGAAAGATGGAAGGAATATACTGCAAAGGAATGTATGATACACCTGACTGTGAAAGCAGAAATCAACAGTGTGAATCATTATTGGAGGAGAAAAAATCCAAACTGACAATTTAAGATGTTTTATGGGCAATAAAGAATCTGAAAAATGGTAAATCACCAGAATGTGATGAGATAACAGCTGAACTTATTAAAGCAGGAGGAAAGGAATGTGCAACAGTCTTGCATGCACTATGTAAAAAGATTAGGCATTCAGGTATTTGGCCAAAAAATAATGGAAAAGAACTGTATTCATACCACTGCCAAAAAAAGGGTAACCTGAAATTATGCACAAACTATAGAACTATTGCCCTGATTAGTCATGCCAGTAAAATTCTGTTAAAAACCATAATGGATAGACTTCAAAAGAAAAGAAGAAGTCAATATGGTCCAAGCTGGTTTCAGGCAAGGAAGAAGATCAAGAGATCATATATTCAATATAAGATTAATAATAGAGAAATGCAGAGAGTTTAATGTGAATCTATATTCATCTTTTTTATAAAAGACATTTGATTGTGTACAACATCTGAAAATTTGGGATATAATGGACAAAATATAGGATTTTCAATACATGTGATACAATTAACATCACTGTTGTATCTAAACTAACAAGCAGCAGTAAGAATAAATGGTGAAACAACAATTTGGTTTGACATAAAACAAGGGGTCTGTCAGGGATGCATATTGTCGCCTTACTTATTTAGCTTGTATACTGAAAATATAATGATGAATGTTAGAGAAGATGTAGACAAAGAATATTACGATGCCATAACAATTGGAAGTTATGAAATACCAGAGGTTAGATATGCTGATGACACAGTATTACTGTCCAAAAGACAAAAAGAAATGGAAAAAAAGTAATTTCTGATGAGCAATAGATGTCCTGCTTTTAATTTCTCTCATTGTATCTCCATTATTAGTTAGTAATGATCCAAGTTATTCAAAACTCTCCACCTCTTTCAATTTTTCCTCATTGATACATATTTCAGCTGCCTTGTTTGTTTTGTCAGTTGTCATCAATTTAGTTTTCTTTGCATTAAGATAGATGTTTTGCTCTTCGCTGTTCTTACAGACTGACATAATTAGTTTTTCCATTCCTTTTTGTGTTGTGGACAGTACTACTGTGTCATCAGCATATCTAATCTCTGGTATTTCATAACCTCCAATTGTTATGGCATCGTAATATTCTTTGTCTATATCTTCTTTAACATTCCTCATTTTACTTTTTGTAAACAAGTTAAATAAGTAAGGCGACAATATGTACCCCTTGTTTTATGTCAAACCAAGTTATTGTTTCACTATTTATTCTTACTGCCGCCTGTTGGTCTAGATACAGCAGTGATGTTAATTGTATCAAATGTGTTGGAAATCCCATTTTTTCCATTATTTCCCAAAGTTTCTGGTGTTGTACACAATCAAATGACTTTAAATAAAAAAGAAAAATATAGATTCACATTAAACTCTCTGCATTTCTCTATTATTAATCTTATATTGAATATATGATCTCTTGATCCTCTTCCTTGCCTGAAACCAGCTTGGACCATATTGACTTCTTCTATTTTCTTATGAAGTCTACACATTATGATTTTTAACAGAATTTTCTGGCATGACTAATCAGGGCAACAGTTCTGTAGTTTGTGCATAATTTCATGTCATTATATATGCTTTTTTATTATTTTCTTGGCAGTTCTGACCAAGATATGTAGTACTTCTACTTTGTGCTTCTTTAAACAAATCTGTGCATTGTTCATAGGGATAACTCTTCATTGCACAAAATGTGTGTGTAAACTAAATAAACTGCAGTAATTCTGCTATTTTTCTATGGTTTATTGCTAAAAAATATTTTACAAATTTATTCTTACACCCAAAACCCAGTCCAAGACCAAGTGCTAAGAGGAGCACCACAACCAGTATCACAGCAACGGCAACACAGAACTGAAAATTCTTCATTCTCTTGTCATGTTCTGCCTTTCTGGTTGCCCTCTCTGAAACACAGAACTGAGGTAAATAAAACTCTTCTAATGCACTCTACTGTGTGAAATGACATGAGGCATTCTATACCAGACATGCAAATACACCAAAATTAAGTTTTTGGTGCTCCCTTGTCTGATTGCCTCATATATGAAAGACACATCACATGTTCCTGAGACATATGAGGAGGCAGAGCAGATGGAAAGAGGAAAGAGTGGTAAATGGAGAGTCGATGGTTAATTTGAAAATATACAAATGCAATTAATAAATAGAAGATGCTTCATTTTAACTGATCAATGGATGATGAAAAGAAATGTAGCAGAATAGCAGAGAAAAAGACATTTATTTCTACACAACACTATTCTGTATTCAGGCACAACTAAGAAATTCAAACAATTAAACTTCTAATAACAACAATCCTGGTGCTATGCTATTTGCATCAATGAATGAATGAAAGGACAAACAGAACAAACTATAACTTTTAAAATGATTAAACAAACTGACACCTTGTTACATATTTGATCTAGCTGAAGAAGCTGGTACAGCAGTCTGTTGGACACAAACACTCAAAACTAGCACAAAAGAACTTTGTCATAAACAGACCAGAGAAAATATTTGATAAAGTGTTGTTATGGAGTTACAAAACTAGTTAATCATTAAAAAAAAAACTATCAACATCAATTTCCCACAAGAGAAACATAAAAAAAACACTTGGTTCCCAGGTATACACACACAAAAGAAAGAATCACATCAAAGTAATAATCAAAATATCACATATAATGTAGCCAGTTTGTTAGACTTCATAATGTAGCCAGTTTGTTAGACTTCATAATGTGAAAAAGTTACTGCTAGTTCTTCAGATTGTCAAACACAGTGGAACTTATAAGAATACAAACAATTTGATTTACTCATAATATTATAACATAATATAATAATGTTGTAATAAAACCATGCAATTATTATATAAAATTATATAATAATAATTTACATACAACATATATTACATAATACTATATTATAATATAATATAATAATATTTTGCAATAAAACCATGCAATAGCCTACATAAAGAAAAATAAATTAAATGACAAACTCTAGTAACAAACCTTTGGCAGGAGACTCTGGCTGATAACGTGAAGGTCTGCTTGACACGGATTTGGCATTATATGCTTGATTCAGGACATAAGCATCGCCTAATGATGTTTGTTTCATGACATAAATTGGATTCTCTAGGCTGTTATAAGGCCCACGTTCTAGAGAGTAAGCAAATACTAAATTCATCGATCATAATATAATATAATATAATCGCCTTTTTTGCTCCAACCTGTAATCATAAACTGTGTGGTTTAAACTTTCAGTAATACAGTCTGAAACGTGACGATCATTAAGATATCCATTTTCTTAATGCTCAGGTGCAGATTTCACTCAAACAATAGACAATAGAGCTTCAGGCATTGGCTATCATGCATCTCATTTTTTAACGGTTGTTGTTCCCATTCAGTTTTGATGTTTTCACCCCCTCGTGTCATTGCGTTAGCCGTTTATCTATTTGTCTCTCTGTCTGCTTTAAATTAAGGCTTTCCTGTTTGTCAAAAATTAAAATTCCGAGATTTGCTTGTACTTGTACAAACTCCCTGTAACTGCGAGCTGTTGCTCTTTGCAGCCGATGCTGTAGAGATGTTGAGGCACAGCATCATATCGGCGTGGGAGTGGGTTATGGCGGTTACTTTTTCAGTCCTGGAGTACAGGTAAAAAGCAGGGGGTGTGGAATGCTTCTTTAGCTGACTCCACCACCATGGGGACTATGGCGATCCATGCCCCGTTAGCTAGGCTATGGCTGTTACGGGGGGGTACCACGGAGAGGTGGGACAGGGTCTTGGTCAGCTATGGTTCGCAGACACTGGCATATCAGCTATGGGTCGCTGATTACCTTATCAGGCGTCTTCACTACCAAATTCTGAGACAATGCGTCATACAAAAACAGGTGTTTTAACATTCTTCGAACACTGCAGATTGTTTGTTCATAAAACATGTTTCATGTGAAATCCACCTTGCCAGTGCGTATTTATTTATTTTCTCTGGATCACATCTTACAATTACATTACTCACCTCGTCTAGCTGGCCCAATCTCTGTATCTGAATAAGGTTCACTACTGTCTCTATTTTTGTGAGCGTTCGAACTTCTGATACCGTTGCTAGCCATTTTTCAGAATCGCCGTATATTCAGCCCGTATAGTTCTTGTGAAATATCATCTGACATGTGCCTTGAAAGAGTCATATTATGAGTAGATTAGGTTATTCTAACAATAAATTTGAAATAAGAAATATACGTAACGTAATTTTAAATTAGAACTATTTAAATTAAACATACTACTTTTGACGGGGTTATTTTCCTCTCCTGGAACCAAACTTAGATCTATCGTTAGATGTATATTTGTCATTTATATTTGCATTTGAACAAAAGTGACAAACTTTATGAAAGAACTACCATTTTATCGGGTATGTCATATTCATATCGTCTGAAGTGGTATCATAATCGGCACAGCCACTTTGTATTGGATGAATTCGATAGAATATCTTTAAGCGCAACTACCGCGCAGTCTTGAATAAACTATTGAATTTATTTTTATATGTAGGCCAGGGAGCGGAACCAAGTTTCGAAATGATAGGCGTGGTTCAAATGAAACATTGATATGGATCTGTAGTGAATAATGCGCAGACATTAGTGGATATGTAATATATAAAGCTTAAAAAAGATATACACCAGACTACATTATTCCCCCTTATTAATAAAACCATAGGCTGTACATCATTGAATAGAGGTCAGAAACTACAGTGCGGTGTTTAAGTTAAACAAATACAAAATCAAAATCTCACCCACTTTTCTATCATCATCTTCTTCTTCTCTTCTTCAGTCTCCCTGGAGCTGAGAGCTAGTGTTCTTTGCAGCCGATGCCATGAAGACGTTGAGGCACAGCATTTGTGTCGGCTTGGGAGCGGGTTATGGCAGAGATTTTTTTTCAGTCCCGGAGCACAGCAGGGGTGTGCAGTGCTTCTTTAGCAGACTCCGCCATCATGTGGACTATGGCGATACTTTTCACTGTAACCAGGCTAGGCCTGTTACTGTGTGTACCAATGGAGAGGTAGGAGAGGGTCTTGGCCAACTATAGTTAGCTAATCCTGACACCAGCTTGCCAGCCAGGGGTTACTGCTTGCCAAAACGGACGACGTCTTACCCTCTCTCAGTCTGTCCACCTTTTTTTTGTTTTTGTTTTATTTAAGGGGAACAATTAGATATTGACTTAATTAGCATAGTCTCCCTAGAAAGTTGAACAGGAAGATCTCCAGCAATCCTATGTGCAAGACATCCGACAGAACTTTTGTAAGATGGTGCAAAACTATTTTGGTGATTTATTGACTGATTGATTCATTCACTGAACTTTATTTGCAAAGGGTGATGAATTGAGCACGCAGGTCTGTCTAGCATTCTGAGCATACAACTTTTTCTCTGTACCAAACATTCCACATCATAATATTGTGCATATAATAAACATGGTTAAAACTGAAATAACAAAGTTGAAATGACAAACATGTTAACGTTTCACTCTCGCCACACGCTCAGTACATGAAATAACCACACACATACAACAAAATTACTCTCGCAGTCTTGCATAACAATGAATGCCCCTACAAAACCACTATACAGTAGGGGTGTACATCCGGTGATGAACTGAAAGTTTAGAGTAATGTAAAACCAGACAGATAGACAGGTAGATAGGACGAAAGAACGAACTCGCTTCAAGGGTAAAGAATTGGGCTCGAAGAGCCGTCTGATATTTTGCCTTTCATCTCCCAACATTCATTCTGTCACATGAGTTCCGTTAGTACATTTGATAAATGAAAGGCATGAATAAAATGACAAGCATCTTATACATAGCCTCTTATCAACACCTGCAGCTGTGTAAATGGAATAAGTAGGCGCTGGGAATATATTACCAAGTTGAAAATAAACCCACCTCCCTCACCATTTCCTACCCTGTTGATACTCTGTTTTCATTCGCCAAGACCACCTCAAAAAAAAAAAAGGGGGGGGGGAGCCATCCAGGCCTCACAACATTACACTTACTGCTGGACACCTCTCTCCTTGGGGTTGGCCGTATATGCAGTCTGAATTAATTCTGTCAACCATAACAACATTACAGCATTGTGTATGAAATTCTCTTCACGCTACCGTCACACAGAATTTAGTTTATATATACTTTGCTATTTGTTTTTCTTGATTTGTCTTACTGGTCGATTATGATACACGGTAATTATTGATAAACTGTCAGTATGGGCGATTCCCAACCTTGTCAGATCAAAGGGTCATTTTCCTCAAACATAAGTTGCGGACCAATAGCTGCTTACAGGCAAAATCTCAGTCATGTAAATGTTTACCTGTTTTTCTTTCATTAAACGGATGGCATTTAATACTAAACTGATCAGGCAGCCACGGACCACGTGATTATGTGCTGCAGACCACAGGTTATGAATCACAGGTCTGTACGATAGGCCTGCGTCAGTTCGTATAAGTTCTTTGAAGTTCATTTATCATAATGACGTATAGGTTCAATAAAAATTACCTTTTTTCTATGAAAGTAACATAATCCGAAAGATACTTGACAGGAGGGAAGGGTATATAATGGGGAAAAGAAAGAGAGGAAGACCAAGGCGAAGATTTCTGCAAGTCAGTCATTTGCATGTCCCTTGCGGAACTTTGCCTCCCTAACAGGTCTGCTGTAAGGTCTCTCGGTTCTATGCAAGATGCCCTGCTGCTGATGCATTCATTTGTAGATTATCAACGATGTCTTGCAGCCATCTTTGCCTTGGTCTTCCTCTCTTTCTTTTTCCCATTATGTATCCTTCCAAGATTGTCTTCTCTAAATTATTCTGACGTTTAATGTGTCCAAAATATTTAAGTTTTCTACGTTTAAACCTCTTTACTAGCTAGCCTTCTTCAATATTAAGTTCTTTTAGTATGAATATATTTGTTCTTTTTTATGTCCATGATATTTAAAGAACTCTTCTGTAGCATTTATATTCAAAGGCGTTTATGTGTTTCTCAGCTGTTTTGTTAAGTGTCCACGTCTCACAGACATATCCTGCCATGGGAAAGATGCATGCCTTTAAAAATCTTATTTTTATAGCTCTGTCTATTCCTCTCCACAGCTTCTTTAGTTGTTTTACTTTTTGAAGACCAATAGATGTCCTCCTTTTAATTCCCTCATTGTATCTTCATTATTAGTTAGTAATGATCTAAGATATTCAAAACTCTCCACTTCTTTCAATTTTTCCTCGTTGATACATATTTCAGCTACCTTATTTGTTATGTCAGTTGTCATCAATTTAGTTTTCTTCGCTAGAGGTTTTGCTCTTCACTATTCTTACGGACTGACATAATTAGTTTGTTCATTTCTTTTTGTGTTGTGGACAGTAATACTGTGTCATCAGCATATCTAATCTCTGGTATTTCATAACCTCCAATTATCTTATATCTTATATCCTTCCCGTGCCGTTAAACGCCACATAGGGCTCGCAAAGTAGTTCGCCAATTTTTCATGTCTTCAGCGAGTCTTTTAACCTCATCAAAGAATTTTATGCCTGTTAATTTGGCCTCTCTTAACAATGTCCTCTTCAGAGTTTCACGGTTTCTCTGCGAGTTTCCGTAACGATATATTTTTTCCCATCTGGAGTCGCCTCTAGATAGGTCCCAGGATAAGGTTGTTAGCCTTATGCCCAACTCCCAGTACATGATGTGTGACAGATCAAGCGGAATTCCGCTGATTTCTGCATGCCGGCGAGAGCGTTAAAAAAAACGCCTGTCATCTTGCACGTCACGCCTGAAGTCCAATTATTATAGCATCGTAATATTCTTTGTCTACATCTTCTCTAAGATTCCTCATTTTATTTTCTGTATACAAGTTAAATAAGTAAGGCGAAGTATGCAGCCTTGTTTTATGTCAAACGAAGGTGTTGTTTCACTATTTATTCTCACCGCTGCCTGTTGGTCTAGATATAGCAGTGATATGACTAATTGCATGGCTACAAGACGTTGTTGATAATATGCAAATGGATGCATCAGCAGCAGGGCATCTTGTTTACAACCGAGAGGCCTACAGAGAGGCAAATTTCCTCAAGGGCCATGCAAATAACTGACTGACTGATTGGATAGGAAGACACGGTGTCTATTTAGTATGTGATGTGTCCATATGCAAAGCAGAAGTTAGGTCACAAGTCATGTATGAACTAGCACTCAACATTTCAAAATGCTTTCAAAACACTCACACACGCACACATACACACCATCAAAACGTATAAACAAAATCAATAGCACACTCTCTACCAAACACACCGCCCAGTGCATTTGTGTTCTGTCTTTCTAGGTTTGTCTCCTTCACCTACAAGCATATATTTGTTATTGATTGATAATAAGAGATAGCATCACTGCAGTCAGGATTAGTGTGCATACTAGTTGTCTCTGTCACTCGTTGACTGTGGGTTTGTCGCTTCCGTCCACATTGTTTTGCTCTCCACACACCCCCAAGTTCTTTCATTCTGCTGATGTAGGGGTTATTCTCCCATTCCAACTCTTCGTCCATGCACAATATATCCATAACAGCCGACGTCCAGTTTCAGCATATCTTATGTGGAGTCTTGTCCAGCCAGCCAGTAGACTCGCTCATTACCATACACTCTTGCGTGTCCAGGACAGTAGATCTATGGGAGGCCTGAAGCTTGAGAAGGTTGGCCTACTTGGCCCTTGTCACCATGACAAGAGATGCATTTGGTATCCAATCATCCATGCGATTGCAGCAGTGGGGGACTTCGATTTCCATGTTCATAATGCGGGTTTTGATATCATATGCACTTTCGTACTGAGTTGTGCAACAAAGCCCAGACCACGCCACGTATTCTGATATGTAGTCTGTACAACTGGCGCAGTCCTGTGGCTGAGGGCGACGCTGATCCTGCAGGTCAGTGCACCAGAAGCCCAGCTTCAACATTGTCCGCCCAGCAGAATGAAGACGTCGGTGAGTTCTTACTTGTCTGGTAGTCACTCAATCGTATTCTATCGGAATGTTGCCTGTGTCATGTTTCGCCTTTAATAAGGTTTCTTCAGCCTGCGCCATCCAAGAAATCCTGCGTTTGATGCGCTTCCTTTCGTCTGCATGCGGGGCTAAAATGAAAGGATGATTTGTTCTGTCGAAAACGCTAAGGCAGGCCTTCATTTGAGCGTCCTTGTGTCGTGCTCTGATACTGGGTAGCTCCAGTAAGTACTTCATCATCACTATCGGTGTGTCCCTGGTGCATTCCACTATTGCTCTCATGGTCTTGTTCTGAACTCTTTCCAGCGTTGATATCGGAAAATGAATCAGCAAGGATATATACACACACACACACACACACAAACACACACACACACAAACACACACACACACATACATACATACATACATACATACATACATACATATATATGAGGTGTAGAGACATTCGGGCGTGAAATGCAAAAATGCAGAATGCAAATAGCACTGCTCTGAACGAACTATAGGATGAAATATGATTCCCTTCTCATTATAAATCATGTTTTTTTAGCCTGTAATAGTTTTTTTGTAAAAGTTCCTCGGCTCTGTAAGCCATCCCCTGAAGGAGAGATTCAATAACTTGGTGCTAAGACGGCTTAAAAAGAAACAGCTTCATTCATCAGGCCAAGCGTCTGCGCAAGCTGATACCTAACCTTTCAACTGAAGTTTCTCCATTATCATCTTTACCAGAGCATACACCGTGGAACGAAGCATATTGTACACATATAACTATCAAAGTGAAGTGAAAGGTATGCAGAATAGTGAGATGCAAAGCAGTCCTGTAAGATCAACAGCCACACTTAGTGTGTTAGATGACAAATATCTATATATGTGATATATAGATTATATATGTATACAGATGGATCTGCACACAGTGCCGTAAAGAATGGAGGGGCAGGAACACATATTGAATATCCAAACAACACCACTGACAAGATTTCCATACCTACTGGAAAATTCTACAACAACTATGATGCAGAAGTTAGGCAATTATTGCCGTGGTTGAAAAACTATCAGACTCCAGAATTGATATATGCCACATAGTAATTCTCACGGATGCAAGATCGGTACTGGTCAAAAATTGGCTCACAACACATAGTCACCTTGCAATGGATTCCCTCCCACCGTGGAATACCAGGCAATGAAAAAGCTGACTGTCTTACCAAAGAGGGCACTGAAATGGAGCAACCAGACATACCGATCACCTATAATCAGAAGAAAAGCACGATAAAAACCTACAGGAAACCATAAACACCACCACGTGATGACTATCACATGCTAAACAGAAAGGAACAAATCACCATTTTCCGTCTCCGAACAGGACACAGCCGACTCCAAAGTCATATGTATACAAAGTTTAAGGTTGGTATTACTAATCTTTGTACATGTGCCCAGGTGCCCCAAACTGTGGAACATATCCTCCAAAACTGGACCAACTATGAGACACTGAGAAATAATTACTGGCCCAGTGAAACTACCGAAGAAGATAAGCTCTACAGTTCCATACATGAATTATATTTTTAAAAAACTGAAATTTATCAGAGACAGGACTGCAGTATTAGACAGACGATGCGGAAGAAGAAGAAGAAACCAGGCAATATTTGTATTGCTGTGATTACTCGGTAGATAACTATCACAGATAGCATTAAAGGAATGTATGTCTTATCTTGCTTTCTATCTCACTGGAACTGCCAGGCGATGTTGTGAAGATGTTGAAGCATAGCTTTCTATCTCCCTGGAACTGCCAGGCGACGTTGTGAAGATGTTGAAGCATAGCTTTCTATCTCCCTGGATCTGCCAGGCGACGTTGTGAAGATGTTGAAGCATAGCTTTCTATCTCCCTGGAACTGCCAGGCGACGTTGTGAAGATGTTGAAGCATAGCTTTCTATCGGGGTGGGACTGGGTTATGGCAGCTTTTTTTTTTCAGTCCCATTTTGCAGCAAAAAAGTAGGGGATGTGCAATACTTCTTCAGCAGACTCCACCACCACGGGGAAAGGAATGTATAGAATTATGTACTAAATGAAGTTGACTCAGATCACTCACAGCACTCATCCGTGAACAGTTCGGGAGGATAGGCTTGGATACATCACTAAAGTAATCACTGATGTAAACAGCTGGAGATACCGATCGAATCAGTAACAAGTTTTAAGACAGAGGGAAACTGCTTGCGTTAAGTGCGACCCGGGCAAATATATGCAGCCTGTCAGCGAGATGATGAATGAGGGGAAAAGAAACAAAAAATCGTTCTGTGTACATTCCTCGCCATCCACTCTGGATTTAGGTCAAGTCTTTTACCGTGGACTGAATTTTCCACACTGACAGCTGTATCTGCAGTCCAGTGTGGTGTTTCGCTTTGCCCATAGATATTCTCCTACTTCAGTGGCTTTAAGTCTATTCAAAATGACCTTGCAAAATACTTTTGACACAACTGATATTAAGGTTACTCCTCTCCAATTGTTACAGTCACTAAGGTTGCCTTTTTTTTTGGTATTTTAACAATGATTCCTTTTTTTTTCCATTTAGAATGGAGCTTTTCTTCTTTCCAAATCTTGTTAAACATTCTCTGTAGTTGTCTCATGTTGTCACTATTGATAGCTTTTAGCATTTCACCTGCAGGTTTTTTGTTAGCCAATAAATTCACTGTCGTTTCAATTTCATGCAATTTAATTTCATCTAGGTTGACATTTAGTTGTGGGGCTGGTAAGTCGGTTTCAAGGTTTAACAATTCTTTTGGATGTGGTCGATTAAGTACTTCTTGGAAGTATTCAGCCCATCTTTGCTTTTGGTCTTTACTTGATGTTAATAAGGTTCCAGTTTTGCTAAGGATTGGTCTTTCTTTAGATGTAATAGTACCTGTTAGCCTCTTTTGTATGTTATATAAAGTTTTGGTGTCTCCTGTTTTTGCTGCTTTCTCTGCCTCTTTTGCCATATTGTCTATGTATTCTCTTTTATCCCTTCTAGCTGAACCTGCTATTGTGTCCAATAGCAGGTTCAAAATTTACACAATAAACAAGGCACTTGCCTAATAAAATCTAAATTTCTCTCAGATAATTCACGTGTTATGTCTTACTGTAAATACGTTTATAAAAATAAAATTTGAATACAGTCAGCGCAAACATTAAAATACTATAGCTTTACAGTTAATTACATTAAAGTCTAGCATTATGAACATAAGATATGCCAGGACAGAAGTTTACACTGCCCAGTGTGCCGCAGTTTGAAGTGCTTGAGAAGCACTGAAAAAAAAAAATGATGAAAAGAGAAAAAAAATTTTTTTTTTTTGGGTACTGGTCATTTAGATGAACTACATTACATTTTCACTTTTTTTCAGTATGCAAGTTTTCTTCAATTCTGTCAGTCATTTGCATGTCCCTTGCAGAACTTTGCCTCCCTAACAGCTCTCCTGTAGGCCTCTCAGTTGTAAGCAAGATGCCCTGCTGCTGATGCATCCATTTGCAGATTATCAAAGATGTCTTGCAGCCATCTTTGCCTTGGTCTTCCCTTCTTACTTTTTCCCATTATGTACTCTTCCAAGACCCGTCTTCTCTAAATTATGACGTTTAATGTGTCTAAAATATTTAAGTTTTCTCTGTTTAATTCTCGTTACTAGCCAGCATTCTTCAGTATTAAGTTCTTGTGTGTGTGTGTGTGTGTGTGTGTATATACACACACACATATTGTGTATATGTTCTTCTTTTTCTTCTTCTTCAATTAAACTACAATATTCATTGATCTCACTTGAAGTTGTAGAATTGATAGGGAAAAAATAATGATTTAGCTTCAACTTAATTTGAGAAAACAGGTTTCACAAACAAAGAGTTAAGAAAAAGACTGGTTTTGAATTTTATTTTTTTAATATGGATGGAATATTTGTGACAATATTCCATTAATCAAGCATTTTGAGTCAAGGATATTATTATGCAACATAAAGCATTACAATAGGCCACAGAAAGGAGGAAAAAAATATGTACACAATTATGTTCAAATGAAACGTGGAGATGTCATACAATGAAATATTTGATGCCATACAATTAAATATTTAACAACATCCAACAACCATTATCATTTACACAAATGGAATCATCATTAAAAGTAAACCTTAATGTGACAAAACATCTGAAATTGCTTACACATGTCAAATTATTAAAAAAAAAACAAAAAGAAAAGAAAAAAGCACCTGTTTTATAAATGCATGAGATAATAAAAAAGTAATGGCAATTTGAAATTTACACGACAACCACAATGGATGGAAGCTGATACAGTATAACATATTCTCAATGGCTGATGGGTAATTCAAACTCACACAGCGCAGTGCTCTGCTCTTACTTCACTTGAAGCTGAGATTAAATAAACATGGATGCTGTGGGATTGCATCACTGTTGAATAATGTGCCATGGTCAGATTTCTTTGGGCAGAAGGAGTGAAACTCGTAAAGTTCACTGTAGGATGTTGCCTTGATACAAAAGTGAAAACAGCATGACTCAAACAGAAGTTTATGAATGGTAGAAAGGTTTAAAGAAGGAAGAAGTGTAACCAAGGAAGGTACACAACAATGCACATCCCTATGTGCATTGTTGTGCCACAACAGAGGAGGCAATGTAATAGCTGCATTTTTAACATCCTTCTCATCCCCTTTACAGCTCTGATTCAGAGCCATCGGTTATTATGTGTTTTGTCCACATAAAGAGGTTCCAGATAGCTGCAGGTTCACCTCTGATGATGAAGTTAAGGAAGCAGTGCGGACCTGGATACGAGAGCAAATGCATGAACCTGATATTCATTCATTCATTTGCATGTCCCTTGTGGAACTTTGTGCCTCCCTAACAGCACTTCTGTAGGCCTTTCGGTTGTGAGCAAGATGGCCTCCTGCTGATGCATCCATTTACAGATCATCAACGATGTCTTGCAGCCATCTTCGTCTTGGCCTTCCTCTCTTTCTTTTTTTCCCATTACGTACCCTTCCAAGATGGTCTTCTGTAGATTATCATGATGTTTAATGTGTCCAAAATATTTAAGTTTTCTCTGTTTAATCCTCTTTACTAGCCAGCCTTCTTCAATATAAAGTTCTTGTAGTATGGATATATTTGTTCTTTTTTGTGTTCATGATATCTGAAGAACTTGATATACACAAGAAGAACCTGATATACACAATAAAATTCCTAGCGGCAGATTATAGAAGCCTTTTCTTTTTTCTTTTTTTTAAGTTAGCTAATTTTGAAATGTATCCTGAAAAAGTTTAACTATCTCTGTTCTAGACCATCATTTTTCAGTATATATGAATAAAGTTTGTCATAATGATACATGTAACAAGTTTGTCTGGAAGGTATACTTATTATGTTGCAGATCTGATAGCTGCACACTGGAAGGAAATAAAGGTTCTGTGGTTTGTGTGTCTGTCTCTAAGATTCCAGAAGCTGGAAACTGTACTGTTGGAACTGAGGAGACGTTGACTGTAACATAATCTGCAATATTCAACAGTCCGGACATGACAAAAATATGACAGCAGCATGCACTGGTCTCTTTGAAAAACAAAATGCTAATATCAGTTGGTCTGTTCCATAATCATAGATGACATGCCATCAGTTGTGGCAATCATAGCAGCATTTCTAAGAACTAATTTCCTGGCTATTCAGAATATTACCTGTGTGATGCTTTAAACAATGAGCTAACAACAACCTGTATCATGGGTGATCAGAAAAAAGGGATGGACATATATCAGTCATATGATGAGGAGAAACAGAGAATCCCAAAACAAGATATCAAGTGGAACACAACAGGCAAAAGAAAAAGAGGTCAACCATGTGAAACTCTAAAGAGGATACTGTTAAGGGAGGCCAAATTAGTAGACATAAAATCCCTTGATGAGGTTAAAAAGCTCGTCAAAAATAGGAAACTTGGTGAACTACCATGCAAGCCCTATGTGACGTTCAATGGCATGGGAAGGATGTAAGATGTTTCAAAAGGATATATCTTTTTACTTCTAACTTATTATTTTTCCGGTTGGGACATGTAGTCCGAATGATTGACAACTCACTACCAAAAATAGCACTAAGATGGACACCACAGGAGAAAAGAAGTAAAGGTAGACCAAAAGAGACATGGAGAAGAACAACAGAGAGGATGCTGAGCAATAGAGGGCTCACCTGGGCAAGAGGGGAAAAAAAGGCAAAAAGACAGGTATTTGTGGAAAACCCTTGTGGAAGCCCCATGTGCCCTGGGCACTTAAGGTTCAGAGAGAGAGATTATTTTTCTGTTTATTAAATGTCCATGTCACACAAATGTAGAGTGATATAGTCTCTGTATAGTGCAGAGTAAACTTTCCCTCATTGTAGCAGACATTTTACTTGCAAGAATCTCAGTCATGTCACTGAGACTGCATTTATATCATAGTAAGTAACAGACTATTGTGTACTATATATACAGTTATATTCAGATGAAATATGGAATGCCACATCATGAAATATTTAACTATATCCAAAAACTATTATCATTTACGCAAAAAAAATCATCACTTAACATTAACTGTAAATGCCACAAAACATTTACATACAAGTATGTCAAATAAAAAAAAATCATTTTATGAATATATATTATGCACATAATGTGTAAATATGACAGCATTAGACAGCTGACAAGAGTCATCAGGATAAGAGAATTACAACAGGTCAAGACACTTCCCAATCATCAAGTCAAACTGCCACTAACAGGTTGTTATGATACCAAAACCTAGCCAATCTGACAGAGTTTGATGATACCCCATGGTTAGTGGAGCTTACTCAGAGACCTGCTTCTCATGTCCACTCTGTGGATTACAGAAAGCTGCTGTACCCCTCTCTGCATCAAATGTTATGACCAGGAGCTTTGATTTCACAACAATTAAGGAAACGACAAAAACAAAACTATTTCAGTTATTGCTAATTTGACAACTCACATGTCTTTTTCTTCACAACAAAATCTATAAAAGACCAACTGAAATATGGCTTTTTTTTTTTTTTAGACTTTCACAAGTACTCAGGGTTTAAAAGTTTAGACTCGTACATGAAAACAAAAACACAGATAGTTCGTTTCATACTGCTGGGAAGAGAAGTAAGGGAAGCCTCAGACAGAAGATAACGGGACAGACTGACGTGATAGTAGGTCAGGAAATCACTATAGTCCATGATCACGACATGAATAGCACATGATATAACAGCACATGGTATTCATTTTATGGGAGCTTTTTGCACACCTCCCTCCTGTGAAGACAGAAAAAAAAATGATTGAGGAATAACAGTGAGAGCATAACATGCAAATGAACGGAGCTAGGTAACCTTTAAATTTCAAACAGTGATGTAAAGAAACAGGCAACCAGCTGTTATACAAGGTGTGTCCGGTTAGTAATGAGACTGAGTCCATAAAACTCAATTTGTTCCACATATACTTAAAATTCCTTGAAATAACATCCTTCAGCATCAATACACCATTGCCAGCAGTTCTGCCACGCGTCATAGCTCACCTGGAAGTCTTGAACAAGGATCGCCTTCAAAGCACTCATCATGGCAGTTTGCATATTATTAACAGTCCCAAAATGATGGCCTTTCAAGTTTGATTTGAGCTGGAGAAATGAAAAGAAGTCAGCCGGGAATAAGTCCAGGCTGTAAGGAGGCTGTCACAGTGTTGCCATGGTTTGTTTTGCCAGAAACTCTCTCGCTAGCAGTGATGCACTGTTGTGGTGAAGAACCCTGGTGTTGGTGATCTCTGGCAGACGCACGCTACTCTGTTCTTCAGCTGTTTAAGCACTTTCACGTAAAATGTTGCGTTGACCATCTGTCCGGGTGGTACGAATTCTTATGGACAAAGTCTTTAGAGTCCAAAAGGACTAGAGCATTGATTTCATCTTCAGTTTGCTCATTCAAGCCTTCTTTGATCAAGGAGATTTGGTAGTGTGCCACTCACACCTCTGTCTTTTCGTCTCCAGATCATACTCAGACCCATGTTTCATCACCAGTTATCACTTTCTCCAAAAAATCAAGTTCACTCCTCACATGGTCCAAAACTTCATGAGAAATCGACACACAGTTTTTCTTCAAAACCTTAGGAACCAATTTGACACAAATTTTCCACATGTGCAATTCTTTTGTGACGATTTCATGGAAGTCCCACTTGATCTATTATCAATCTAAGACTCAGACATTGGTCAGAGTCCAAAACCGCTTTCACCTTATCAGCTTTGTCGGAAGTGTGAGATGTTAATGGGCACCTTGTGCGTTGTTCATCCTCGACGCTCTCTCTTCCTCCATTGAATGTCTTGTGCCACTGAAACACTTGTCTTTTGATAAAGCATCCTTCTCGTAGGCTTTCTGTATCATAGCAAGCATCTCAGTTGTGGATTTTTCAAGTTTAACACAAAACTTTATCGCATATCACTGCTCGACACTCCTCTGCATTTTGAACATTACGCGATGCTTAAACAGCCATCCACTTCACAAGCAATCTGCACTCTGTAAAAGTTCAGAGCCAAATGATGAAATATCGACCCTTTACCTAACATCCCCCACTAACCTTCTGTCCCCCGGCCCTGCTGATTGAGTGAATAAAATAGGTCTCATTAATTACCGGAGACACCTTGTATGTGGTGAACTGGCCAAGAAAATGAGACAAATTTGATTTCCCATAAAAAATGTTTTATGATGTCATAAAAAGTCAGATGAAATTTAATTAATTTTTTTTTGGAGCGGGGGAGGGGAGGGAAGAGCCCTTTTGCACTGTTGTTCATCATCATGAGACATGTTTAACACAGAATACTCCTCTAACCAATCTGAAAATGTCTACTTGTCTAGCCTGGATGCCTGCTTCAGATAATAAGGTTTTTAGAGTGTCAGAGACATCCTGGACAATGTGCTCCTTAACCATCTCCAAAATCACTGAAAAAAGTGGACAACAAAAAAATTTAAAAGCAAAGTTAAGGCTTATTTAGCCTTCGTACATGAGCAAAGTTAAGGCTTATTTAGCCTTCGTACATGAGCAAAGTTAAGGCTTATTTAGCCTTCGTACATGAGCAAAGTTAAGGCTTATTTAGCCTTCGTACATGAGCAAAGTTAAGGCTTATTTAGCCTTCGTACATGTATAATCCAGTTTCAGATACTGAGGAGATGTTTATTTAATCAAATTCCAACAGTAAAAAATATCAAGGTTCTGACAAAACTGCAGAAATGTACATTCAGGCTCGGCTGCTCAGTATCACAAAAATGCTGGTTACATTTAAAGTACTTCTTACAAAAAATGTATGTATTATTTAAAATGATCATTATCTATATAAACATCTTATCTTTTCCATGAAATAAAACTTTCTACATTAAACAAATCAACACCATGATCATTTAATGCAAGGGAGATTCATCTCTCTGGTAAAGATTAAGAATTCTTTGTGAAACTCTTTTTTTTTTTTTTTGCATGTGTCTATTATCATCTCAGATATTTTTACACTCTACTCATGAATTTTACATGAGCATCCATTAATTCCTTAATAGACTGAAAGTTATGTGGGTTATTTCAGTCCTGTGTGCCTTCTCTTTTCAAGTAGATAATCTCTATGTTGAAAAGCTGAGCATTTACATCTGCTCTCCCTCAATATCCATTTGAGTATCTTTTCTAATAGACTTTTTTCCCAGTGTCAGATATCATTTTAATGAACAGCTAAGAGCCATTAAATCACAATAGAAACTAACCTACAGCCCAATTACTTTATATTAGAAGCCAACTGACCGTAACTGTAATAGTTCAATGTTAATCTGGGTTAACAAGATGGAAAGATTCAATCAATGACATCACTAATTCATTCCATCGTTAAGCTATAGAACAGGATTCACTTTACTGTTATGATATTTTCGGCTTTCTTTCTCAGATACAAAAACAACTACCAAACAAAAAAATCCAAAGACTACACTCAAACATCATTAATAAATACAACATAAGTATATACGTAGCATACATTTTATTTAAAACTTGAATCTAAAAAAAAATTAAACAGAATTATACACAAGCAGTCATTTTCATTTGTAATTTTTTTCTGTTTCAACAAAACTATCCACTGACAGATGGAAAATGTTAACTGTGCTCATGTTTAAATCACATTAAGATGAATTAATCTATTTTCAATTTTTGTCATAACAAGTCCAGGACACTGCTGTGGTCCAGTTTGAAAGTTGTGGTCTCCCATGCTATTCCATCTCCAATAGGATCGTGAATTGATGGAAAAAGTATGTGACGAATGAACGACCTGCAAAAAATCCACACATACACAAACACAAGATTTTTTAAAAATGAATTCACAAGTTTATATATTTAAAAAATAACTACTGGAGTATATAGTAGGTATAACTCTCCACTAAGTTACTTAGTAAATGGTCTTCTCTCTTGCCTGAAGCTACATAAAGTTCTGAGAAATAACATAAGAATTCAAAGGTGAATAAGTTTAAGGTACATGTGATATAAAATATCCAACAAATTTTCTGAACATCTTCTCTTCTTGTTCTCTTGCTCAGCAAGGTCATCACTTACACCTTTCCTGAATGATTTTGCACTGTTTTAATGCTCGCCCTGCAAGGATTCAGAGCGGTGTTTTTTTTTAAGTTCTATTCTGCCAAACTGGTGAGCATTTCTTTATGTATTACAGTATATGCTGAGTTGGTTTTTCTGCTGCTAAATACTCCTTAGGAACAGCTGCTGAAGAAGTAAACCAATTTGCATACCTCAGCAGCTACAACCTGTCTCATGGGTGATCAGAAAAAAGATGGAAATATGTAGGCCATGTGATGAGAAGAAACAATCAGAGAATCCCAAAACAAGATATCAAGTGGAACACAACAGGCCAAAGAAAAAGAGGTCGACCACGTGAAATTCTAAAGAGGACACTGTTAAGAGAGGCCAAATCATAGACATAAAATCGAAAACAGGAAAACTTGGTGAACCACCATGTGAGCCCTATGTGACATTTAACAGCATGGGAAGGATGTAAGATATAAGAAGATGCAAGAAATACTCTTTACAATTTAATGTTTACTTCAGAAATTTTAAAATAACATTTGTAGGATGGAACAGACAGAAAACTGCTACTAACATTAACATGTAAAACAAAACAGGAGATTCATATGTTTATTTTAGATGAAATGACACCCAGTTTGAGATATTAACTACTTAATATCCACTCTCTGGATTACAGAAAGCTGCTGTAGTCCTCCCTACATCAAATGTTATGACCATGCAGTTGGTTATATGAAGAAAAAAATTTCAGTACTGGCAGAAGATCTTGAGTAAAGCACTAGAGACTCCTCTGGTTATGCTAGTATAAAATAGTTTGGTTTACAAAACAAAAAAGGAATTACTTAAATACTGTAATAGTACCTCTTCCCCTCAAAAGCTTAGCCAACTTTAAAAAAAAAGTTCCTCTCATTCTGATAATTCCAGGACGATCTGCTCATTTGATTATTGCAAAAATTAAACTTGCAACACAACCTAAAAGTTAGAAAACTGATATAATGCTAAAATACTTCCCCAAAAATGTACATAAGTTTGATGTAGTGGTTGCAACATAAAAAAAATAAAGAACTGATAAACTTGACTCCCCTATTCATCCAAAGAATACAACTGAATTGATTTTTTTCTTTATTATAGAAGTATGTTTAATTGTATATAACAATTAATGCATCAAACCTGATGGATTATTACAACTTATTGTGTATGTTTTCTGTGTGAAAAAAAAAAAGCAGAAAAATTTAAACTGAAACCAAAAATTAATTTGAGAGGTTAGCTCATTGTTTTCTCTCACAAAATATAATACTGTGCATCTTTACTCCGCTACCCAAACACTGTCATGTTCTTCAAAGTTACTGGTTTTATTTTTTCAAATGAACATGTCTACAGCAAAAAGCTTTTACTTTTAAAATAGAGCTCTTTTTTGTATTTGACGTGCATCCGCATTTTATAATCTTACATCTTACATCCTTTCCGTGCCATTAAACATCACGTAGGGCTCAGATGGTAGTTTGCCTGTTTTCGGCGAACTTTTCAACCTCATCAAGGGATTTTATGCCTACTAATTTGGTCTCTCTTAACAATGTCCTCTTTAGAGTTTCACACGGTTGACCTCTTTTTCTTCAGCCTGTTATAACAGGTACAGTTAAAATTCCCGTTTCCTTGTCATTAACTCTTCCCGTGCCTTTGGTCACTTTTATGACATTTCCGGTTTCCCGATTCTTACCAATGATCATTGGTTTGTTTCAATAAAACAACCAGTGTAACATTTAGATTGTACATATTTCGTCCGCGATTCCGGTGACACTTTTCAAAATGGCAAAAGAGTGCCTAGTTACGAGCAATGCCAAATGAGAAAAAGGAAGAGAAAGACCGAAATTTTTCAATTTTTGATGATGTAGATAGGGGTATGAACATGGCCTGTGACCACCCCACTGCTCTTGAATGTATCCCAAGTAGATCTAGACATATTAGACGACGGGAGTAGTTAGACGGTTATTTCAGACATTAATTTAGTGAGAATGCAACATAGAATCAGAATATGAGATCGACAAGTAGATCTACACATCTCAGATGGTAAGTAGTGCATATCTAGACCTAGCCGATGGTGAGCTGGGCACAATCAGTGTCTAAAAACATCACATTACTTCTTTTTTCCTAAAAAACTCTGCATTTATGAAATTTTCATTCATTTAGTTATACTTTGAAGTACATGGAAATACTGTTTTCCATTCCATTTTATAACTATACCCCCTAACATATCAAGACCCGTGCTTTTACTCTGGCACTCCACTACACGTCCGTGTTTCTTCCTCCGGCACGGAAAGAGTTAAGGCATATTGGGGATATGGTGTTAGATCGTTAAAATGAAGCTTTTCTGATAAGCATAAAACATTTGTATATATCTGACCACTAACCTGTTTCTGCCCAGACCAAGAAATAACTTCCAGTTCTTTATAATTCCAAAATCATACGGGTTTTTAAATACCTGAAAAAAATAAACATGAGAAAAAAAATATGACAAAATTTTATCTTTCAAACATTTGTATTTTCCTACTTTTTAAAAAATTCTAATGAGAATTAAAGGCCTTACTTTGAACATCAAAAAGACAGAGACTATGGTTATATCTAAGAAACAGAATCCACCAGCATGCAGTATTAAATTAAATGGAACTATTCTAGAGCAGGTGCAGAAATTCAAATACCTTGGAGCAGTAATAACTTCAGATGGGAAATGCAGAACAGAAATTAGGAACAGAATAGGCCAAGCAAAGACTGCATTTCAGAGAATGAGAAACATATTAGCTAACACATCTTTATCAATGAATGTTAGAAAACGAGTCCTAAAATGCTATATTGAACCTATCTTGTTATATGGAAGTGAATCATGGACAATAGGCAAGTCTGCACAAAAATCACTGGAAGCAGCAGAAATGTGGTTTATTAGAAGAATGTTGCGAATCCCCTGGACAGCAAAAATAACTAATGAAGAATGTATGAGAAGAGCTGGAGAGACAAAAAACCTTGTCAAAAAGATAAGAGAGAGACAATGTACCTTCATAGGACATGCAATGAAAAGAGGGGGCATTGAAAATATTATAACAACAGGAAAAACAGAAGGAAGAAGATCAAGAGGAAGACCAAGAGAAATGATACTGGACAGTCTGACAGGATGGTGTGAGAGGAGATCACCAACTGAACTGATGGCCTGCATGAAGGATCGGGTACTCTGGATAAGCATAATAGCCAACGCCAGTTGGCACGGCACCTGATGATGATGATGATGAATGAGAAATTGCTTTGCTCATTTTCTGTAAGAATCTGAATATGCCCTGCAACTGTACCTGATTTTTAGCATGAAAAATGATGTGAAAAATACACAAAGATGAGTACTGCAGCTTATCATCATCTTGGGTCTGAGTGAGTAGGTTCTAAAAAAAACCAATCAAATATGGATACCCAATAAGCTTGGAGCAGTAATAACTTCAGATGGGAAAAGCAGAAAAGAAATTAGGAACAGAACAGGCCAAGTAAAGACTGCATTTCAGAGAATGAGAAACATTCTCATTCAGAGAATGAGAAACATCCAACACATCCTTATCAATGAATGTTAGAAAACAAGTCCTAAAATGCTATATTGAACCTATCTTGTTATATGGAAGTGAATCATGGACAATAGGCAGGTCTGCACAAAAATCATTGGAAGCAGCAGAAATGTGGTTTATTAGAAGAATGTTGCAAATCCCCTGGACACCAAAAATAACTAATGAAGAATGTATGAGAAGAGCTGGAGAGACATAAAATCTTGTCAAAAAGATAAGAGAGAGACAATGTACTTTCATAGGACATGCAATGAGAAGAGGGGGCATTGAAAATATTATAACAACAGGAAAAATAGAAGGAAGAAGATCAAGAGGAAGACCAAGAGAAATGATACTGGACAGTCTGACAGGATGGTGTGAGAGGAGATCACCAAGTGTGCTAATGGCCTGCATGAAGGATTGTATACTCTGGAGAAGCACAATAGCCAACGACGGTCGCACAGCACCTGATGATGATGATGATGAATAAGCTTTCTGTTTTGACTCCACAACTGTTGGATGGACACATGATAAATTTTCTGTTTCAACTCCACAATTGTTGGACATATAATAAGCTTCAAATTACAGAACTGTTGTCCTGATTAGTCATGCCAGTAAAATTCTGTTAAAAATCATAATGGGTAGACTTCATAAGAAAATAGAAGAAGTCAATATGGTCCAAGCTGGTTTCAGGCAAGGAAGAGGATCAAGAGATCATATATTCAATCTAAGATTAATAATAGAGAAATGCAGAGAGTTTAATTTGAATCTATATTTATCCTTTATAGACTACTCAAAGGCATTTGATTGTGTACAACACCAGAAACTTTGGGAAATAATGGAAAAAATGGGATTTCCAACACATTTGATACAATTAACATCACTGCTGTATCTAGACCAACAAGCAGCAGTAAGAATAAATAGTGAAACAACAACTTGGTTTGACATAAAACAAGGGGTACGTCAGGGGTGCATATTGTCACCCTCCTTATATTAACTTGTATACTGAAAATATAATGAGGAATGTTAGAGAAGATGTAGACAAAGAATATTACGATGCCATAACAATTGGAGGTTATGAAATACCAGAGATTAGATATGCTGATGACACAGTGTTACTATCCACAACACAAAAAGGAATGGAAAAACTAATTATGTCAGTTCGTAAGAACAGCGAAGAGCAGAACCTCTATCTTAATGCAAAGAAAACTAAATTGATGACAACTGACAAAACAAACAAGGCAGCTGAAATATATATCAATGAGGAAAAATTGGAAGAAGTGGAGAGTTTTGAATATCTTGAATCACTGCTAACTAATAATGGAGATACAATGAGAGAAATTAAAAGAAGGACATCTATCACTCTTCAGAAAGTAAAACAAATAAAGAATCTGTGGAGAGGAGCAGACAGAACTACAAAAATAAGATTTTTAAGGTCATGCATCTTTCCCATCGCAACATATGCCTGTGAGACGTGGACACTTAACAAAACAGCTGAGAAACACATAAATGCCTTTGAATGTAAATGCTACAGAAGAGTTCTCCAAATATCGTGGACACAAAAAAGAACAAATATATCTATACTATAAGAGCTTAATATTGAAGAAGGCTGGCTAGTAAAGAGGATTAAAGAGAGAAAACTTAAATATTTTGGACACATTAAACATCATGATAATTCAGAGAAGACCATATTGGAAGGATACATAATGGGAAAAAGAAAAAGAGGAAGACCAAAACGAAGATGGCTGCAAGAAATCGTTGACGATCTGCAAATGGATGCAGCAGCAGCAGGCCATCTTGCTCACAACCAAGAGGCCTACAGGAGTGCTGTTTGGGAGGCAAAGTTCCGCAAGGGACATGCAAATGAATGAATAATAAGCTTTCTGCTTAACTCCCACTCCACAACCGTTGGGTGGATACATGAAAGCTTTTTGTTTAACTTCCTTCTCACAGCTATTGGATGTCTACATAACTTCCTTCTCACAGTTACTGGATGGCTACATAACTTCCTTCTCACAGCTATTGGATGGCTACATAACTTCCTTCTCACAGCTATTGGATGGCTACATAACTTCCTTCTCACAGCTACTGGTTGTCTACATAACTTCCTTCTCACAACTATTGGATGGCTACATAACTTCCTTCTCACAGCTATTGGATGGCTACATAACTTCCTTCTCACAGCTTTTGGATGGCTACATAACTTCCTTTCACAGCTATTGGATGGCTACACAACTTCCTTCTCACAGCTATTGGATGGCTACATAACTTCCTTCTCACAGCTATTGGATGGCTACATAACTTCCTTCTCACAGCTATTGGGTAGATATATAACTTCCTTATATATACAGCTATTAGATGGCTACATAACTTCCTTCACCACAGTTGCTGGATGGCTACATGATAAACTCCACAGGATACTGTTATAGTTATACATATCCAGCATTTTTCAGTGCTACCAGTCAGACAAATAATATACTTAAGAAAGTGTTTGACCCATTATAAAAACCTCTTGTGTCTGATGCCTGCATCATTCTCTTGCAGCATTTTAAGTGGAAGAAAAACTCACTCGATTCTTCTTTTTTAGTCGAGCCTTCTCCTTATTGTTAATGTGCATCTCAATACTCGTCTGGCCTTGAGAAATGAGCCATGCGTGCCAAACAGCCAGCAAACCTAAGGCAACAGCTACACCGGCGCACAGCAGAAACTGCAGAATGATGGCATTATGCATAAACTGATCTTCCAAAGTTGCTTTGATCTCTGTACTTGTAGCACTGGTTTCTAAGACTGCACCATCCACAGTTGTAGCAGATGCTAATGATGTATTTGCTGCTGATTTATCCTACAAGACAAAGACAAATTTGTATTGATAATCTTGTTACTTCATTATGTTTTAAACAACAGCTAAATGAGTTTAAACCCAAAAACACAACTCTGCAAAAAAAAAAAAAAAATCACCCATTTATCACATTTCACTTCGTTGATGTAGAAACACATGTATATGTTTAATAAATTTAAAGTACTACTCCACCTCTAGTTTATGTATTAAAGCTTTACTGAAAGGAAGAAACAATGCATCAATCTTGCATCTAACATCTTACATCCTTTCCGTGCTGTTAAACATCATATATGGCTCGCATGGTAGTTTGCCAAGTTTTCCCATTTTTGCAGAGTTTTCAACCTCATCAAGGGATTTTATGTCTACTAATCTGGCCTCTCTTAACAATGTCCTCTTTAGAGTTTCATGTGGTTGACCTCTTTTTCTTTTGCCTGTCATGTTCCACTTGATAGCTTGTTTTGGAATTCTCTGATTGTTTCTTCTCATCATGTGACCGATATATGTCCATCTCCTTTTTTCTAATTACTCATGGGACAGGCTGTTGTTCGCTCATCTGCCTTATCTCTATATTCAATGTTCTCTCTAATTTATAATGATCAGTGTATGAACACTTCATGCTGTGCTAATTTCCCCAACTCTTTAATTCTGAAGTATGTGCGAAAAACTAAACTGTTTCTGAACAAGATCATACCATTACATTTTGAATCATAAAGGCCTACAATATGATATCCACAACTAACAGCACCTTAGGGACCAAAAATGAATGTTAGAAAAAAAAATGTAAATATAAAGGTTGGTGAGCTACAAGACTCCATTTACCTCTTATCAGTGCTACTGAAATACAAGATCTGACAATTAAGTAATGAGACTAATTATCAAAAATACATAAAATAAACAACAGTTGAAGGTATAACCTGTATTTTATTCACAGTAAGCCCCCTTGTGCATTGATACAGTGAGTGGCAAACACTGGAATGACCTCTGCAGTTCTCCTGTTGGTATGGCCCTTAAATTTGACGTTACGGCCCTCTGGATGTCATCAATGTTATCAAAGAAGCGTCATTTCAAGAATAACTTTAATTTTGGGAATAGAAAATAATCGCAGGGAGACAAATCTGAGGAATACGGTGGGTGGCTGAGAACACACACTTGTTTTTGGGACAAAAATTCCTGTACAACTACCGCAAGGTGAGCCGGTGGATTATCATGAAGAAGGAAAAAACTGCCAGATGTTTAATACTCGGGTCAGACTCGGAGGATCCTTTTCAATAGGCGTTTCAAAATATTTAAATAAACTTTGGCAGTGACAGTCTGTCCCTTCGGAATAAATTCTTTGTGACTAACTCCTTTGTTGTTGTAGAAGCACACCAACATTGTCTTCACTTTTGACATCTGAAGATGAATTTTTTTGCCTTTTAGCGATGATGATGACTTCCACTGAGCACTTTGGCTTTTGGTTGTGGGATCATAGCAGAAAATCCATGTTTCATCCTCTGCAACAATCAAATTTAAGAAATGTTTATTTCTGCAACACGTTTTGATGATGTCTTTTGCATACTCAACACGCTGATGTTTTTGGTCATCAGACAACGGTTGTGGTAAAAACCGGCAAGCAGCTTTTTTCTTGCCAAAATCTTCCACTAAAATTTTACTAATGGTCTCTAGGTTAACACCAACTTCATCTGCCATCATCCTCACAGTCAAACAACGATCTTGTTGTATCCATTCTTTTTTTGTATCATACTTTTGCAATGAGTTCCTAATAACACACAGAAATTGGGCATCCATGTCTAGTGGCATTTGTAATTGTTTCCACACCACTTTTGAGTCATGAATACCACCTGAATATCTCTACATGAGATAAACAATTATCCCCATAAACTTGTGGCATCAATTCAACTGTCTCAATGGCACTTTTTTCTGAGTTTTAAACAGAATTTAATGTTAGCTTTTTGCTCCATGCTGACTAGGTCAACAAAATGGTGGCTTATTTGTCGTCTGATTATCAGGCGCCGATGAAAAGTTGCTAGATCATAGATGAAGGTTGCCTCTTTGGATTCCATGCTTTGCTTCATAGATGGTATGTTTGTCTTGGCCATAATAAAATAAGTCTCATTACTTAATTGTCGGACCTTGTACATCTGAATTACAGTGGTCTAGCCAGTAGGATAGAAAGGCACTGATGTGTTTTTCACAGTGGTGGAGCTTGCTGAGAAGCTTGTCTCTTAAGTATGCTCCAAGAACTACAGAAAGTCACCACAAGTCAAGCATGATCTGGCTTGACATTTATTTTCAAGATCTTTAACACAGATTCATATATGCATTTACTGGTGGGGTGTCATCAATTGTCAAAAGCAGCCTTCATATGTCTTGATTTTTGCAGCAAAATATTCTCATATTTCTTAAATATCTAAATAAAAAAAAACACTAATCAGTTTGTGATTACATAGTATCCTTTTTAGAATTTCTCACTACATTATAATTTGTGAGTGCAACATACAAACGGCTAGTATAGTGGTTACAGCACTCGTCAAACAACTGAATGGTCGAGGGTTTGAATCCCCAGCTGAGCTGGATTTTTTTTTTTTTGCTGACCAATACGGCCCCGAGGCCGACCCAGCCTTATAAAATGGGTACCAGAGAAAATCTGAGAAGGAAAGGCAGCGAGAAAAGGAACTGGCCACCCTACCTCATACACTGATGGTCCAGCATAATGAGGTCTCTAACGCTTCATCCCCTATGGCATTTGCTATGGGACTATCTTTACCTTTTTTTTTTTTAACATAGAAAACTTACTTTGTTTTCATATGTCCACCAATAGCCAGCTATGTTGATTGGAAAGAAAAATGCTGGCACTACAAGATCCTGTAAAATAAAAACCAGGATATGTTAAGTTTCAGAGAAAGATCATCTCTGGTTAAAGTTACTCTTTGTTAAACACTCATGCTGCCTGCTGTGAAATTTTTTTTTTACATTTACAATTGTGAGCCTTGATATTAAGAGCAGCAGAGTATGTGTAGATGAAGATGTCTCAGCATAAATCTTTATCTACTCCTTGTCAAAGATTTCTTAAACACACCAGTTTTGCCACTCCAGTTCTGTGGCACTGTTTTCTTGGACAAGCAATTCATTTTGATGCCAATAATTTGTTTAAGTTAGTTAATGATTTAAATTATCTTTCATGAATTTCACACAACAGAGAACAAAGAAAATTGTTTTAAAATATATAAATTAACCAAATTTAGTGAAGGATAGTGAAAATAAACAATTCTTTACATTTAAAAAGTGCATAGGAAATGATAAATAACATCCTTTTGCATTACATGTTCAAAATCACTCATGGTATATTTTTAATAACCCAGAAGATTAGTCAGCTCCACAAACCTTATTTCCAAAAAAATGCTGTTTGAATACATCATAGCCAGCAAAACTTGCATATACTGTACCAAACCACATGTAAAATACAAACTGGAAAAAATAGCGATGATTGTAGAAGCCTACACAGTTGTTCAGCCACGCTTTGCGTAAGTAAAGGAAATTCTACTCTGAAAAGAAACGCCTAACAAATTAATTTATAAACATCTGTAACTAAAACCTATCCATTCATCCGTATCCTTGGATGGTGATCGACTAAGCATTCACCGTCCAGTATGCTTTGTGGCATCTTGCTGGGCAGCAACAAATTTTCTCCATTTTTCATGACCTGTGATCAGCCTTTCTATGGTGCCCCAGCTGTGCTGTACGCTATTCATTTCTGCTTCTACAGTGCTTTGACAGGTTGTCTTTGGCCAGTCCCTAGGTATCACTTGCATGGCTGTTTTTAGTGATGTTGCTAGGGTCCCTCAAGGTATCAGTTGCATGGCTGTCTTTAGTGATGTTGCTAGGGTCCCTCAAGGTATCCACTGCATGGCTGTTTTTAGTGATGTTGCTAGGGTCCCTCAAGGTATCCACTGCATGGCTATCTTTAGTGATGTTGCTAGGGTCCCTCAAGGTATCAATTGCATGGCTGTTTTTAGTGATGTTGCTAGGGTCCCTCAAGGTATCCACTGCATGGCTGTTTTTAGTGATGTTGCTAGGGTCCCTCAAGGTATCCACTGCATGGCTGTTTTTAGTGATGTTGCTAGGGTCCTTCAGACTACATGACCAATCCATTTCCAGCACTTTTAAACAATATTTTTAGAAGCATCTCTTCTTCTTCACACTGGATGAGCAGGTCTGTTATTTATTCTCTGTGGCTGATAAACATTTTTCTGAAGCAGGTTGTGTGAAATGAGGATAATTTTTCCCTTTTCTTCTCAGCTGTTCTCCAACATTCTGCTCCATAAAGAAGTACGGACTGCACGCAAATCTGGTACAGTTTTATTTTGATTCTGGCACTGTACTGGGGAGGACTTCCAGCCGCTCTGCCTTCTACTTTTTATGCCTTTGTTTTTTTCTTCCATGAAGCAAGTCTTCATGTTCCCACTGGGTGAGCAGGTCTCTGTTATTTATCATCTGTGACTAGTAAATATTTTTCTAAGGCAGGACGTGTGGACTGAAGATAAATCACGCATAAGTAATTTGCTATAGAAAAAAGCAAAAAATTAACCTGCAAAAAAAATTATTAAAATGACAAAAAATAACATTAGGGCCTTCCATTAAAACCATAAATAATACACAAAATTAGCACTATATTATGAATATATTTTGAGTAGATAACATTTGTAGGTGTAAATTACAAAATAATGTTTGAAGACTAAGAAATGAAGTAAAAGAAATAAAAATAAAACATATGTGCTAATATTTTTCACAAAACTCAAATCTATGCCATAACATCATAAGACATAAAATACAGTCTCTGTTTTTCTGTTACAAGTAAAATGTAAAACTCTCTTCTATGATAATGACTAGATTAAAACATTTAATAACCTAAAAAGTTAGATAATTTCACACAAAAAAAACTGCTGTATAAGGATACGGCAATGATGATCCATCTTGAGTACACAAGTACCACATACAGTACAATGGTGTGTCCGAGGTGGCTTAGGAGCAATGCACTTCTTACATATTGATACTACTTCTTGCACAGTCTGTGTGGGGAATACAAATCTGGCATATCACAAAGCTGCAATCAAATTCTGAGTCACTTTAGTTCATTAAAAGCAAAGATGACCATGCTAGACAAATGCAGTTCATTAGGACCGGCTAATCAGAAAGTCTCTTTGATGCTACCCAACCTCTTTGTGATGCTGCCAATGTATGGTCACCATGGTGGTGGATCTGTTGAGAAGTTCGTAACAACCCCATAAGTTGAGATGCTTTCAAGCAACCCCATGTTTCCACTCACCATCTGACACAATGTCTCTACTTCAACATCAGCATTGTATCAGCTGTAGAAAACAACAGTGCACAGATACAAGGAGATCAGAACAAAATTGCGATTAAATGCATACAGACCTCCCCCTTTTATTAAATGCATCTGCATCATCAAAGTCCACCATTATTTCTTCTTCTGCATTCAAGGTTGCTGGTCACATCAGATGTTGATCACTGTTGACATGGCAAGCTTGCAGTCCTCTCCAGATCCTGATAAGACCCCCCCCCCTTTCAAAGCTTTTATCCCAAGCTTGTGTCCTCTGGCCATGTTTCTCGTCTCAGGTTCACATGGTTTGGGCACTCTTGAAGGATATGTTCTGGAGTCTGGACTCCACTGCCACATGGACACTTGTATGTATGAGACATTTTAAGTCAATGTAGGTAGCTCAGTAGTCTGCAGTGGCCTGCCCTTAGGTGAAAGAGGATGGTTTGCTGATGTCTTTGTAGTTGGTGTATTGCATCTGGTTCATTGTTGCAATTAAGTTGTTTCTTCCATTCAAAGTCCACCAATTATTAGAGCTGTTGCCTTACTGAGAAGCTCCAAATTCAGAATTAAACAAGGGTCATTGCAAAACATAATTGAGGAAGATGTGGGGGGGGGGGGGGGGGGAGGGGGTGGAAGAAAAGAGAGAGAAGAAAATAACTTCTGTTATATATGTATATATATATATCATCACCATCATCATCATCAGGTGCCGTGCCAATTGGCATTGGCTATTATGCTTCTCCAGAGTACACGATCCTTCATGCAGGCCATCAGCTCAGTTGGTGATCTCTCACACCATCCCGTCAGACTGTCCAGTATCATTTCTCTTGGTCTTCCTCTTGATATTCTCCCTTCTATTTTTCCTGTTGTTATAATATTTTCAATGCCCCCTCTTCTCATTGCTAGAAAGTACATTGTCTCTCTTATCTTTTTTGACAAGGTTTTTTTGTCTCTCCAGCTCTTCTCATACATTCTTCATTAGTTATTTTTGGTGTCCAGGGGATTCGTAACACTCTTCTAATAAACCACATTTCTGCTACTTCCAATGATTTTTGTGCAGACCTGCCTATTGTCCATGATTCACTTCCATATAACAAGATAGGTTTAATACAGCAATTTGGGACTCATTTTCTAACATTCATTGATAAGGATATGTTGGATAATGTGTTTCTCATTCTCTTATATATATATATATTTTTTTTTTTTTTTAAACCCTGTCAGAATATTTACTGCAACAGCTACAAAAAAAATATCACAAACCTGAGGTGGACAGCCTGGCTTTGTGAAAGCAGCCATGAAATAATTGAACACAATGTTCACTAGAAGCCAGTGAGAGAAGAAGAGGTGAAATCCTGACCAAAACACATCTGTCACATAGAAGATGTGGGGGAATATGCAGATGTAGAACACCATAACCACCATGGTTGTCAAAAGAACAACCATTGTCACCATGATCTGCAATATCAAGGGAAAAAAAAAAAAGAAAATTTATGTGTGTCAGTTTACAGGAAAAATGAACTCTAGTACTTGGGCTAGAATCTTGGGATTCTTCAGAAAATAACAAATATAATGTATTGAATACACAACAAATTAATTATGTTTATAAAACAGATAACAGAAAAGAACGAACATCGAGTACACATCAAGTTAATTCTGTTTATAAAATAGATAACTGTCATTACTTTACAGCATGTTTACATGAAGAAGTCTACAATCACTCGTTTGCCTTTGTGTCCTTAGTGATTGACTTCTTTCATGTCAATTTTTATTTTTATTTTTTTTTATCTCCCCCAAGGAAAGTTGGTTGCTATGACTTTTTATATATCTTATATTCCATTTATGGTGAATGGAAGGTGGCAAAGACCCTGACATACTTCCTCATATTGGTACCTGGTACTAGACTGTATCATGATAACTTGGAGAACAAATAGGGATTGATGTGATCCCTGTGGGGTGGGGATTATTAAGAAATCTAGCACAGCTGCTGTCTAGTAAACATCCCATCCTTCCCATTCTCATCTGCTCCAAAAGTAGCATAAGAAGCAGACAAGCTTCTTGATTTCAGACTTAGCTTCATCACATCTTTTTATGGGCCATGAGGAAAATGATGGTTGGATATTGTTCACATCTTTTTATCACAACCATCATCTAGCAGCAAGCAAGCCTTTATCGCAAACAACATTCAGTACAAAAAAAAACAACAACAACACTATGTTCCATCTTATGACATTTTTTTTTCTCTTGGTTCAGTTCTTAAAAAGATCTGCTTCATTAGGCTTTGGAAAAATTTGCTTTCTGTGTCACCCTTTTACCTATAAGCCTCATGTGTCTTTTCAGCTGTAACTTTATGTTCGGTAGGAGTAAAAGAGAATTCAGCATTGACAAGGATTCTCTAACTGAAGATAATGGCCTCTGCTAAGGTTGCTGCCACTTCCATTCAGTCAGGATTTTCACTGGTACATTATTGTGAGACCTTCCAAGTATAAGATTACAGCATCCATAGACATGTATGGAGAGCAGTGATGGCAAAGTCTAACTTTATATGCATCCAAAACTTAATAGAAAATGTCTGACATAAGTAATACTCTGTGCCACAGTTGTGAGATAAGTGAAGCTTGGATGTGTAGAAGGCATAGTTCAAACATGATCAAAATTTGTGACAGTTTTAAGGAGTTTTCTTCCAAAGCTAATAAGAATAAATGGTACAAAAGACAGAAACTGTTCACACAGCGAGAATTACTGGTACAAATACTGAAATTGTAAGAAGTTCAATATGGTCTCATCCAAGCAAGAGAGTAGAAAGAAAATACTGAAATGGATAAAGAAATGCTGAAAGAAAGGAAAACTTCTCTGCATTATTTTCTGTCACTTGCAGCATGAAAATGAAGACTGTAAAATACAACCATTTTTTTCAAGTACATCATGCAACCACAATTTACTTTTTAATTACAGATGATGATACTGAAGCATGTGAATGTTAGATACTATTGAAAACTGTTGAACATTATTTTGTTGAATAACTTTTCTCATGGCTCATTCGACCAACATTTAACTGGTTCAACTGACCATAGGATTCTATGGCTAGTAAAGAGGATTAAACATAAAACTTAAAATATTTTGGACACATTAAACATTATGATAATTTAGAGATTATATGGAAATTATATGGAGGGTACATAATGAGGGAAAATAAAGAGAGGAAGACCAAGGCAAAGATGGCTGTAAGACATCATTGATAATCTGCAAATGGATGCATCAGCAACAGGGCATGTTGCTTACAACCAAGAGGCCTATAGTAGAGCTGTTAGGGAGGCAAAGTTCCATAAGGGACATGCAAATGACTGACTGACTGAGGATCCTATTAATATTATAAAAGAAAAATATGCATCCTGTTATGATATTAGTTAAAACGAAGTTGTTAATTTTAATCTAAAACATGTTTCAACAACAGAAGAATTAGTTATTTTGGGAACTTTAAATTACCGGTCCTATGTAGCGTGTTGTGTGGTCTACAATCCAGAACAATGGCTCTAAGGCAGTGTCAAATGCAGTATTCCATGTTGTGAAATGGTTGTAGCACAGAGATCTATAGATCAAACAGAAGGACTTCCAGTACCAACAAACACGCATTTTCAGGCGTTGTGGGAACTCAACAAGTTTCCACTGCAGAAGTGCCATTGTGTTTCTCGGGATGCTTTCTGTGATTTTACTCAATGAGTTTTTCTGTGAAGACAAGGATCAAAAACATTTATGGTAGCAGGGGTGCTAGCTACTAAAAATGGCTTAATGGAGTATTTCTTGAAAACGTGATTTTAAAAAATTTCAGTAATTACATTCATAAAAAATAGTTAAAAATATAAAGGGATTGTGAGGCATCGTATCGTCCTGCAACTGTGAACCTGAAGCTCCTGGTAGTTGGCTGAGGATCATATGAGATATGGAGTGAGCTAGAAGTTTTCTGTTCTTCCACTGTCTTCCTAATCTAACATGAGAAGTTTAAAACATATTTTCAAGAGTTCTCCATGCAGATGATCTGAATCTAACATAAAAACTTTAAAATATTATTATTATTATTATTATTATATGCCATGCAGGAGAGCACTGCCAATCATGTTTCTCCACTGTGAAGCATAATTTGACAAAGGAATGACAGACCAGTGGTGGTTTCCCTTTGACATCCATTTGTTTGTATAGGGTTTTCTCTGTCTAAAGAGACTGATTAACAAGACAACAGGGTACCTGTTTTGGTCTGTTGCTGTTTATTCCGATACTCATACCTGATCTCTATTTATGAATATCGGAATAAACAGCAAAAGTGGCCATTCCACCATTCGCCACCCAGTGGATGCACCAGACAGAAGGACTGGCTCCTTTCCACAGAAGGATATAATCTCTAGAACTCTCCATGGTGATGATCTGAATCTAATATAAAAACTTTAAATCATAATCTCAAGATTTCTCCATGGAGATGATTTGATATTTATCACTTGGAACACCATGGAAAAACTCAACAGCAGAGCACAGAATCCAACATGCACTGAACACTGGTGGATCTTACTTCAGTCCCTCAAAACAGCCACCACATGTCTCTATTTGTTAAACAAGCAAGAAACTGTCAAGCCGGCAACCACAAGTCTCTCTCTGTTAAACAAGTGAGAAACTGTCAAACCACACACATGAGAATTCATGTGTGAAGGAACACCTTGGCAGTAAGTTAGAAGACTGACTCAGAATTCTGTGTCTACCAAACATGGAAAAGAAAGCAGTCAAGAAACTATCAATACTGAAAAGGCTGGCTGGCACAAGCTAGGCAGCTAAAAGTAACATTCTAACTTGTTACAGAATATGGCATGTCTTCCTGTGATATGACATCCAAGATAAACACAGACGCTGTTAATGACAGATCTCAGACACATCACTGGTGGGATAAAAACAGAACCCTGTTTCCAGTTCAAAAAATGGAAAGACACACCAGCATCTGCTCTCTTAGAGAGAGGTGTAAGTATAAAAAAAAGTGTCCATCGTAAGAAACTATTTTACATGCTAATCCCTGCCAAGCAACAAGAAACTTCACAGAAAAAAAACGTTTGAAAAGGAAAGGCTTTAAATATCTTCCCTTATTTCCAGAAGAAACAGGAGCCATTGCAGCCTATAAAGAGTAATGTTATTAATTTAATGCAATGAAACAGATACGCTGATGACACAGTATTACTGTCCACAACACAAAAAAGGAATGGAAAAACCAATTATGTCAGTCCATAAGAATAGTGAAGAGCAAAACCTCTAGCTTAATGCAAAGACAACTAAACTGATGACAACTGACAAAACAAATAAGGCAGCTGAAATGTATATATCAATGAGGAAAAACTGGAAGAGGTGGAGAGTTTTGAATATCTTGGATCATTACTAATTAATAATGAAGATACAATGAGGGAAATTAAAAGGAGGACATCTATCACTCTTCAAAAACTAAAACAACTAAAGAAGCTGTGGAGAGGAACAGAGAGAACTACAAAAATAAGATTTTTAAGGGCATGCATCTTTCCCATCGCAACATATGCCTGTGAGACCGAGACACTTAACAAAACAGCTGAGAAACACATAAATGCCTTTGAATGTAAATTCTACAGAAGAGTTCTTCAAATATCGTGGACATATATATATATATATAATACTACAAGAAACACAACAGGCCAAAGAAAAAGAGGCAGGCCGCGTGAAACTCTGAAGAGGACATTGTTAAGAAAGGCCAAATTAACAGGCATAAAATCCTTTGATGAGGTTGAAAGACTCGCCGAAGACGGGAAAAAGTGGCGAACTACTCTGCGAGCCCTATGTGACGTTTAACGGCACGGGAAAGATATAAGATATAAGAAGATACTACAAGAAAGTTGGCTAGCAAAGAGGAATAAACAGAGAAAACTTAAAATATTTTGGACACAATAAACGTCATGAGAATTTAGAGAAGACTGTCTTGGAAGGATACATAATAGGGAAAAGAATGAGACGAAGACCAAGGCGAAGGTGGCTGCAAGACATCGTTGATAATCTGCTAACGGATGCATCAGCAGCAGGGCATCTTGCTTACAACCGAGAGGCCTACAGGAATGCTGTTAGGGAGGCAGAGTTCGCAAGGGACATGAAAATGACTGACTGAATGAAATACTCTCAATAAGAACGGAAGCCTCTGGAATAAATATATAACACATTGATGCGATATGTAATATTTTCTGTGTGCTGTATTAGTAGAAAATTTAATAAACAAAGGTAATATAGATTTTAAATTATGAACAAATCAACAACCTTCCTATCTCAGAACTCATTCTTTTTACTGCATCTTGTATGTGGTACTTGCGTTCCGTGAAAGCAGCATACTGTGCCTTCTTGTTTCGCCTGTGTCTATGTTGACACACAGTCTATGTTGACACACAGTCACACAAAAAAACAACTACATCCTAATTGTGAGTATGAGATCATGTAGTCCGCTGGATTTTTGTAGCGAAACGTGTTGGTTTGATTGATCGTAAATTCTGTTTTGTTACAAGATGGCTACTGTAAACACATGTTACACCGCTGCAGGATGTAATAGATGCCCATATAGTGCTGACTGGGGCAGAAATGGACTCATTTGTTACGCATACAGCAGAGCTATAGCTATATATCAGCCCGAGGTAAAAGATACGAAAATATGTATCAATCAGAGTTTTTTTTTTTTTTGGAATCGGACAGTAAGACACCAGACATGTAGACATCAGGTACCTCGGGAGCTAGACACCGGCAAATCACATATTGGTATACTGTGTGCTAATTACTTTACAAAGAAGCCCATGTTATAAGCCAACTTTATCTTTCCCAAACATCAGCTTTCTTTTGCTAATCGAACGACTGTTTCTTTTCACTGAAGTTTGAAATATTTGTGGCCATTTGAGAACCTTTTATTTTTACTTTTCTGGAGTTTCAGTCGTATGTAACCAGTCGGGACTGCTTCATCACTCCAAGTTTCAACTTTCAGTTGCTATTCAATACTCTGTTTCACTTCACTGAAGTTTGGACTGTTCGTGACAAGGTCAAGACCCTGTTTCAATCGCCTTAAATTTTCAGCTTTCTGTAATCAAGAACCTACAGCATCTCTCAAAATGTCAAGTTCATAGAAGCTGGCAGCATAATCTCCATTGTTATGAAACCTACCAGAACGTCAGTTCCCAAGAGCAAGCTTGATAGGATGGGTGGCTACACTCTCTTTCCAATTCTCTCTCTCCGCCCCACCCCCAACTTGTGGAAACAAATGAACAAATGGTATAAATATTAAAAGAGATTTGCATTTCTTGTAAAAGAAAGATGTTGCTGTGGACTTTTCTTTTAGCTAGAGGAAATGAATATCAGAAAATAGGCAAGCCTTGCTCAGAGGTGTTTTACTGATATGATCCTGTGTTATTTTTAGTACATGCCTCACTCTTATGGGTTTTTTGGTGGTGATGCACACATCAGCTGAATGATATGGTGTTAGTGCCCATATTTTCCTTGACCTGTCAGCACACTAGAGGGTGATATGGTCAGTATCACGCCTGGCCACCTTTCCTTCCCCAACTCCAGAAGAAGTCAGGTACCCATTTCTACAGCTGGATTTGAACCCCCGACCTTTGCCATGAGAGACAAGTTCACTAATCACTTCGCCACTGAGAAATAAATTGATATGGTGCAGATTATACCAAAGGCATATTAATAACTAATTCAAGTGAACATAATTTTAAAAATTTTTCTGTCATTATTGTTATGAGTTATACTGTTCATTTCAGTGGGTTTATTTTTAAATTTCAGACACATGAAATATGCTGTTTTATATTTTAACAATCAGTCCGCATGTATAAGGCTTGAGTGCAGTAGGCAGTCATCTAGCTCACCTAATTGTGGGTCCAGCCATGTTTGTGGAGCATCTACTGTGATTCCAAAGAGCTGAGAGTCACATTAATTTTAGTTTTGGTTTTTACCTTTTTAGAAGCTTTCCCAAATATATTTTAGCTTCTTTTTTCTAGAACCTAACAAATAATCTTCTTGATCTATGCAGTTTTTTGTGTATTTTTGGTTCCTGTCCACCTGACATCTTGTTTTTTTTTTCTTGATGTATTTTGAAAGTGTCTATGGCAGAGGCATTCTTTATATTAACTCATTTTCACTTTATTTTCATAGAGTACCTATTTCTGAAACAGTAGTTTGATTCTTAAGAATATTTAGCAGCCTTTTTATATGCTGTATTAGTTTGTTTTTTTCTTTATACTGCAGGGAACAGATGCAGCTGGAGGGATTCTTGCAACTTTTGCTGGACACAAAGATAGAGTAAATTGTGTTGCATGGGTCCACAATAATGCTCAAGGTAATTATTGTCCATCATGAATAATTTTCTCTGTTTTCCATGCATAGCCAAGGGAATATGGGTGCTAACAATAGTAGAAGAATTTTTTTTTAAGTTTCATATTCCTATATGAGACATAGACTTAACAGATGAGGACTGTTAAACCTTCATCAGCACTTTCATTGAATTTAGTTTCTCAGAAACTACAACTTTATTTGGCTATTTCACTTATTCTTTTTTTCTTTTTTAAGGTGCCTACCTAGTACCAGTATTTGGACTAATAAGTAAAATTATAAAAAGGAATCATCAGCTTTTATGCATAATTTGCTCTTCTGGAAGTAGAAATGGCTAAACTAATGTCAAAACGTCTTTGTGGAATTTATATATTGGGTTCTGGCCTTGCCATCACCATGGAATCCTATTTTATTAGTGCGCTTCAAAGAAGGGGGAAGCCAGATCATTTATGGAATGGGTTCTGGTCTAGCCATCACCTTAGAATCTTATTTTATTAGTGCGCTTCAAAGAAGGAGGAAAACCAGATAATTTATGGAATGGGTTCTGGTCTAGCCATCACCTTAGAATCCCATTTTGTTAGTGCACTTCAGAGTAGGAGAAATCAGAGAATTTATGTACAGTGGTACATTTAACGTAATTGTTTTCTGTATATAATTTTTAATTTAATTTAAATTTATCTGAAAAATGTTTTGACACAGAATTATCTCATATCTTCTTATATCCTTCCCGTGCCGTTAAACGTCACATAGGGCTCGCAAGGTAGTTCGCCAATTTTTCCTGTTTTTGGCGAGCTTTTCAACCTCATTAAGAGATTTTATGCCTATTAATTTGGCCTCTCTTTCCACGCTAATTATAGAATTATAGCAAAGAAAAAAATTATGGATTGTCTAATAAAATCTGTGATAAAGAATAGAAAAAGGTTAATGCATATTTTTTTGTTAAGAATGTGGAATCTAGGGTGGTGGTCAATCAGCATTGGACAAAGAACCAAAACAAGAGTTAATACAGCAGACGGAATGAAGATAGCCCTTAGTACAAAATAAATCATTGAGCTGTGGGGAGAAAAGACTTATATGAAACCTATAAACTTGATGATTGGAAAACAGGTAAAAGTCAAACAGTGAAATAAAAAAAATCTAGTTTTTTTGTAAAGAAGTAATAAATCAGTGGAGAGAGAGAGAGAATGAATGAGTGAATAATCTTTATTTTTAAAGGAATTGGGCACACAGGCCCGTCTTACATTCTGCCCTTCATCACTCCATCTTTCATTCTTCCCACACACTCGATTTAATACAAATAAAATTAGGGGAAAAAAACATATCAAAAGAGTGTAAGATTAAACTATTACATTCAAAGTAAAAGAGAAGAAGTAATTAACTTAATAAAATAGCTCTCACACACACATACACGCACGCACAGACATATACATAAACAAAATACATTGTGAATACGAATCTTCTAACATATGTTTTTTAAAAAACATTAAAATAATTTCTAACAGTACCTAACAAGTTACTTTTCGAACTATGTCATTTTAGTACATGATGGTTGGCTAGTCATGGGTTGAGAGACTGCTGGTTATTCTGAGAGAGAGAGAGAGAGAGAGAGAGAGAGAGAGATCCAGAATATACTGGTGGTCTGCATTTGCTTACCTATGCCAACAAGGGATTTGAAGCAAGGCAAGCAATATTTTATGACTGAAAAAGAGATATATAAATTATTTGTTGCAAAAAAAAGTATCTTTCACTGTTCATTTTGTTTCAGATGAAAGTGAATTTGTCTCGGGGTCGGTTGACTGCACAGTCAAAGTATGGCAGTTTGACAGAAAAGAGGTATAGCATCAAAAATAGCATTGTTGTTTTCTCATGGTTTAGAATTACAGCAGATACCTGCACTTTAAGATTTAAAAACAATGAGATTGTGTAACAGTGGAACTTAAAACTGCAGTGGTTTCGTGTATAGTTATAATAAACTTAACTGCGTATTATACAGCTAAGTGCTCCACTTATGTTATATTATTCTGATTTTCACCATTCCTTTTTTTTTTTTTTTTTGACATAGTATTCATGTGAATTTATATTTTATCCTCTTCCACTGTTTCTTCATCCTGTGTGTTTTTGTACGATTAAAGGTGCAAACCGAAACATCACAGCTGTGTGCTCGTTGATTAATAAAGCTGTTCCTACTTTTTTTCCTAATTTATACATTTTGTTATCACAGCTTCATTGCAGTGGCTCTGTGTATAATTATATACTTTTTTCAGATTTGCTACCAGCCCATATGCACACTGGAAGGACATAAAGGATCTGTGGTTTGTGTGTCTGCCTGTAAGATTCCAGCAGCTGGAAATTCTGCTGTTGGAACTGAGGAGACTTTGATTGTAACAGCATCTGCAGATTCAACAGTCCGGATCTGGCAAAAATATAATAGTGGTATGCACTGATTTCTTTGAAAGACAAAATGTTAGTATCAGAAGGCCTGTTCCATCATCGTTGGGTGACATAATTATGGCAATCATTCCTTCTTGTTCTAATCAGATCTGTTTTTTTTTTAATTTTTTTTTCTGTATTCAGCTCATCCAGAAATTAATTTTTATCTTCTTGTCTTGAGTCTTCTAGTGATTGTCAGGGTTTGTGGCTGCTGATTTCTCATGATCTTCTCATTGGTGGTGGTGTTTGTGGATATCTCTATGTGGTTGTGAGCTCAGAGCTCTTAGCAGTTGATGCCACAGTGAAGAGTTCTACTATCTGTTTCAATTATTCAGTGAATATAAGCAGTTTTGCATTCTGGGATGTCTTTGGAAGCAGTTTTGTTCATGGTTTATCAGGTTTGTGGCATTTAAGTAGGAAATGTTCCTCATTGAGACAGTGTCTGCAGCTTGGACTGTGGTTGAGACAGTGTCTGCAACTTGGACTGTGGTTGTTTTTTTTTTGTTTTTTTTTAAATTTAGGTGTTTAAGGTGGTATGGTTTGTTTGAAGCATAACAATTTTTATTTTGTCTGTAAGTTGTATGATTTATTATGTGGATCTGGTTTGTTCATGTATTTGTATAGGGAGTGACCAGTGATCTCTAATGTCCACTGGTTCAACCATTTTTACTTTGGTGATGCCTAATAAGAGTTGCTTAACTGTTGTGGTAGAAATGCTTCTTTGGTTGGGGCTGTTGTGTGTGCGTGAGTGGGGGAGAAGGCGAGAGATAGGATGAGTCTTGACCATATCATCAGTGACAATATTTATCTCTCTGCAACTCCCAGTATGAGCATGAACAAATGAAGTATGAGTTTTCATAAAATAAACAAGGATAGAATACATGTTTGAAAAGAAGAGGCTGAAGTACAGAAACCTACAGGACTGCAGAGGGAACATCACTCTTGTAGACTTTATCCTCTGTGTGGCAGTTCTAACATGAAAAATGTACATTAACCAAAAAAAAAAAAAATTATCATCATATGTATCTTAAATGTAGATTTGCATGTGTCTGTGCCAGAACAATTAGTAATGCCATTAACTTCATGATATTCTGTTCTATTCATGAGAATAAAAAAATTCAGTTTTAACTTTTATATAAACAGATGATATGCCCTGTAACACATTTAGTGTCACGGAATGGTGGAGTGAAGTAACCTTCCCTTTTCACAAGCTCCAGCTTGTTGTAAAGAAGTTCTTGCTTTCAGTCTCATTTGTTCCCTCATAGGTATTAATTTCTTCAACTGGGTTGATTAGGGGCATGTGAGAAGCCAGTGTCCTCTTTTAGTGTGGGCTTGTACATGTTATATATGTTATATATGAAGTATTTAAATATTTCATGTTTCATTGCCATAACTTTCTTTTGATTTTTTTTTTTGTTCAGAGGCAAAAGAGCAGCAGGTGCTGAATTTTGGATCTGGGTTTGCTCTGACAGTGGCAATTGTCATCATTCCAGGAACCCATGGTATTTGCTCAAATCTGGTGCCATTCTAAGTTCATGCTATGTATTTTCAAAAGAAGGGTAACATAGGTGACAGTGAAGTAAATTTAGTGGAAAGAATTAACAGAATTATTGTGGTTTGTAACACTTACAAGATTTACTACAGTTTTTGGGAAAGATGATAAAAGCAATAAAGTGTGAGAAAAATGTGATAATGCGTGTGAATACATTAGAGATCATTTAGTTTCATTCATAAACCACTAATGTTTAAATATTTTTTATGCACTGTTTGAAAATGAAAAAAAAAACTGCAGTTAAAATTTTCCCATAATCTGAAAAGGATAAGTAACAAGAATCATCAAATTTTGATATTGGATCTTTAAATAGTTGAAGTCTTATGCCTAATTTTATTAACAAGCAGATAATTTTACATTTTTAGTGCTTAAAAATAAAATATGTGTGAGAATAAGCAAGTCAAGCTCAAAGACATTTAGACAAACCACATAAAAGGTCCCAGGTCCATCCAATCTCCAAGAATAGGTACCAGAGAAATCTGGGAAGATAAATGTGGCCAGGCATGATACTGACCACATTACACTTTCATATGTCAAAGGTCTTGGAAGTATAGGACTAACACCATATCCACAATATGTCTTAATGGCATGGAAATGGAGATTTTACCTTTACATAAAAGAGAGACATAAGTGCAAGGAAATGACTGAGAATTACCTCACACTCCAGCACCTACTTAGAAGTAACTGCTTAGCAGTGAAAGGACAGTATGCTAACAATTCAGGCATGAAGCATCAATTTTTAAAAAAATGCTCACAATATCTGGTTTAACATTTGCTGTTTTTATGAACCTAAATTTGAAAACAAGAACTTTGACATTTTGTCACTAAACATCGGAATCTCGCATACACACCCTTGCTGACATGTGCCTCCTGCATATGTCCAGTTCTTATAGGACAGGAATATCAGTAATTAAATAAATATTAACGCTGATATTTTTAAAAAATGATACATGACTTTTAAACAAATTAGAAATGTCAAAATTTGAGTAGAGTTAAGTGTGAAATTAAATAATTGAGGGGAATGTTAAAAAAGAAAAAAAAAACAGCCAAAGCACTATAGACAGTGAAAAATTGACAAATCGCAAACAAACAACAGAGCAGCAAACTTTGGGAGTTGTAAGTGCGCTAAAGTCATGCACCTAAAAAAAAAAAAAGGAAAGATAAATATCTCCAGTTTTGAAAACCTGCTAAAGTAATTTTTCTCACTTTATTATGAATTCTTTAGTATTTTAAATAGAAGTTTAGAATGTTTGCATTTAAATGTGTTTTAATTGGTTGCTTTTGTGTCTCCAACATTGGTCTCACCATTTTTCTCAAAGGTAAAGATAACCCTGTTATGCCTTAGAGACATGTTATGCCTTAGGGACATGTTATGCTTTAGGGATATAGTGTTAGTGTCCATATTTTCCTTGACCTGTCAAAAGACCTAATTTAATTACTTTTAGTCCACTTTCTGTGTTTTCATGTATGAATTGTCACTTGCCAGCTATTGTTTTCTGTTTTGTTTTATCTGTTTTTGTTCTTCAAGCTCCTCCTCTAGGTAAATTTTATAATATAAATAATATTATTTGTGTAAAAAAATATTTATACATTGATACATTGTTTTGCCTTCATATTGCTTTCTCCAGTACCTATGATAGCATGTGGCTGTGATGATCATAAAGTACATTTATATGTAAGGGACCTCGAAGGAAAGGTAAACCATAATTGTATCAAATAGCTATGAGGTTTACTGTAATATCATCAAGTAATTTTGAAGTAAACTGTAATATCAAGTAATTGGGTGGGGGGGGGGGGGAAGAGTAAACTGTAATATCATTAAGTAATTGAGGAGTAAACTGTAATATCATTAAGTAATTATGGAGTAAACTTTAATATCATCAAGTAATTATGGCATAAACTGTAGTATCAAGTAATGGGGGGGGGGGGGGGGTAAATTGTAATATCATCAAGTAATTGTGGAGTAAACTGTAATATTATCAAGTAATTATGGAGTAAGCTGTAATATCAAGTAATTTGGGGGGGGGGGGGAGTAAACTGTAATATCATCAAATTATTATGGAGTAAACTAATATCATCAAGTAGTTATGGAGTAAACTGTAATATCATCAAGTAATTATGGAGTAAACTTTAATATCATCAAGTAATTGGGGGGGGGGAGTAAACTGTAATATCATCAAGTAATTTGGGGGGGGGGGGTAATAAACTGTAATATCATCAAGTAATTTGGGGGAGGGGAGTAAACTGTAATATCATGAAGTAATTATGGGCACATGAATGTTCTGTTCAAAATCTTGTGTTTTCAGATTTCTTCCTTTTCACATAGGCAAAGTAGTTCAATACCATAACTTTTGTTTTCTTGGTTATTTATTATTGTTCATTATTAATAGCTGATTTTTTAAAAAAAACTTCATTCATATATTTATCATGTGACAACGCAACAACAAAAAAATTTGCAAATATCACATCAAGTCATTGGGCTGATGAGCAGGAGTTTTGGGCAGCAGCATGGTAAACATGATATTATTTATTAACCAGTTAAAGTGGACAATCTGTCAGATATACTGATTAGCTGCTAATTAAAACAACTTAGTTTTGGTTTTATTTGTGATATAGTTTTATGCTGTTTTCACAGCTCATAAAGGTCTACTGAAATAAGTAATGTTTACTTATAGCGATTGGTGCATCAGTTCCTGCGGTAAACATTTAATTAAGATGCTTGTGTTTATATAGTTTTTCAGAATCCATACACTGTCAGGACATGAAGACTGGATAAGGAGTTTGGATTTTGTAGCTGATGGTGAGTGCAAGAAAAAACACATTTCATACAACAGAATAAGTATCCTTATCTTCCAGATTTCTGGAAATAATTGTCATAAAATATCTTATTGTCTAAGTTAGTCAGACTATGGCCTCTGCTGTATCACAGAGTGAGAATGTCTGCATGCATGTACATGTAAGTTATTTCATTTCATTGCCTAAGCTCAGACTTGTATAACAGTGTTAGCTTGTGGTAAGCAGAGTCAGAAATGTGTCAGTGGATTTTAGGTAGTAATAATCACTTAGGTGATATGTTTTGTTGGTCAGATATAAAACTGATTATTGATGATGCTCTTGGAGGAGATGGGGAAAGTTAATTAGGAAAAATAACTAAATGAAATAAAAATGGATTTTCAGAAGCAGATTTGAATGGAGATAAATTATTATTTCTTTAGAATACATTATCTGCTTAAAGTAGAGGTGAAGGAGACGATGTCATGTTCATCTGAGAAATGTATCAGGCAAAGGAGAGAAGGCATGAAATGTAGGAGCACCAAGCAGAATGTATAAGGAAGAATGGTCTTGGTTTCTAAGGTACATCAAATCAAGGTTATAAATGAGTGGAGAAGACTCAGCTTCATCTTATTATAGCAGCAACAGAGAAGTATTTAAAATGCTTCAGTCTTCCAGCTAACACAGATTGCTTTCTTTATATTCTGTGTTGTATTTGTTATTGATTCTCTCGTGGAATTTTGTTGGATGGTATGCTTTCTGTATCTGTACCTCCTTCCATCTGTGTAGCCAATTTTTATTTTGTGTAATGCATAGATTGTTGTAGGTCATCCTCTTCTTCTTTTATGTCTCCAGACCTGAGAACTGGTGTTCTTCACAGATGATGTGGTAAATGTGTAGAGGCACAGCAGTGTGTCAGGTTGAGAGAAGTTTACAGTTGCTGTTTTATCAGTCCTTTAGTGGAGCTAAAAAGCAGGGGATGTGCAGTGCTTTAGCAGACTCCACCACCACATGGACTTTGTAATTGGTGCCCCATTATCAGGCTAGGCCTGTTGCTGGGGATACCAACAGAGAGGTGGAACGGGATTTTGGTCAGCTATGGTTAACAAGACCTGACACTGGCATGTCAGCTGTGGGTTGCTGACTGCCAGATTGGACATCTTTATCGGTCATAAATTAGCTCAAAATATGTTTGTTATGCTTCATAGACAGAGGAGATATTCTTCTAGCTTCTTGTGCTCAGGATCACTTAATTCGAGTTTGGAGGTTTGCATGTAGATCAGCTTCTACCAAGTCTGCTAAACAAGCACAGTCCATTGCTGATTTGTCCCTGGATGAGGACATTGCTGTCAAGGAAACAGTTATCACTATCAAAGAAAGAGGTGAGTGGCAATAATAGTCAGATGACTAAAAGTCATTTCTAGATTTCCAGTATCAGTACATGCCTTCCTTTTTACATGAAACTTCATATATATTTTGTACAGTCAGCAGCAGATATATCCTAACAGTTATAATAGAGTTAAGAGTTCGGGGATAATATTTTTTTTTAAATATCAGTCTGAAAAATATTAGTTTAAAAGTTTCAAAACAAACAATAATAATAAATATTAAAGAAAATAAAAATTATATTGAATATACAGTATTGAAGAGTAATAGTGTTTTCATGCTCATTAAAGTCCAGTGGAAAGTGTATCATTTAACCTGTTTTATTTAGTTCTGTCCTTGGGCTGCTTTCTGTTTCTTTTTTTTTTATTTTAAATTAAAATTTGAGTCTCTCCTTCTTCTCTGCCTATGTCTTTTGTTTTTTTGGATGTTTTCCTACTTTTGTGTCTGAGGATGGCTTACCAAGGATTATCTGCTGGTGGTGAAGTCTGACTATCAGCAGCCTTCAGAATGGATGATGATGATGATGATGATTATTATTATTTTTATTAAAGGTAAAGATAACCCCCATCAAACAATGAAGGCTCCTAATGGATATATGTTAATACCATATTTTCTTTCTGGTGTTGGCACACTAAAAGGTGATGTGGTCAGTATCACACACCTTTCCATCTCCAGCTCTAGAAAGAGCCAGATCCTGTGATGCTGCTACATTATTTCCGCAGTGTCACAGTAAAGAACCATGCATTTTGAGACTAACCATTTAACGGTAAGTTCATGATACAAATATAGACATTTTATGTACCTATACTTTTTTTTTCTTTTTTTTTTTTTAAATGAAATAGACAGAGAGCTCAATTTTGCTGTCAGCTTGGAATCTGTGTTGTGTGGTCATGAAAACTGGGTCTACAGTGTCAGATGGCAGCCTCATAAAATCAGTGGTGAGTAGTTCAAGAAAACAAAATTGTAAAACTCTGTCTTTCACTATCAGCCATACATAGAATAAGTTAAAGTATGGCCTATAAAAATGTTCTCACATGTACCTACTCTTACATACACAGTCAGTGGTGGCAAATTTTAAAAAAAAAAAAATCTTATGGGACACAATATTGAAAGGGTGGTGTCATTTATGTTCTGTGGTCATGAAAACTAGGAAATCGTCAAAGTATTACAAAATTGTAGGAATATGCTTTGCTAGAGTAACAGGGCAATCTGTGATATTTTGACAAGAAGCCTTCATCAGACAATAAAAACGACAAAAAAGAAGAGATAACAGTTGCTATACATGGAATTAATTATATTTAATTCGAACACGTGGGTTTGCATGTAGAAAAGGTTATATCTAGTCTTACAGTGTTATAGTTTTTTGTACAGATTGGCATATGAGGAAGCATTATTTCATTTTTTATTCATTGCACGTTATTTCTTTTTGTTAGATTAAGAAAAAAGCTGTTGCAAATAGAAGCATATTACAGATAATGAATAAAGTAATAAATATTGTTAGTCACTACTGTAAAGATGTGAAAGTAACACAGCAGTGATAAAAGAAAGGAAAAACTCAGGTTTAAGAGATTTAAATATTTTACAGGTGAGTTAATGTCACTCAGTAAGTGATATCTTTCTGTTAGACTATGTTAGAAAACATGTTACTTATGTCTGAGGGAGATGGTTTGTTTTGTCAGAAAATGAGGTCATTCAGCAGCCTATGAAGTTACTGTCAGCATCGATGGACAAAACAATGATTATATGGTCACCTGATGCAGATTCTGGCATGTGGATCGAGGAGGTGAGGGTTGTTTTTGTTTTTTTTTTAAATCGCTCCCACTTTCTAAGGTCAAAATGTGATGATGGAATTTCTGCTTTGTAGGCATCAGTAAATCTTATCATGAACAGGTTTAAAACTTTAAGTTTTTTTTAAAATTGATTTAATGTAACAGATTTATTCATGAGATTTTTTTTTTTTTTTCATTTGTTAATAAATCATAGAGGCACTACTATTCCAAGATTATCAGTTCATAACTATAAAGTTACACTTGGTCACTGCAGTAAAGGTTTGGTAATTGAAGAAAAAGGTAGAAGCAGGGTTGTGTTTTTAATACAACAGCATTTTATGTTTTGACCTTAGTCTTACTCAGACAAAACAAGTTAACCAACAAAAAATGAAGCAAGCAATGTATACATAAATGATAATAAATATAATGGTTCCACTCTGTTTTTTTCTATTTACTAGGGAAAATCATAATATGCAGAACAACTTTTAAAAAACATTTTTTTAAACTTTTTTTTTTTTTTTTTTTTTTAAATGAAATAGACAGAGAGCTCAATTTTGCTGTCAGCTTGGAATCTGTGTTGTGTGGTCATGAAAACTGGGTCTACAGTGTCAGATGGCAGCCTCATAAAATCAGTGGTGAGTAGTTCAAGAAAACAAAATTGTAAAACTCTGTCTTTCACTATCAGCCATACATAGAATAAGTTAAAGTATGGCCTATAAAAATGTTCTCACATGTACCTACTCTTACATACACAGTCAGTGGTGGCAAATTTTAAAAAAAAAAAAATCTTATGGGACACAATATTGAAAGGGTGGTGTCATTTATGTTCTGTGGTCATGAAAACTAGGAAATCGTCAAAGTATTACAAAATTGTAGGAATATGCTTTGCTAGAGTAACAGGGCAATCTGTGATATTTTGACAAGAAGCCTTCATCAGACAATAAAAACGACAAAAAAGAAGAGATAACAGTTGCTATACATGGAATTAATTATATTTAATTCGAACACGTGGGTTTGCATGTAGAAAAGGTTATATCTAGTCTTACAGTGTTATAGTTTTTTGTACAGATTGGCATATGAGGAAGCATTATTTCATTTTTTATTCATTGCACGTTATTTCTTTTTGTTAGATTAAGAAAAAAGCTGTTGCAAATAGAAGCATATTACAGATAATGAATAAAGTAATAAATATTGTTAGTCACTACTGTAAAGATGTGAAAGTAACACAGCAGTGACAAAAGAAAGGAAAAACTCAGGTTTAAGAGATTTAAATATTTTACAGGTGAGTTAATGTCACTCAGTAAGTGATATCTTTCTGTTAGACTATGTTAGAAAACATGTTACTTACATCTGAGGGAGATGGTTTTTTTGTCAGAAAATGAGGTCATTCAGCAGCCTATGAAGTTACTGTCAGCATCGATGGACAAAACAATGATTATATGGTCACCTGATGCAGATTCTGGCATGTGGATCGAGGAGGTGAGGGTTGTTTTTGTTTTTTTTTAATCACTCCCACTAGAAGGTCAAAATGTGATGATGGAATTTCTGCTTTGTAGGCATCAGTAAATCTTATCATGAACAGGTTTAAAACTATTAAGTTTTTTTTTAATTGATAATGTAACAGATTTATTCATGAGATTTTTCTTTTTTCATTTGTTAATAAATCATAGAGGCACTACTATTCCAAGATTATCAGTTCATAACTATAAAGTTACACTTGGTCACTGCAGTAAAGGTTTGGTAATTGAAGAAAAAGGTAGAAGCAGGGTTGTGTTTTTAATACAACAGCATTTTATGTTTTGACCTTAGTCTTACTCAGACAAAACAAGTTAACTAACAAAAAATGAACCAAGCAATGTATACATAAATGATAATAAATATAATGGTTCCACTCTGTTTTTTTCTATTTACTAGGGAAAATCATAATATGCAGAACAACTTTTAACAAACATTTTTTTAAACTTTTTTTTTTGTCTTGTTGAAATGGATGAAAGTCTTTGTGGAAAATGAAGTTTCACTTTTCTTAATCCTTTTTTTTTAAATTTTATCTAAATCTTTCCTCTACATTTACTTTTCTTATTTTATTGCTTAAATGTATATTGTTCTTACATAGTAAAGCTAATATGTTTTTATTAATTTTAATGTGTGAAAAGAATGACAGGAAAACAAAATATAAATTAAAATATTGTTTCTTGCATTTGTTACTTCTTCAAATAAAATTTTACCTTCCGAAGAACAGCATCAAGAACCTGACCCCCAAAAACATGAAAGCTAGATTAAATCAAATGACACATCAAGAATCACGTGCATTAATTCTTAGCACTTCATTTGACATACAATCTGTATTAGAGCTTTTGCAAACATATGCAGGCGTGTACTGATTCTAAATTTTAGGTCTTAGGATTGCCAAGGTTATGGAAGTGTCATATGATAATATACTAATGAGCTATTGTATTCATAGATGAATAATATAACACAAGTATGATAGTGGGAAGTACAAACAAAATGTAAGGTAATAACATTTTAGAATTGACAGTCTCTTAAATAGACATACGCTCAGTAACTGGACTATTTAAAAAGGTGATGTGATTAATTTCAGACAAAAAGTCTTTCATCTGCATCTGTTTGACATTTAATTGTGCAAAATGTCATACCTACACTTTCAAATTTCTAAAGAACAAGTACACTAAACTGTGGCATTTTGTATGCTTGTAGAGATGTGAAATTTCATATTCAAAACTGAAAATTCTCTCAAGGTCAGAGTTGGTGATGTAGGGGGAAACACTCTTGGGTTCTTTGGTGGGCTCTTCAGCCCATGTGGTCAGTCAATTCTAGCCCATGGATATCAAGGAGCATTTAACCAGTGGCATTTTAACAAGGTGAGTGGAGAGAGAGAGCACTCATTAAAGACATTGGATATTTACTGCTTCATGATATTGTTTTGCAGTGGACTTTTTTTTAACCCTGTTCATCTTTCTTTTTTTTTGCATGATTCTTTTTTCTTTCAGAACAGATCCAGGTGATTATGTTTTTCATTGTTCAGTTTTTGTTTTTTGTTTAATTTTGTTTTCCATTACCAAGTTTGGCAATAACTTTTGGCGATCACATTTTCCTTTATTTCATCTATTTTGGGCTCTTCATCACCAAGAGTACACTTAAAAGGGGATGCTGTTTTCAGCAATTTGTTTTTTTTCACTTTGCTGTTCTGTCATGAGAACAGGCCAGTATGATTTAATATATTAATCAGTTTATATTTTATATCAGATAGTTATCAGAATCCTGTGACATCTTCCCAGGGGAGTGCACTGGATCTCCAGCTTTTTTAGTCTCCTGCCTCAATAGTGCATCTAACAAAGTCTGTTCATTTCTTTATGTTATCATTCTTCACTTTTTTTTCCCTATCATTTCACTCTACCAGTTTATACTCTTGTAACTGTGTTTTCATCATGGACACAAAAAAAAGAACAAATATGTCTATAATACAAGAACTTAATATTGAAGAAGGTTGGTTAGTAAATAAGATTAAACAGAGAAAATTTTAATATTTTGAACATATTAAACACCATGAGAATTTAGAGAAGGCCGTCTTGAAAGGGTACACAATGGAAAAAAGAAAAGACCAAGGCGAAGATGGCTGCAAGACATCATTGATATCTGCATATCTGCACATGGATGCATCAACAGCAGGGCATCTTGCTTCCAACCAAGAGGCCTACTGGAGAGCTGCGGGGTGGGGGGGGGGGGGGGGGAAGTTCCACAAGGGACATGCAAATGACCAAACTGAATTCTGTTTTCATCTGAAACTTAAACTTACAGGCATCAGGTGTTTGGGAACCACATGTGACTGGAGGGGGTCATTTTAACTCTGTGGTTGACATTGCGTGGTCAGGTGGAGGTGGACATTTCATCCTCAGTGCTAGTACTGACCAGACAACACGACTCCATGCACCATGGATCAGGGAGAATCGTCAGGTAATACTGCCTAATTTCTTCCCCAGAATATAAGTAGCCACTTTCACTCATTTTCTTTTGGTTAGTGTGCCACTGAAGCAGAACCAATGCTTGAACAGAGCTGTACTGGATACATGTTGCCTTTGCAGCATGTTCCGTTATGTTGCATGGCTGATGAGAATGACTTAAGTGATGCTGGTTGATGTCTTCAGTGTCACAAGAGTTACACAATGGTGTTAACTTGTGATAGTATTTGGTTAAAGGTATCTAACCCTTGATATAACTGAATCAATAGTTAGGCCCATAATGGTTGCATGTTTTGTAGAATCTTCTAGATTGTTTTGTCCATGACTTGAAGCTCATTTTTTTGCTTGTGAAAAGAGTGCTTTGTGGTCTAGATGTAAGACGAAAATTTCAACTCGGATCATTCGGAGTTTGCCTGTGAAACATGGATGTTGTGTTAGTGTTGTCTTGCTAGAAATGTTATTGTGCAAGTTAGTGTAAGCCTGAAGTGTGTGGATAGATGAAGTTACTTGATTCTCGTGGCGCTAACTTAGTATTATCTAGCTAGCAGTCCAGAATCTTATTCGGGATGGAATTCTGTATTGTTGGAGATGTCACTTGATATATTTTGTTTGCCCAATTCATCCTCATCATCATCATGTTCCATGTAATAAATGATTGTGAGTGCTAAGATAATGCAGTCCTGATTGATATTCCTATGTGCCAGTTTGTGAGTGTCCAGGGATTGTCCTATGAAGAGTGTATCATTATAGGAAATGTTCATCATTTTGTTACTGCATATCTGCAACTTAGTCACCCCGCAATGTCAGCACAGTCAACATATGTGTTTAGCACCAGCAACACATACTGTTTCAAACTGCATCAGCTTCAAATTTTGTGACAAGGTTTACTCCAGAAACCTTTCTTGTGAGCAGCCAGTCCCACAAGGCAGCTGAGTTTTGGATCGGTTATCTTTTAGACCAACTGTTATCCAAGGTGTGAGTTCCATCCTTGTCTCTTCTGTTACAGCAAGCATTTTAATTGTGTGGAGGCAAGAAACTTGGCACTGCTGTCGGAGGGTTGTACTGAATACACCAAGGGAGATTTGAACAGATTTGAGAGCTCGTCTTCAGAACCACTCACTTCTTTGAAATGTGGAACTTAACTGTAGTTTATTATGTAAAATACATGTTCATAATTAAGTTTTCGGAAATATGCTGCATACTTAGCAATAAAACAAATCATGAAGCGTTTTAAGAATGAATTAGGTATAACAAAGTGTTCGGTCTGAGGCCAGATTGGCTCACATTTTTGTCAGACACGAACATTAGGCCAATTCAGATTGTGATTCTAGATTTCAGTTAATTTTTTTGTCTGTCTGTTCTGCTTCTTCCAGCCAACATGGTATGAGATAGCAAGACCACAAGTTCACGGTTATGATCTTCAGTGTCTTGCTGTTTTAGGAAAGTATTCATTTGCTTCAGGTGCAGATGAGAAGCTGGTTCGTGTGTTCAGGGCACCAAGGAACTTCATCAGCAATTTTTGTCAGATCTGTGGACACAGTTTGAGCAAAGAGCTGGAACAAAAGGCAGGTGTTCCACTGTTTTCTTTTTGAAACCTCTGTATATTTTGTTTTATGTTAATGGCATGAATTAAAATTTAATGTCTTTTTCAATGCATACTGGAGAGCAGATATGTGAGCCAGCATACACACCGTATCTAGTCCTCACTTGTCCTCTAGTCTGGCAAATGAGGTACAGACAGATGTGATTCTTGTCATGGAGGAGTCTGGTCTGGTAGAAAAAAAAGGGGGGGGTGAGGGGGTATCTTCTTCAATAATGCGTGGTAGACTGATTTTTGTGATGTGCCTTTTGGCTGGGTACCTCCGACTTCAGTACCTTTCCTTGCTAGGGCAGACTGTGGTCTTGCTTTTACTGCCATAAAGAAAGTGGTGTAGGCTGACCTGGCCAAAACTTTGTTTTCTAGTATCTGGTGGCTGTACTTAGGCCCAATCTCCATGTCAGGCCCTACAGCTTTAAGACAGTTTCACAGAGACACTGACTTTGGGATGAGGAATCCGATGAGTGCTTCAATGATATCCATTCCCCGCCACCTGTAGTCTGCTGGCTCTGTTTTGTTTACCTCATTCTGATAGCCATTGTTGTAGAGACCCATAGGCTTGTCATGTCCTGGATTCATTGGTTTCACATCAGACTTTCCTCATCCCTGCCGGCGATCTCCATGGATATGAGAGGTATGAAACTGAAATCAAGAAAGTTGTCACTTTGGCTAATAGTATCATCATTAATAAAGGCTACAGTAAACCTGTTGCACTCATATCAAATCATCATACACTCACATATAAACAGGCCTTGTGCTACTGTTAGGCCAACCAGGCATCTAGGTAGGACACAGATTTGGGAGAGAACAGTTTTATACAAATTCTTTTGCCTTGCCTGTGGGTACAGAGTAACTTGGCACAGGCTTCTTTTTTTTTTTTTTTTTTTCATTTGGCTTTGTTTTTTAGCCTTTCTAGATCAGGGATGTATATTCCTAGTTATTCTTATATAAATTTGGTTTCTGCATTTCTGAAAGTTAATTAATTTCTAATATGAACATTCCTAATTTTCATATTATCCTCTGAAGGAGTGCACATCGCTACCAGAAGGAGCTAATGTACCAGCATTAGGCCTGTCAAATAAAGCTGTTTATAGCAGAGAAGGAACAGGAGACGGTCAAAAAGAGGAAGAGATCACAAAACCAGGACAGTATCCAGAGTTCAGTTTTTCTGCCGTCGATTTGAGAGGTATTTTGTCACTTTTTCTTTTAACTCTTCTCATGCCGTTGGTCGCTATAGCAACCCTTCCGGTTTTCCGATTTGTGCCAATGGTCGATATAGCGACTCTTGGTTTGTTTCAATAAAAAAACCAGTGTAACATTTAGATTGTACATATTTCATCTGCATTTCCGTTGACACTTTTCAGAATGGTGAAAGAGTGCTTAGTTACGAGTGAGAAAAAGAAAGAGAAACAACAAAAATGTTCAATTTTTGATGATGTAGATAGGGGTATGGACACAGCCTGTGACCACCCCACTGCTCTTGAATGTATCCCAAGTAGATCTAGACACATTAGATGACTGGAGAAGTATTTAGGAGGTTATTTCAGACATTAATTTAGCAAGAATGCAGCATAGAATCACAATACGAGATCGACAAGTAGATCTAGACATCTCAGATGGTAAGTGTGCATATCTAGACCTAGCCGATGGTGAGCTGGGCACAGTCAGTGTCTAAAAACATCACATTACTTCTTTTTTTCCTAAAAAACTCTGCATTTATGAAATTTTCATACATTTAGTTATATTTTGAAACATAGTAAGTACATGGAAGTAGTGTTTTCCATTCCATTTTACAACTATACCCCCTATACATATCAAGAACCGCGCTTTTATTCCAGCACCCAACTGAACGTCCGCATTTCTTCCTGTGGCACGGGAAGAGTTAAAGTCTTGATTTCTTTGGAGGCGTCAGTGAAGGTTGCAGCATGTGAAAATGTAACAGTGATGAAGTTTTAGACATCTCAAATTTGTAAAAAAAATTGTTTATATGGATATAAGTTTCTTTTTTTTTTAAGCGTTGCCACAGACTCATGGTGCACTGTTTTGTAAGACTGATGAATATCCATTTTTCTTTAACATGGCAAGACTTGCATGTGTAGTGTATTCTGTCTTACCATGTCATCAACTCAGATACCTCCTTTCATTTCCAAGAGAAGTTCAGAATTCAGACTCTGGCTTCACTGCATTCGGGACAACCCCGTATATGCTCAGCCGCATGCCACAGCATCCATTGAAGGGTGTGTTTGTTAATAGTTCCTGTCAAATGCTGGTTGTTTACGATGCATTTTCTGCTGCACAGTTCGGATTTCCTGTTCAAGGACATGAAGAGCACATCTTTTATTTGTTCAGAGACTTGAAAGGCCATGGAAGTCAGCTATCATTGTCATCTGTAATCAGTGGGCAGAATAGCAAAAGGCTAAGTCTTAACATTTATGGAAACAAATATTTGTTAGCATTAAAAATCTGGGTTCTGTCAGTTTTGACTGTCATCCATGTCTGTTTATCTTTTCTGTACCAGCTCCTCCAAGTGAAGACCTTCTCCTACAGAACACATTGTGGCCAGAGGAAGCAAAGTTATATGGACATGGTTATGAAATCTTCTCATTGGCTGCTAATCAAGAAGGAACACTCCTGGCCTCTGCCTGCAAGGTCAGGTCATGTCACATTTTTTTGTTTGTTTGACGTAATATTATTTTTTATGCTGGGTGATTATTATTATTATTTTTTTTTTACATTAGATAGTCCCATATAGCAGTATTCATGTAAAAACTGTTGGCTTGATAGTAAGGGCATTATTATGGGTTTTCCTTTTTGAATTTTCTCATGCTGAGATCCTTCGAGAAGGTCACGGGGGCTGAAAAACCCGTGACAGGGAATTGTGGGGGCAAGGCTGAGTGTGTGGAGTCAGTTTTGGTTTGAACGTGTAACTTTGTGGACATTTTTTTGTGGGTGGGTGGGAGAGAGGGAAAGACAAGTTGAAATTTTCAAATAAGTTGTTAGACTTCTGTTAATAGTTGTTACAGAAGTTTCATTCTAAACATCTAAGTAAGATCAGTGCAGTAGCTTCACTAGGCAGTATGTAGAGAATAAGCATTGACTGATTATTTTTATGGTGTTACTGATAGCAAAGAATACACCAGTAGCAGGTGTGTGCAGTAATTTTCAATCTTTTCATGGATTTCTGATATGGCATAATGATAATGTTAAAAAAAAAAGATAATTATTTTTTTTATAATGGGAGATACCATTAACTCTTCCCGTGCTGGAGGAAGAAACACGGACGTTTTCTGGAGTGCGGGAGTAAAAACGCGGGTCCTTGTCAGTAAGGGGTCTAGGTGTAAAATGGAATGAAAAACAGTGTTTCCATGTACTTCCGTATACGTAATATGTATCAAAGTGTAGCTAAATGAATGAAAATTTCATAAATGCAGAGTTTTTTAGGAAAAAAGAAGTAATGTGATGTTTTTAGACACTGATTGTGGCCAGCTCACAATCGGCTAGATCTAGATTCGCGCTTCTTACCCCTATTTACCATCTAAGATGTGTAGATCTACTTGTCGATCTCGTATTGTGACTCCGTATGGCATTTTCGCTTACTGAATGTCTGAAATAACCTCCTAACTACTCCTAACTACTTCTCCAGTTGTCTAAATATGTCTAAATCTACTTAGAAAACATCCAAGAGCAGCGGGGTGGCCATAGGCTATGTCCATACCCCTATCTACATCGTAAAAAATTGAAAAATTTCCATGCTTCTCGTCCGTATTCTCGCTCGGCATCGCTCGTAACTAGGCACGCATTCGCCATTTTGAAAGTGTCACCGGAATCGCGGACGAAATATGTACAATCTAAATGTTACACCGCTTGTTTTAATGAAACAAACAATTGTCACTATCCTGACAATACGCTCTCAGCATTGAAACCGGAAGCGGCAGGATAGTGCCAATACGCTCGGGAAGAGTTAATTCACAGTTTTGAAGCAATAAGTTTGTTTATATTCAAGGATTTATTATTAAAGAGCATTAACGTCCTTCACATATTGATTGATGGGGTCACAGATGTCTTAATTCTATGAGAGATTTGCAGTGAGTTTGCTTTCTTTTTTTTTTTTTAATTATCCCATGAAGGCAGCCAAAGCTGATGTAGCCAATATTTTGCTCTGGGACGTGGACTCGAAGAAGATAGTGGCCTCACTTTCTGGCTGCCAGCTGACTGTGACTCAGATGGCTTTCAGTAATGAGGGAAATCATCTCCTTGCTGTATCCAGGGACAGGACATGGGCACTCTTTAAGAAAACAGGTACAAGAAAGTTGTCTGTATACAAGACAGAAAGAAGACACATTGAAAATTAGTGTATTTGTGTTAAATTAACTAACCTGGTGTACAGAAAAAAAAAAGTTGCATACTATAGGGGGTGTGAAATGTTAATGCCTTTGCGTGTCTAGACCACTCACTCAGTCAGTCATTTGCGTGTCCCTTGCAGAATTTTGCCTCCCTAACAGCTCTCCTGTAGGCCTCTCAGTTGTAAGCAAGATGCATCCATTTGCAGATTATCAATGATGCTTGCAGCCATCTTCGCCTTGGTCTTCCTCTCTTTTTCCCATTATGTACCCTTCCAAGATGGTCTTCTCTAAATTCTCATGATGTTTAATGTGTCCAAAATGTTTAAGTTTTCTCTGTTTAATCCTCTTTACTAGCCAGCCTTATTAAATATTAATTTCTTGTATTATGGACATTATAGCAGTATTCGTGTAACAATGATAGTAAGGGCATATTATAGGTTTTCTTTTTCAATTTTCTCCTGTTGAGATGCTTCGAGATGGTCATGTGGGCTGCAGAACCCATGACAGTAAATTGTGGGGGCAAGGCTGAGTGCGTGGGGCAGTCTTGGTTTGAACGTGTAACTGTGTGGACGTGTTTTGTGGAGCTGTGAGATGTCTTCGTGGGACAAATGAACCTTTGAGTTGTACGTATGAATGGACTGGCCACATGGCAGGGATAACCAGCCGGCAGTCGAATTTAATGTTATTTTCATCAGCATTATCATCCTTCCATCAATAAATGTTCTAAGTCACCGTTACCCAGGATTTACTTGACTATCTGTACCAGTTGTCGTCAACATGAGGTTTTGAAGAGCCTGGATGAGAAGTATGTCTGGAAAAGTGGTTAACTAATCCAGCAAGTGAGAGTGAGACCTGGAATTCTGTGTGTAACTGGTCCAGTAACCTCACATCTCGAAGATTAAGATGAAAGTCTACTGTTATACTCACGGCGAAAAGAAACAGACCGGACCAATATTCTATTATAACATATTTGTTCTTTTTTGTGTCCATGATATTTGAAGAACTCTTCTGTAGCATTTACATTCAAAGGCATTTATGTGTTTCTCAGCTGTTTTGTTAAGTGTTCAGGTGTCACATGCATATGTGCCATGGGAAAGATACATGTCATTAAAAATCTTATTTTTTTTGTAGTTCTGTCTGTTCCTCTCCACAGCTTCTTTAGTTGCTTTAATTTTTGAAGAGTGATATATATCCTCCTCTTAATTTCCCTCGTATCTCCATTATTAATTAATTAGTAATGATCCAAGATATTGAAAACTCTCCACCTCTTCCAGTTTGTCCTCGTTGATATATATATTTCAGCTGCCTTATTTGTTTTGTCACTTGTCATCAATTTAGTTTTCTTTGCATTAAGATAGAGGTCTTGCTCTTCATTATTCTTATGGACTGACATAATTAGTTCTTCCATTCCTTTTTGTGTTATGGATAGTAATAATGTGTCATCAGCATATCTAATCTCCTGTATTTCATAGCCTCCAGTTTTTATGGCATCAAAACATTCCTTATTATATTCACAGTATACAAGTTAAATAAGTACGGTGGCAATATGCAACCCTGATGGACTCCTTGTTTTTATGTCAAAGCAAGTTGTTGTTTCACCATTTATTCTTACTGCTGCTTGTTGGTCTAGACACAGCAGTGATATTAATTGTGTCACCCGCGTGTTGGAAATCCTGTTTTTTTTTTGTCCATTATTTCCCAAAGTTTCTGGTGTTGTACACAATCAAATGTCACTACAGCATTTGAAATAGGAATGCCAGCACCTGCTCTCACTGCCTTTGTTCTCCTAAGGAAACCCCTAGGTGTAGATGACCTTTTTTTTTTTTCTTTTCTAGAGAGGTTGGTGTACAGAATCGGTTATTATTCTGGAAGGTTTTTTTTTTGTACACAGTGAACCAGATATTTTGAGACATTGTTATCAGAAATAAATTTGTGTGAAGTTTTTACCTGACAGTACAGTGAAAGTTTAATGGAATTGTTAAAAAAAAAAAATTACTCTGAACAGAAATAGTTATGTCTAGCACAGATTAATTATATTTATTGTTACTAGACTGCCATTGTTATATAAAATAAGTTTTTGTTTAAACAGCTTAAAAATAACCCCCCCCCCCCCCCCACATGATACATTTTAAATGTAATAAAATTTGTAAGGTTTTTTTTTTTTTTCAGTTTCTTGATTAACTTCATGAGGGAATGTAAAACTTTGTATATAAAAACTTAAAAATTGAAATATTCAGTGTAAATCAACATATTTTTTTTTTGTTTCAGTCTTCTAGAAAGTAGAAACTTTTTAAAAAAAATTGAGACAGATTTTTAAAAAACGTGAAATAGTTGAAAATTTTTATGTGTTTCGGCAAGATTTTTGCTTTGTCTTGCTGTGGTGAAATGAGAGCATCTTGTGTGAGATTGCTAATCGTAGGTAATGAATTTTAAAATGTCAGGCTTCAGAACTCTTTCATCATTGAAGAAGTATAAATTTGTTCAGGACTCTTTCATCATTGAAGAAGTATAAATTTGTTCAGGACTCTTTCATCATTGAAGAAGTATAAATTTCTCATGAAATGAGACATTTATTCCACTTCATTCTCAGATACAGGCCAGTTTGTTTTACAAGCAAGCGTGGACAAGCGAACCACATCACATGCTCGTATCATTTGGTCATGTGCCTGGTCACATGATGACAGGTTCTTCTTCACAGCGTCCAGGGATAAAAAGGTGTGGCTTATTCATTACTCTGAAATCTCATTTTGCTTCCTTTCAAAGTTTACTTCTGTGAAAAAAAATTTTTGTATTTTGCATATTTATGTGCAGATGGCTGTCAACATAAATAAAAATCTTACTTACATAAGAAATTACCAACAGATATAAAGCATCTACACAAAGCATTGGAAATCATATGAAGGTCAAGTAAATGCAGGAGCAAGCAAGCAAACCTCAAAAAAGCAAGATGGTGACCAAGTTAGTGAGTGATTTGGTCACAGCTGGGAGATAAATCATGCGAGACTTGGGTCAATATAGATAGAAAAGGATATCTTGCACAAACAGTATTACAGTCCCAAAAAATGAAACTTTAGAATAGGAGGAGTATCCACAGTTTCAGAATTATCAGCTTAGGTCAGACAAGAATAGTTTTCTAGGTCAGGTGTTCAAGACAAGAGGTGGCAAATATAAGCATGAACTAGGGGAAAGTAAATATTAACGAGAGAGGAGAAAAAAAAAGAGAAAGAGATATCGCAAACTTGTTTTAATTGACTTGGAGGTGAAATTAAGAATGATATGGAAGTATAAAGGAGGACAATCACACATGAAAAAGATTTCAGCATATCTATTGTGGTGACTACTGTAAAAGATCTTGTATAAGAGGCTGTGAAAGGAACTGCAGCCATGAAGCTGATAATAAAAAAAAAACACGAAAGAGCAATAAGTGAGGTGAAAAAAAAACAAACTATTGATGCTGCTGTTTATTATAGAACTGCATACCTAGACTCAGCGAGGAAAGGAACTGGTCACCCTACCTCATACGCTGATGACCCAGCATAATGAGGTCTCTAACGCTTCACCCCCTACGGCATTTGCTATGGGACTATCTTTACTTTTTACTTATACCTAGACTATATGGAATACCATCTAAAATTGTCAACATCATCAGAGATCTCTACAACAGATATGTTTGTGCAGTCACAACAGAAGAAGGAATGAGCGTATGGTTTCAGACTGAAACAGGTGTGAAACAACAATGTATATTATCTCCATTGCTTTTTGGAATTGCCATAGACTTTATAATGAAAAGATGCTGTACAGGTAAAACAAGCATTGATATGGGACCCAAATAGAAGATCTTGATTTTGCTGATGACATAACTCTTATCAGTGACAATGTGAAATCGATGCAGGAAAAAACAGATTCCCTGTCTTCCTTGGCTAGCAAAATAGGTCTTGAAATTAACAAAGACAAAACAAAAATAATGAAACTTCTCATTAATCAGGAAGGAAAAATATACGTAGAAGGAACGGTTGTTGATGAAGTAAACCAGTTTGCATACCTTGTACATAGACCAGGATGGTTACACCAGGAAGGAAGTTAGAATTCAAATTGCAAAAGCAGTATTGCCCTTCAAAAATGTTGAGAACATATGGAATTCAAAAGTTATAAGCACATAAATCAAGTTAAAATTATTCAGTTCAAATATGATATCCATCCTCATTTAGGCATGTGAAAGCTGGATATCAACTAAAGAAATCAACAAGAAATTAGACTCTAAGCGCCTAAAGAAAATACTTTGTATAAAGTGGAATGAATTCAAGAACAACGCAGAGATAAGACAGATGAGCAAACAACCTGTCTCATGGGTGATCAGAAAAAGATGGACATATGTAGGCCATGTGATGAGAAGAAACAATCAGAGAATACCAAAACAAGCTATCAAGTGGAGCACAACAGGCCGAAGAAAAAGAGATCGACCGCGTGAAACTCTAAAGAAGACATTGTTAAGAGAAGCCACTTTAGTGGGATGTTGATACCTTGATGAAGTTAAAGACTTGCCGAGAGCAGGAAAACTTGGCAAACAACTATGCGAGTCCTATGCGACATTTAACGGCATGGGAAGGATGGAAGATACCTAGTATTCTGTCATACATGTTTGTGTTATAGGGCTTATAGGGTATGTTATGAGTAGAGAAAGAGATAGGAGTCTGAGGGGGGCTGGGAGGAAATCCATCGTGTGTGTGTGTGGGGGGGGGGGAGAGGAAATCATCTTCCATAGAGGGTTGTGGAATGTATTAATTACACAAGTCAGGAACTATCTGTATTTGAAAAACAGCTCCTGAAATAAAATGATTGAAGAGATACCCTTTAAGCTATTTTGGCTTCTCAGTTTAAACATTAGTACAAAGAAGCTAAAAAAAAAAAAAAAGTTCCAACATTGTTAAAGGTACTTCAAGTACTTTTATAATAGCAAGGTCTGATTTGTGTGGAAATGGGCTGCACTTCTGTACTGTCTTCAACAGGTTCTTGTTTGGTCAACAGATTCTGTAGTACGGTCTACAACATCATCACCGCCTGCACCTGTAGGGTCTCTGACATTGTCTGATTCTGTGACAGCAGTGTCTCTTGCACCTGTATTTGTTCTGAATGACAGGTAGTGTAGCAAGTTGCTGTTCTGTGGGCTTTATTGCAGCCAGATTGGTTAAACTTTGGTTACCTAGGTGTCATCATGTTCTTTTTTTTTTTTTGTCACAAAACCTTTGTCATTGACTATTACAGAGTAATGTGCAATCTTGTAAACTTAGTTATTGTCTGATTTCTAGTGCTACAAATATTGAATGGGAATTGCCTGAATTATACTTTTAAAAATACTCTATTTCAGTGCACCAGTTGGAAAAGTTATTCACATAGGAACAAAACTCAAATTAATAGTACTGATTGACACATATTGCTGTTTAATGCATGTTATCTGCCAAATATTGGAAAGAGTAGACCCTTTTAATTCACAGTATCGCCACCTCATTTTGTTGTAATAAATTTATGAATCTCTTTCACTTGCAGCAGAATCATTTGACTGTAAATACTCTGTATCTTACATCCTTCCTATGCCGCTAAATGTCACATAAGGCTTGCATGGTAGCTTGCCAAGATTTCCTGTCTTTGGCAAGTTTTTCAGTCTCATCAGGGGATGTTATACCCATTGAACTGGCCTCTCTTAACAATGTCCTCTTTAGAGTTTCACGTGGTCGACCTCTTTTTCTTCTGCCTGTTGTGTTCCACTTGATAGCTTGTTTGGGGATCTTCTGATTGTTTCATCTCTTCACGTGACAGACATATGTCCATCTTCTTTGTATGAGTGTCATTCTTTCGTGTCTTATTTGAAATTGTGCTCTTAATATACAACTGTTCACTATATTTTGTATAGCAGCATTTAATTTAGATGTGGTGATGGATGAAATTTGGCTTATAATTATATGTACATGATTTTATATCCAGAATCTACATCCTTTCTATCAGCTGCTTTCAGAAAAACTTGTTAGGGAGTAATACCATGTAAGAAATGGTAAAATTTGTTATGAAAATTTCCAGGTACTTTGTGGCCCTGGCTTTGGATGATGGCCAGATTTTCCTGTATACATGGTCACCTGGTTCAGGTGATGCCAGCAGTGAGTGGAAACTGGTTGCATTGCTGAGTCAGAGGTAGGTATAGCCTGGTGTTATATGATGCCTCAGGGAAGTTCATTTCAAATTTTTTTGTTTCAGACATGTAGTAGTTGATATTAACAGTATTGTATAGAGAAAAATCAAAATGGAAAAATACACATAGAAGGGACAGATATTGAAGAAGTCAATCAATTTGCATACCTTGGCAGCTACATAGACCAGGATGGTGACACTAGAAAGGAAGTTAGGATCAGAATTGCAAAAGCAGCATCAATCTTCAAGAATCTTGAGAACATATGGAATTCAAAAGTTATAAGCACAAAAACCAAGTTAAGACTATTCAATTCAAATGTAATATCCACCTCATTTATGCATGCGAAAGCTGGAAAACAACTAAAGAAATAGAAAAGAAATTAGACTCTTTTGAAAACAAATGCCTAAGGAAAATACTCGGCATCAAGTGGAATGAATTCAAGAACAATGCAGAGATAAGACAGATGACTGAACAACAACCAGTCTCACGGGTGATCAGGAAAAGGAGATGGACATATGTTGGCCACTTGATGAGAAGAAATGAGCAGAGAATCCCAAAACAAGCTATCAAGTGGAACACAACAGGCCGAAGAAAAAGGGGCAGACCGCGTGAAACTCTGAAGAGAACATTATTAAGAGAGGCCAAGTTAACAGGCATAAAATCCTTTGATGAGGTTGAAAGACTCGCCGAAGACAGGAAAGATTGGCGAACTACTTTGCGAGCCCTATGTGACGTCTAACGGCACGGGAAGGATATAAGATATAAGATACCTAGGCTATATAGAATACCATCTAAAATTGTCAACATCATCAGAGATCTCAGAGATAATGTTTGTGCAGTCACAACAGAAGAAGGAATGAGCATATGGTTTCAGACTGAAACAGGCGTGAAACAACGATGTATATTATCTCCATTGCTTTTTGGAATTGCCATAGACTTTATAATGAAAAGATGCTGTACAGGCAAAACAAGCATTGATTGGGTACATGGGACCCAAATAGAAGATCTTGATTTTGCTAATGACATAACTCTTATCAGTGACAATGTGAAATCGATGCAGGAAAAAACAGATTCCATGTCTTCCTTGGCTAGCAAAATAGGTCTTGAAATTAACAAAGACAAAACAAAAATAATGAAACTTCTCATTAATCAGGAAGGAAAAATATACATAGAAGGAACAGTTGTTGATGAAGTAAACCAATTTGCATACCTTGTACATACTTGTACATAGACCAGGATGGTTACATCAGGAAGGAAGTTAGAATTCAAATTGCAAAAGCAGCATTGCCCTTCAAAAATGTTGAGAACATATGGAATTCAAAAGTTATAAGCACATAAATCAAGTTAAAATTATTCAGTTCAAATATGATATCCATCCTCATTTAGGCATGTGAAAGCTGGATATCAACTAAAGAAATGGACAAGAAATTAGACTCTAAGTGCCTAAGGAAAATACTTTGTATAAAGTGGAATGAATTCAAGAACAACGCAGAGATAAGACAGATGAGCAAACAACCTGTCTCATGGGTGATCAGAAAAAGATGGACATATGTAGCCCATGTGATGAGAAGAAACAATCAGAGAATACCAAAACAAGCTATCAAGTGGAGCACAACAGGCCGAAGAAAAAGAGATTGACCGCGTGAAACTCTAAAGAAGACATTGTTAAGAGAAGCCACTTGATGAAGTTAAAAGACTTGCCGAGAGCAGGAAAACTTGGCAAACAACTATGCGACGTTTAACGGCATGGGAAGGATGTAAGATACCTAGTATTCTGTCATACATGTTTGTGTTATAGGGCTTATAGGGTATGTTATGAGTAGAGAAAGAGATAGGAGTCTGAGGGGGGCTGGGAGTAAATCCATCGTGTGTGTGGGGGGGGGGAGGAATCATCTTCCATAGAGGGTTGTGGAATGTATTAATTACACAAGTCAGGAACTATCTGTATTTGAAAAACAGCTCCTGAAATAAAATGATTGAAGAGATACCCTTTAAGCCATTTTGGCTTCTCAGTTTAAACATTAGTACAAAGAAGCTAAAAAAAAAAAAAAAGTTCCAACATTGTAAAAGGTACTTCAAGTACTTTTATAATAGCAAGGTCTGATTTGTGTGGAAATGGGCTGCACTTCTGTACTGTCTTCAACAGGTTATTGTTTGGTCAACAGATTCTGTAGTACGGTCTACAACATCATCACCGCCTGCACCTGTAGGGTCTCTGACATTGTCTGATTCTGTGACAGCAGTGTCTCTTGCACCTGTATTTGTTCTGAATGACAGGTAGTGTAGCAAGTTGCTGTTCTGTGGGCTTTATTGCAGCCAGATTGGTTAAACTTTGGTTACCTAGGTGTCATCATGTTCTTTTTTTTTTTTTTTGTCACAAAACCTTTGTCATTGACTATTACAGAGTAATGTGCAATCTTGTAAACTTAGTTATTGTCTGATTTCTAGTGCTACAAATATTGAATGGGAATTGTCTGAATTATACTTTTAAAAATACTCTATTTCAGTGCACCAGTTGGAAAAGTTATTCACATAGGAACAAAACTCAAATTAATAGTACTGAATGACACATATTGCTGTTTAATGCATGTTATCTGCCAAATATTGGAAAGAGTAGACCCTTTTAATTCACAGTATCGCCACTCATTTGTTGTAATAAATTTATGAATCTCTTTCACTTGCAGCAGAATCATTTGACTGTAAATACTCTGTATCTTACATCCTTCCTATGCCGCTAAATGTCACATAAGGCTTGCATGGTAGCTTGCCAAGACTTCCTGTCTTTGGCAAGTTTTTCAGTCTCATCAGGGGATGTTATACCCATTGAACTGGCCTCTCTTAACAATGTCCTCTTTAGAGTTTCACTTGGTCGACCTCTTTTTCTTCTGCCTGTTGTGTTCCACTTGATAGCTTGTTTGGGGATCTTCTGATTGTTTCATCTCTTCATGTGACAGACATATGTCCATCTTCTTTGTATGATTGTCATTCTTTCGTGTCTTATTTGAAATTGTGCTCTTAATATACAACTGTTCACTATATTTTGTATAGCAGCATTTAATTTAGATGTGGTGATGGATGAAATTTGGCTTATAATTATATGTACATGATTTTATATCCAGAATCTACATCCTTTCTATCAGCTGTTTTCAGAAAAACTTGTTAGGGATTAATACCATGTAAGAAATAGTAAAATTTGTTATGAAAATTTCCAGGTACTTTGTGGCCCTGGCTTTGGATGATGGCCAGATTTTCCTGTATACATGGTCACCTGGTTCAGGTGATGCCAGCAGTGAGTGGAAACTGGTTGCATTGCTGAGTCAGAGGTAGGTATAGCCTGGTGTTATATGATGCCTCAGGGAAGTTCATTTCAAATTTTTTTGTTTCAGACATGTAGTAGTTGATATTAACAGTATTGTATAGAGAAAAATCAAAGCATCTTACATAGAGTGAGTATATTCTGAGAAAATATTGCTTGCTGTATCCAGTTGTTAAGAAAGGCCAAATTAATAGGCATAAAATCCCTTGATGAGGTTGAAAAGCTCGCTGAAAACAGGAAAAATTGGCGAACTACCTATGTGATGTTTAACAGCATGGGAAGGATATAAGATCCAAGTGCTACATTGTACATGAGTTGTAATGATATTTAAGAGCAAATTATCATCTTTGTTTTATATAAAGAGTATCAATATTACATTCTCTTCCAGTTTTGCTCACCATTTGACTGTGACACGTCTGGCATTTCGCCCTCAACTCGGGAAACTGGGATACTCACAGGACAGTTCAAGATGGCTGCAGCTGGCAAGTTGCGGGCAGATCATGCTGTTAGGGTTTATGATATTGATCTCTTGACATTATAATTTTTTTTTTCTGTTCGGTCAGGCCAGTGATTGTGTTAGTATTCTAAATGGAGTTAACTAGTGTACGTGCCTTTATTTTTTTTAGCATTGCATCTGGAGTGACTGCACCGAAATACTACATCATTGAAGAGCATGCGTAGATAAAATTGGCAGAGAAATGCAGTCGCTTAGAAACTGGACCCTGTAAAGCACAAATGACTCATTCTTACTGTGGCCAGCAATGTTGTTTGGTGGAACAGTCTGGGAGAAACTGCTCAGCAAGAAGCCAGCCATCATTAACATCTGACACACACTTTTCATCTGAAAAAAAGATGTAGAGGCTGCTATGCTCGTTACTCTGTGACTGTATGGACTGATCAGTTTATTAAACAAAAACACTCCTTGGTTTTTTTTGTTTTTTTTTAAGAATATAAAATATTTGTGATGGTTCTTTCAGGTTACCCTACTTGTGTGTTAAGGACAGCTGTAAAGCTGTGATCAGAGGGAACTTAATTTTCAAAATTTAACCCCTTGAATCCAAATTCCCAAGTGATGATGCATCATCATCATCTTCAGATTTTCTGAGGTTCTGCTTGAATTGGTCAGTTTTGTGTTATAATTTTAACACTTTGTGGACCACAGTTATTTGCCCTGAAAAACCCCAGTTCCCAGCCATTTTTCTGAAAAATGAACTTTTTTGAGTGGACTTAGAAAAACATGCATATCTTTACTCACCATTGAGATAAATTGATCCAGGTTGGTAGACAGACTCCAAGACCCTCTAGTACTTCTTGAGTGTGTGATATCTTGTTAAACAATTATCTGAATGCAATAGGACTTGACAACTTTGACAAAAAAATTTTGTTTCACTCTTTTCCTCATTGACCAAGCACACTGCACTTCCTAGATGATGCTTTTTTAGTGCCTTCATCCTCAGGATTCACCAGAACATGATCCTTTACTATTCCAGACAATCACTGTTGTGCATTGTTGATATCATGCGAACAGGTCTTTCGTCTTTCCTTCATCAGTCGAAAGCTGCTGCTTCGGTTTATACAACTCTTGAAATTTAGGCAAAAAATAATCCAGCAGAGGTTTTATTTTGCTAATTCTACTTGTTTCTGGAAATGTCTGAGAGTTGTCAGAGAAATGCAGAAGTGTCACAAGATGCTCAAATTTAGCTCTGCTAATTGTTTTTGAAAATATTGGTGTTTCCAGAAGAGGGTCTGTTGTCCAGTAATATTTTCCAGTGTGGCTTCCTAGTCTGGCCCATCAAAATGATCAATCCAAAGAATTTGTTCATATCTGAATGTGTTATATTTTCAGACAAAAAGGCAGTAATTTTTCATATGTTGTGTCTGTGCACAGTATACATTTTCATGATGAGGTAACAGTTTTAAAAAAATCATTGCCAAACATTGTACTGAAAATTTCCTCCATGCTGCCTGGTTTGTTTACATTCACTGAAACACCAGAATTTCCTAGAAATTTTTCAAGAACTGGTGTAGAATCAATGTTACTCCACACACATATATCACCGCTAACTATATCACATAAAAAATATGAAATACTTACTGTTTAAGCATCATATCCTGACATTGAATAAATCACACTGTCACTTGAATTTTCACTTCTGACACAGCAACGCTGTGCCTAGTTATCGTATTTTTAATCCGATCGCCATCACAGAAATCACTTTGAAACACATCACTTTCATTACTAGAATCATTAAACAGTGATTTTTATTCATCACTAGGGTAGTCTGACAAACAATTCAGGGCATAATTCATTGTACATTGCAGTTTCGTCGAGCGAAACGTGCTCCGCCATTTGCACAAAATGTCGACTTGGCGAGATCTTGTAAACACGTGTTCCCGACAGCTAAAGCTGCGAGATTTCTATTTTTTTTAAAGTTGCGAAGATTAAAAACAATATTTTATTATATTAACTTTGCAGTAAAAATACAGACAACCAAAAATTACTTTAAATAACACACTAGAAACAGTTTAAATAAGACGACCATCAAAAACGGCAAATCCGCCTTTCTGCCAACAACGCACGGAAACCGGAAAAACGGATTTCCCCGTCTTTGGCCCGGGAAAGTGTTAATACAATACAGTCATTTGTTAACCTGAACAGAGCTTTCAGAAACTTCATGGGGGGAACCTGAATAAAGCTTTCAGAAACTTCATGGGGGAACCTGAACAGAGCTTTCAGAAACTTCATGAGTGAAACAAAGGTTAAACCCTCAAACTTTACCCCCAAAAATCACACCTAATGTGAACACCCTGTCCAATGAGATATTCTCATGAAAGAAAAAAAAATTTACCACAGGTTGATTTTTTTTTCTTTTAACTGCCATAACTGCATATGATTTAGTTCAATTGATGTGCACATATTTCCAAAGTGGAGTAAAAATGTGCCACCAGTAACAAGATGGAGGGTGTCCATCTGATAATATTGCAGGTTTTCCCCATTTTAAGGGCTTGGGGATCTGTGTGGATGGAGAAAGGTAAAGGTGCGGGAAGCTTTGTGTTGGCTTTCTCTTGAAGGCCCTAGACTGCAGGTCAAAATGTTAATAGGATACCCTATTAAAGAGTATTGAAGAGTATACTTTCCTTGACCTACTGAAACATTGGAAGTGGATGAGTAATGTTAAAAACTATGGACATATCTCACACTATGGCAACTACAGGACAATACATGTATGCTTTTGAAAGTTCAACAATTAAATCGTTTATACAGGGATAGCCTGAAATGGCAACAAACATACATTTAAAAACATACTTAAAAGTATCCAGAATTTTGTTTTAAATCAAAAAATCATATTTAACCAATAAAAGTGCTCATTCATTTTTTTTTTTTAATTCTACATTATTTTTCATCCATATTTGCTATTTTTAAAAAGAAAAAGGGCGCCAATTGAAGAAATGATTCTGGGTAGTTCATTTCAATCAATTCTGTATATACAAAAGTCAGTGAAGTCCACGTCTCACCCTACATATGAATCAGTAGTTCCCACATCTGTTACACATAATGACAATTTTATATAGTTAAAGTAGACTATCAAAAGACAGGATGCAAATTTTCAGATTCTCAAATAGTACTTTTAAAATTCAAATTTTTGAAGAAATAAAGACAAGATGCCCAGATAAACTTTGAGAGTTTATTCATTAACAAATAAAATGTGTTTCATTTATCAAAACTATAAGTTCTAAAGTCAAACCTGACAAAGGTGACAGTTTTTAAAAGTTTTCACTACGAAAAAAGAGCATTTAATGCCTGTACAAGGCATAAGAAAAAGAAAAATATGGCATGCAAATTAAAGCAGAAGTTATATGCTTTATATGAATTTTTGTTTGTTTATTAACGAAACTCAAATAAAATATAAAGTTAAAAAAAGTCTGCTAATTTGAAAAAATTACAAGTTTTCCCAAAATCTCGACTCCAGGCTGGTTCAGATTTTTAATGTAATATGAACTTCTGACAAGCTACAACTGGCTCCTTTACCTTTTACAGATACCTCAGTGAATCATACAATATCCTAATGGAAGGATTCTTTAATTCCATCAAGATCAGTGGAATATATAGTCATATGGTGCTTCTTCAATATAGCTATTACTTGATGAACTAGAAAGCCTATTTGTTGAAAATAATCATATGATGACACTCAAAGTGGATGATTCATATTAATACCAAATTCCACAGCAAAGTTTCAAAGTCCATCTTGGGTATTTAGAATAAAAATTAAACTTACATGCACATTTCATTCTGAGCACAGAACATATATTATCTGTAACGGCCACAACAAAGTTCACTCAATGGGAACAAAAAAGCTGGCCCTTACATCTTTATGCCATTCCTTTAGGTCTGGATAATGACCTGTTTCCTACAGTATTAGAATCTACTGCTTTTACTTCCTAACTAAATCTCCTTATATGACCTTTTGTTTTCTGTATTTATTGTTCTTCTTTGCCAAAGTCACATTACCAGGATTTTTTTTGGAAAGGCAGATTATCAAATATAAAAGGACAATCACATTCAAACCTTCCAGCATACACCAATTTAACTATGTCTGCTAAGTGGTTGATGGTAGCATTCCTGGCTACTTGCATGGGGGAAGAGAACTATAGCTTCAGTCCACTGTGCGCTAACAAAACATGCAAGTGCATGGCTTTGATCGAACAGCTTCAGAATATTATGCTGTCAGATGTCGCAAGTGAAAATATTTGTCATAAACTCAAGAACACAGCAAAGAAATGTCTGTATCAGGTAGATGGCACACAGAAATTGGTTTTGTTTGTATGGCACAAACACTCCATGGTTTGAAATGACAAAAATGAGACTAATACCAGTGTTCCATCTATCCATTTATAAAAATGCAACTAATTTATCTACCTCATTCTGCAGCCCTACATGACTTAAAATTTGGACTGTGCTGCTACTTCAAATAAACAGTCTTATTCTGTAGAGAAAATGATGCAGCAGAGTCCATGAGCCAAGACACAGGCAGACATGACATACGCTGGGCCTCCACGAATGGTGGATCTGGACAAATGTCATCATACACTACAAAGATGGAACAGTCTGCAAGGTCACTAGAGGGCAGAGCATGGAAGGGGACAGTGTATGGGTAATCATCCAAACTGTAAAGCCTAGGCTCTCGTGTTAGAATGGTTCCACCTGCCAGTTTGACAAGGCCGATTAGTTCCTCCCTTGTAGGCGTTGGATAGCTGAATTTGCCATGAAAATAAAACTGACAGCCATCAAAAAGGCCTGGTAACTGAAAAAAAAAACAAAAAAACTGTTTAACACTGGGTCAGAAAAACCTCAAACAGCTTAACACAAGGGTTCTTTGGAAAGGTGTGTTAATGAGCAGGACCCTTCTTAGCCTTTTTTTTTTTAACATGTTTTATCTATAAACTGTTGCCTACTGTTCAGCTGCTTCTTAAACACATGTTGGCTCTGGAGTAATACAGTCAAGAAAGTAATATTTAGTTAGCCTTCTTTCATTCTTGCAATTATATAGGTAACTTTTTTTTTTTTCGAATCTAACTTTCCCAAAACATTCTCAAAAGTACTCTGAAGTACTGCAGTATTATGAACAAGTTTTGAGGTACTGCAGTATAATTAACACATTTTTTTGTTCTACTATTATGAACAAGTTTTGAGGTACTGCAGTATAATTAACACATTTTTGTTCTATCTCCCTGGAACTGTGAACATAATGGTTTTTGAAGTTGATGTGATGAAGGTTGTTCCAATATAAGCATTTAGTCAATGGTTTTTGCTGTGGCTAATTCTTGCAGGCCTAGAGTGGAGCTCAAAAGCAGAAAAAAAAAAAAAGGTGCAAAGCATCTTTTGCAGCCTTCATCGCCATGGGGGACGAACCACAGTGAGCCTGGGCAGTGAAAGCAACAACGGTGAAGTGTGATATGGTCTTGGTCAGCTATGCTTCGCTGTCACTCTAGCACTGACTTCTTCACTCCTGTGATGAACAAGTGAACCAGATGTCTGAAGCTGTGGAAGCCACTCTCTTGTCTCTTCAAGCTGCCTCCTACTTCCTTCTACTTGACCTAAGTACTACAAAGGTCAACTACAACCAGGCGGCCATTACTTCACATCTTCAATGCCTTTCTTGAACTTCTCTAATGATGATGATTGCAGACTGCTATTTTCAGAGAGCAAGAATGTGATATGTGAGTCTTAGCATAAGAAATATGACCCTGCTCTTTTGTTTCACCACACTGGCAGAAGATTCTACTGCAAGTGTGATACACTGCAGGCAATCTTTCAGTACCACAAACTGTTTCATTTTCCTTTCACCATCCTGGACATTCCGAATCATGATCATGTTTTTAAAATAATCATTCCTGGTGATCAAACTTGAAAAAAAAAAAAAAAAAAAATCCATTACCTGACACCGTCTGTTTTGTCTGGCAGCTTTGGGCGCCATGGTGCCTGCGTTACTGGTGCAGCCTGCTACTTCGAAGGCTTCTTCTGGAACTTTTCTGTTCAGTTCTAAACATGATCTCAGCCCTGCCAGGAAATATATGCTATTACTGAGAAAGTGAATGAATTTTCTGTTGCATCATTGGGTCAAATGTGAAGTTGTAAGTGAATGAATTGGGACCCTAAAATTTTAGGGAGCGTCTACTCACACAAGATTTTAGTGTCCTGAAAGTCTCAGCCCCGGGTTATTCACATAGTATCCATTGTGCACATCTTGTCTCGATTTCTACGCATACATTTTTAGTTAGGATTTAGGTCAGGGACCACAGGGCAAGCACAATCACAGAGTAGGTCAGTTTACAAATAGCCTAAACCCTGGCCTCCGACAACTACGTCCTAAAACACACATACTTTAACCAAAACAAGAGAAAGATAAGCCCATCACGGACTGGACTTCGACTTTTTGTGTGTGCTACATCCACACATTTCACCACAGTTTTGTTCATAAATGAAAGCTGATACAGGAATATAGTAACCAAATCCATTTCAAATCATGGGAAGCAAAGATAACTGCTAGACTGTTAGTGGGGTCATCAAGTAAAAGCCTATACCACCTTTCCATTGCTGGTCCTAGCAACAGGCTCAACCTAGCCTGGCTAAAGGAAAAAAGACTCATTGTAGTTCCCCAAGATGGCAGAGTCTACTGATGAGTTTTTTTGTGTTTGTTTTTGTCCATTCCAAGTCATCAAGCAAGCCAATGTAATCCACACTACCACATAGAATGAGAGGAAAGTTCAAAAGCAATACTGGAGAACACGCAAATCAAAATGAAAAAATAATTAAGAAAAGGCTCTAAAAAATGTTCCAGAGGCAATAGTTTTTCTAATGCGCTCTTTTTTTTTTTTTAAAAGTACTGAAAGTCTCACTGACCTGACAAGCAATCAATTAATGTATGCAGGAAACCACTAGTGAGAGAGTGTGACAACAAAACTCCTTAGAACACTGGAGGAAGTTCCACTCTCACCCCTCCAGACAAGTGTTTCAGCCCTATAGGGCCCTTCCCTGGGTCATGACCCCCCCCCCCCCCCACCCCCCGGGGTCTGTGCACTTATCACTGAAGAGACTTGGATGTTTATGTAACCAAGACCTGACAGAACTGGGAACACACTAAGATCTGCTACTGAATAAGCTACACTGAACTGGTTTCACAGTATTTTCAGCCATGCACATTATTCTCTCAAAAATTTGCCACCAAAAACCATCCTGCATCTTATAATGTGCCAAAGTTCCTCAAAAGCTAACTGTTCATCCCATACCTGCAAATATGTGTGTATTTCATACTATGGTGGAGCATATACATTAAAAAATTTAATTAATATACAAGATCTGACAATTAAGTAATGAGACTGATTTTATTATGGCCAAGACAAAAATGGCATCTATGAAGCGAAGCATGGAGTCCAGAGAGGCAACCTTCATCTATGACCTGGCAGCTTTTCATCACTGCCCAATAAGCAGACGACAAACAAGCCACCATTTTGTTGGCCTAGCCAGAAGTGCATTGTTAAGTAATCAGCATGGAGCAAAAAGCTAACATTAAATTCTGTTTAAAACATGGAAAAAGTGCCACTGAGACAGTTGAATTGATGTGAGAAGTTTATGGGGATAATTGTTTATCTCGTGCACAGATGTTAAGGTGGTATTCACGATACAAAAGTGGTGTGGAAACGATTACAAATGCCAATAGACATGAACGCCCAATTTCTGTTTGTAATGAGAAACTCATTGCAAAAGTCAGAGAACATATACAAGATCGTTGCTTGACTGTGGGGATGATGGCAGATGAATTTGGTGTTAACCGAGAGACCATTCATAAAATGTTAGTGGAAGATTTGGGCAAGAAAAAGCTGCTTGCCGGTTTGTACCACATTCGTTGTCTGATGACCAAAAGCATCAGCGTGTTGAGTACGCAAAAAACATCATCAAAACATGTCGCAGAAATAATCATTTCTTAAATTTAATTGTTGCAGAGGATGAAACATGGATTTTCCGCTATGATCCCACAATCAAATGCCAAAGTGCTCAGTGGAACTCATCATCACCACCAAAGAGGCAAAAAAATTCATCTTCAAAAGTCGAAAGTAAAGACAATGTTGATGTGCTTCTACAACAGCAAAGGAGTTATTCACAAAGAATTTATTCCATAGGAACAGACTGTTGCTGCCAAAGTTTATTTAAGTATTTTGAAACACCAGTTGAAAAGGACTCTCTGAGTCCGACTCGAGTATTCAACACCTGGCAGTTCATGATGATGCACTGGTTCACCAGGCAGTAGTTGTACAGGAATTTTTGGCCCAAAAACAAGCATGTGTTCTCAACCATCCACCCTATTCCCCAGATTTGTCTTCCTGCGATTATTTTCTATTCCCAAAATTAAAGTTACCAGTGAAGGGGCACTTTTTGACGATACTGATAACATCCAAAGGGCAATAACATCGAGTTTAAGGGTCATACCAACAGAAAAACTGCAAAGGTTGTTGCAGTGTTTGTTAGATCATGCCACTCGCTGTATCAATGCACAAGGGGCTTACTTTGAAAAAAAAATACAGGTTATATCTTCAACTGTTGTTTATTTTATTTTTTATGTAATAAGTTTCATTACTTAATTGTCGGACCATGTATATCCTTATATGTGCTGCTTACACTCTGCACTGACAATCCATCTTCCAGCCATGACAGCATTCAAGTACTTAAGAGTTCTTGGGCACATGCCTTCTGCATTAACTCCAGTAACAAGGTGAGTTACTGCAGGGAAAACAAAGTCAGAGAATGATCACTGCTAGCGTTACTAGACATGGACACTTAACAAAACAGCTGAAAAACACATAAATGCCTTTGAATGTAAATGCTACAGAAGAGTTCTTCAAATATCATAGACACAAAAACAGAATAAATATATCCATACTACAAGAACTTAATGTTGAAGAAGGTTGGCTAGTAAGGAAAATTAAACAGAGAAAACTTAAATATTTTAGACATATTAAATGTCATGAGAATTTAGAGAAGAAAGTCTTGGAAGAATATATAATGGGAAAAAGAAAGAGGAAGACCAAGGTGAAGATGGCTCAAGACATCGTTGATGATCTGTGAATTGATGCATCAGCAGCAGAGTACCTTGCTTACAACTGAGAAGTCTACAGGATAGCTATTTGGGAGGCAAAGTTCAGCAAGGGACATACAAATGACTGAGCATTACTAAAGAAAGTCCTATTGGCTTCTGTTACACAATTACCACAGAACTTTTAACACAAATATTAGAACTGAGTGTTTAAAGTGTATATAACTAATTACTCTAAAGATGAAACACAATGATATCAGTTTCACAAAAGCTGAGATGAATAATACTGATATCCATTCAATGGGAAATAAGAATGGTTTATATCGATATTATTCAGACAAGCTTATATGGCAGTAAGAGATACAACATTGTCATCAGAGCTGGTCAAGACCCTATTCTACTTTTAAACTATGCTCCAGCTGCTATATTACAAACAGCATGATAGGAGTGTTTTAAAAAAAAACTCAATGTAATAAAAACAGCCTGACTTACTGGTACTTACAAAGAATGGTTTACATCTGAACAAAACTTTTGTGAATTTTTTCTTTTCAGAAAATTAACAATTTATTTTTAATAATATGTGAAACATCAGTCAATTGTGCAATCATTTACAAGTTTTACTGAACACACATATCAAATACTATTAATTCATTAAGTTGGGTGCATTTATTACAACTAAAGGAAAAGACAACAAATTTGACTCTTAAAAACAAATGCCTAAGAAGAATACTATGTATAAAGTGGAACGAATTCAAGAACAACGCAGAGAAAAGGCAGATGAGTGAACAACAACCTGTCTCATGGGTAATCAGAAAAAGGAGATGAACATACGTGGGTTATATGATGAGAAGAAACAGTCAGAGAATCCCAAAACAAGCTATCAAGTGGAACACAACACGCAGAAGAAAAAGAGGTTGACCACGTGAAACTCTAAAGAAGACATAGTTAAAAGAGCCCAATTTAGTAGGCATAAAATCCTTTGATGATGCTGAAAAGCTCACCGAAAACAGGAAAACTTAGTGAACTATCATGCAAGCCCTTATGTGACGTTTAACGGCGTGGGAAAGATGTAAGATGTATTACTTGCTTGGAACTAAAGTATATATATATGTATATATGTGTATATATATATATATATATATTTTTTTTTTTAAAAGAATAGTATTTTAAGTTAGGAATATAACCCTGGAGCAAAGGTCAAATTATGGTGAATTATGATGGCTGGCTTAAGAAATGTCAGAACTGAAAAAGATTACTTGTACCTAATGCAAAGAAACAAGTGTATGCTCTCTTTCTACACTTGCTATCATATCAGATATTCTCCATTCTTTTCATTTGACCATATCATCTCAGGCAACCAGACTCACAAAACACTATCTTTCCCTCAAATGTATCAGCTAAAAAACTAGCTTACCTTCCAAAGAAAACTCATCCACTACCTTTGAATGTAAAATTTTGGCACATTTCTGCAACATCAATTGCTGATCCTTGGTCAAAGCAGTTCCTAAAAAGCACAATGGCTGCTGCTGATCCTCCACTTCTTCCACCTGTTTTATGATATAAATTCTGGGATTTAACAAGTGGGTTACATGCCATTAGAAATGACTAAAAGTAAAATTCATTAAGTACAGGCATAAAGCTTAAGTCTGGACTGTATAGTCAAGAGAGATACGAGTTTAGAAAAACTAAACAGCATTGCTCTGTTAATTTGGAAAGGTCATTACACAACTTCAAACTGTCGGTAATATAATTAAGATATGATTGGTTTTATGAAAAAAAAGATAGGCTTTCTTCTTGAAACTGTCAAAGTAATTTAGTTCATAAATAGCATATGTCCACAGGAGTGCAAATAAATGTGGTCATGGCTATAAAGCTGTGGAAACTTCACTTTTCTCACAAGTCAAGACAATGTGGTATTTTGACTTCTACTGCAGAGAAGAAATGACAGATGTCAGTTAAAAGACTTTTGTGTGATAGATTAACTCTTCCTCTTGCCAGCATACTTATATTAACACTTCTGGTTTTTCAAGTTTCTGCCAATGTACGATAGCTTTGTTTCATTAAAAACCTGGTTTAACTTTTGATAGTAAACAGTTTAGTGCACATGCCTAGTGATCCATGTCACCATTTTGAATGCATTCTTAACAACGGGGGTCAAATGTTTCGATCGAACGAAAAAATATCAGTTTTTTTTTTGTGTGACTTCGGAGATAAACATGTCCCCTCTGTGACTACACCACTGTTTGTGAATTTACCCCAAGTAGATTTAGACTATTAGATAGACTGGAGAAGCAGTTAGATAATAAATAAATTACATTTAGAAGGTTATTTCAGACATTATTTTAGTATACCACATGATGAGTTTGGATACAAGTTGATCTAGGCATCGCCAATGGAGAGTAGTGCACAAACAGCTAAAATCATCACACTACATATTTTTTCCTTCATTTATGAAATCTTAAATTTACAGATATAGTGATGCATAATACATGTACATAATACGTGGAAATAATTTGTTAATTCACTTTTACAACTATATCCTCTATATATATCAAGACTCGCACTTTTTGTCTGGCCAGATCGGAATGTCTGCATTTGTTGCCAGTGGCATGGGAAGAGTTAATAAACATGGATTTGTGTAAATTCACACATCAATGGATGAAACGCTTCCATAACCAATTTTAGTTTATATTTCCCCGTTTTTAAAGTTGTGAAAGTGAAAGTGAATATATTACTTTTACTATCTTGTTTCTGTAAGTAAAAATTTTAGTTTATATTTCCCTGTTTTTAAAGCTGTCTGAGGTGAAAGTAAATATATTACTTTTACTATCTTGTTTCTGTAAGTAAAACTTGTTTCTGCTATTTTTTGCCATTACTTTCTAAGATCATTTATCTTGTTTTATATTTGGGAGGTGGGGAAAGTCTGCTTATTCCAGAATCTCACTGAAGTGCAAAAAGCTACCAACCATTGCCGTACTTTCTGATGTATGTGATGGTGTAGCACTTGCTGCTAGCAGAATCTCTCTCATCTCATCCGTCTGTGCCTGATCAAGGGGTGTATGTCCATTTATGTTCCTGAGTTATGAATATAATGTAAATAAAAGTTCTCAAAGTGAAAAAAAAATCTGAAAAATACTGAATCATAACTCACATAATAAAATTTTCAGATACTAAATCAAGAAGGCTGGCTAGTAAAGAGGACTAAAGAGAGAAAACTTAAATATTTTGGACACATTAAACATCATGGTAATCTACAGAAGATCTCTGCACATGGATGCATTAGCAGCAGGCCATCTTGCTCACAACCGAGAGGCCTACAGGAGTGCTGTTTGGGAGGCAAGGGACATGCAAATGAATGAATGAATGAACTAAATCAATTTCAGACAATCTCAGAGAAGAAAAAAAAACAGACAAGAAGAGAAAACAAAAACTATGAATGACGAAAGGGATAATTTCACAGATTCATAAACTTCCCTTATTTCATTCAGTATCTGTTCTTTCAGATTTACTACTGATGAAGGTTTTTTTTTCCTCTTCTCTTCTTTAAACTTCTCAGACAAGTTAGACAGCTCTAAAGAACACAACCTGCTGGCATCACCGTACAGCTTGGTCTAGATTAGTACTGATGATGGTCAAGTGTGCTGCCTTTGCTCCTCACGTGAAGAGCCATGTAGCACCAGATACTGGACTATCATTTTTTTTTCCCCACACTGAAAGTATAAGTTACATCCCATACTATTATTCTGTTAACAGGTAAAAGCTTGCCTGCAGCATTTTTACCATTATCTCCATAGCTTTAATGCTGTGACTCCATATGCCCAGTTAATATACATACTGCATTCATTATTATGTGACACCATGTCCCCAGTTAATATACATACTGCATTCATTATTATGTGACACCATGTCCCCAGTTAATATACATACTGCATTCATTATTATGTGACACCATGTCCCCAGTTAATATACATACTGCATTCATTATTATGTGACACCATGTCCCCAGTTAATATACATACTGCATTCATTATTATGTGACACCATGTCCCCAGTTAATATACATACTGCATTCATTATTATGTGACACCATGTCCCCAGTTAATATACATACTGCATTCGTTATTATATGACACCATGTCTCCAGTTAATATACATATTGCACTCATTATTATCATATTTATAAATAAAAATTTCTTTCATCTCCCTGGAACTGCGAGCTGATGTTCATTGCAGCCGAAGTGGGAAAGATGTCGAGGCACAGCACCGTGTTGGTTTGGGAGCGGGTTAAGATGGCTATTCTTTCAGTCTCCGAATAGAGCTAAAAAGCAAGGGAGTGTGCAATGCTTATTTAGAGACTCCACCACCATGGGGACTATGGCAGTCACCTGTCCTGTTAACCAGGCTAGGCCTGTTACTTGGATACCAATGGAGAGGTGGGACAGTCTTGGCTGACTATGCTTTTTTTTTCCAACTGTGACAATAGTGTGTCAACTATATGGGTCTATGACTGCCAAAATGGACAGTGTCTTTACCCTCATAAATAAAAATACAGATCTGCTTTATAAATTGTGTCTTTACCTTGCCAAAGCGTTCGCTCCTTTTGACATCAACAGTCTAACACAATCTAAACGATAATTACTAACAGCATCATGCAGTGGGGTGTCATTGTCAAGACCTGGGGTGTTGACGGATGCTCCATAGTTTATCAGAAGTTCAGCAATGGTGGCATTACCATGGTTTACTGCTTCATGCTTAAATGTAAGACAGATTAAAAATATGATAAAGATGGGGTAAAAAAAAAAAGGGCTGATAGTATACAACTAACTCTCTGAATCAGAATTTTCACAAAAATGGAATAGGCAAATTTTTCACATTTCCCATAATTCCACTATTGTGGATCTCATCTCTACCATATCTATAAATGAGCCACCTGAATCACACAACTATATCAAAACTCATCAGTAGATTTACACTTAATTTAGAACAACGCAATTTATGATCAGGGACACAGGATCAGAGTCACTATTTTGACCTTTCTGTCCTGCTGCATCTTTTTATACTCAATTCTATGACATTCAGGACAAATTCTGCTGAATTAATATCCCCTAGATCCTGAAAGTTAACCATGTACATAGTTCTAATATAACCTTCCCAGTTAAGTTATGGATCTATCAGTTTAGAGGTGGGAACCATTGATGTGTAATACTAACCAAATCATATGCCTTTTCATGAAACAAAAAAAAATGAAAGCTTTGGACGAGATTTTCCATAAAAATAAATGATACTTTTTAAACAGAAAACAAATAAAACCAATGATCTTGAACTTCAAATCTGTATTCAAAAACTTGATTCGTGGTGGTATAGTGGTTAGTGCACTCGGCTGCTGATCAGAAGATTTTGCTCTTGGACTGAATTTTTTTGACCAACCAGTACCGGGGTGAACTCAGCCTCAAAAAATCAGTACCTGGAGTAATACCTGGGAAAATGAAGACAGTGAGGACAGGTGCTGGCATCGCTACCTGGGAGTTTCCTCTTGAAAATAAAGGCAGTGACGACATGAGCTGGTGTCTCTACCTGGGAGTTTCCTCTTGAAAATAAAGGCAGTGAGGACAGGTGCTGGCATCGCTACCTGGGAGTTTCCTCTTGAAAATAAAGGCAGTGAGGACAGGTGCTGGCATCCCTACCTGGGAGTTTCCTCTTGAAAATAAAGGCAGTGAGGACAGGTGCTGGCATCCCTACCTGGGAGTTTCCCCTTGAAAATAAAGGCAGTGAGGACAGGTGCTGGCATCTCTACCTCAAATGCTATAGTAGCCTAGAAATATGAAGGCACTAACACTTCATGCCCCTATGACATCCAAATGCTATGGTACATAGATTTTTTTTTCTTGTTCTTCAGTCTCCCTGTTAAGTGTCAGCTGGTGTTCTTTGCAGTCAATGTGGTGAGGATGTTGAGGCACAGCATCATGTTGGATCAGGAGTAAGTTACAGTGGTTATTTTTTTTTCAGTCCTTGATTGGAGCTAAAAAGCAGGAAGTGTGCAATGCTTCTTTAGCAGGCTCCAACACCATGGGGACTATGGCGTTCCCTGCCCCATTCGCCAGACTAGGCATTTTACTGGAGGCACCAACAGAAATGTGGGTTAGGGTCTTGGTCAGCTATGGTTTGCCAATCCTGATACCAGCATGTCAGCTATGGGTTGCTGATTGCCAAATCAGACAGCATCTTTACTCCTTTATTGAGAAACAAGACTGGTCACAACAAGGAAGGGTAGTGGCCACAACCACAAAATGGTGAAGTCAGAGACACTGGACCAGTGCAGTCTAGACAGGCAACCACCTCTCACTCGATGAGGATATATGAGTATCCTAATCACACTGAGGTTTTCCGGTGAGAAAGTCCAATGCTGGACTGGATGGGCAACCACCTCTCACCCGGCGGGGATATACCGATATACAAAACACGTCGAGGTTTTCTGGCGAGAAAGTCCAACTCTAGATTATACTGGTGCAATGAAAACCACAGCATCATGCAATTCCGCTTCTGTGACCCATCCTCTCAGGGACCACAGGAGGATCACAGGCATAAACTCAGTAGAACCACAGGGCAGTCCTGGTGGTAGAAGCGAACAAAGAAGAAGAAGATATGCATCAATGTAAAATAACACTTACAAGGGGAGTCCACCCTGCATTATCTCTGACATTTGGGTTTGCACCTTCTTCAAGAAGTTTTCTGACTGTCTCAACATCAGCCTGAAAAGATAAGTACGCTTTGAAATCTTATGAAACTGAAGCTTAAATCTCAAGTGTGTTGGAGTTGGAGCATTCCACATGTTATCTCATATGTGCACCATATATGACTAGTAGAATAGGATAACTGGAATACATATTTTCTTATGATCACCATCACAGTTTAAGGATTAAAGAGTTAGATAACACTGCCCTCAGAACTGGCATGACAATGCCTATCAAGATATTATTTGCAACATAGTAAAAACTGAAACATTCTCCCTGTGGTGGAGCTTGCTGAGAAACCTGCCTTTTTTTTTTTTGGTCTGGTCCATAAATTGTGGTAGTTCAGTGACATCATCAATACTTCAAGTATACAGCTGTGGGCAGATACAACAGCAGTTCATGCCACTTGCTTACATACTTTTATAAGAAATACACAAATATTAAAGACAGCTTATGTGAGGTTTCACTATGTCTTCTTCAGCTTGCTGTTGTCAGGTTTTCTGTCTTTAAAACAACGTTTAAAATTTCCTTATACTTTAATACACAGCATCGTCATGTTTGCTCCATGCCTACTAGCTTCTTTACCCATCGTGATTTCTGACACTTCCACCTCACCATTGTGTCACACTGTCTTTTCCTCTCAATCTTCCTCTCCACCTCTCTTCCCATTTGTCTTTCTTGTTAGAACGCTTTCCCCCAAGTTCTTCCTTTCTCGCTATGCCAAAAGAATGTTGATTGCTTTCTTCTTAGAATAGCTTTAATTAATCCTCTTTTTTTTTTTCTCATAAATTTTGTTAGATATTTCTCATCAGTCATCCTTTCTAACATGTATCAGTATTCATAAGAAAACAGCTTGATGTGAAAACTTTCATGGACTTGGTAATTTTAGGAGCATAAATCTTCAAAAAATTACAGAGGAAAAAAAAAAAAACCCATGCTGAGACAGTAGAACAAGAACAAAATGCACTCATTTTTACCTTTATGGTTGCTACTTGTAATGGTGTTTCTCCTTTAGCATTCCGCTTGTTAAGGTAACTTTTGCTTCGTCTCTTTTCCCCACTTACTGATCTTTTGTTTTTCATTTCAATTTCTTTTTCTCTGACATGACTTGTCTTAGGTGTTGACACGTTCCCCGGGCTTTCTAAAGTCGTTTGCCTCTCATCCTGCGGGACTTGACGATTTGGCTTTCTCATGTCTGGACTAGCTACAGGTTTCTGCTGTAAATCTAGGGATGCCAGTTTGTTTTCTTCCACTTTTGAATGACCTTTTGTCTCATATTTTTTAGACTTCTTCTCATTACTATTGCCAGATTTTTTTATCGTACCTGAAGAAAGACTTCTTATACGTCTTTCACCACTCTTACACTTTTCTATTTCATCTCCTTTTGGAGTTTTTGCAGAGTGCACTCTCCCATTATTTAAACTACGTCTTTGCGGTACAGATAAACTGGCTTCACATTTGTCTTTTTTATTTCTATTCAACACTGGAGTTGTTGGTATGAAAGTTGTTGAAGCCTGGTCAACAGTTTTTTCAGTATCAGAAACCATGTGTTTGCCTGAAAATACAACAGGAATAACATAAATAATTAACATTATAATTTATGTAGCTATTAACCTTTTTCTAAAAATGTAATTTTTTTTTTTTAATACTGAAGAAGTGTTGAGCCAATGTTATTTGTGGAGTTGCTAAATAAAGCATAAAAGCTGCCCTTGCCTTCTCAGATATTTTATCATGTAACTTGTATACTTATATTTCATATAACTTCATCTTGCATGTTTAGATATTTTTTCATGTAATCTGTAAACTTATATTTCACATTTCATCTTGCATTCACTCTCACATTCTCTCTCTTTCACACAAGCATGCACGCACACACACACATCAAATATGTAATTTTCATTCTTATATTAAATCGAGTGTGTGGGAAGAATGAAAGATAGAGTGATAAAGGGCAGAATATAAGATGGGCCCTGCACACCCAATTCTTTACCCTTCTAAAATAAAGATCATTCATTCATTCTCACAAAACTTTTTCATTCTTAAAACTGATGAAGCAATATTGATAGAATATTTACAATAACAACATTTACATTACAAAATTAAATTTCAAAATCAGACTGCAAACTGCTACTGGAAATAATGTGCACTATGGGAGATAATCATGTCTTACCATCCAGTAAGACAGACATCTGTAAGCACAATGATGCCATATTAGATAACTGTTTGTCTATACATAATTCTGTGGCATTTGAAGGCATTTTACACACAAAGCACATTTTTCCCCGTCCATTTTCTGCACATAATCTGTTTAAAAAAAAGAAAAAAGTATCAAATAGTTTTCAATCACATGTTGAAATGCAGAAAGCAAACTCATATGCTATATATGGTTCCTTTGAAAGTAGTTGCCATTAATATTTAACAGAAACTATGTAAATGTACACATGAAGATCTTGGAAGCTGATCATGCAGCAAAACTTTTGTAACAATGCCACAAGTTATAGCTACATTCTTTAATTCCTAGAGTAGATGTATGAGAAGACTTAGTGAAGAATACATCATTTTCTACCTCACTAAGGCTGCAGTACTGATGAAATACCAAATGATACCACAGTGAGGAATACATCAATTTCTGCCTCACTAAGATTAAAGAATCAATGAAGCACCATAATGAAGAATATAAGTTTCTACCACTGACAAAGGCTATATATCTATCACAGAAACACCACATGAAACTGTAAGTCACTGACCACTACATCAGACTACGTCTTCCCTCCCTCTTTTCATCCTAGAAAATGATTTTCAAGCCATTCCATGTACAAGCTGCCACATATCATTCTTTTGAACATTTATATTCTCTCATGACTGATTCTATCAATATTTGAATTGTATTGCTGGCCACAGTAAGAACAAAACATATCTGCATTGTAAGGTCCAATCTTTTTCTGCACTTTTTCCTGTCTTCAATTCTGGCCTTCATTTTGTATTCAAATCTTGCGGCGCTCCTACACAGAGTTGCTCTCCATATGGCATGATCTTTCACCAGTTATTCCTAGTCTTCATGCTGACAGAAAAACAATGTTTCTTTCACACAAATTTTAGTGTCCTTACCGACAAAATCTGTGCTCACACTGACCCAGTGTATACAGTTCCTTGCAAAACTGACCACTGAGGAGAAAACAAAAAGCAACAAAATAGCAATTTTGAATGACTAAAATACTGTGGGTTCTTAGGTCAGATTCTAATGTTTGAATATGTTGAAAGTAACTAACATTTTGTGCTTAAATAAAACTTCTGAAAGTCTACATACAACAGATAAGAATAACTGTCATGCTCTGACTAAACCTCCAGACACTGCCCCTCTGTCTGTGTGCTGTTGTGACTATAACTACCGAATTTATTGTATTTTACAAACTTCCTGGTCCATCATATACATTTTTTAAAGCATAATATACATTAAAAATTCTTTCGGTAATGTTACTCTGCAGCTGTGTTATCACTCAACATTTTGTTTCATTCCAGGCATGTCTGCACAAATAAGATGTCCCTAAAAGTGAGGAAAAGTGTAATTAAACTGTTATATAGAGCCAATAATGCCATATGGTTGTGAAACTTGAACAATTAACAAAAAGATGACAAAACAATCTAAAGCAACAGAGATGTGGTTCTTCTTTTCTTTTTTCTTTTGAGAAAGATGCGGCAAAGACACAGGACAGACAGAAAAACAAATGAAGAGGCCCTCGAAGAAGTTGCAGAACAGTGGGAAAACAGTTAAAATTGTAAGAAAAAGACAAGCAAAACTAAATTTTTTAGACATGTCATGAGAAGACAGAAGTTAAAGAACTTAGTAATGACTGGAAAATTCAAAGGAAAAAGGAAGAGAGGAAAGCCAATGGAAAAATATCTCAGCAGATGGAACAAGTGGTATGAAAAAAAAACCAGAATCATATGAATTAATCAGAAACACTTGAAAAAAAAATCAGAATCATATGAATTGATCAGAAACACTTGAAAAAAAAAACAGAATCATATGAACTGATCAGAAATACTTGAAAAAAAAAAGAATCATATGAATTGATCAGAAACACTAAGGACCGTATGTGACTGGAGAAGCATAACCAACAACACCATCTGGCACAGCACAAAATAATGTCTGCACCAAACTAGCAGACATTATACAAGCAGTTCTGACTGTTACTGAAACAGTATGTGTAAAATTAACTTATTCATTTTATGCAAAACCAGCAGGTTTTAGCAGTAATGCTTATCCAGTCTGCATGTCCCTTGATATTCCTAATCAGTTCCATTTCCTTTCAACCTGCTTACATTTTTTTTTCCATATCATTTTCCTTCCAGTTTTACAGTGATTATTAAGTTATATAGCTTCTGTATTCCCATGACATGCCCAAAGAATATTTGTTTTTCATTTTTTTGTTTTAACTAATCTTCCATGTTCTGCAACTTCTCTGAGAACATTTTTCTCACTATCTTGTTGCACCTTTCTCAAAAACTACAACTCTATTGCTTCCAGTTTTTTATTGTTACATAAGCATGGAATAATAGTGACTATATATAAAACACTGTTAACATTCTTTTTCTTATTGTTTTATCTGTTAGCATCTTTAAGTTATAAAATGTTGCTTCATTTTTCATATTCTTGACTTAATTTCACGTTGTAGTCTCCACTGCTGTAACAACAATGCTGTTGTCAACAATGAAGGAGTTGAGTGAAACATGAGGTGCCTAAAAATGAATGATTCATCAAGAGCTCCAGACGGATTGTCAACAAACACTGGATATTTGTAATAAGTTATTATATGCTGAAGGAGATACTGAAGAGGTGATCGGAGCACCTATGGATATTTACGAATTGCATGGATGAAAATTCTTCTTAAAGTACTCATTAATTTATAAGTTTGTTTGTATCCAACGGCTCTCTGGTGTACATCAACAGACTGTGCACAATTAGCAGTGTTCTTGTAAACGTTAAGAAACAAAATGTTCCTCTCGTTGCAAGTACAACTACAACACATACTGGTTGGTGCAAGTTCGATGGGTAGCTTTCTACATTTGGTGAAGAAAATTAAGAACTTACCATTTTCGGCAAATAAGACAGTTCTGTAGTGCGGTCAGGGCACTTCGTGTTCGTGGAAGTAGCTTCGTAAATTTCGGTGCAGGACTACGTGGAAGATCCATCATAATCTAGCAACCGGCTTCCTTTCGCCTGTAGATTATGCTTCGTTTTTCGCGCTGTTTTACCGGTCATTCAAAATTTCGGATTTTACTCTTTTCGTTATAGTACAAATTAGTTGTATCCATAGTTACAATATTGAAGAAGTCAATCAATTTGCTTACCTTGGCAGCTACATAGATCAGGATGGTGACACTAGAAAGGAAGTTAGGATCAGAATTGCAAAAGCAGCATCAATCTTCAAGAATCTTGAGAACATATGGAATTCAAAAGTTATAAGCACAAAAACCAAGTTAAGACTATTCAATTCAAATGTAATATCCACCCTCATTTATGCATGCGAAAGCTGGAAAACAACTAAAGAAATAGAAAAGAAATTAGACTTTTTTGAAAACAAATGCCTAAGGAAAATACTCGGCATCAAGTGGAATGAATTCAAGAACAATGCAGAGATAAGACAGATGAGTGAACAACAACCAGTCTCATGGGTGATCAGGAAAAGGAGATGTACATATGTTGGTCACTTGATGAGAAGACATGATCAGAGAATCCCAAAACAAGCTATCAAGTGGAACACAACAGGCCGAAGAAAAAGAGGCAGACCGCGTGAAACTCTGAAGAGGACATTATTAAGAGAGGCCAAGTTAACAGGCATAAAATCCTTTGATGAGGTTGAAAGACTCGCCGAAGACTGGAAAATTGGCGAACTACTTTACGAGCCCTATGTGACGTTTAACGGCACGGGAAGGATATAAGATATAATATATAAGATAGTTACAAGCCTTCCCGTGCTGTTAAACGTCACATAGGACTCGCATGATAGTTCGCCAAGTTTTCCTGTTTTCTGCAAGCTTTTCAGCTTCATTAAGAGATGTTATGCCTATTAAACTGGCCTCTCTTCAATGTCCTCTTTAGACTTTCATGTGGTGGACCTCTTTTTCTTTGGCCTGTTGTGTTCCACTTGATAGCTTGTTTTGTGATTTTCTGACTTTCTTCTCTACCGACTAAAGTCCATCTTCTTTTTATGATCATTCATGAGACGGGTTGTTTGCTCATCTGTCTTACTTCTGCATTGTTCTTGAATTCGCTCCACTTTATACGAAGTATTTTCCTTAGGCATTTGTTTACAAATGAGTCTAATTTCTTGTCTATTTCTTTAGTTGATTTCCAGCTTTCGCGTGCATAAATGAGGGTGGATATCACATTTGATTTGAATAGTCTTAACTTGGTTTTTATGCTTATAACTTTTGAATTCCATGTTCTCAACATTTTTTAAGGACAATGTTGCTTTTGCAGTTCTAATTCTAACTTCCTTTCTAGTGTCATCATCCTGGTCTATGTAGCTGCTAAGGTATGCAGATTGGTTTACTTCATCAACAACTGTTCCTTCTACGTATATTTTTCCTTCTTGATTAATGAGAAGTTTCAATATTTTTGTTTTGTCTTTGTTAATATCAAGAACTATTTTGCTAGCCAAGGAAGACAGGGAATCTGTTGTTTTTTTTTCCTGCATCGATTTCGCGTTGTCACTGATAAGAATTATGTCATCAGCAACATCAAGATCTTCAATTTGGGTCCCATGTACCCAATCAATGCCGTTTTTACCTGTACATCATCTTTTCATTATGAAGTCTATGGCAATTCCAAAAAGCAATGGAGATAATATACATCCTTGTTTCACGCCTGTTTCAATCGGAAACCATTTGCTCGTTCCTTCTTCTGTCTTGACTGCACAAACATATCCATTGTAGAGATCGCTAATGATGTTGACAATTTTAGATAGTATTCCATAAATAATAAGTATTGAGACTGAAAAAAACTCCCTAGTGAATGGAGAGAATCATTACTGATCCCAGTTTTCAAAAAAGGCGATAAGATTAAATTGTGAAATAATTAGGATGTCGCGTTTAGGGACTTTGTTAATGAGTTGTTATAGCTGGTGGCAGAAATCATCTTTTATTTCATCATCTGTATCATTCGTAGGTGCATAATATTGTATGACTGTTATTCTTCCGTATCATAGTTTGTATCATGCTCTTATTATACGACTGTTCGCTGGTTCCCATTCTACAAGGCTCTTTGCTGCTACATTTGACACAGTTATACCCACTCCTTCTTGGTATTTCCCACCGTTTCTGCCTGAATATATTATTAACTTACGGTTTTCCGCCGTTCTTTTCCCTGTTTCTGGCCATCACATTTCACTGATGCCCAGTACATCTAGGTGGCATCTATCCATTTCTCGGATTACCTGAGCAGTTTTTTTTATGGTGCTACCATTGTTCTTACATTCCATAATCCAGTCTTTGTCACATATTTTGGGCCGATGAATGCATTCTTTCGAATTTTGTCTGAGTTTTTCGGAGTTGGTGTCCATGATGCGTCACCCTTGACTCGGTTGGTTTTGTTGCGTGTTTCCATATCAGTTCCTTTTTTCCCCACCTAGAGTCGCTTCTAGGTGAGTCTCAGGATAAGGTTCAGAATATGTGATGAATCAAGCGAAATCCCACTGAATTTTGTGTCAGCAAGGATGTGTTTTATCCCCTGACCTCTTCTCCTTGTACAGCGAAAACATAATGAGAAATATAGAGAACATGCCAGGAATATCAGTTGGCGGGTACAACCATAACAACTTAAGATATGCAGACGACACAGTTCTGATTGCTAAAAGTGAAGGGGAGCGGAACTCTTCAAACTGACAGGAGAAGGGGCGAAGGCGAATATCTGGCGCCTGAAAGCCAGACGTTTCGGGTAGATGAGTCTTTTTGGTAGCTCATCTGAGAGAAGGAAAACTCTGATTAAAAACCCGCTGCTGGCGAAATTCTTCAGCTGCCTTGCGTGGAATGGGGCTCCTCCCGGCCAGTGAAGAAGGGTGCGAATGGGGTTGCCGCGCGGCGCCACTGTGGAAAAGGTGAAAGAAAGGATTAAGTGAAGTAATCAGTAGTCTCGAGATCAGAACTGTTCAAATCACGGCACCTCTGCTGTGGAGGTCAGCCGCGTCTTATGTGCACTCATACCGGGCCTGAACCGGCTTAACCCAGGGGTTAAGACACTGCTGGCGAGATTCTTCGGATGCCGCGCATGGAGTGAAACTCCTCCCGGCAATGACTAAAATGCGAAAAAGCAATTAGGGTTGCCGTGCCGATGTGAAAACGTGATGGAAGGGAGATATAAAATGAAGCTAATCGATATGTCCAGTAATCTCGCGGCGAGAGCTACTCATACCACGGTACCTCTGCTCTAGAGGCCGGCCACGTCCGATATACACCCATACTGGTGAAATATGCATAAACTGGCTTAAACCAGGGGTGAAACTTGATGGCTATTCATGTCACGGTACCTCCGCTCTAGAGGTCGATCACGTCCTAAACATGCCAACAGTGGGATAAAATGCCTAAACCGGCTCAACACAGGGATGAAACTTAATAGTGGCGAGGACTCGTTCTCTTGGACAAAAGTTCCGTCCTGGTTATAAATAGGAAGGGTAGCGGCCACGACCACAAAATGATGAAGTCGGAGACACTGGACCAGTGCAGTCTAGACAGGCAACCACTTCTCACCCGGCGCGGATGTATGCGCATCCTAATCATACTGAGGTTTTCCGGTTAAAAAGTCCAACTCTAGGCTGGATGAGCAACCACCTCTCACCCGGCGGGGATATACTGATATCCAAACCACACCGAATTTTTCCGGTGAGAAAGTCCAATTCTAGGCTGGATGGACAACCACCTCTCACCTGGCGGGGATATGCTGATATTCAAACCACACCGAGGTTTACCGGTGAGAAAGTCCAACTCTAGGCTGGATGAGCAACCACCTCTCGCCCGGCGGGGATATGCTGATATTCAAACCACACCGAGGTTTACCGGTGAGAAAGTCCAACTCTAGGCTGGATGAGCAACCACCTCTCACCCGGCGGGGACATGCTGATATCCAAACTACACCGAGGTTTTCCGGTGAGAAAGTCCAACTCTAGATTAAACTGGTGCAACGAAAACCAGGGTGTCACGCAATCACGCGTCTGCCACAAAATAAGAATTCAGGCCCAAGCCCCGCGATACTCTGAACTTGTGATTCTCTCGGGGACATCTAATGGGCCTCTCGGAGACCACAGGGGGACCACAGGACACATCGAGGACAACAGGAGTAAATTCAGCAGGATCACGGGGCGATCTTGGTGATAGAAGCGAACGAAGAAGAAGAGAAAGAAGATAAATGTAAAGTCACATGACTGATATGTAACAAATAAGAGTGCAAAAAAAAATTGGGGGAGAGAGAAGAGAGAGAGAGAGCACATAGCTGTGACTTGCAAAAAGCTGAGTCCGAGTGAATGTTTAAATGAAGAATTGGAATGTGTAGTAGTAAATCTGGCGTGTGGATAGCGAAAAGGAGAGAGAGGGATATAATGGTAATCAAGCCAAGAATAGAGTTGATGGGAAAGGTGAATATGGTTGGGCTGAGGGCTTGTAATCTTGTAAAGTGAAGATTCTGGGTTGTAAGTTACAGGTGAGAAAAGAGTAGAACTTAGTAGAGATGGAGTAATCACTGTGCAGAAAGAGAAGTAAAGCTGAATTTCGAACTAACTCTTTAACGAATAAAGCTATTCCTACTTTTGTTTTAAATAGTTTAACATTTTGGTATCACATCTTTACTGTAGCGACTTTATGTATGTTTATGTGATTACTCTTAGGCACATTTATATACAAAAACCCTTTTTGTGTTGGTAAACGTGAGTGATGATCTGCAAATAGAAAAAAATGATAATTTCCCCATGCTATTCCTCATATCTCCACACAGAACAACTATAAGATCTTTGAGCCATTATTTAGACACAACGTTCGCAGGACACATGGAACGGCGTGAATGAAGTAAATATACTTACTACAAGTACCATGATCAACGAGGTGGTCCTTCCATCCAAGCTAAGTAGATTTTAATCTACAAACCCTCACCACTGCGAGATGGTAAACTTATCTAGCGAGCCCTTGCTGATTAAAAAAAATGTAGTAAATATATCACCATCATCATCATCATGTGCCGTGCCGACTGGCGTTGGCTATTATGCTTCTCCAGAGTACGCGATCCTTCATGCAGGCCATCAGTTCAGTTGGTGATCTCCTCTCACACCATCCCGTCAGACTGTCCAGTATCATTTCTCTTGGTCTTCCTCTTGATCTTCTTCCTTCTATTTTTCCTGTTGTTATAATATTTTCAATGCCCCCTCTTCTCATTGCATGTCCTGTGAAAGTACATTGTCTCTCTATTATCTTTCTGACAAGGTTTTTTGTCTCTCCAGCTCTTCTCATACATTCTTCATTAGTTATTTTTGCTGTCCAGGGGATTCGCAACATTCTTCTAATAAACCACATTTCTGCTGCTTTCAATGGTTTTTTTGCAGACTTGCCTATTGTCCATGATTCACTTCCATATAATAAGATAGGTTCAATATAGCATTTTAGGACTCGTTTTCTAACATTCATTGATAAAGATGTGTTAGCTAATATGTTTCTCATTCTCTGAAATGCAGTCTTTGCTTGGCCTATTCTGTTCCTAATTTCTGTTCTGCATTTCCCATCTGCTCCAAGGTATTTGAATTTCTGCACCTGCTTTAGAATAGTTCCGTTTAATTTAATACTGCATGCTGGTGGATTCTGTTTCTTAAATATAACCATAGTCTCTGTCTTTTTGATGTTCAAAGTAAGGCCTTTCTGTTCACTTTCTTTTGCGACTTTATCCAAGAGATTTTGCAGGTCTTGTTGGTTCTCAGCTATCAGTACTGTGTCGTCAGCATACCGAAGGTTGTTAATATTGTATCCTCCAATTTTTATGCCTGGTTCTGTGATGATTGTTCTTAGAATATTCTCGCTATACAGAGAAAAAAGGTCTGGAGATAGTACACATCCTTGTCGCACCCCTTGTTTTATAGGTTGATATTTTCCAATTCTATTTTCAGCTCGAACTGCTGCCTCCTGCTGCCAGTATAGATGTTTTACAATCCTCAGGTCTTTGCCGTCTATATTGATGTCTTCAAGCATTTTAATAATTTCATTATGTTTCACCTTGTCAAATGCCTTGGTGTAATCAATGAAGCATAAGTAGAGATCTTTCTGTACTTCTAAAGCTCTTTCTGTTAGTGTTCATAAAGCATAAATGGCATTGTGTGTTCCCTTTCCTTCAACAAATCCAAACTGTTCATCTGCTATTTCCATTTTTATGTTTTTCCTTGTTCTTCTCATAATTATTCTCAGAAGTAGCTTCATTAAAATTGATGACAACTGACAAAACAAACAAGGCAACTGAAATATGTATCAATGAGGAAAAACTGGAAGAAGTGGAGAGTTTTGAATATCTTGGATCGCTACTAACTAATAATGGAGATACAATGAGGGAAATTAAAAGGAGGACATCTATCGCTCTTCAGAAAGTAAAACAAATAAAGAATCTGTGGAGAGGAGCAGACAGAACCACAAAAATAAGATTTTTAAGGGCATGCATCTTTCCCATAGCAACATATGCCTGTGAGACCTGGACACTTAACAAAACAGCTGAGAAACACATAAATGCCTTTGAATGTAAATGCTACAGAAGAGTTCTCCAAATATCGTGGACACACAAAAGAACAAATATATCTATACTCTCTCTCTCTGAACCTTAAGTGCCCAGGGCACATGGGGCTTCCGTAAGGGTTTTCCACAAATGCCTGTCCTTCGCCTTTTTTTTTGCTCTTGCCCAGGTGAGCCCTCTATTGCTCAACATCCTTTCTGTTGTTCTTCTCCATGTCTCTTTTGGTCTACCCTTACTTCTGTTCCCCTGTGGTGTCCATCTTAGTGCTATTTTTGGTAGTGAGTTATCAGTCATTCGGAGCACATGTCCCAACCATCGCCAGCGTCTTTCCTCAATAATTGTTGTCAGTGGTTTCATCTGCATTTCTGCTAATAAAATGTTATTTCTTATGGTGTTTGGCCAAAATATTTTTTTAATTCTTCGTAAACATTTAGTCTGGAAAGAATTCAACTTGTTTTCTATGGTTTTGGTGATTTTTCAGTATTCACTTCCATAGAGTAGTACACTTAGAACATTACTCTTAAATATCCTGATTTTCATATTTATGCTTAGTTTTTTTTATTTCCATATATTCTGCAGCATTGCAAAAGCCTGGTTTGCTCTAGTAAGTCTGCTGTTGATGTCCTCTGTGCTGTCTCCATTTTCTACTACTCTGCTGCCAAGGTATACAAATTCGTTTACCTCCTCCACTAACTTGTTATCTACTCTGAGTACATTTCTGTTGTTCACATTTTGCTTCATTAACTTTGTCTTTCCTACGTTGATCTTTAGTCCTATGTTGTTTGCATTCTGAGTTAGCTTGTTTATTTTATCTTGCATATCTTTGTGACTGCTTGATAATAGACAAATGTCGTCCGCAAAGTCAAGGTCCTCCAGCACTGTGTCAAGGGCCCATTGTAATCCTCTGCGTTTGTCTGATGTTGCCTCCTTCATTAACCAGTCTACTGCCAAGATAAATAATGTTGGTGATAGTACACATCCCTGTTTCACTCCTGTTTGTACCCTAAAGCTGCTGGAGGTATGTTCTCCACAGATAAGTAGAGATCTTTCTGTACTTCTAAAGCTCTTTCTGTTAGTGTTCGTTAAGCATAAATGGCATTGTGTGTTCCCTTTCCTTCAACAAATCCAAACTGTTCATCTGCTATTTCCATTTTTATGTTTTTCCTTGTTCTTCTCATAATTATTCTCAGAAGTAGCTTCATTAAAATTGATGACAACTGACAAAACAAACAAGGCAACTGAAATATGTATCAATGAGGAAAAACTGGAAGAAGTGGAGAGTTTTGAATATCTTGGATCGCTACTAACTAATAATGGAGATATAATGAGGGAAATTAAAAGGAGGACATCTATCGCTCTTCAGAAAGTAAAACAAATAAAGAATCTGTGGAGAGGAGCAGACAGAACCACAAAAAAGATTTTTAAGGGCATGCATCTTTCCCATAGCAACATATGCCTGTGAGACCTGGACACTTAACAAAACAGCTGAGAAACACATAAATGCCTTTGAATGTAAATGCTACAGAAGAGTTCTCCAAATATCGTGGACACACAAAAGAACAAATATATCTATACTACAAGAGCTTAATATTGAAGAAGGCTGGCTAGTGAAGAGGATTAAAGAGAGAAAACTTAAATATTTTGGACACATTAAACGTCATGATAATTTAGAGAAGACCGTATTGGAAGGATACATAATTGGAAAAAGAAAAAGAGGAAGACCAAGACGAAGATGGCTGCAAGACATCGTTGACGATCTGCAAATGGATGCAACAGCAGCAGGCCATCTTGCTCACAACCGAGAGGCCTACAGGAGTGCTGTTTGGGAGGCAAAGTTCCGCAAGGGACATGCAAATGAATGAATGAATGAGCTTCACTATGTGACATGAGAGGCTGATAGTCCGGTGGTCATCACATTCCTTTGCACCTGGTTTCTTTGGTAGTGCTATAAACGTGGATTTAATCAGGTCACTGGGAATATAACCACTGTTGTAAATGTCATTCAGTAACTTGGTTATTATTTTTATTCCTGTCTCCTCTAGTGCCTCTATTTCTTCTATTGTTATATTATCAGGCCCAGTCGCTTTTCTTTTCTTCATGTGTTTGATGGCATCTATGATTTCATCTTCAAGTATTGGTGGTCCCTCACAGTTTTCAGTATCTGGTATTAATTCTGGTCTTTCTCCTCCATATAGCTCACCGATATACTCTGTCCACCTGTCCAAAATGTCTTCTTTTCCCATTAACATTTTACCTTCTTTCGATTTCAGGCATCCTGTGGTATATTTTGTTCTCCTGCCTGTGAGTTCACTAATTCGTTTGTGCATGTTTTTGCTGTCTTTAATATGAGAGTCCTCTATCTGTCTGCACTGCTCATTTAACCACACTTCTAGTAAATATAGAAACAGTGATTCAACGGTGATTCATATACATGCTTATAACAACATTTTTTTGAGGGGATATCAATGTGTTCAAACGTAACAAATAACATCAGCACGTCTAATAACTGCACGCTACAGAAATAAATGGCTACTATGGTTTAAAGGGTCCATCAGTTAACACTGAAAGAATAAAGGCTCTAATGTGTATTGTAGTAGGAAGGGGAGCGAACAGGAGGGGCAAGCTGGGGAGTAACAGCGCGATGACGGTTTCTTTTGTCACCCGCTACTACACACTAGCTCGTCTACGCTGCTGACGTTAGCAAACAGTTCTACAAAACGGCTATACTCATATTTGGAACCGATTTGGATTCTGTTTTATAAATCGGTTCCAAGTGAATACCACTCGGTATCAGGAATCGGTTTGTAATCGTAATCGGGTTGTAAGAACCGAGCATTCGCTTTTACTGGAAGATCTTACTTACATCCTTCCCGCGCCTTCCCACAGGGCTCGCATAGCAGCTTGCCAAGATTTCCTGTTTTTGGCTAGCTTTTCAACCTCATTAAGGGATGTTATTCCCACTAAACTGGCCTCTCTCAACAATGAATGTCCCATTCAGAGTTTCATTTACTTCGGCCTTTTGTGTTCCACTTGATAGCTTGTTTTGGGATTCTCTGATTGTTTCTTCTCAGCACACGACCGACATATGTCCATCTTTTTCTGATCACCCATGAGACAGGTTGTTGTTTGACTTGTCGAAGTTGATATCAATGATGTTCGACTGATTTTATTGCAAGTTTCCGTAAGTTGTTTTTTCCTCATCTTGAGTAGAGTTGTCTCTAGATGGTTCTCAGGATGAGGTTATTGGCCTTATGCCCAACTTCCGTTTTACGATATGTGTCGACACAAAAGATTCATAAGAAAGTATTTCTGAAAGAGCGTTATAAAAAAAACTCCTGCTATCTTTTACGTCACACAGAAGTCAATTCCGGAAGTCAGCAAGGAATACTGGAAGATAACGGTTCTTAATTCGGTTTCTGCTCAGCTTTGCCAGTACCCGCCACCCGCCTCTGCTCTCTCTCTCTCTCTCTCTCTCTCTCTCTGTGTGTGTGTGTGTGTGTGTGTGTGTGTGTGTTTTCTGAATAGTCCCGAGATTTTTGTTTTGTAGATAGATGTAGACAAAGAATATTATGATGTCATAACAATTGGAGGTTATGAAATACCAGAGATTAGATATGCTGATGATACAGTATTACTGTCCCCAGCACAAAAAGGAATGGAAAAACTAATTATGTCAGTCCGTAAGAAAAGCGAAGAGCAGAACCTCTATCTTAATGCAAAGAAGACTAAATTGATGACAACTGACAAAACAAACAAGGCAGCTGAAATATGTATCAATGAGGAAAAATTGGAAGAAGTGGAGAGTTTTGAATATCTTCGATCACTGCTAACTAATAATGGAGGTACAATGAGGGAAATTAAAAGGAAGACATCTATTGCTCTTCAGAAAGTAAAACAAATAAAGAATCTGTGGAGAGGAGCAGACAGAACTACAAAGATAAGATTTTTAAGGGCATGCATCTTTCCCATCGCAATATATGCCTTTGAATGTAAATGCTACAGAAGAGTTCTCCAAATATCGTGGACACAAAAAAGAACAAATATATATATATATACTACAAGAGCTTAATATTGAAGAGGGCTGGCTAGTAAAGAGGATTAAAGAGAGAAAACTTAAATATTTTGGACACATTAAACGTCATGATAATTTAGAGAAGACCGTATTGGAAGGATACGTAATGGGGAAAAAGAAAAAGAGGAAGACCAAGACGAAGATGGCTGCAAGACATCGTTGACGATCTGCAAATGGATCCATCAGCAGCAGGCCATCTTGCTCACAACCGAGAGGCCTACAGGAGTGCTGTTTGGGAGGCAAAGTTCCGCAAGGGACATGCAAATGAATGAAATGAAGATAGTCATTTATATATGTATGTAGTTACTTCTGTACTGAGTGAACGTTTAAGAGCGGAACGTAAATGTTATATTTTATGTCTCTCAGCTTCAATGTTAATTATGTTTGTTACATGAACAGCATATTTGTAGAATGTCTGGAATAGAGTGAAAGATGTATGATAAAGGGCAGAATGTCAGACGGGCCTGCGTGCCCAATTCTTAACCCTTTTGAAATAAAGGTCAATCAATCAATCTCTCTTTCTCTCTCTCATTCCGACTGTCTTTTATATTGCCCCCAGCCTGTCGCTGCCCATTGCCTCATCAACACCTAATTGTAATGTCAATCATCGGTACCATAGCGATTCAAGAATCTGGAGCGTGGCCCATCATCTGACTCTTTCCTGTTGTATTATTTTAGTCAGTTTTGGTTAGAGATTATCATTCACTCTATGACGTGCCTGTGATGGATGAGAACCGAATGACTAATCAATATGGTCAGCGGGGAGAGGGGGTAGGTTTGCGCTGCCGTACAAGATTCCTCTCAGATGCACTGATGACAATATGTGATCTCTGCCCATGATGATATTATGGAGTAATAAGAACAGGGACACATACAAAACGCGAATAGGTTCGGTTTTATGTTTTCTTTGACCGCAAAACGCCCCAAATCTGTAATCTTCTCAGCCCGTTTCGTGACAGCGCCCCTGTACACTGCAACTATTAATATAGCAGAGAACAACCAGTTGTGAACATGTGAAAAGCTTATTGGTTTCAGTCTTGCTGGTGTTGGAGAAATAAAGCACAAAGACAAACAGGAGACTCAGTTCGAAAATGGCTGAGCATGTAAAAAACAGACGCCACAGCTGGAAGCACAGCGATATTTATACATCCAATTCTAAAGATCAGTGAATCAGGATTATCAAATCAGACATGCTGACATTCTGGAGTAGATTATTTGTACCACAAAAAAAGGCTCGGAGGGTTTTTTTTCCTAATGCAGAAAGTGAAAAATTAATGACATTCTTAAAGTTAACGTAATATAGGGTTGTCAGATTCTGTAAAGGAAAAACCGGGACATGTTTCTCAACCTAAAAAAAAAAGGAAAAGCTATTCTAGTATCATCATTAATTACTAATAAACAATAGCAGGCACGTCCTAAAATCCAATAATTTTGTTTTCAGACAGCATATCCAAGAAAAGAGTGTAAGTTACGCCATACTAATATTACTGTTTAGCTCAGAAGAGGAGAAAATAGTAATATTTCATGTATGTATAATACCTATGATTATTTTATACTTTGCATGGTTTTGAAACTGAAATAGCTCAAGATTAACTCATGGGATGTAGAAAATTCTTTGTCTGATTACGAATGTATTTTATTGTCGGATATTTATCTTCAAGGATGATATCCTGCCGTCCTGCTCCTATCCGACTTCAAACTTCAGGAAAAGTACACTGACATAATCATAGAAATCTGAGCGCCTCATTCGATAATTAAAAGTATAGTTAATACTTTTTATTGCTTCGACTGTTGAGACGTGAAGGCGATTTCGTTCCTCTGTTCACTGCACATTCATTAGAGAAAATATTCTTTCCACATCTGCATTATGTCCTGGAACACTAAAGATAAATTTACACAATTTTAGTAACTCTGAGTAAAGTTCTAAAGATTCGGACTGTCCAGAGAAATAGGTCCGCTTCTCCTGACTGGATTTGCTATCCCAATTGCTCTTCTCCTATGTGAATACTGCGTCAGTAGTGCTTCAGATATATGAATTGATCAAACAATAGTGAATCGTCTGTTGACTGTCCTTTGTCTTGCAGAAACTTTACAGTCTCTTCCACGTCAGATCATGCTGGTACGGAGCCTAAAAGCATCCACTTACAAATGGAAAATTAATTCAAAGATATCATCCAGCTCTGTACATAAGCATGACATGTTTCATAAAACTCTTCTACCTCAACATAACATTTATTTATATCTACATCGGATATAAATCATCTTCTGCTTGCTTCACAATAGATTTCACTTTCAGAGGAAGAAATCTTTCTTCTTTCCGCTGATTTATCAATGTAAGGGTTTTCCTCTAAAATTATACCTACTTCTAAGATACTACTATTCGCTTCTCCATTTAAGTACTCACACCTGGCTTTGGACAAACCAAGGATAGGGTTCGCTTCGGGGATTTTCAAACAGGGTAGCCAAGACTTTTGATGTTTTTTTCTTCTGAGAGGAAAAACAATTTTAGTGCCTCATAAAGTTGTAGTCCTTTTTCCGCTGCAGGAAGCAAAGATAACCACCTTGTTTTTGTATGTGACAGCAATTTGCGAAATTCTACATCCACAAATTCGCAAAATTCGTTAAGGCGCTCCTTGAGTATGGTATATATTGAGAAATAACTGAACAGTTTAATTATTATACTTTCAACACCTACAGTTAGAACATCAGCTGCTGCCTTTATCGAGTTATGAAGTATGTGCTCAGGGCATCCAACCCCGAGATTTTCATTTATTCACTCTTCGATTTTGTGAAAACATTGTTCATACCAGTTCGTGACAAAATGTAAAATGAAGGAAAAAACATATTATCTGATACAAACAATAAAAAACAAAGGTATTATTTAACATAATTGCTAATGTCATTACATACCTACACGAACTCACTCTCACTCATTCCCATACCAACATCATACCTCACACATATACTACAGCCATTTCCCCCGAAATAAATAACACACTATATATCACTCGCAAATGCGCGCGAAATATCAATAAACGAAAGTTAAAAACTGGATAAACATAAGTATACCTTCCAAATACTGTATTTTGATTCTTGCTTCGGTGGACGATAAATATATAGTATTGAAAGACTGTGATTTAGGAGTCTTGAATAAAGTCGTCAGCACAAAATCCAAGAACGAGACGCCTAACTTGGAACCTAAATCAACACGAGGCATAACTATCATGTCCGAGCAAGACCACAGTCTGCCCTAGCAAGGAAAGGTGCTGAAGTCGGCGGTACCCAGCCAAAAGGCGCATCACAAAAATAAGGGTACCACGCGTCATCGCCAGTGTGCGTACGACGACGAAGAAGAAGAAGAAGACGGGGCATACTTTGGTTTTATTAGTTTTAGCTTTTCTTGCAAATTAAAAACCTCATGGATTCTTGTTTCATATTTAGGATGCATTATGAGTATTATAAACACAAATATAAAAGTATTATAAGCAGATATATAAATATTATAAGAATGAACACACGAGATCCACTTCGAACAACTCACGAGAAGAGAATGACGACGCCGAGTTCAGTTTGACACGAAGCGTCAGGTTGGTCAAAACCATGTGGAAGATGGGCGAAATCTATCGAAAGATCAGACCATACCGTCGAATGCGCGAGTTCTGGTTTTATAATTGAAAACAATCAAAAGACCGGGCAGTCGAACTGAAAATATGCCGAACAAGCGAGGTGTTGAAAAACAAGGGACGCTTCTGAATTCATTTGAAGCAGCTTCAAGTCGAGTCCCGAGTGAAGTCTCAAGCCCGCGAGTCAAAATGTTAAGAGAAATTGCTGATTCCAGTTAACAGATCAAATGCCAAAAGTAACTTATTTTGGCACATGCAAGGTCTTGGGAGTTTGTGAAAATGAAGAAAGTAAAATAAAAATAATTCAAAAGTAACACACAAAATATATTTTATTACAACTTTATCAATTATCTCAGTAGTTGTTTGCTCATTTTAATTTCCCATAGAACTAAAAGATATTAGGTACATATAATTAGTCCTTGGCATTCATTCAGAATCCATTAGACTTGCATTTTAGATAACTTCTTTCTTTCTTTCTTTCGTTTAAAACAAGCAGTTTATCCTACTTATACAAATGATATTTTATGATTTTAAATGAGGGAATAAACACATTCTATCTTGCAATTACCTCATGGATTTTTAGACCCTTCTGTAGTTATAGATACGATTTGGGATCTCTGCTTTCTTAAAATAAATAACCGCGGACGGGAACATGACGGTAACATTTGAAACTGGTTACACAAATCTCTCTATAACCTCAAACTCCACCACCACAAGACTGATGTGATAATACTGGCATGATCGTGACCTGTCTGGGGGACAACGGTGCGTGTCGCCTATCTTTCAGCTTGCATGCGCCATTGCGTTACGTACCATGTACGCCTCTCGTGCATGTTTATGTGTTTGTGTGTGTGTGTGTGTGAGGGTGGGGGTAAAGTTTAAATTTGAACCCTAAATTTTAATCAGTAGGTCAGGTTTATAGCTTTACTTACAAGTGTGCCAATAAACCTATAGTTGTACTTCTATAATTTTTTTTTTCAAAACAGCATTTCCACTAAGATAATTTTCTTTTTTGTTTTGAAAATCTGGGTATTTCCTAATCTGCGGCCATCAAAGCTGAGAATGCGGGACACGTGTTTTTAAACGGAATATTTAAGCGTCCTGACCGATCAATAAGATTCCTGGGATAAATCTTTAAAATAAGGGACCATCCCATATAGTTGGTCACTTTAACACGAAGGTACTGCAGCACACGTGACCTCCAGATGGGGGCAATTGTCTTTTAGAAGGTCGTCTGCAAGAAAAATCTGGAGAAACAAAGTTTGGCTCCGGGGGAAAATACAACAGCCTTCATTTAAATAGTGGGTTACAGTTTCAAAATTTTTAAAATTTTAGTAATAAGTCTAATTACTTTAACAGCTTATAATGTATGTTTTAGAATAACGTGTTTCCCAGAAAATAAGCAACAAAATATCCTTATTTAATATCTGTTATCTACTAGTCTTGCTATATTTTTCAACCTGCAACCCCCTAGTTTATCATGATCCGTCGAGTTTTTCGTGCGTATATTCGAACAACTGTCGACGTCACAAACTTGTCACAGTTAGTTGCCATTGTTCTCTTGTTCACTTGTAAATAATGTTGTAAATTAGTGTTCTTATTCAATTGGAGTTCACGTTTGATTTTGTTTCATTTTTGTTGTAGACAGATCTACGCCCAACGACAAACGCTTCCAAATGTATGAAACCTGTTCCAAAATGGTATGTATTTTTTCTCTAGACAAGACGGGGACATTTTTTGTAATTCTGAAAACTTTGCGCAGGAATTGGTACCAGCGCCATGTACTGTTTTTTTGTAGCGTGGTTCGTGGGCACATTTACAAAAAATGTATTTGTTCCATTATTTGAAGAATCGCAAAGATTTAAGCTGTTGCCTTTCTTCTCCAGCATACTACTTAACTGTGAAATCGGTGTCATAAGTAAACATTTTCTGTCTTGAAATTTTAATCATGAATCTTTAAGATCTCATTGATCGAAATGGATAGTCGCTACAGAAGAAGGCGCTGGCAGGGTATTAAGAACGTTTATAAAACAGTGAAAGCTGCCATTAACACAAGCATAGACGTGTGAATTCTGAAATCGTTAGGCATTTGTATCTCAAATTGAAATCCACATAATAAATTAACATACTAGCATGTATAAATTAATCAGACGTTTATAATGAGACATCAGTGGAGTACATTATCATAGACTTTTTTTTAAAAAGTCGTTTCACTCAGAGGTGGTGTTTATGATAAGCATTTTTTTTTAACCTTCATTCATTTATTTCCATGTCCCATGTGGAACTTTGCCTCCCTAACGGCACTCCTGTAGGCCTCTTGGTTGTAAGCAAGATGACCTGCTGCTGATGCACCTATTTGCAGATCATCAACGATGTCTTGCAGCCATCTTCGTCTTGATCTTCCTCTCTTTCTTTTTCCTATTATGTACCCTTCCAAGACGGTCTTCTCTAGAATATCATGACGTTTAATGTGTCCAAAATATTTACGTTTTCTCTCTTTAATCCTCTTTACTAGCCAGCCTTCTTCAATATTAAGTTCTTGTAGTATAGATATATTTGTTCTTTTTTGTGTTCACGATATTTGAAGAATTCTTCTGTAGCATTTACATTCAAAGGCATTTATGTGTTTCTCAGCTGTTTTGTTAAGTGTCCAGGTCTCACAAGCATATGTTGCGATGGGAAAGATGCATGCCCTTAAAAATCTTATTTTTGTGGTTTTGTCTGTTCCTCTCCACAGATTCTTTAGTTGTTTTACTTTCTGAAGAGCAATAGATGTCTTCCTTTTAATTTCCCTCATTGTATCTCCATTATTAGTTAGTAGTGATCCAAGATATTCAAAACTCCACTTCTTCCAATTTTTCCTCATTGATACATATTTCAGCTGCCTTGTTTGTTTTGTCATCAATTTAGTTTTCTTTGTATTAAGATAGAGGTTTTGCTCTTCACTGTTCTTAAGGACTGACATAATTAGTTTTTCCATTCCTTTTTTGAGTTGTGGACAGTAATACTGTGTCATCAGCATATGTAATCTCTGGTCATAACCTCCAGTTGTTATGGCATCGTAATATTCTTTGTCTACATCTTCTCTAACATTCCTCATTATTTTGTTATGGCATTGTAATATTCTTTGTCTGCATATTCTCTAACATTCTTCGTTATATTTTAAGTATACAAGTTAAATAAGTAAGGGGACAATATGCACCCCCTGACGGACCCCTTGTTTTATGTCAAACTAAGTTGTTGTTTCACCATTTATTCTTACTGCTGCTTGTTAGTCTAGATACAACAGTGACGTTAATTTTTTTTACCTTATAATTTAAAAATCCAGATTATAAAAATATGGAATAGTATTGGGAGTGTAAAATGTATTAAATTTAGTTGGCCAGCTTCCGAGTTCATTTTTTAAAAATGGTATTACACTAACAAATGACAATGTTTAGTATATTTTGCATTTTGTAACTCAACCATAGCCCATCATAGTGGCTTTATTTCAGAATTAACTATGAAGTGCATTTCCATGAAGTGTATGTTCAGGTGAAGAAGATTGTTGTGAGACATAGAAGCTAATAATATTAAAATTTTTGAAATAAGGAAACCAGTTCCTACATAGTATGAAGTCATCTTTTGATAGTGCATTATCTCCTGTTGCAGTCATCGGGTGATGTATCGCCTGTTACCACACCAAGTTCAGCATCTTTGAGTGGTCATCCACCCAAGTTTGGCACAATCATACCAAGCAGAATCTTTGTTGGTGGAATTGCAGCAAATGTGAGCCATGGCCAATCATGTTTTGTGTAATAATTCAGCACTAGAAAATTGTGCAGTACCGGTATTTTCATTCATTCATTTCTCTTTAATACTTTACTGTTTAAGAATATGAAGATGGGCTTTAAAGTCCAGAATATCTGCTCACTTTGGATATCTTTTCCCCATTTTTCATCCTTGTGCTCTAGTTTGAAATTCATTTACAAAAGTGAAATTTGAAAATGAACTAACAGCAAGTCTCAATAATTTTTTTTCTCTTTGTAAATGCTATAATTTTACAAACCTTGGAGCTGTGATGCTAGTCTGCAAGGACAGAAGTGATGTATATTTTCCAGAATAGTTGACAGTGTAGGTCTGCATCTCTTCTGCAGAGATAGGTCCTCATGATTGTAGAGTTTGCAAATAGTGTACAACATATATAGGAGTTTACAATCAAATCTAGGACATTTGCTAGAACTTGGATTTGTACTTGTATAAACTCCCTATAACTGCAAGCTGTTGTTCTTTGCAGCTGATGCTGTAAGGTGTTAAGTCACAGCATCGTATTGGTGTGGGAGCGGGTTATGGCAGCTAGTTTTTTCAGTCCTAGAGTACAGCTAAAAAGCAGAGGGGTGTGCAGTGCTTCTTTAGCAGACTCCACCACCATGGGGGGCTGTGGTGATCTCTGCCCCATTACCCAGACTAGGCCTGTTACAGGGGGTACCACGGAGAAGTGGGACAGGGTCTTGGTCAGCTGTGGTTTGCTAACCCTTATGCTAGCATATCAGCTGTGGGTCACTGATGGCCTCATCAGACAAGTGTCTTCATCACCACCCCCTGGAACCTGGTTAAAACTTTTTTTCCTGATGGCAAGACCTGTGGTTTAGCATGACATGTTAAACTAGCTCCCTGGCCTAGAGAAACTTAATACTTTTAACTCTTATAAATTTCAAGCTGAATAGTTTTTGTCCCAAGCTGTTTATCAGTAATATTGTATTTAAATACCTTTAATTTTAATGGTATATTATGTTTTTGGTGGACATATTTGAAAAGTTGTGTGTGCAATATTCAGCCACTATCAAAATTGCATCTGCAGTTAGGTTAAATTAATTTTTATCTTCTGTAACAGCTTAGAGTCATGTGATGCTCAGTCTTCCCATTGTTTCACTAAGCTTTGTTAAAATAAAATGTTTTCTGTATATTACTTAGACAACTGATGCTGAACTGAAGCAATACTTCTCTGCTTTTGGAGCTGTGAAAGACACAAAAATTATAACTGACCGAGCAGGTGTTTCTAAAGGGTATGTCATAAAGCAGTTTTAGCTCATTAACTCTTCCCTTGCCATTGTCAATAGTGCGATAACTTCCTGTTAGTCTAGTAATTGTCGTTATAGCGATTTCGTTTCGTTGCAACGTAAAACTATTGTACAACTTTTTATTGTACACTATTTATCAGCGCATGTCTGGTGACCTTTCATAGTTCAATCAAAAAGCGTGGCTAACAGCAGAGCGAAAGCGATGAATTAACTGAAAAATTTAGGTATTTATTGTGATTTCAGAGGCATAAGGACATCTCCTGTGACCTGACCACTGTTCCTGAATGTACCCCAAATACATCTAGACCTATTAAATGGACTGGAGAAGTAGTTAGAAGGTTATTTCAGACATTATTTTAGTGAGAATGCCACGCACGACGAGATCGGACAAAAATTTAAGTAGATCTGGAAATCGCCAATGGTAAACATTGTACATCTAGGCATCGCCAGTGGGTAAACACTACGCAATTATCAGCTAAAATCATCACATTACTTCTTTTTTTTTCCTAAAAAAAAAAAACTCTTCATTTATGAAATCTTCTTACATTTACAACTATTTTCATGCATAATATGTATACTTTTAAAGTGGAAATACTTTGTACATTCACTTTTACAACTATACGCCCTATACATATCAAGACCCTCGTTTTTTTGTGTGGCACAGACGGGAATGTTCGCGTTTTTTCTGTGGCACGGGAAGAGTTAACAGACATAACTGAAAAAAGGAATGGTCATTTAACATGTGGTTTAAGAGGCAGGTTTTTTTTTTTTTTTTAGTTATTTTGTTGATGTTGTGAAAGTTGATATTGATTTTATATTGTGATATTCATACAGGTATGGCTTTGTTACATTTGAGAACCAAGAAGATGCTGACATGATCATAAAAAAAGAGGTAATGTCCAAAATCTGCTTAGGATCATTTGTGGCAGTAGAATGTTATTTAGAGTTTTAACTTGCTTAAAATAACATTGTTTATGATGTTAATCCTGTAGAGGAAGACCTCTTACCTATGAACAAAATATATGTGGCACTGCACAATATATGAATATTATATGCTGAGTAAGGTAAGGTAAAGGTAAAATTCCCATTTCCATGCCATTAACTCAATCTGCGCTATTGATCGCAACAGCGATATTTCCGGTATCACGAATCTACCGTATGATCGTTATAGTTTGTTTCAATAAAACAACCGGTGTGACATTTTAGATTGTACATATTTCGTCCGCGATTCCAGTGACACTTTTCAAAATAGCGAAAGAGTGCCTAGTTACAAGCGATGTCGAGCGAAAAAAAAGGAAGAGAGAGACCGAAATTTAAAAATTTTTGATGATGTAGATAGGGGTATGGATATGGCCTGTGACCACCCCACTGCTCTTGAATGTATCCCAAGTAGATCTAGACATATTGGATGACGGGAGAAGTAGTTAGAAGGTTATTTCAGACATTAATTTAGCGAGAATGCAACATAGAATCAAAATACGAGATCGACGAGTATATCTACACATCTCAGATGGTAAGTAGTGCAGATCTAGACCTAGCTGATGGTGAACTGGCCACAATCAGTGTCTAAAAACATCACATTACTTCTTTTTTCCTAAAAAAACGCTGCATTTATGAAATTTTCATTCATTTAGCTATAGTTTGAAACATTAAGTATACGGAAGTACACATAAATACTGTTTTCCATTCCATTTTACAACTAGACCCCCTTACAGACCAATACCCGCGTTTTTAGTCCCGTTCGCTACCATATGTCTGCTTTTTCCTGCGAGCACGGAAAGAGTTAAGGCATATTGTGGAAATTGTTAGGCCTGTATTTTCCATGACCTTCAGCACATAAAAGTGTGATGTGGTCAGTGTCATGCCTGGCCGTTTTACCTTCTCAGATTTGTCTGAGGCTGAGGGACTTTTTAGTGTGTACCAGAAAAAAATCCCACTGCTGGGACTCAACCTGGTACCACTGGATTAGTAAACCAAGCAGCTAACCAGCTGGACTATATATTCCTTGCTGGTCTTATTTAGTGATGGACACTGCAGCATAAATTGATCTATAAAGGCCTGCAGTGCTTTGCTGTGTCTTTAGTGAGCTATGGAAGATTTAGCAGTTACATGTGAAATATTAATGTTGAGCAGGTAACTGGATGTAATGTGTTACCTTTCAGGTGATAAATATCTTTAAGTACATATTGAATTACATGCCAGCCTGCTGTTCTCATCTTTTTAATAGCTCATAGATTAGCAGTATTTGGCATTAAAAGTTGTGCTATAGTTCTCTTGATGTAAGAAATGCAAGCTTGGAGGGTATTGAGGTAGGCAGCTCCAGTAACACGCGTTCAACCGTCTGTTCATGTTTCTCCCCCCAATCCCCTTTTTCAGTCTGACAATCTCATCTTTAAGGACAGGAAGCTAAATATTGGCCCAGCAGTAAGAAAGCAGGTAATATTTTATTAACATTTGTTCTTCTTCATCCTTCCCATGTACCCATTGTTGTAAGGGAAGTAATAATTACTTGATTTGTCTACCCCTTCCCCAAACAGTGCACTGAAATATATGAATACAGTGTAACACTGGCTTTCTCTGAAAGTAACTTGTTTCAGGATGCGTTTTTCTCCTTTTTTTTTTGTGTTAGGTACCAATTTTTATATTAGGTAAAGTAATAAAACACAGTTTTGTAGGATTAGACCTCGGGGGGAAAAAAATCAAAGCCCTGTAGTGAGACGTGAGAGAAAGAAAAATCACAAAGAGTTCTGAGATTAGAAGATTACACCTGAGATTAGAACTATGGACTCCAGTAGGATGAGCAGCCGTCTAGCCACGAGAGAACAGCGTACCAATGAACTGAGCTAACTCACACCTCAAAAATAAAGGTGTTTGTAAGCATAGTCAATGGTAACTGTTCAGTTAGTACACTTTTCTCTTGTGGCCAGACGGCTGCTCATCTTATTGGAGTCTGTGGTTCGAATCCCAGGTAATTCTCATGCGATTTTTCTTTCTCTCACGTCTCACTAAAGTGCTTTGTCTATGATTTTTTCGAGGTCTAATTCTACAAAAATGTGTTCTCTTACTTTACCGTATGATCCCTCATGTCTGCTGAGCAGTTACTAAAGACTGTGTCAACATAACACTATGAAGTAGCACATTTATGACTCGCCTACTGATTATTTTCTTAACTTAAAAATGTGACAGATTAGTTTCATGTGGTGACACAAGTTTCTCAATATCTGGTTGAAAAGTGCTAAATAAGGAAGCCATTACTGCCCCTGTCTGCTGCTTCCCCAACTGCCCTCTTTCTTCCACTAGCCCCTACTGACCTTTGTCCTTCACTGTCCCACCCACACATCCCAGTTCTTTCCAACATCTGGTTGTGGGAGAGGGGGTGGCATGGCAGTAATGCCCACTTTAGGAAACACTGGTTTAGAAGTTTCATATGGTGCAGTTAATAAAAATGCAAAAGTTTGAAACACATGGTCTCCATTAAATGTAACTTTGCTGGTTTGAAAAAGAAACAAAATAATTTGATTGACTTGACATGAGTAAACTGAGACAGCAAAGGTCAGATTTTGAAGATGTCCCACCTTCTTCAGCAGAAACTGTTAAAAATAAATGGTAAATTTGAATTGGTAAGGGAAAATAGTGAGGATCTTATTTAAAATTTCCATCTGGAACTCAGTTTAATGGGGGTGTGCTTGTGTGAGAGAGGCGGAGAGAGATTACTTAACAATAAACTTTATGGTGATGGTGATGTTATGTATGAAACAAATGTATATTTTGTATGAAACAAATGAAAAAGAAACTAACGTGATATTTTTAAGTTTATTATAGTACTTCAGTATATTACTTAGAAAGCTACATTGAAACAGTAGTAGTTGCAAGGATAATTTTAATTCAACTACTGTCTAGATCATAGTATTTTTAAGATGTATTCCCTTGTGTACTTTTTGTTCATTTATTTCTTGTTCAGGGTTTGCCACGTCCTTATGGTAAGTTAGTTTGTTGTTTTGTTTTTTTTCTTCTTGTATGTTAAGTTGTGAAACATCAAACATGGACAGATAATCAGATCATTATTCTCTTCCATTTACAAGTTGTCATATTTTCATTTTACCATGGAAATATGTAGTTTTAGGTTCTTAGCAACCTAAAATAATTCATCATATTGTTGTAAATATTCATTTGCTACATACACCTTTAACCACACCCTATGAGAGTAAGTGTTGTGGATTTTGTTTTGATTGTGTGACAGATTTCTTATCCCCAGATGCCAGCATCCCTCCGGGCTCCGTTCTCTTCTCAAATGGCGTGCCATACACTTACCAGAATGGCATGGCTATATTTCAGACTCCAGATGGGAATTACCCACTAACTCAACCACAGGTAGAGTTGTATTTCAGGGTTCCTGATTTAGATTTTAAATGATTAAAATTATTTTTTCCCTTATAAATTACTTCAAATTACACGTTTCGCCCTGTGTAACTTTTTTTTTTTTTAGATTCCAGTAATTGATCTGCAAATTACAGCGATCACACTTTCTTTTACGTTGAGGAAAAAGGTCAGATTAACTTTTTTTTTTTTAAAAACTCGAAAGCCACATAAACAAATGTAAATCATTTCAGTCCATCACTTGAAGAGAATGTTGAATGAGTATCGTGAGGTTCTTTATTGAGTGTGACCAAAAAGATAGTATAATAAATCTACTGGAAGAAAACGACCACAGTTGTCTTGTTCTTTGCACAACTTAAAAAAAAAACAAAAAATACACCTATGAATGTAATTTTTTTTAAAAGTCACTGTACAATTCTATAAGTATTAATGTGTCATTTTTTTCACAGCAGTCTTATGTAACCACGGCAGTTATGATTCCACAGAGTCAAGTTTATATGACACCTCAGTATCCTTATCAACAGGTACATGTTAGTGTTAAAATCTTTAATTTAGAGTAGCATCAGATTTAGCAAATTCAGATGTAACAAGCTACTAGTTTTTGCTGGGTTTTTTTTTCCTCTCTATATTTTAGATATCTTGCAGCATTTTCAAACTTTGCAAGCTAGCATAGAAAAAAGTGTTAGCAGAAAACAGAGTTCAGTATGGAGAAAGTTAGTAGTGATGCAAAACATTGATGAAATGTGATACATTAATGGCACACAAGGTGTTTAAAGAACAACCCACACTATAAATGAGTACAGGAGGAGGAGGAAGAAGACAGACAGACAATTTTCAGTAGCACTCCGAGCTACCAGGCATAATGTAAGGACAGTAGCAGAATTTGGACTAATCACTCTTAACAGCATTAAACAGCAGTAGCATGTTGTGCTTTTGAGTAGGTAAAGATAGACTGGCTTTTAACCTGTGTTTTTGTTTTTTTCCATTATCTCCAAGCTGTCATTGCAGAGTGCTCTACAACCAGTTCCTGCAAGTCCAGGCTACATTTGGGCAACCATGCCAACAGCTGCAGATGTCATTTATCAGACGCCTCAGGCATACCAGGGCGCAGAGCTTGCTGATGCTGCTTTCGTTGATGGAGCTACAGTAGAGGTAATGAAGTTGAAAGATTGGGAGTGTTTAATAGTTACGTCTGACTTTTTTTTTATGTTTGGCAACTTGTAAGCTCAAATGTATTATGATGGAATTTTGTGTTAAAATCTGCTTTAATACATTTACTGGCATATGTTTATGTTACTGAGCTAAATTTTATGGATATTTCTCATGTTGTCCAAGTCTAGGCATGGCATCTAATCTCACTCGGTGGGTGCAAAACCTCTAGAGGAGAAGAAAACTAGCCTTTAGGAGGATTTTAATGTTCCACCATGTATCAATTGACATGAAAAATTAAAGATGGAATTAAACTCTGGGCATTTAGTACTGCTTGCATCCATGATTGCAGTGGTAATCAGTTTATGCGATGTCAGGGTTTTTTCCTCCTCAGTTTATATATTCATGGAAAAAATCTTTCACTTGACCAGTTTGCCATAATTTCAGTAGCTGCCAGTTTAAAAATTAGATATTGAAATGTGAAGATTGGAGTGTAATATGCAGGTTAGAAATTTATCTTCAGTTGCAGAAAATAATAAATTTTTTTTTTCTCAAACTTTACTTTGGACTACTTTTTTATCATGGACTTCTTAAAAAAAATTGTTTCGCAAATAATGAAAATTATTATAGTTGTCGAAGAAGAGGTCACTCACACAGTAAGTGGAGGAAGGAAATTACAGCAGTGTTTAATATCCCATTATATGAAGCAAATCATCAAGCACTAACAAGATGTCTATTTGTCCACTCAACTCCAAAAGGTATATGAGGAAGGAGACAAGACAAGGCATTAAAGTTGCCATAGGCAAGTAATTTTCCACCAGGAACAGTTTTATTAAGGAAAAGAAAAAGAAATGATGGAAACAAAAAAAAAATTTGTGAAAAACTACAAAATGAATCATTTGTGATTCTGCAGGTATGGACCTTATCCTTGTCATATACCTATTCAAAGTTGTTCTAACTGCAGTATTTCAGTGTAGAGAGATTTACAGTATTTTATTTTTCCTTAGTCATTTTGTTTACTTCGCTTCAGTGCTTTTTTTTTTTTTCAACTGTATGTTGCATTTGAAATTGCAGGGCAATGTAATTCCTGTAGAGCAGACATTGGCAAACCACATCCATTCACCTGTGACGGAAGTCAGTTGTACAACAGACCAGACATCTGTGGCTACCGTGCCTGTAATTCCTGTACAGGCAGCTGCAAAGAATGCGGTTGCCAGCTACAAGAAGCATTATGCTCTCACAAGAAGGTCATTTAGTAGCCCCACTATCCTTGTGAAGCATGGCCACAAAGTTCAACGACTTATGGTTTCAGGCACTTCACCACCAACCATGTACAACGGTCAGATTCTCAATACATGCAGTCCATCTGATACGGGTGATGGTAGTGATACCTACATAAGGTACACTCACCTGCCGGGCCACTCGGCTGCATCCAAGTGAAGCTTTGCGTGCAGACCTCTACACATATATAAAACAAGGGCCAATGTTAGAAACTTCTCGTAACCTTGCACCTTGTTTTTCTGTTCTGTCAGAACAATTTTTAAACTTTGGGTCATGTAATGCTGTAGTTACATTCAAAACTTTTCTAAAACAAATCCACATTGCTGTAGGTGTGGTACAAGAACACAAAAATAAGGTGCATGTTGTTTCTCCCAACTTACCAATTATTGTGCAAGTACTTTTGAGATGGATTGTTAAAAAAAAAAAACTAAAAAAAAACTGGTTTGAATTAAATGTTTGGAGTTTCATATGGTGTTTGCATTCAGCTCCTGGTATGTTTGTGTGTATGTGTGTGTCTGGAACATTGTGATACAGCAGATTAACTCTTCCCGTACCGCGTAAAAAAACACGGACGTTACGTTGGTACCGATGATGATGTTACATGGCCGAGCGGGTGTTTTCATATAAGGGGGTCCCTTTATAAAATTCATTGTAACACACAAACTCCTTCATCAACACATGTGTATCTCATATTAAAATAAGTGGATATGAAAGAAGATTCCATAAATGAAGTTATTTATCATTTTAAAAAAAACAAAGAATAGAAAAAAAAAACTGTTCTGAAAAGCTGGAACGATTTTTTGGCGCTAAAAATATTTTTTAGGGCTGAGCACTACAATCAAAGTTTTACATACCTGAAATGTGCCAGAATCCAGTGCAGAATGTTTATATCGGTATAGAAATATCGATAATTGCGGATGCTTTTGATATCCAATAAATCTAACAGGTCTACAGATGTGAAAAACACATTTAGTAAGCTAGGTCTAGTCGGTCAGTATGACCATTCTACCAACCAACCTCGAAAAAAGTAGAAAAATTTACACTCAGATCGATCCACTTCTTCATTTCCTTTCTTTTCCGGCATGACCAGATGCTAAACTAGCTAGACTTTGGCCTAGAAGAGTTCTGTTTGGCTAAATGAAAAGTTGCATCGAGTTTTCAATGAATCAAATCAGAAGACTTAAAGGGTGGCGTGGGAACCGATGGTAAACCGCAACTGGACTTAAAGGGCGGCGCGGTACGGGAAGAGTTAAGCATAGGTTGAAGAGCAAGTACCGTTACAAAGTAGTTGGAACTGAACGGTAGGGGGAAAAAGGCCAAGAGAGCAGAGGATGACTGGATAAGCTCCTTCATGAACCACTTGAATAGCATTTTCCTAACACAAATGTCATGGGTTTATTCAATTCAGTAGAAAGTTACATTTCAGTTCAGCAGCTGGTCATTATATTTTGTATTTGCAGTCTGAAAATTATCATTTTTATAGGAAATGTTGGTGATCTTCACCGCCCACCCCTGAAAGTTTCCATGTCACTCCCACATTTACTTATAGTATACCAGTAAACGTGACAGTTGTGCAAAAGATTGTATAACGCTGTAAACGTTAATATTTGTATGCCTTTCAGATCATGAAATGCTTCACAAATAAGCATGTAGTATTCAGAGTCATTGCAAATACTTGGGTCATTATTTTCTGTTATGCATAAGCCACAGTGGTTGTGATTTTCTTACAGATAGTTTATATTTCTTATAATCTAGCCTCATAATGCAGACTAGTTCATATTTCTTATAATCTGACCTCATAATGCAGGCCTAGTTTATATTTCTTATAATCTAGCCTCATAATGCAGGCTAGTTCATATTTCTTATAATCTGACCTCATAATGCAGGCCTAGTTTATATTTCTTATAATCTGACCTCATAATGCAGGCTAGTTCATATTTCTTATAATCTGACCTCATAATGCAGGCCTAGTTTATATTTCTTATAATCTGACCTCATAATGCAGCTGTACTCATGAAGAACCAGTGTATGTGTTGAAAGAAGATGCCAGAAATTTCCTGAAAACTTCAGTGCCACACTTTGATGGTGTTGGTTCTGTGCTGATCCTGCAGTGTCTGTAAACATTTTAAAATGTTAAAACTATTTGAAACAAAAGTAGGAACAGCTTTATTAGTTATTAAGCATCACACAATTGCAGTGTTTCAGTTTCACAGTGTGTCTTTGCCATGAGTCTTTGTTCTCTGCAAGCTTCTCAGCCACATCAGATGATTTGATACCAGTCGTCTTTTGTCTTTCCTTTAGGGTCTCAAGAGGTCAGCCTCTTTGTCCAGATGTCTCCAATTTGATGACTTGCTTTGTAATTCTCTGGTTGTTTCTTTTTATCACGTGCCCCACATGTGCCCAGCGTTGGTTCTTGATCACTGCTGAGACTGCTGCGTACTTATTTCCATTATCTCTGTTTTAGTCTTGAATTTGTATAAACCAGGGAAAAAAAAGGAGCAGCAGCTTTATTACTTAATGATTACAAAGTTGTGACGTTTCGGCGTGAGCCTTAAACATACAAAAACATACAGGACAAAGAAATAGAGAGAAGAGATAAAGTATAGATTCACATGAATGCTATTTAAAAAATATATATATATTTGTGATATTTGAAGAACTTTTCTGTAGCATTTATATTCAAAGGCATTTATATATTTCTCAGCTGTTAAGTGTCCAGGTCTCACAGGCATATGTTGTGATGGGGAAAAATGCATGCTCTTAAAAATCTTATTTTTGTAGTTCTGTCTGTTCCTGTCCACAGATTCTTTAGTTGTTTTACTTTCTGAAGACCGTTAGATGTCCTCCTTTTAATTTCCCTCATTGTATCTCCATTATTAATTAGTAGTGATCCAAAATGACTCTCCTCTTCTTTCAGTTTTTTCCTCATTGATACATATTTCAGCTGCCTTGTTTGTTTTGTCATCAATTTAGTTTTCTTTGTATTAAAATAGAAGTTTTGCTCTTCACTGTTCTTACGGACTGACATAATTAGTTTTCCCATTCCTTTTTGTGTTGTGGACAGTAGTACTGTGTCATCAGCATATCTAATCTCTGGTATTTCATAACCTCCAATTGTTATGGCATCGTAATATTCTTTGTCTACATCTTCTCTAACATTCCTCATGTTTTCAGTTTACAAGTTAAATAAGTAAGGCGACAATATGCACCCCTGATGGACCCCTTGTTTTATGTCAAACTAAGTTGTTGTTTCACCATTTATTCTTACTGCTGCTTGTTGGTCTAGATACAGCGGTGATGTTAATGTATCAGATGTGTTGGAAATCTCGTTTTTCCATTATTTCCCAGTTTCTGGTGTTGTACACAATCAAATGCCTTTGAGTAGCCTATAAAAGGTAAATATAGATTCACAGTAAACTCTCTGCATTTTTCTATTATTAATCTTAGATTAAATATATGATCTCTTGATCCTCTTCATTACCTGAAACCAGCTTGGACCATATTGACTTCTTTTATTTTCTTATGAAGTCTCCCCATTATGATTTTTAACAGAATTTTACAGGCATGACTAATCAGGGCAACAGTTCTGTAGTTTGTGCATAATTTCAGGTTACCTTTTTTTTTTTTTTTTTAACCAGTGGTATGAATACAGTTCTTTACCATTCTTTTGGCCAAATACCTGAATGCCATATTTTTTTACATGGTGCATGATAGATTGTTGCACATTCCTCCTGCTTTAATAAGTTCAGCTGTTATCACATCCTGGTGATTTACCATTTTTCAGATTCTTTATTGGCCATAAAACTTCTTCTATTGTTGGTTCAGGTTCTTTCTGCTCCAATAATAATTCCCACTGTTGATTTCTGCTTTCACAGTGTTTCATACATTCCTCTGCAATATTCCTTCCATCTTTTTAGAATTTCCTCTGTCTCTGTCAAGGTATTCCCCATCTCATTACAAATTACATTTAGCTTAGGTGTGACATTTCTCGTTAATGTCTTCATTGCTTTAAACATTTCACTATCTCTTCCATGCTTCTGATGTCCTCCTATTCTTTCACAACAATCTTGGATGTACTGCTTTTTTTGTCTTTTCGTATGTTTCTTCATACTTTTTTTGTTAAAGATTTATATTCCTCTTTGTTATTGTCACTTTCCATTATGTCTTCATTTCTCTACGTTGTTTTATCAGTTTTGGTGTGCCTGCTGTAATCCATCAATTCTTTTGTTTTCTTTACTGGAACCATGTCTTTCTCCGTCCTGCATAGCCAATTCATCTGGTGTCATTTCCTCCTGTACAGCCATCAGGATTTTGAAATGGTTCATGACTTCTATACCATAATGTTCTGCCATTTTTGTAAGATCAAAGTCGAGTGGTCTTGATCCCCTGTCTTTTTTTATCTTTATTTCATGTCTGCTATTAATAACTCATGGTCTGTGTCACAATCAGCACCTGGTAAAGTTTTTGCTGATGTTATACTTGATCTTCACCTTCTTTGCACTAAAATGTAATCTATTTGATTCTTAGTTTTCCCATCAGGTGATGTCCATATGTAGTCTTCTTGGATGTTGTTTAAAAAGTGTGTTAGTGATCATTAGCTCATTTTCCATTGCAAAACACCATTAGATTGTCACCTGCTTCATTTCTGTGTTCTGTGCGAAATTTCTCCACAACATAACCTTCGTCTTCTGCTCTTTCTGTACCAATCTTTGTATGTATCCACCATTGTTACAATATCATTTTTCCCTACCTGGTCTATCATCGTTTGCAGTGTGTTATAAAAGTCTTCTACTTCCTCTTCTGCTGCTGATGTGGGTGCATATATCTGGATGATTGTTACATTTCTAGGAATGCCCTTAAGTCTGATAGTGATGATTCTATCACTTCCTGGATTGTAACCTAGTAATGCTTTTGATATTGATTTGTCCAAGTAAAAACCCACTCCATTCTTAATTCTAATTTTCCACCAGAGTATATAAAGATATTATCATTCTCGCTCTTGAAGAGTCCTGATCCTTTCCATCGATGTTCACAGATTCCCAAAATGTGTATCCCCATTCTTTTCATCTCGTCGCTTATTATTTGATACTTCTCTCATACATACTTCTCACATCCCATGTTTCTGCTCTTATTTTTCTTTTTAGTTTGATGCAGAGGTTTTCCTTGAACACCATTAGGATTTTGTCCTTCATTACAATTACTAGTACTGACCTCTGTCTCACACTTCCCCAGTGTTAAAATTAGATCTATCTGGGCCGGGGGACTCGCCACCAGATCTTTTTCCTAGCTAACCTTCCATGTTGGTGTTAAGATTTCTTGATATATCTCCAGAAGATAGTTTACCATTGCTTTCCTTCCGGGCAGTGACTGTACTAATCAGTGATCGTAGCCAGTGTCCCTACATTGAGATCATCTGCTTACCATCATAGAATGGTGACCGTAACCAACATTATTTGTCGGCTGCTCTCTCATTCCATCCACCACCTACTATGGGGGGGGGGCAATACGGGTACTCCACCTTTCCCAAGGGTGTCCCGTAGACCGACGGAGGTTAGGAGGCTATCTCTCTCTCTGAACCTTAAGTGCCCAGGGCACATGGGGCTTCCGCAAGGGTTTTCCACAAATGCCTGTCCTTCGCCTTTTTTTCTGCTCTTGCCCAGGTGAGCCCTCTATTGCTCAACATCCTTTCTGTTCTCCATGTCTCTTTTGGTCTACCCTTACTTCTGTTCCCCTGTGGTGTCCATCTTAGTGCTATTTTTGGTAGTGAGTTGTCAGTCATTCGGAGCACATGTCCCAACCATCGCCAGCGTCTTTCCTCAATAATTGTTGTCAGTGGTTTCATCTGTATTTCTGCCAACAAGATGTTATTTCTTATGGTGTTTGGCTAAAATATTTTCCTAATTCTTCGTAAACATTTAATGTGGAAAGAATTCAACTTGTTTTCTATGGTTTTGGTGATTTTCCAGCATTCACTTCCATAGAGTAGTACACTTAGAACATTACTCTTAAATATCCTGATTTTCATATTTATGCTTAGTTTTTTTGATTTCCATATAGTCTGCAGCATTGCAAAAGCCTGGTTTGCTCTAGTAAGTCTGCTGTTGATGTCCTCTGTGCTGTCTCCATTTTCTACTACTCTGCTGCCAAGGTATACAAATTCGTTGACCTCCTCCACTAACTTGTTATCTACTCTGAGTACATTTCTGTTGTTCATATTTTGCTTCATTAACTTTGTCTTTCCTACGTTGATCTTTAGTCCTATGTTGTTTGCATTCTGAGTTAGCTTGTTTATTTTATCTTGCATATCTTTGTGACTGCTTGATAATAGACAAATGTCGTCCGCAAAGTCAAGGTCTTCCAGCACTGTGTCAAGGGTCCATTGTAATCCTCTGCGTTTGTCTGATGTTGCCTCCTTCATTAACCAGTCTACTGCTAAGATAAATAATGTTGGTGATAGTACACATCCCTGTTTCACTCCTGTTTGTACCCTAAAGCTGCTGGAGGTATGTTCTCCACAGACAACTTTGCACTGAAAACCCTCTTATAGGGCTTTGATTACATTAACTATTTTATGGGGGAGGCCATGCCATCTTAGAATTTTCCACAGTGCATCTCTGTTGACACGTCAAAGGCTTTCTCAAAATCTATAAATAGTGCATATATTGTGCTGTGCCACTCATTTGCCTGTTCTAATATGTTCTAATATGTGGTCTATGCATGATCTTCCTTTCCTAAATCCTGCCTGCTCTTTCTGAAGTTTTTCGTCAAGTGTTGGTACAATTCTGTTGATGATTATTCTGCAAAATACTTTACTGGTGAGTGGCAGTAGGGTAATGCCTCTCCAGTTCCCGCAATCTGTGAGGTCACCCTTCTTTGGTAGTTTTACTATAAGCCCAGTTTTCCACTCCTCTGGGGCTTTTTCTAGATCCCAAATTTGTTGTAATATCCGGCAAAGTTGTTTTGGTGTTTCTGTTTCTTCTGCTTTCAACATCTCAGCAGTCACTTCATCTTCACCTGGTGCCCTGTCTGATTTTAGCTTTTTATCGCCTCCTTTACTTCATTTATTGTTATTGGTCCTGTATTGATGTTTAGTTCCGTTTTTGCTTCAGGTATGTCTATTGTATGTGCTGCTTGTGTTCTGTTTAGTAGGGTGTTAAAGTGTTCCCTCCATCTTTTAGTTTTTTCTCTTTCTCCACTGACCAGTTGTCCATTTTGTGTTCTTACTGCACTTTCACATCTTGTGTTGAAGTTACCTGTAATCTGCTTTGTGATTTTATATATGGTTTTCATGTCATTTGTATATGCTGCTTTCTGTGCTGTTTCTGCTAAGTTGTCATAATATTGACGTTTATCTTGACGGCATGATTCCTTCACTTCTTTGTCTTTTTGTTTATAATTACTTAAAACTCGTTCTTTAAGCCGTTGTGATTTGGTGTTCAGTAATTTTTTCTTGATTTCTTTTCTTTGCTCTATCTTTTCCCATGTGGTCTTGCTTATCCATTCCTCTTTTCTCCTTTTCCAATATCCCAGCCCCTCTTTTGCTGTTTCCTGTAGTGTTTAATTGAACTCTAATATGGACATTTCTGCTTCGTCTTGTAGGACACTGAAGCGGTTCTTAAGTACTATTGAGAATTCATTTCTTGTTTGCTGGTCTATCAGTTTTCTTGTATCAAAATGTATCTTTCTGTGTTCTCCGATTTTGGCTTTCCTTAATTTTAGTTTTATTTTTGCTACCAGAAGGTTATGATCACTTCCTACATCTGCTCCTTTCCTTATTTGCACATCTTGTAGTGACCGTTTCCACTTGTTGTTTATTAGTATGTGATCGATTTGGTTTTCTGTGGTTTTATCTGGTGACCTCCAAATCACCTTATGGATGTTTTTGTGTTGGAAAATTGTCCCTCCGATGGTCATCATGTTTTCTTCACAGAAACTGCACAATCTTTCTCCATTTTCATTTATTTCTCCGATTCCTTCTCTTCCCGTGATTATTCTTCTATCTTCATTTCCTTCACCTACTTTTGCATTGAAGTCGCCCAAGATGAGTAGCATATCATGCTTGGGTATTGTTTCTACTGTTGCTTGGAGACTGTTGTAAAAATCTTCTTTTAATTCCTCTTCAGCTGCTTCTGTTGGTGCATAACAAACTATAATAGACAGCTTCATGAATCTTGAGTTGAACCGTGCATATAATAATCTCTCATTTATTGGGGTCCATTTCAGCAATGCTCTTGATGCTTCTTTTGTTATAATCAATGCTACTCCTCCTTCATGAAGATCTTCTTTACCTGACCATATTATTGTATCTTCTGTGTGCTGTGTTGTTAATTTCCTTCTGCCTTGTCCTGTCCATCTTGCTTCTAGTACTCCTAGTATGTCTAGTTTGTATCTGTGCATTTCCTTGATGGTTTGTGCTAGTTTTCCAGTCTGGTTTAGTGTTCTTACATTCCAGCTGCCTATTTGTATCTTGTGTTTAGGTTCCAGGAGGTCTGCAGTCGGGCTGGGAACTTCCAGTGGCTGGCTTTCACCCACAACCTTCATGGGCTCAGTTTCCTGATAAGCATTTCTCCTTCCACCTGCATGTGCTTTTTCCCTTGCTTCCGTTTCTGTAGCAGTCTGATAGTTTTTGTTTTTTTTACCAGATAGGGTTGCTGGCCCTATGCTGAACCCTCCTTAGTCGCCTTTTACGATCATGCGTGGTAGGGTACAGTGGTCCTATTCTTTGCAGATCCCGGGTACCACACGGGGGTTAGGAGGCTATATCAGCCGCAAAATCAGTGTCTTCTAGCCGAGTCCGAGGTATCCATTCAATGTCCGTATTTCCAGTACACATTTATACTCTAAACAGCGAGGGAGATAAGACGCTGCATCCGTGTTTCAGTCTGTGGAACTATTCCCTCAACCCGTCTTCTCATATCTATAGCTTTACCCAAACATTTCCAGATTGTACACGAAACTTGGTGTGATGGCGCACGAGTAGGTACAGTCATCACATGATACAGCACTGCACAAACGGGAAAAATATTCCACTAGTTCGTTAAACACCTGGTTTAGGTTAGCAGGAAGAAATGATACCGCATTTACTGTGGAAGTCGGGGTTTGTCCGTTCCTCTACCCGCTACTAAGAGCTGGAAGAAGAGTCCTCTGTTTTAACGTTTGTGTGAAGTTCGGACTAGACCCTTGAGTGACAGCTTGCTAGTAATCTGTGTGCCCGCGCTGTGGTTGAGAACAAAGCTCACAAGAATTTACTTGGTGCGCCATTTTCGCACTTTTCCTGTCTGTGGGGCCAGTGCATTGTACTTTACAATGCAAAAAGTTAATTATATACAATGGAATGATGCATCCTTGAATCGGTAAACCACTTGAGGTTCTGTGCTCGCGTCTCGTTCTGTGGTGTAGCTTGCTGATTGTTGTCGGTGCTCGCGTAGAGATATATAGAATTTCTTCTTTCCTTTGACGGCTGGGGAGGAATTTCCGCATTGTTTAACACCTGGGCTAGCAGTTTTGAAAGTTGTGGGGAACAGAAGTAACTTATCGATGCATATGAAATGGTCAAGTTAGTTTACAAGACTAGCCATACAGCCCAACATCAAGATAAAACTACACTCCTCTCCGATGCAGGCACTCATTGCTATAGGCAAAACTTGCTCAAATTCATGAGATTATTTCATTCAAAGTGGAGTTAGGTTTTGTAGTCACGGTAACTGCAAGCCGGAGAATTTTGGTGAGAAGACCATTCTGCTTTTAGTGATATCAATAGACTGCCTCGTTATGCCAAAGACTGTCAGACTTCTCTGGTGCGATCGAATGTTCCGGCGACTAAAGTCGAAAGTAAGCAACAGTTCCAAGTGCAGCCAGTCAGGCGTGAGCAGCAGCGAGATGACTTGTCTCCCCTTCGTCTATCGCCGAAAAGCGCAGAATGCGCGTGTAATGTCAGACCGCATGGCGCTGACTTCGGAGGTGCGGTTCCCTAGTGTCACAATATGGAAATCAATATGCTAAATCAACATGTGATATGATGTTAGCACTACATTAACTCAAGATAACGCATTCTGAGATCAGTGTAAATCTAATACTTTTCTAATAACTTCTGCAACTTTCATTTACGCGAATAGAACATAATAGAAAGTTATTTAACTGGGACAGATAAGAACCCAGTGCTATAAGTACTCGACAGATACTCATCTTACGTGTTAGCTAATAAACATCCAGCGACTCTAAGTATATACAGAATACATTTATCTAGTGGTTGGTGCAAGTGATAGTGAGTTCGATGTGTATAGCTGAGTGGTAGTAATCTCCAAAGCACGCATAAGTATCGAGGAAAACAAAACAAAACTTTCATCCACTGGTTGAACGACTAAACATATCAAAGCAAAATGTGCCAAGAGTGTTGCAAGGAAATTCCATCAAATGGTTGAGTGACCTTGCTCCGGGCAGCGTATTTCATCAATGTTGTGGATAAACTCCATATATGGTCGAATGGCTGAACGTGACTTGTGCGCTGTGAGTTTTGTAAGTAAATTCTATCGACTGGTTGTGTGACGTAACACATCAAAGTAACATGTGCCATGATTGTTGCAAAGAATTTACAACACCACATCTCCAAGATTTTTGTGGTTTTCGTGACTGTTTTATCCTACGGGACAGGTAAGTTTTTCCTTTTTTTTTTAATGGCGTGAATTAAAAAAAATTAAATTACTTAAAGCATCGAAAACTGTTCAGCTCTTTGTCACGTCTCTAAACAGCTCCTACTTCCAAAAATGGTTTATTTCATACTACAAGTATATATATGCAGACTATATGGAATTGAAAAAAAAAAAAAACTAAGCTTGAATACGAAAATCAGGATATTTAAGAGTAATGTTCTAAGTGTACTACTCTATGGAAGTGAATGCTGGAAAATCACCAAAACCATAGAAAACAAGTTGAATTCTTTCCACATTAAATGTTTACGAAGAATTAGAAAAATATTTTGGCCAAACACCATAAGAAATAATATCTTGTTGGCAGAAATGCAGATGAAGCCATTGACAACAATTATTGAGGAAAGATGCATCCTTGAATCGGTAAACCACTTGAGGTTCTGTGCTCGCGTCTCGTTCTGTGGTGTAGCTTGCTGATTGTTGTCGGTGCTCGCGTAGAGATATATAGAATTTCTTCTTTCCTTTGACGGCTGGGGAGGAATTTCCGCATTGTTTAACACCTGGGCTAGCAGTTTTGAAAGTTGTGGGGAACAGAAGTAACTTATCGATGCATATGAAATGGTCAAGTTAGTTTACAAGACTAGCCATACAGCCCAACATCAAGATAAAACTACACTCCTCTCCAATGCAGGCACTCATTGCTATAGGCAAAACTTGCTCAAATTCATGAAATTATTTCATTCAAAGTGGAGTTAGGTTTTGTAGTTACGGTAACTGCAAGCCGGAGAATTATGGTGAGAAGACCATTCTGCTTTTAGTGACATCAATAGACTGCCTCGTTATGCCGAAGACTGTCAGACTTCTCTGGTGCGATCGAATGTTCCGGCGACTAAAGTCGAAAGTAAGCAACAGTTCCAAGTGCAGCCAGTCAGGCGTGAGCAGCAGCGAGATGACTTGTCTCCCCTTCGTCTATCGCCGAAAAGCGCAGAATGCGCGTGTAATGTCGGACCGCATGGCGCTGACTTCGGAGGTGCGGTTCCCTAGTGTCACAATATGGAAATCAATATGCTAAATCAACATGTGATATGATGTTAGCACTACATTAACTCAAGATAACGCATTCTGAGATCAGTGTAAATCTAATACTTTTCTAATAACTTCTGCAACTTTCATTTACGCGAATAGAACATAATAGAAAGTTATTTAACTGGGACAGATAAGAACCCAGTGCTATAAGTACTCGACAAATACTCATCTTACGTGTTAGCTAATAAACATCCAGCGACTCTAGGTATATACAGAATACATTTATCTAGTGGTTGGTGCAAGTGATAGTGAGTTCGATGTGTATAGCTGAGTGGTAGTAATCTCCAAAGCACGCATAAGTATCGAGGAAAACAAAACAAAACTTTCATCCACTGGTTGAACGACTAAACATATCAAAGCAAAATGTGCCAAGAGTGTTGCAAGGAAATTCCATCAAATGGTTGAGTGACCTTGCTCCGGGCAGCGTATTTCATCAATGTTGTGGATAAACTCCATATATGGTCGAATGGCTGAACGTGACTTGTGCGCTGTGAGTTTTGTAAGTAAATTCTATCGACTGGTTGTGTGACGTAACACATCAAAGTAACATGTGCCATGATTGTTGCAAAGAATTTACAACACCACATCTCCAAGATTTTTGTGGTTTTCGTGACTGTTTTATCCTACGGGACAGGTAAGTTTTTCCTTTTTTTTTTAATGGCGTGAATTAAAAAAAAATTAAATTACTTAAAGCATCGAAAACTGTTCAGCTCTTTGTCACGTCTCTAAACAGCTCCTACTTCCAAAAATGGTTTATTTCATACTACAAGTATATATATATGCAGACTATATGGAATTGAAAAAAAAAAAAAAACTAAGCTTGAATACGAAAATCAGGATATTTAAGAGTAATGTTCTAAGTGTACTACTCTATGGAAGTGAATGCTGGAAAATCACCAAAACCATAGAAAACAAGTTGAATTCTTTCCACATTAAATGTTTACGAAGAATTAGAAAAATATTTTGGCCAAACACCATAAGAAATAATATCTTGTTGGCAGAAATGCAGATGAAGCCATTGACAACAATTATTGAGGAAAGACGCTGGCGATGGTTGAGACATATGCCTGAATGACTGACAACTCACTACCAAAAATAGCACTAAGATGGACACGACAGGGGAACAGATGTAAGGGTAGACCAAAAGAGAGGGGTGTCTTACCCCCCCCCCCCCAACAGTATTTTCCTCCAGATTTAAAGTCATATGTGTACCAAGTTTGGTTGAAATTGTTCAAGGCGTTCCAGAGTGAAGTTGGAATATTATATATATATATATATATATATATATATATATATATATCCTTCTCGTGCCGTTAAACATCACATAGGGCTCGCAAGGTAGTTCGATAGTTCTTCCTGTTTTTTGGCGAGCTTTTTAATCTCATCAGGGAATTTTAATTTGCCCTCTCTTAATATTGTCCTCTTTAAAGTTTCCTGTGGTCGACCTCTTTTTCTTTGGCCTGTTGTGTTCCACTTGATAGCTTGTTTTGGGATTCTCTGATCGTTTCTTTTCATCACGTGACCAACATATGTCCATCTCCTTTTCCTGATCACCCATGAGACTGGTTGTTGTTCGCTCGTCTGTCTTGTCTCTGCATTGTTCTTGAATTCGTTCCACTTGATGCCGAGTGTTCTCCTTAGGCATTTGTTTTCAAGAGTCTAATTTATGTTCAATTTCTGTAGTTGTTTTCCAGTTTTTACATGCATAAATAGGAGTGGATATTACATTTGAATTGAATAGTCTTAACTTGGTTTTTGTGCTTATAACTTTTGAATGCCATATGTTCTCAAGATTCTTGAAGATCGATGCTGCTTTTAGAATTATAATTCTAACTTCCCTTCTATTGTCAACATCCTGGTCTGTGTAGCTGTCAGGGTATGCAAATTGATTGACTTCTTCAACAGCTGTCCCTTCTACGTGTATTTTTCACCAAAACCATAGAAAACAAGTTGAATTCTTTCCAGACTAAATGTTTACGAAGAATTAGAAAAATATTTTGGCCAAACACCATAAGAAATAATATCTTATTAGCAGAGATGCAGATGAAACCACTGACAACAATTATTGAGGAAAGACGCTGGCGATGGTTGGGACATGTGCTCCGAATGACTGACAACTCACTACCAAAAATAGCACTAAGATGGACACCACAGGGGAACAGAAGTAAGGGTAGACAAAAAGAGACATGGAGAAGAACAACAGAAAGTATGTTGAGCAATAGAGGGCTCACCTGGGCAAAAGCAGAAAAAAGGCGAAGGACAAGCATTTGTGGAAAACCCTTGCGGAAGCCCCATGTGCCCTGGGCACTTAAGGTTCAGAGAGAGAGAGAGAGAGAGAGAGAGAGAGAGAGAGAGAGATAACCACAAGGTCAGATTTTTTAATTTGAGGAAGAAGTTATAAGGCTGATAACAGAACAAGGTGCAGAGATCTTTATTTTTCTTAAACGAGAATTCCAGCTTTATCTTGAATCTTTTCGTTTCCTCGATCCAACGCCATCTGAGCTCGCGCTTCTTGGCTCGAAGCAATGACACATTATCTGCAGGTCTTTTAAACTGTATTGAGTTTGCATATCATGTGTTCTCGAAATGTCTGCGTTCAGGCATGTATTAATTTCTTAAGTCTTTGAGTCCTGGGCATTCTAGGAGTTGGTGTGCGACTGTTTCTTGTGAACCTACACTTAATATCATCATCATCAGGTGCCGTGATGGTTAGGCGTTGAAAGTCATGCTTCTCCATAGATCTCGGTCATTGATATTTTCCATTAGTTCAATTGATGACTTTATATTGTGCTATCGTATTAGACAGTCCATATTTTTTTTCTCTTGGCCCTCCACCGCCTCTCTTCCCATTTATCTGTCCTGTTGTTCTGATATACTGAAACCCTCAATTCCTCACTATATGTCCAGTGAATGATGACTGTCGTTTACGTATTGATTTAATTGGGCTCCTTTCTAAATTTGCTTTTGTTAGACATTCTGTGTTTGTCATCTTAGGCTGTTCATAGTACTTCTAACATTCTTCAAAAGAAACCACATCACTGATGCGTCTAGTGATCTTTGCATTGACCTTTTCATTGTCCATATCTCGTTTCCATAGACGAGGATAAGCTCAGTGTAGCATTTTATAACTCTTTTTATGGTCTGCAGTAGCAGAAATGCATTACATAAGGTGTTTCTCATTTGGTTGATAGAAGTTTGGCGTAGCGTTTCTTCTTCTTCTTCTTCGTTCGCTTCTACCACCAAGACCGCCCCGTGATCCTACTGAATTTACTCATGTGGTCCTCGATAGGCCCGTGGTCTCCGAAAGGACCACACGAGATCCCCGAGAGGACCACAAGAGGTTCACAATATCGCAGGGCTTGAGCCTGTATTCTTGGTGGGTCTCAAAAGCGGGAATGCGTGACACCGTGGTTTTCGTTGCACCAGTTTAATCTAGAATTGGACTTTCTCACCGGAAAACATCGACGTGTTTTGGATATCAGTATATCCCCGCTGGGTGAGAGGTGGTTTCCCATTCAGTCCAGCGTTGGACTTTCTCACCGGAAAACCTCAGCGTGATTAGGATACGCATACATCCCCGCCGAGTGAGAGACAGTTGCCTATCTAGACTGCACTGGTCCAGTGTCTCCGACTTTAGCATTTTGTGGTTGTGGTCTCTACCCTTCCTAGTTGTGACCAGGATGGAGCTTTTGTCCAGGAGGACGAATCCTCGCCACTAGTAAGTTTTATCCCTGGGTTTAGCCGGTTTAGGCATATTATCCCAGTTTGGGCGTGATCAGGACGTGACCGACCTCTAGAGCGGAGGTACCGTGACCTGAATAGTCATCAGGTTTCACCCCTGGTGTAAGCCGGTTTATGCATATTTCACCAGTATAGGTGTATATCGGACGTGGCTGGCCTCTCGGGCAAAGGTGCCGTGGTATAAGTAGCTCTCGCCGCGAGACCACTGGACATACCGACTTAGCTTCACTTTATTTCCATCACCTTTTCACATCGGCGCCGCACGGCAACCCTAATTTCTTTTTTTCCCATTTTCTTCATTGCCCCGGGAGGAGTTTCACTCCACACGCGGCATCCAAAGAGTCTCACCAGCTGTGTATTTTCTGTTCTTGATTTCAAAGGTGCTTTTTCCAGTGTGATGTTACTACCGTGCTCAGATATTTAAATGTATGCAGTTGTCTCAAAGTTGTTCCTTTTTCTTCAACACTGTATATAGGTAGGTTCTTCTTTCGTGTTACGGCCATCATTCCCGTTTTCTTGCTATTTTGGACGGGTCCTTTCTTCCCATATTCTCTTACTATTGCTGTAATCTAATAATTTCTGTAGGTTCTTTTCACTTTTGACTACTAGTATTGTGTTATCTGTATATTATAGGTTATTCAGGTTATAGCCTCCAACTTTGAGACTTGGACACTTAACAGAACAGCTGAGAAACACATAAATGCCTTTGAATGTAAATGCTACAGAAGAGTCCTTCAAATATCGTGTACATAAAAAAGAACAAATATATCCATACATATATATCTTATACCCTTCCAGTCACATAGGGCTCGTAAGGTGGTTAGCCAATTTTTCCTGTTTTCGGCGAGCTTTTCAACCTCATCAAGGGATTTTATGCCTATTAATTTGGCGTCTCTTAACAATGTCCTCTTTAGAGATCGATCTCTTTTTCTTCGGCCTGATATGTTCCATTTGATAGCTTGTTTTTGGAATTCTCTGATCGTTTATATCCATACTACAAGAACTTAATATTGAAGAAGGTTGGCTAGTAAAGAAAATTAAACAGAGAAAACTTAACTATTTTGGACAAATTAAATGTCATGAGAATTTAGAGAAGACCGTCTTGGAAGGGTACATAGTGGGAAAAGAAAGAGAAGAAGACCAAGGCGAAGATGGCTGCAAGACATCGTTGATGATCTGCAAATGGATGCATCAGCAGCAGCAATCTTTCTTACCGAGAGGCCTACATGAGTGCTGTTTGGAGGCAAAGTTCCGCAAAGGACATGCAAATGACTGACTGAGCCTCCAAGCCGAATTCCTGATTCCATCTTCATTTCTCAAATATTTTAATTGCATAGTGAGAACAAATCTGGTGAGAAGATAAAATCTTGATTACATCCTTGCTTTATTGATTTATACTTGCCCATATTTTCTACCCTGAGAGCTGCTGCTTGATTCTAATACATATTTATTATTATTATTCTCAGATCTTTGCCATCGGTCTTTATATCCTGTAACAGTTTCGTGATTTCGTATTGTTTTACTTATCAAATGCTTTAGTATAGTCAATGAAGAATACAAATAAATCTTTCTGTACTTCTAAAATTATATCTATTAGAGTTCTTAGTGTATACATGGCATTATGTGTTTATTTTCTTTCTACAAATCTATATTGTTCATTTCCTATTCCCACCTTCATTCTGTATCTAGTACTTCTCATATTGATTCTCAGTAGTAGCGTTGTGATATGACATGTCAGACTTATTGTTCTGATGTCTTGACACTCTTTGACCGCGGGTTCTTTAGCAAAGCTATAAAAGTGACTTTTAATAATTCATTAGATATCCAGTTTAACAATGTTTGTAGTTCTTCGCTTTGGGCTTTCAGAACCGTATCGTCCGCATATCTTAGATTGTTTAGGTTATATCCTCCAACTGCTATCACAGGCACGTCGCAGGGGAAAAAAAGCGAAGTTAAAGGATTTAATTTAAATAACAAGAAGTCAGAGGTCATGGTAACATCCAATAAAAAGACACCAGCAAAATGTAAGATCAAAGTAAAAGGCACAGAATTAAAGTAAGTGGACAAATTAAGTGTTTAAGAACAATAATAACACAAGACGGAAGATGCGAAACTGACAATAAGGAGCAAAGCAGCCCAAGTCGGCATTTATTAAAATGAAAAACATAATGTGCGGTAAAGCTCTGTCGATAAAACCAAAAAGAGAGTTATTTAATGCCAAATTGGACCCGTACTGTTATTAGGATGCGAAGCACGGACAATAACCAAGAGCACTCAAAATCTACTGGAGGCAGCGGTGATATGGTTCCTAAGAAGAATGATGAGGATATCATGGATAGCCAAGAAAACAAATGAAGAGGTTTTTAGCGAGACTGAGCAAAACTGTATCGATCCTTCCGGTTTCCCGATTTGTGCCAATGGTCGATATAGCGACTCTTGGTTTATTTTGTTAAAACAACCGGTGTAACATTTAGATTGTACATATTTCGTCCGCGTTTCCGGTGACACTTTTCAAAATGGTGAAAGAGTGCTTAGTTACGAGCGATGCCGAGCGAGAAAAAAGGAAGAGAAACACCGAAAATTTTCCATTTTTGATGATGTAGTTAGGGGTATGAACATGACCTGTGACCACCCCACTGCTCTTGAATGTATCCCAAGTAGATCTAGACATATTAGACGACTGGAGAAGTAGTTAGGAGGTTATTTCAGACATTAATTTAGCGAGAATGCAACACAGAATCACAATACGAGATCGACAAGTAGATCTAGACATCTCAGATGATAAGTAGTGTAGATCTAGACCTAGCCGATGGTGAGCTTGGCACAATCATTGTCTAAAACATCACATTACTTCTTTTTTCCTAAAAAACTCTGCATTTATGAAATTTTCATACATTTAGTTATATTTTGAAACATAATAAGTACACGGAAGCACATGGAAATACTGTTTTCCGTTCAATTTTACAACTATACCCCATATACAGATCAAGACCCGCGCTTTTACTCCGGCATCCAGCTGAACGTCCGTGTTTCTTCCTGTGGCACGGGAAGAGTTAGCAAAGTTCTGAACACGACAATCCAGATCTGTATGTCATGTTTTTGAGAAGAGGCAAGCTGCAACACTTAATGAATATTGGAAAAATGGAGAGACTTAGGAACAGAGGAAGACAGAGAATCAAGATACTTGATGGACTAAAAGAGTGGCATTGAACACGTATCTTATAGAAAGAGCAAAGGATAGATGGTTGTAGAAATCAGTTTCGACCAACCCCTGACTGGCATGAAACGAGAGAGAGAGAGAGAGAGAGAGAGAGAGAGATCCAGTGTTATATATGACATTTAACAGTTTTATTATTGTTGTCACATCGAATTCACAAAGATTTAGTAATTCTTAACACTTAATAATAATAATAATAATGGTATGAATAAGAAGAAGAATGTAGAGAAGATAAGTACTGTATGTGTAAAATACTTCTGTGTGGTAGAGTTCAGCGGTACGAACGGAAAGAATATTCATTGGCTTGATTACATTATTGTAAACTTATTGTTAATACGGCTCTCTCCTCCTCCTCTCTCTCTCTCTATTATTGTGTGTGTTTATTTGTGTGTGTGTGGGTGTGTGTATGGGTGTGTGTGTGTGGGATTGGCAAACGACTTTGTCCCACCTCTCCCTTGGTTACGCTCAGTAACAGGGCTAGTCTGGCTAACAGGGCAGGGATCACAGTAGCTCTTACAGCGAGAGAGTCTGCTAAAGAAGTATTGCACCCCCTCTCTTTCCTCCATATTTAGCTCCAGTCCTGGGATGAAAAAAAATAGCCCACTAAGTAGCTCTCACTACTGTATTATGTTGTGCCTCAAAGTCTTCTTACATAAACACACTGTAGTGGACTTACATTTTTTCATGAAGAAAAGGAAATTTATGTGGAGTTGCTGTTTTATGATCGCCTTCAAAGAAGGTTGGGAAAAACTGGCTTAGATCTTCATACACAGGGTTGGCTTAACAGAAGCACTCTGCAAGCAGAGTCACTTTTGTCTACACTCACCTCAGGCAGGAAGCACACTAGAGTCATCGCTGTCTAGGTACGAAACATTCATTCATTTGCATGTCCCTTGCGAAACTTTGCCTCCCTAACAGCACTTCTGTAGGCCTCTCGGTTGTGAGCAAGATGGCCTGCTGCTGATACATCCATTTGCAGATCATCATCGATGTCTTGCAGCCATCTTCACCTTGGTCTTCCTCTCTTTCTTTTTCCCATTATGTACCTTTCCAAGACAGTCTTCTCTAGATTATCATGACGTTTAATGTGTTCAAAATATTTAAGTTTTCTCTCTTTAATTCTCTTTACTAGCCAGCCTTCGTCAATATTAAGTTTTTGTAGTATGGATATATGTGTTCTTTTTTATGTCCATGATATTTGAAGAACTCTTCTGTAGCATTTACATTCAAAGGCATTTATGTGTTTCTCAGCTGTTTTGCTAAGTGTCCAGGTCTCACAGGCATATGTTGCGATGGGAAAGATGCGTGCTCTTAAAAATCCTATTTTGTGGTTCTGTCTGTTCCTCTCTACAGATTCTTTAGTTGTTTTACTTTCTGAAGACCGTTGGATGTACTCCTTTTAATTTCCCTCATTGTATCTCCATTATTAATTAGTAGTGATCCAAGATATTAAAAACTCTCCACTTCTTCCAATTTTTCCTCATTGATACATATTTCACCTGCCTTGTTTGTTTTTTTTCTCAGTTGTCATCACTTTAGTTTTCTTCGCATTAAAATAGAGGTTTTGCTCTTCGCTGTTCTTACGGACTGACATAATTAGCTTTTCCATTCCTTCTTGTGTTGTGTACAGTAATACTGTGTCATCACCATATCTAATCTCTGGTACTTCATAACCTCCAATTGTTATGGCAACATAGTATTCTTTGTCTACATCTCTCTAACATCCCTCATTATATTTTCAGTATACAAGTTAAATAAGTAAGGCGACAATATGCACCCCTTGTTTTATGTGAAATCAAGTTGTTGTTTAACCATTTATTCTTACTGCTGCCTGTTGGTCTAGATACATGAATGATGTTTTTATTGTATAAAATGTGTTGGAAATCTCATTTTTTCCATTATTTCCCAAAGTTTCTGGTGTTGTACACAATCAAATGCCGTTGAGTAGTCTATAAAAGATAAATATAGAACCACATTAAAGTAAGCGCCTACTTACATCCGTCAGTCTACGGGACACTCTTGGGCAAGGTGGAGTACCCATGTAGCCCCCCGATCAGGGTGACGTGAAGCCATAGGAGCAGACGGTGGATGGAATGGGAGAGCAGTTAACAGATAATGTTGTTTACAGTCACCATTCTATGATGGTAGGCAGATGATCTCAATGTAGGGACAATGGCTACGATCACTGACTAGTACAGTCACTGCCTGGAAGGAAAGCAACAGTAAACTACCTTCTGGAAATATACCAAGAAACCAAACAGCAACATGGTACGAAACAGTCCAGCTAAATTTCATTGAGAAAATACTAATATACGTAGAAGTTACACATGTTAATCATTAATTTTTGCATGGTGTAACACATCTGACAGGTGAACGTTCAATGTGTATACGCTTTTTAATCAACATTTTAGTTCTATAGTCATCTGAGTAAGAAGTTTCATAGGACTGACAGGCCGAAAAACCGGACTAAAAAAGGGCACAATAAAGTTTATATATTAGAGGATAAACAGTACTTTAGAGAGCATACTGAAGTCATGTATGTGCCCAGCAGCATCCTAACACCCTAGCTTAGTTACAGAGTATAGATATGAGGCGGCCAAATTAAAGGATAGGACTTAGGAGCCACTGAAATATAATCATCACACCAGTAATATTCAAAAATGTATTGTTATGTTAGGGATGGGTTGCCTGCCCTTTCACGATTTGCAGGTCGCTCATCGCACTGACTATAATCACAGTCACTCATTTTCTATTTTTCTTTCTCTCGTGTCAAATGTGATTTGTCTACAATATTTCTAGACAAACCATCCAAACTTGGTTCCTAAATGTTAACGTGTATAAATCTCGTTGTTTTCAATCGGAATAATCGATTATCGAGGGAATTTAAAGTGCGGAGAAGTAAGGTATGAGGGGAGATTTAAAAGGGTCCATGAGCAAGAGAGATGTTCAGTTGCTTGTCTGGGGCAAGCAGCAAGGAATTCATTATGTTAAGAAGCAAAAACGCTTCGAGCAGCACCGATATCTGCTCTAAGAAGTAAACTTTATCTTTCGAAATCTGAGAACCTGCGCTGCTCATAAACAATTTGGTGACAGCAAAACCCAGTAAGTCAGAAACAGGTAATCTATCAGCAAGGAAGCGGCCGAGATGAGAGAAACATCATTTGATCTATAGGATGTGTGCTAAGGATATTGATATTATGGTCTCCTATTTCTGTTTTCTTTTAAATTTCTAATGCCTCTCATGATGTCTTCACTTCATTCATTCATTCATTCATTCATTCATTTGCATGTCCTTTGCGGAACTTTGCCTCCCAAACAGCACTCCTGTAGGCCTCTCGGTTATAAGTAAGATGGCCTGCCGCTGCTAGATCCATTTGCATATCGTCAACGATGTCTTGCAGCCATCTTCGTTTTGGTCTTCCTCTCTTTCTTTTTCCCAATTATGTATCCTTCCAAGACAGTCTTCTCTAAATTATCATGACGTTTAATGTGTCCAAAATATTTAAGTTTTCTCTCTTTAATCATCTTTACTAGCCAGCCTTCTTCATTATTAAGCTCTTATAGTATAGATATATTTGTTCTTTTTTGTGTCCACGATATTTGAAGAACTCTTCTGTAGCATTTACATTCGAAGGCATTTATGTGTTTCTCAGCTGTTTTGTTAAGTGTCCAGGTCTCACAGGCATATGTTGCGATGGGAAAGATGCATGGCCTTAAAAATCTTATTTTTATCTTCACTTAAGGGCACAAAATAATCTAGCGCCGGTGAAACAGGCACGAAGCGCTCCAAAGTCATTCCGGCCTAAGGCATTTGGTTCACGCCTGCAATCTGACGCCTGCTAACCTGCGGGCGCCACATCCCCCCCCCCCCCCCAATCAGTTTAAATAAAAAGAATCAAGATACTTGGCGGACTAAAATAGTAGTTCATTCTGTAGTTTCTCTGGGCTGGATTCAGTTATAATTTCAAGCTTGACCTCAATACTCCATCCCCTGCCCCCCCCCCCCCCAATTCTCCCCCACGCCATTTCATCTCTGTCATCATCATCAGGTGCTGTGCCGACTCGCGTTGATTATTATGTTTCTTCAGATCATCCAATCCTTCAAGCAGGCTATCAGCTCAGTTGGTGATCTCATCTCACACTGTCTCGTTAGACTGTCCAGTATCATTTTTCTCGGTCTTCCCTTGGCTCTTCTTCCTTCTATTATTCCTGTTGTTATATTATTTTTAATTCCCTCATCTCATTGCATGTCCCACGAAAGTGCATTATCTCTCTATTATTTTTTTTTTTTTTTTGACAAGGTTTTTTGTCTCTCCAGCTCTTCTCATACATTCTCCATTAGTTATTTTTGCTGTCCAGGGAATTCGCAACATTCTTCTAATAAACTACATTTCTGCTGCTTCCAATGATTTTTGTGAAGATTTGCCTATTGTCCATGATTCACTTCCATATAACAAGATAAGTTCAACATAGCATTTTAGGACTCGTTTTCTAACATTCATAGGTAAGGATGTGTTGAATAATATGTTTCTCATTCTCTGAAATGCAGCCTTTGCTTGGCCTATTCTGTTCTTAATTTCTGCTCTGCATTTCCCATCTGAAGTTATTACTGCTCCAAGGTATTTGAATTTCTGCACCTGCTTTAGAGTAGTTCCATTAACTTTTATACTGCATTTTCTTGGATTCTATTTCTTAGATATAACCGTAGTCGCTGTCTTTTTATGTTCAAAGTAAGGCTGTTTTGTTTATTTTCTTTCTCGATTTTATCCAAGAGATTTTGCAGGTCTTGTTGGTCAGTACTGTGTCGTCAGCATACCGATGGTTGTTAATATTGTATCCTCCGACTTTTATACCTGGTTCTGTAATGATTTTCATCTTTGTGCACACGTCAAACTGCTTTAAAGACATGAGAAGTTGCCTAACACAAAGTTAAGAATCTAAAGAACTCAGAGTTGTATGCAGCATGAACCGAATGTTTGAATGTAAATAGAGCCCATTTTATTAGTTTTGGGATGAATGAAAGTCAGGATTCTGCAGATGGTATTTAGCTACAGCTGTTACTACAACTGAGAGCTTTTAACATCTTGTACTCAACGACATTTGTTTACATAACCGGATTGGGCGATGATTTCTTGTCGAGTGCTTTAACTGTACAATGTATTGTCGGATGTGTTTTAACTATACGATGTATTGTCGGATGTGTTTTAACTGTACGATGTATTGTCGGATGTGTTTTAACTGTACGATGTATTGTTGGATGTATTTTAACTGTATGATGTATTGTCGAATGTGTTTTAACTATATGATGTATTTTAGGACGTGTTTTAATAATACGATGTATTGTGAGGTGTATTTTAACAATATGATGTCTTGTCCGATGTGTTTCTGTATATATTTAAGTTTTTCGAAATCTAGTCCGACAAGCATGCTTGAAGTTGTATATTTTTACCTAAGCTAAGTTGTAGATGTGAGTGATCAGGGAGATGAAAACTCAGCATTGTGAACACAGTTCTTTTCGTCTGCCTGTAAATGATGAAGAATCCTCTAGCAAGAAAGTGATGAAAGCGGCAACTTCCAAGAAAGACATGTCAGTAAAAAAAAAAAAAAAGTAGTACACTCAAGCCCTCACAACAGTGCCCAAAACTGTACCACGTGTAATATGATAAATTGATCATGTACAGAAACTGCGCATTCAGTTTTATATACAGCATCCGCATATGAAAAACCAAGATTATTATGCCAATGATGTCAACATTATAATGATCCTGCAACCTAAGCCTTCACTTATCCAGAAGACATCATATTTATTCACGGCTGATTTACCCGAAACAGCCAGAATAAGCAGACATAATAAGAATTTCATGAGATCAAACCCTCTCAATAATCTGATAATGAGAATTTTCTAGAACTTTTGTAGTTCTTAAAATAAAACACTCTTCGGAAAACACTGTCAAATTTATAGGTCGCTTTGAGAGTTTTAATAATCTTTCCTGCTCTTTTACAGTAGCTGCAGGCGAAAGAGGTTTTAGTGAAATAAATGCACCGGCTTTGATATAAAAAAATCGTATTTGTTTACCTTTATCCACGAGTTTTAAACATTTAAGTAGGGGAGTGCTTTTTGCCGAAAGGAGAGAGAGAGAGAGAGAGAGAGGGGGGGGGGGGAATGTGGTGCCCGCAGGTTAACAATATGATTGCAGGCGTGAACCATGCCTTAGGCCGGAATGACTCTGGAGCGCTTCGTGTCTCGTTACACCCGGCGCTAGATTATTGTGTGTCCTTAAGTGAAGACATCATGAGTGGCATATGAAAGAAAACAGATATAGGAGACCGTAATATCAACAGCTTGAGAAATGAGGATGACACCGTTCTAATAGCAGAAAGTGAAAACAGTTTGCAGAAACTTGTGAACAAGAATATACTGGTGAGAACTATAAAATAGCCCTTGAGCTAAACAGCAACAGAAAGGAAACAATGGTAATATCGGTAACAGTAAATATAGCACAGTACAATATCCTTTCAAACGTGAAGACACTGACATAAGTAAATAAGTTCAGTTTCCTTGGAACAACAATAACAGCTGATGGTCAGTGTTACAAATGAAGTAAAATCACGAATAGGTGAGACAAAAGCTGATTCTAATGGCATGAAGAAGATACTAACAAATAAGACTTAAATGACGAAAAGAGTATTACAGTGCTATATACGAGTGGCGTTCAGAAATTAATGCACCACATTGTTTTTTTTCCTGCTAATAATGAAGATAAAAGCGTGAAATTTTGCACACTTTAAGTATGGTATGTGCCGATTGTGTGAACCAAATTGGACCGGAACCAGCCAAAGGATATGGCTGCCCTAACCGTTGAAATGGAGCGTGTTAGCAACATGCGGTATAAGCAGCGAATTGTGATAGAATTTATCACTGCAGAGAAGGAAACTGTTGTGAACATTCACACAGGTCTATGTGTTGTATATGGAAGTTTTGCAGTCGACAGAAGTACAGTCAGTCACTTGGTTCAGAGAATCAAAGAATCAATAAGTGGAGATAAGGAGTTGCATGATCGGCTGCGCTGTGGACGTCCTGCCACAGCTACCAAGGCAGAAATGTTGAAATGTGCTGAGGGCATTATTCTTATTGATAGGCGTATCACTACTCAACAACTGGTATTAAAGCTGTCGGTCAGCAATGGCATTGCAAATGCAGTTATAAAAGCTCTCGGATTTTCTAAGATTGGGGCAAGATGGGTTCCTCGAAGTCTCAGAAATGACCATCGATTGTAAAGGAAAGCGATTTCTTCGGAATTGTTGGAGCGTTTCAACGCTGAGGGAGAGAACTTTTTGACTAAGATCGTAACAGGTGACGAAATCTGGGCACATCATTTTAAACCTGAGACAAAAAGACAGTCAATGGAGTGGCATAATCCACAATCACCACGAAGAAAGAAATTCAAGACAACTCCTTCAGCTGGAAAAGGTCATGATCACTGTCTTTTGGGACATTGAAGGTGTGATTCTTGTGGATGTTATGCCAAGAGGAGAGACAATCAGTTCTCAAGCTTACATTAAGACATTGAAAAAATTGAATCAACGTTTTCTCCTTAACGACAATGCGCGCCCTCACACAAGTCTGACAACACGGGAAGCAATCACCAAATTGGGTTGGACTGTACTACCCCATCCACCCTATAGTCCCGATTTGGCACCCTCTGATTTCTATCTGTTTGGTCCACTTAAAGAAGCACTCCGAGGGGTAAGATTTGAAGATGACCAATGAGTGATTCATGCAGCGAAGAAATGGGTACATAATCAAGAGAAAATCTGGTACGGGCTAGGAATACATGCTCTTGTTTCGCGCTGGCGTAAAGCCGTACAAGTTGGTGGGGATTATGTTGAATAATACTGATGTTTACATGACATATCCATGTATATTGTGTATAAATCTCGTGCTTTTTTAATAAACAGCTCCTGAGAAAAACGATGTAGTGCATTACTTTCTGAATGCCCCTCGTAGAACCAACATTGCTACATCGTTGTGAAACTTGTACAATTAAAAAAAATGAAAATGAAATTGGAAGCAACAGAGACGTGCTTTTAGAGAAAGATGAAACAAAAACCCCGAATAGACAGAAAAACAACCATAGAAGTTCTCAAAGGACTTTCAGAACAACGGGAACTATTTAAAATGATAAGGAAACACATTCAAAATTTCTTGAACATAAAGACAGAAGTTGGAAAACTAAGCAATGACTGGACAATTCAAGGGAAAAAGACGAGAAGAACGCCATAAAAAAGAATTGTCTCAGTGGACTGTCTGAATGGCATGGACAAAAAGAAAAGATATGAACTGATGGGAAATACTGAGAATCCCCAAAGATGGCGAAGTATGATCGCCAACGCTATCCAGTACAGCACATAACAATAACAATTTTTAAAAATACGAGTCTAACCACACGCGAACACCTCAACACAAGAACACTTCGTTCATACGTCCGCCATGGGCAACAAGCAACCAACAACACCAAATAAACGTCTCTTTTGCTTTCGTGACAGCTGTATCAAATATCATTAAATAAATATAAATAAACAAAAGCTTTATAACCCGTAGCTGTGAATGTCATTAAAGATATTAAAACGATTTTTTCCCCTACAGATCTTAAATTCTCTATGTCTTTTAAGGCTACCTGGCGAACTCAGCCTGGCAGATGCATCAAAACCTCACTTTGGGTGACCTTTTCTTTGCAATTTTTGGCTGACCTTTTCTTTGCAATTTTTGCCATCAATTTAGTCAAATCAAGCTCTGATGCCCGGGCGTGTTCAGTTGTGAGTCATAATATAGCCTTAATTTTGTTTTACCTGAATAAAATATACAAATATGACTGAAAACTCATTATCACTTTTCAGCATAGTCTTCCTCACGTTGGATGCTCACCGCCACCTTTTCACAAATGCCTGGGTTCCTGGAGGAGAAAAAAAAATCAAAATCTTCTGACTACCCCTGTAGCCATCCTTCTGTCGAACTTCTTCCTACCTAGCGCCTTCTTGAGAGGTACAAACGCATGATAATCACACAGTGCGAGCTCGGGTGAATATGCAGGATGTTGCAAACACTCCAAGAGCAGATTCGTAATTTGCTGAGCACGTGTTGTGTGAGTCTGCGTGTTATCAAGGTGTAACAATCCACATATTAGAACTGAGCAAACCGCGACGTTTTGATCTGATTGCAGGTTTCAAGTGGTTCTCAAGCAGATCGTGGTATGCTTCGCTGTTGATAATGGTTCCTCTGGACATGTAAAGTTTCAGAATTGGGTCTCTACAGTCACAAGAGAGTGCGAGCATAAATTCTCCGGCCGACGCAGTTGTACGGAACTTCTTTTGTTTTGGCGGGGAAGAATGTCGCCATTCTTTGCTGCTTTGCTTTGTTTCTGGCTGGAATGAATGTACCTAGCAGTCGCCTCCAGTAACTATACGTCGCAGAAAGTTATCTCTTTCAGCTTCTAAACGTCGTAGAAGAATTTCACAAACATCGTTACGACGTTCTCTCAGATCAAGGGCGAGTACCCATCTGGCGAATATTTTCAGTTCACTTCGTGAATGAAATAGTAAACCGAGGATGTAGTTAGTCTTGCATTAAAAAAATTACTATTATGTGCAATACTGCATAGCGCTGGCGATCATGCCTCTCCAACTTTGGCAATCCTCAATTTTTTTTCTCTTCAGTTTAAAAAGCTTTTCTTTTTTCCATGCCAATCTTCAGTTCTCCAGCCACCTCACTGATTGTTACTCCCCGATTTTCCCGTATCATTTGTCCCACATCAGCATTAGCGTCAGGCATATATACAGCATGAGGCCTGCCGGAGGGAGCTGCATTCGCAAATGTGAAAACCCATTTTAAAACTTCATGTATCACCCACTTACCTGTTAGAGCAACATTTACGTGTCACAATATTGCCTGTTCATTCAGCGATAAATATCCTCGTGCCTCTTCATTCAGCGATAAATATCCTGGTGCCTCTTCAATCAGCGATAAATATCCTGGTGCCTCTTCATTCAGCGATAAATATCCTCGTGCCTCTTCATTCAGCGATAAATATCCTGGTGCCTCTTCATTCAGCAATAAATATCCTGGTGCCTCTTCATTCAGCGATAAATATCCTCGTGCCTCTTCATTCAGCGATAAATATCCTCGTGCCTCTTCATTCAGCGATAAATATCCATATCCTCAGGTTTCTCACTTTCCTACCCAAGGAAAGAATATCTACGCCATGTTCTTCTCTAGTGCATGCTTCAGGTAGAGGGGGGGGGGCCATCTTTGTTCTGATCTGCTGACGTCACATTTTAAAAAAAAGCCCACGTGCATCCGCACACATACACATAGGGAGAAATGGCACAGCATATCTTTACTACAAATGTCTACATCTGGATTAAGATTTTTTTTTAGAACAAAATTAAGATTGCCTTTTGACTCGGCTTTGCACTTGGCAAACTGGTATTCTCTTCTCCACTATTGTTGAGTGTATGTACGTTTTTTTTTAATCAGCTGAAGCTTTGAGAAACCGCACTCATTATTTAGGTAAAGGTAATGCCTTAGTGACAAATAGGGATATGGTGTTAGTGGCCATATTTTCCTTGACCTGTCAGCGCACTAGAGGGTAATATGGTCAGTATCACGCCTGGCCCCCTTTCCTTCCCCAGCTCAAGAAGAAGAATTTCTACAGCTGGGTGACTGGGGTGCCTCCGGCCGGATTCGAACCTCCGACCTTTGCCACGAGGCACCAGTGCACTAACCACTTCGCCACTTAGACACCCACTCATTATTTACTACCGATAAATATTTGACTCATTTAACTAATTCCACACAATATAAAAATTAAAATAAATCCAGCGTCAAAATAATCTCAGTTTGTATTTGCAGACAATAAACTGTCAATCAGAAATATAGAAATATTCATGCATACCAACAACGCTGACTTCAGTTAAATAATAATTCAGTAAATGCACTTCACTTTAAATTTGTCCGCGCTATGAACTATCTAAATCTGACTGTTCAATGTCTTCTCTAAATGCGACTTTAACCGACTTTGTACTCAAAGGTCTTCCTTACATTTTTTTATGCTGCTGAATTGTCGGCAAATTTATGACCTTATCTCTGAAAGTATCTCTATTAAAAGTTAAATTCCCCAAGTTTCTCGATGATTCCCACGTTCTCTCTTGAACAGTTCTAAGAACTTACGAAGGCTTTCTTCCTCAGACTCCTTCCCCCCGTCCTTATCTTTCTTCCTCAGACTCCTTCCCCCCGTACTTATCTTTCTTCCTCAGACTCCTTCCCCCCGTATTTATCTTTCTTCCTCAGACTCCTTCCCCCCGTCTTATCTTTCTTCCTCAGACTCCTTCCCCCGTCCTTATCTTTCTTCCTCAGACTCCTTCCCCCGTCCTTATCTTTCTTCCTCAGACTCCTTCCCCCGTCCTTATCTTTCTTCCTCAGATCCCTCCCCCGTCCTTATCTTTCTTCCTCAAACTCCCTCACCCGTTCTTATCTTTCTTCCTCAGACTCCCTCCCCCCGTACTTATCTTTCTTCCTCAGACTCCCTCCCCCCGTACTTATCTTTCTTCCTCAGACTCCCTCCCCCCGTACTATCTTTCTTCCTCAGACTCCCTCCCCCGTACTTATCTTTCTTCCTCAAACTCCCTCCCCCGTCCTTATCTTTCTTCCTCAGACTCCCTCCCCCCGTACTTATCTTTCTTCCTCAGACTCCCTCCCCCCGTACTTATCTTTCTTCCTCAGACTCCCTCCCCCCGTACTTATCTTTCTTCCTTAGACTCCCTCCCCCCGTACTTATCTTTCTTCTCACCTGACCTAAACAGAAACTACTGCATGTATTGTTTTGCAAATCTGGTTAAAGTTTGTTTTATTACTACAGTTCGTTTTTGTAATACTGGAAGAATCTCATAGATTTGATTTAGCAACCAGCTCTTGGATCAAATATAAGCTTCAGGAACTGCTTTTTTTTTCTATGGGTGAGGTTCCATCAGTTGATAGTTCAGGCAATCGCAGCTCAGAGAATCACGCGGACATGACATTCTTAGTTGTTTCGGTTTTACTGTATTTTATTTTGTTTACTTTTCAAAGTGTTGTGGTATATGCAGGACTGATGACAGGACATTTTGCGTCCTGGTGAGATTAAGTAATTTGTTTTAAAAAAAATATGCTCCGGGAAAGGTCAGAATTACGACCATCTGAGGTCTGCACTCTAGGCAGTGGCCAGTTGCTCTAATGGTAGTTGCCAGCTCTGTTCGTACATCTGATCAAGCACGAATTGCCCAGGCGACAAGATCTAGGTCGCGTCACCCTCCAATGAGCTCCGTTTGTCTGGTTGGGTTTCTGCTGGCCGATCCAGGATATGATCATTCTTAATCATCCTCACAGAATGACGTCATTTACAATTTGTATCGGCCTGAAACATGAAATTAGGAGATAATACATGTTTCATCTGCTTTCAGGAAAGTAAGGAATGTGCAAAGCAACGCTGTTACATATTTCAACTCGGAATATTTAAATCTGCTTGTGAATTTTTGGAGATACGTCTCTTGACCGTTTCCCATTAAACAGTGTGTTATGTCAGTTCCTTGATGGGAACATTTGAATCCGTTCTTGAATGTCCTGTTAATGTTTTGTTTCTTCTTAACCTTACAGCAATTTCTACTCAGTATAACACCTCGTGAAATGAGCCGCTCTCTCTTTGTTTTTCAACCTAAAGTAAGAGAACACAGCTTTGTAAGATTTAGACGTCGAAAAAATTGTAGACAAAGCACTTTAGTGAGACGTGAGAGAAAGAAAAATCATAAGAGAATTACCTGAGATTCGAACCACTGAATTCAGTTGGACGAAGCAGCCGTCTAGCCACGAGAGATTAGCATTGTAACGAACTGCGTTATCTCGCACCGCTTTCTTGGAGTCCGTAAAGTACGGTGTTCTCTCGTGGCTGGAGGGCTACTCGTCCAACCGGAGTCCGTGGTTTAGTTCCCAGGTAATTCTCTTGGGATTTTTCATTCTCTCACGTCTAAAAGTACTTTGACTACGATTTTTTCGATGTCTAATCCTGTAAAACTGTGTTATGTTACTTTACCGTACGAAAGCCTCGTTATTTTCTATTTCTTAAAAAAAATGTTTTTCAACATTGGGCATTTCCTGGTAATTATATTTTATTTTCTTACATAATTATGACTTTTACAATGTTTAGAAAGCTCAGAATATTCTGAATATTTTCGTTCAGCCATTTCTATTACTAATTTTTTTTTTAAAACTGTGGTTTATTCATGAACTACATTGTTATTAGCTTATCCGGTTTCAAATGATTAGTCGGTTTTCCCCACCATTTCTGTAGCAGCCCCTGGCCAGTTACTAATATCGTAGAGTAATCTGCGTTGTTGTTTGTAACGATGTATTTTGTTTGTTTGTTTGTTTGCCGTCTAATAACATTTCTCTCTCATGTTTCATACTATGTAACTGGAAGGTCTCACTTTTGCGTCGTGGAAAGACTGTTAAATGTCCACATAAGGAGTCTGGCATTATTAATTGGTAATGTTTACGTTAATGTATCATCATCACCACCACCACCACCACTACCATCATCATCATCATCATCATCATCATCGCATTTCACTCCCTTGAGATCATAGACCAAGGATAAAGGCTCTCCAGTCATCCCTGTTCTTGGAATTATTCTCTGCTTCCTTCCATGTGTATCCCTTGTCTCTGAGCACTGTCATAATTTCTCTTCTCCAAGTAAGCCTAGGTCTTCCTCGTTTTCTATTTCCTTGAGGATTCCATGTCAGTGCTTGTCTTGCTATGCTGGTGTCGGGTTTCCTCAAAGTGTGGCCAATCCACCTCCACTTCCTAGACATGATTAGGGATCCATCCAGATGTTAAATAATTATTGGAAAGTACTGATCTAGTCCGGCCTTCGATAGCCAAGGTTGAAATTCAAACAGAAACAGAACAGCCCGTACTTAGGACGTAAAAACTAGAAGACGTAATGGATTAGTGTATTTAATAGGATCACGTGTTTGAATTATACAATATACGATTTAGCTAGTTTTGGTTTGCAGGTTATGGTACTGTTGTTGTTGTTACTTCAAGATAACTGAATGTATCCATTTTTCCAGAATATTGCCTGTTGGTAGTTTCATTATTTTAGTAGCACTGTTGTTTCTACTGTGTTGTGTTATGTTTGTAAAGTGCTCAGATCATCTTACACTAGTACTGAGGTTAAATAATATATGTAACAACACATACCTTCGTCTGATTTAGTGCTCACTTTTCATGATAGATCTTACCACGCCGTTTGCTCATAAAAAAAGAGACTAAATGTTAATGTGACGCCTCTACGTTGCATCAGTTTGCATTAGACTTAACAGTCACCTGTTAGGCGGACCGATCAATCGACGGCCAAGGTTTAGACTGAGACAGGGTAGATAATGGTAACTCTTTTATACAAATGATGGGTGGGGGGGGGGCATCTAGAGGATGTAGTGCTAGTGACCTTATTTTCATTGACCTGTTGGTACACTAGAGAACGATGAGGTCAGCCTCACCCCACGCCGCCCTTTCCCGACCCACAGCTCGGCAAGAAGCCTGGTACCTATCTCTACTGGTGGGTGAATGTGGCGCCTCAAGCCAGGGTTCGAACCAACACCCCTAACCTTCACCAGGAAAGACTAGTGCATTAACAACTCCGTTCGTTAATTCATTCTCGCTGACTATAGCGTCGCATTTTACAATGCCTTTTTAAAAGTCAAATAATTGAAACTGCTCTTTCTTTTGTTTTCTTTTAAGTTAAATTTATACTGTTTTTCATTGTTTAATTATAGGCAATAATTTTCATTGTTTAATTATAAATAATAATTTAAAATTGTAGTCATCAGACCTTATTTTTTCCTGCTTCTGTCTATCTCACTTCGCTCGTACCGATCATGATAATGTTAATTCTTGCCATTTAAAAAAAATATTGATATGGATGGATAGAAAATATCGTGATAACAGGGAAAATTGGAGGCAGGAAAGGAAGAGGTGTCCCAAGAGAGAAAATCTTATATGGCTTGACAGAATGGCAGCAGAACATGATAGGAAACTGTCGAGAGACATGGTGGCCAATGCCTCCAGGCCTCAAGATGATGATGATTATAATTTAAACTGCTTTTAGCCTCCTACTTCATTTTGCTCCCGATATTTAACAAATATACAGTTCCAGAATGAATGCATTGTGAGAGATAAGAGAAATGACGACGGTGGTAAAACTATTTCTAGTAATGAAAGTAGATGAAAGTATATGGTTAAATTAAAAAAAAACATCTACTTTCAAAATGAAAACATTCTGTATTTATAAGGACGTCTCACAGCCTCCCTGAATGTATTACGGTCTTGCGCAAGTCGACTGGCGTCATGCAGTGATACATTCAGACTTTCCGTGATGTCCTGAGTTCATCTGCAGAAGGTCGTCCCTTTTCTATTTTTTTTCCCGGGCAGTGTGTATTTCAAGTAACAAATGGACATACATGCATATATGTGTGCGTGTGTGTTTGTAAGGTTTTTTTTTTTCATCAGTTCCAGTAAGTGCCGGACTTATATCTCCCGAGGGACTAAACTATATAAAGCTTGGAGTCCCTTTATTTAAAAAAGTTACACTAGAAGGAAGGCGCGTGAAGCCCTAAGCAAGCTCGTCTCATCTCAACAACAAACGGACAAGTATCACATCTTCGACGACCGTAACGTTTTGTGTGAGGGAGGAAAAAAAGGGTGTGTCGCTGAACTAAGGCGACTTCTAACTAGTAAGTCCTCGACGTCTTTGTCTCGTTTGTACGGCACCAGTGACGGCCCCACAAAGAGTTCTCGTGTATGAGAGTCTGCAGGAGATAATGATGACGAAAGAAAATGTCTTTTACTGCCAACCGTGGGTGGGGGACGTGATATGTAAGTAGCAGTTCTACTCTGTCCAAGCTATAAGATGGTTTAAGGGCTTATTGTCGCGTGATATAGCTGATGCAGTTCCATGACGCTTGTTAGCTTGTGCCAATCAGACTTGCAACGTTTTCAAGTAACAGAACAAAGCAATTAACGTTTTAAAATATTCTGTTGTTTCCTCAAACAAAGGACTACACTCCCTGTTTTATTCCATTTTAAGCAGGCACTCTGTGCACGAGTCCCAGTATCGCGGACAAAGACTGGATCACCAAGCGTATCTATGAAGTTTTAATTATAGCTGGAGATCCTTCTTTAGCGCTGCCTCTGAAAGAATACATTGGAAAGACGTATTGTTCTTAAAATGAAGGTTGGTCAAACCGTTTAAAAATAAACACTTCGTTTTACTGTTAACGCGAAATCGACCTGATGAAAAATCGAATTTTAATAGTATACGTCAGCGTTATCCCGCGCTTCATTGATAGTGAAGGTTACGTTGCATTTCGCTTTGTTGTTATTATTGTTGCTGTTTTAAAAGTTTTACTACAGGGCGTAGCAGATGAAATGTTTGAAATAACTAGGACAACAAAACAGTTAACTGAGTGACATGTGTGTGTGTGAATACACTTTCCCGGAGGAAAATCTCTCCGCGTCCCTTGAGTTTTAATTATGAGAGGACTCGTTTAGACTGTCAAAACTAGAGACAGTGACAAATTAACCACCTCCCAGGCTTCTAGGCAAAACTATAGTAAGGTTCCTCACCCCCCCCCCCCAGTCCCCCACCCCATCCGCTTCGACATATTCATTACTTGGCCTGACTCCCCCCTATAGTTGTGATCTGTACTATTACTGAGTTTGTATTACACATGCCAAACACAACTGACACGTCACTATCAGCCTTTTATTTTGTTGGCCTTTTATTTTGTCAGCGTTTTTTATTGTCAGCTTTTTATTGTGTCAGCCTTTGACTTGTCAGTGTTTTATGTGTCAGCCTTTTCCCTGTCAGTTTTTTATTTGTCAGCCTTTTCCTTGTCAGTCTTTTATTTTGTCAGCCTCTTCTTTTTTCAGTCTATTAACTGTCAGTGTTTTATTTGTCAGCGCTTTATTTGTCAGTCTTTTATTTTGTCAGCCTCTTCTTTTTCGGTCTATTACTTGTCAGTGTTTTATTTGTCAGTGTTTTTATTCTGTCAGCCTCTTTTTTTCGGTCTATTACCTGTCAGTGTTTTATTTGTTAGCGTTTTACGTGTCAGTGTTTTATTAGTCAGTCTTTTACATGCCAGCCAAATGATTACTTTCCCCCACTCCAGTTTCCTATAAACAAATCTTTATCTGCAGTTTCGTTGTTGCTTGACACCGGCCCTTAGACCCCAGCCTGTTTGATCTGATGGGCAATCCGTCACTGCTTAGAGAATAAACACAAAGTGGGGAGAGGGGGGGGGGGGGCTAGAAACAGAGGTGCATGGACCTTGAAAAAAATGTGAACAGGCAGTTTTTCTTTCATTCTTCGTAGATGAAAGCAGAAGTGAACAGAAGAACGGAAAAATATGACGAGGACTGTTGTACTTCTTTTGTACATGTAGCCAAAAATTGTACGCGGTTTCTTCAAAACTGGGCTTAACCAGTGCCACATTTGCAGGTCATTATAGATTCATGCATGTCCTCTCAGCTTGTTTTAAGTAGTGGTACACATGAACATATGTGCTCATTCATTCACGCGACATGTCCTTTCCAGAACGTTGTACGTCTCACAGCCTCCCTGAATGCAGTACGGTCTTGCACAAGTTGACTGGCGTCTTGCAGTGACATATTCAGACTTTCCGTGATGTTCTGAGTTCATCTGCGGCGAGGTCGTCCCTTTTCTATTTTTTTTTATACTTTCAACCTCTCTAAGCTATTGTGTCTCTTGATGTGGCCGAAGTATCTCAGCTTTCTAATTTTTACGATGTTAACGAGCCATTTTCTGCGACAAATAATCTCATCAGTATCTCTTTATTTGATTTTCTTTCTGTCCATGATATTCTAAGTGCTCTTTTGTGCTCAGAGGCGCAAAATAAACTCTCTTAATATCTAACTAGTGCCATATAACTCTGCACTACAGCTAAGCCAATCATGATCTTCGGGTGGACGTACCGCTGGGAGAATACATGCCAATAAATGATTCAACAGAATCTCATTGTTAGTTCCATTACCAGCGTCCTATAAGTTCTGCATCACTGAACAGTGTACCGAGCAGTCATGCTTCTGATAATCTTTACCACTAGCAACATCAGTCCTCAGCTGAATCAACTTCGAGCAGTGTTCATCGAAGCGAATAAAATCTTGATTGAATTACATGTGGCCCATCCTTGCGAAGCTTGAGACAAAGCTAATGATTGTGATTTTCATTCTCGAGTTTCTATCGACTCCTTGACTTTCAAACACGTGGTCAGTGTCTTGTATATCCATTTTTATGTTTGCTTGTGATTGGCTGACGTTAGCTAATCAGCGTATCCATTACAGAGAGGAGTGGGGATAGAGAATTTAAGTTCAAATTTAGAAAAAAAAATGTAGCGGTCTCCTGACGTATTATAATCGAAGCACATGTCGAGCTATAACAGCAGTGTTGCAATCAAATGCTGCAGGTCGAAAAGAAGTGGAAGCTATACTATACTTAAATGCTGCCAAATGAAAGAAAACGAACGACAACGATCAGTGAGATTCTGTTACTGATAAATACAGAGTAAAGAATACAATTGATAATGTTCATCTTACATCTTACATCCTTCCCGTGCCGTTAAACGTCACATAGGGCCGGGCATGGTAATTCACCAAGATGTCCTTTCTTCGGCGAGTTTTTCAATCTCATCAAGGGATGTTATGCCCACTTCTTCTTCTTCTTCGTTCGCTTCTACCACCAAGACTGCCCCGTGATCCTCCTGAATTTACTCCCGTGGTCCTCACTAGGTCCCGTGGTCCCCATGAGGTCCTCGAAAGGACCACACAAGATCCACGAGAAGCCCACAAGAGGTTCAGAGTATCGCAGGGCTTGAGCCTGTATTCTTGGTGGGTCTCAGAAGCGGTAATGCGTGACACCGTGGTTTTCACTGCACCAGTTTAATCTAGAGCTGGACTTTCTCACCGGAAAACCTCGACGTGTTTGGATATCAGTATATCCCCGCTGGGTGAGAGGTGGTTTTCCATCCAGCCTAGAGTTTGACTTTCTCACCGGAAAACCTCAGCGTGATGAGTATACGCATACATCCCCGCCGGGTGAGAGGTGGTTGCCTATCTAGACTGTACTGGTCCAGTGTCTCCGACTTCAGCATTTTGTGGTCGTGCCCGCTACCCTTCCTAGTTGTGACCAGGACGGAGCTTTTGTCCAGGAGGTCGAATCCTCGCCACTAGTAAGTTTCACCCCTGGGTTGAGTCGGTTTAGGCATATTATCCCAGTATGGGCGTGTTTACGACGTGACCGACCTCTAGAGCGGAGGTACCGTGACATGAGTAGTCATCAAGTTCCACCCCTGGTGTGAGCCGGTTTATGCATATTTCACCAGTATGGATGTAGATCGGACGTGGCGGGCATCTAGAGCAGAGGTGCCGTGGTATGAGTAGCTCTCGCCGCGAGACAACTGGACATACCGACTAAGCTTCACTTTATCCTTTCCATCACCTTTTCACATCGGCGTCGCCTGCAACCCTAATTTCTTTTTCGCATTTTCTTCATTGGCCGGGAGGAATTTCACTCCACGCGTGGCATCCGAAGAATTTCGCCAGCAGTGTCTTAACCTCTGGGTTAAGCCGGTGCAGGCATTTCGCCCGATATGAGTGCACACAAGACGTGGCCGACCTCCAGACCAGAGGTGCCGTGATTTGACTGCTGTTTACTTCGCTTAATCCTTTCTTACACCTTTTTCACATTGGTGCTACGCGGCAACCCCATTCGCATCTTTCCTCACTGGCCGGGAGGAGCCCCACTCCACGCACGGCAGCTGAAGAATCTCGCCAGCAGCGGTAGATGAGCTACAAAACATGATTCTCATCTACCGTTATGCCCAATGAATTGGCTTCTCTTAATAATGTCCTCTTTAGAGTTTCACGTGGTCGACTTCTTTTTCTTCAGACTGTTGCGTTCCATTTGATAGCTTGTTTGGAGATTCTCTGATTGATTCTTCTGAATAATGTTCATGGGCATCTTAAATACAAAGCTGTATCTTCGCCTAATAAGGAATTTGAGACTTTTTCAATGCTGATGTCATGGTGTACCAGTTTCTTATCGTCAAAAAAAAAAAAAAAAGAAACCAGGAAGACCAAAAACAGAATATACTGAATTCCAGAAACAGACCATAGAAAGAGCTGTATCAGATAGCATCCATCATCGTGCGTACTATTCTGGCTTCCCATCTATTTGCCGGACTGCATTACCACACGCCCGTTTATTACCAGGAGCTCTGTTTGGAGATAATATAAGGTTTTGGGGAGCTAAGCAGGGCCGTGGAGATAATATAAGGTCTGGGGAGCTAAGCAGGGCCGTGGAGATAATATAAAGTCTTGGGGAGCTAAGCAGGGCCGGTGCCATCTGCAGGCTAGCTAGGCAATTCCATATGGCGTAAATCTCAGAGAGGGGCAGTACTGACCCCACAGCTTTTATACAAACCAGTGGTCGTGCCCGGGATGCAGAATAGCCTTAAAACACAGCCGTTGCAGTTATGTTTCGCTGGCAACGATGATTTTATCATACCTGTAATATACATATCTACTCCATCAATAATGATCTACTGTATCAGTAATAATATAATCTGTCAGTTATGATTTCCGGCAAATGCGCTGTATAGCAATAATTATATTAACGAACATAGTTAACAGACAGTGGCTAAGAATCGTCCAGTATGAGCTGAATAATTGGTAATCATGGAAGGAATATTATCACTAAATATGACCACAAAAAAATGGCACAGTATTGAGAGAAATATATTTAAAGGGTCTATAAAGAGAGAAGTACAGGCAGTCAGGATATCTTCAAGATGCGTCGAGTCTTTAATTAAGAGATTTGTGTTTGTGTATTGGGGGTGGGGGGGGGAGTGAGCGACTAGATAAATGCGCCGAGTCTTTGAATAAGAGATGGGGGGGGGGGCACACAGAGAGAGAGAGTGTGTGAGAGAGAGAGAGAGAGAGAAATGCGCCGAGTCTTTGAATAAGAGATTTTGGAAGAGAAGGAGGGAGGGAGAGAGAGAAATGCGCCGAGTCTTTGAATAAGAGATTTTGGAAGAGAAGGAGGGAGGGAGGGAGAGAGAGAGAGAAATGCGCCGAGTCTTTGAATAAGAGATTTTGGAGGAGAAAGAGAGAGAGAGAAATGCGCCGAGTCTTTGAATAAGAGATTTTGGAAGAGAAGGAGGGAGAGAGAGAGAGAGAGAGAGAGAAATGCGCCGAGTCTTTGAATAAGAGATTGTGGAAGAGAAAGAGGGAGAGAGAGAGAGAGAAATGCGCCGAGTCTTTGAATAAGAGATTTTGGAAGAGAGGGAGGGAGAGAGAGAGAGAAAGAGAGAGAGAATAACACCAAACAGAGATTATGTTTAACTTTTAAAAGGTGAACTTTGAGTTCAATAATAAGTTGCCATCTTCATCATTACAGCGTGTGACACAAACTTGCCTCACGGAACCAGGCGTTATCAATCAGTTTTTGAGGATGGCAGCGACACTGACAGAAAAAAAAGCGACAATAACGAAGAAACGGAAGATATTTTAATTTCTTAGCCGTTAGAATGTGACATTCAGATCAATCTGAAGACAAGCTCTGCTATTGTATTCTCTCTTTCTCTCTGCGTCTTTCTCTATCTCTCTGTCTCTCTCTTTCTTTCTCTGTCTCTTTCTCTATCTCTTTTTCTCTCTCTCTTTTTCTCTGTCTGTCTGTCTCTTCTCTGTCTCTGTGTGTGTCTCTCTGTCTTCTCTCTGTCTTTCTCTCTGTCTGTCTGTCTGTCTGTCTCTTTCTTTCTTTCTTTCTTTCTTTCTTTCTTTCTTTCTTTCTTTCTTTCCGTCTCTGTCTCTTTCTTTCTTTTTCTGTCTCTCTCTTTCTCTGTCTGTCTGTCTCTCTATCTCTCTCTTTCTCTGTCTCTCTCTCTATCTCTCTCTTTCTCTGTATGTGTCTCTCTCTTTCTCTGTCTGTGTGTGTCTCTCTGTTTTTTTTCTATCTTTCTCTCTCTGTCTGTCTCTCTTTCTTTCTTTCTCTGTCTCTCTCTCTCTCTGTCTCTCTGTCTCACATTCACATTCACACTGCTGCAGTCTTTCGGACATATCCAGCAGTAATTTAGAGCCATATGTTACTATAAACATGAAGGGAATAGACATTTATTTGTCTTCTACCATCTGTAGAACAAATTCCAGATAGGATCAAATGATGAATGTGCACGAGGCACCATAAGATGACAGAAGATCTTATCTGCAGGAGTGCCAACTTATGGCAAATATGGCCAAGTGCTACACCAGTCCAGAACAAACTGTATGAGGATGTCCACACCCTCCAGATGACCACCAGCTACTTCAGAAGTATACAGTCGACATCTGAAAATGTTCGAAGAAGAAGAAGAAGATTGTCTTCTCTTTTCGATTCAAATGTGACTTGGTATATTTCACTGAATACTAAGAGATGAGCATTAAATCTAAACTAAGCTTACTTTGTGCACAGAAAAGGTAATAAATATACTTATTCTCTTACAAAAATTACTATGGGAAACATAGATATTGTTTCTTTAGAGAATATTAAAAGTACTTTGGACAGCCGAGATGGAAAAAGAGAAATACCCAACGAAAGAATGTGAAACGAAATGATTCAGAAAAAAAGCAAGAAAAAAGTCACCAGGTGTGTAATGAGAAAGGAAAATTTTGAAAATATCTTTATAACGGAAAAGTATTCCAAGAAGAGAGGCAGACGAAGGCCAAGAGTGACAATAACGAACAGTTCGGCTGTGAAGGCATAGAAATTCACATCATCATCATCATCATCATCATCATCATCAGGTGCCGTGCCGACTGGCGTTGGCTATTATGCTTCTCCAGAGTACCCGATCCTTCATGCAGGCCATCAGTTCAATTGGTGATCTCCTCTCACACCATCCCATCAGACTGTCCAGTATCATTTCTCTTGGTCTTCCTCTTGATCTTCTTCCTTCTATTTTTCCTGTTGTTATAATATTTTCAATGCCCCCTCTTCTCGTTGCATGTCCTATGAAAGTACATTGTCTCTCTCTTATCTTTTTGATAGAAATTCACAGGGTAAAAAAAAAAAAAACATCAGGGACCGAGATCTGTTGAGAAACACGAGCTTTTCGGCGTGACACTTGATGCTGCTGATAATACTCTACTAAGAGTTTCGAACGAGCGAACTAACATCGAGATGAAAATAGCTGAAAGGCTAAGTATCAAGGAGGAGGACAGAAATCACAGATCATGTAAAATTCCTCCCCCCCCCCCTCCTACTTTCTGCCACTCCACCACCATCCCTTAAATCTGTGGAAGTATCATATCTTGGGGGAGTTACAGACTCTTGAACGATCGCTTTTCTTTCACCTTCTTAATAGCCTACAGTACATTTGGCATGTCACGCTGACAACTGTTCTTCTGTTTAGAGCTGATCACAGCGCCAAGGAAATCGGATACGAACATGCCACTATTAAAGAAGTAATGTTTTGTTATATCTACTCGGCAAGTAGTGAACTATGGTGGTCTTTTGTGCCCTCCTTCGGCTTGACACCTTAGCTACGGAGTTCGTACCGTGAGAGACGCTGACTAGTTTCGCATTTGGACTGTTGTAGTTCCTAAAATAGCGTCATCACTGGGTGTCTCATCATTAAGAACTAACATTAGTAACCGTCTATGAACATTCTTGTGATATTCACTGGCATAGAAGGTGGAGTGATTATGAGATCTACTCGTTCGCGATGATACAGAGAGCCTAACCAAACTCAAATAAACCCAGGTTTGCGGAAGAAAAAAAATTCCAGTATCCAGTAAGATTTGAGCCTGGCCCCTTTTGGTCAGCAGGCCGAGACCTTAGTCATAGTGTTTAAACTACAACTGCATCTTGGAATTTAAAAAAAAACGTTTCTTATCCAAATATTATTTCTGTATCATGGAATATATGTAAAAAAAGATATATGTAACATTCACGCTGAGATTTTCTTTAACAATATCATAACAGAGACGAGGAGTAAATAGAAATATTTCAAAAGGACAACACTTCTTATGTGAGTTGACAGGTGAAATGAAATTAGGAGAACCATTTTTGCCTTTCTCATTCATCTTTGAATGTGAGCTCTCGCCCGTTGGGGAAAGCGCTCATTTTACGGTTAATCTAGAGGCTCATTAAACTTTAAAGACTTGTCTGAGTTGGCAGATCTCATTTGTCGTCCAGTCAATGTTTGCCGTAGGTACGTGAAACGTCATGAGATTCTACTCAAGATTATGTCAGAAGTTGGTGAGCGTTCTCAATAATTCAAGCGCGCGAAAAGCCCACAGTTAATCAGTGGGCTTTAATTGTTTTAGACCTTTTGTTCTTGTGGTCTTAGCTTAGTTACGAATGAAAGAAATAATGAAAGGCTGAGCCAGTAATATTCTAGTGTGTTTACGAAAGTCAACTTGACTTTGGGGATGCTAGGTGGCTAAGTTGATTAATGCGCTGTTCTCTCCTGGCTAGGCGGTTGGTCGAACGTGGTTAAAATCACAGGTCTTGTCATTTTTCTTTCTCTCATGTCTAAAATTGCTTTGTTCACGATTTTTTTCAAGGTCTAACCATACAATATTGTGCTTTGTCACTTTACTCTCAGATGAAAGTCGCTTTAGTGTCTCTGTTGCTGATAGGAGAAATCGCGTGCGGTGCCGTCTTGGCGAAAGATAAGCCGACGCGTCGGTAGTCTAGCTTGACAGGTATGGAGGAGGAAGCATGCATATGTGGGGTGGATTCTACCCTGACCACCGTCCTCCACTCCACATTTTCAGAGTTAATGTTACCGCTGACCTCTACCTTAATCAGGTACTGCGACATATCCTAGAGTAGGAATAAATAGGGTCTTTAACTGCCTGTTATTTATAATGATGCTATATTGTAATTTTGTGGTATGGTTGGAAGGTGATTATACAGCTACACATCGACATAACACACAAATGAAAAGAAATACAATTAAACAATTATTCTTTAAATAATCATGAACGTATATTGTCATTATTTATCAGTTTACACAGTTAGCTAAATCAACAAATGAATCATCACTTTATATGTTAGTCATCAGCTTATATTGCTATCAACGGAGTCTTACAAAAATATCTCAACGGTAAAATTAAGTAGAGATCAGTAAAACAACCTTACACATGAATGTTAGTTTGATTTGCGACAAATATCGTTCTCTGCATACAATTTCAATGTCATCATATTCGAAGGATTAAAATTCTGACTGTAATCATAAACTTTTCAATATGTTCTTCAAGTATTATTCTGAGAGTAAAGATCTGGTCGAGACAGCTTCTCCCTTTTCGAAATCCTGCTTGTTCTTCTCTCATTGCAGTATCCACTATATCTTTGAGTCTGTTCAAAATGACCTTGCAAAATACTTTTGATACAATTGATATTAAGGTTACTCCTCTCCAGTTGTTACAGTCACTAAGGTTGCCTTTTTTTGGGTATTTTAACAATGATTCCTTTCTTCCAATTAGAAGGGACCTTTTCTTCTTTCCAAATCTTGTTAAACATTCTCTGTAGTTGTCTCATGTTGTCACTATTGATAGCTTTTAGCATTTCGGCTGTTATTTCATCTTCACTTGCAGCTTTGTTGTTAGCCATTAAATTCACTGCTGTTTCAATTTCATGCAATTTAATTTAATCTAGGTTGACATTTAGTTGTGGGGCTGGTAAGTCAGTTTCAAGGTTTAATAATTCTTTTGGGTGTGGTCGATTGAGTATTTCTTGGAAGTGTTCAGCTCATCTTTGCTTTTGGTCTTTATTTGATGTTAATAGTGTTCCAGTTTTGCTAAGGATTGGTCTTTCTTTAGATGTAATAGTACCTGTTAGCCTCTTTTGTATGTTATATAAAGTTTTGCTGTCTCCTGTTTTTGCTGCTTTTTTGCCTCTTTCGCCATATTGTCTATGTATTCTCTTGTATCCCTTCTACCTGAACTTTTTACTTTCTTGTCTATTTCTTTGTATTTTGCTTTTGCCAAATCTCTTTCATGATCTGTTTTTGCATTCAACATGTCTAATTTGACTGCTCGTCTTTCATGTATATACTTCCATGTTTTATCTGATATCCATGCTTTTCTATTTGGTTTTTCCAGTCCAGCGCTTACTTCTGCTGCTGTGATTATGGGTGTGCTGTAAGAATTCCATAACTCATCTATACCTATCTCCTCAACTTCACTGTGTGTTTTGGAATGATTGGCAAGTTCCTGATTGAAATTAATGTTAGTATTTTCTTCTTGTAGGCTGTGGCTGTTTATCTTTCTGTGTACTGATTTCTTGTGTTGACTTTTCAATTTTAGTTTTATTTTCCCTATGCACAGGTTGTGATCACTGTTGACATCTGCACCCCTATAAGCCCTTACATCCATGAGAGATGTTCTGTATTGCTTTCTAATACAAAAATGGTCTATCTGGTTTCTAGTTCTATCATCTGGAGATATCCACGTTGAAGAACATATTGAAAAGCAGAAACCATTAATACTGAACTTCATAGATTTTAAAAAGGCATTTGATAGCATACACAGAGATTCATTATGGAGAATTTTATGTCTATATGGAATGCCATCTAAAATTGTCAACATCATTAAGGACTTGTACAATGGATATGTTTGTGCAATCAAGACAGAAGAAGGGATGAGTGAATGGTTCCAGATTGAAACAGGCGTGAAACAAGGATGTATACTGTCTCCTTTACTTTTTGGGATTACAATAGACTTCATAATGAAAAAATGCTGCACAGGTAACACAGGTATTGACTGGGTACATGGGACCCAACTAGAAGATCTTGATTTTGCTGATGACATAACTCTTATCAGTAATAATGTGAATTTCATGCAAGAAAAAACAGATAGCCTGTCTTCACTGGCTAGCAAAATAGGACTTGAAATTAACAAGGACAAAACAAAAATAATGAAAATTCCTCTCAATCAAAATAGAAAAATACACATAGAAGGAATAGATATTGAAGAAGTCAATCAGTTTGTATACCTTGGCAGCTACATAGACCAGGATGGTGACACTAGAAAGGATGGTAGGATCAGAATTGCAAAAGCAGCATCAATCTTCAAGAATCTTGAGAACACATGGAATTCAAAAGTTATAAGCACAAAAACCAAGTTAAGACTGTTCAATTCAAATGTAATATCCACCCTCATTTATGCATGCGAAAGCTGGAAATCAACTAAAGAAAAAGAAAAGAAATTAGACTCTTTTGAAAACAAATGCCTAAGGAAAATACTCGGCATCAATTAGAATGAATTCAAGAACAATGCAGAGATAAGACAGATGACTGAACAACAACCAGTCTCATGGGTGATCAGGAAAAGGAGATGGACATATGTTGGTCACTTGATGAGAAGAAATGATCAGAGAATCCCAAAACAAGCTATCAAGTGGAACACAACAGGCCGAAGAAAAAGAGGCAGACTGCGTGAAACTCTGAAGAGGACATTATTAAGAGAGGCCAAATTAACAGGCATAAAATCCTTTGATGAGGTTGAAAGACTTGCCGAAGACAGGAAAAATTGGCGAACTACTTTGCGAGCCCTATGTGACGTTAACGGCACGGGAAGGATATAAGATATAAGATAAGAATCATAAACTAAGTAATTGCCTTAGTTTGTAAGCAAACATGCTCTTACACTGAACATATAGTACATAATCGTGTGTACATACACAACCTACAACTTGCACGTTGCTAAACATGACATCTTACGTAGAATAATTATGTTAATATGAAATTCTGATTTATCTAAATCTAAAGTGAGGTCGGGCCTGGTCGGAGGAGGGAAGCACAGAATGGACACAGCTTGCACGTATCCACATCACAGAAGTTTAAACCGATTATTAACTTACATATACATGACTTTTCCACCTACATTAAATATCTCATTCACGCTTGCATAACAACTGACCTTCCTCAGGCCCGGGGCTTCCCAGGTTTTTCAGCGTACAAAGCCCGACCAGGAGAAATTCTGTATGTTCTCTTTATATACCAAGCCAGGGTACGCAGTTCCCAAAATTTGCGAACTTTCGGTACTATCCGCTCTCTGACCGTTATTTATACGCTAGGGTTGACAATCAAACTAGGTTTGGTAATATTCATTATCTACTCCCTTACAGTAATGCCTTTCTTTAAAACCATCCAGCCTTGAGAATCTTTCAGCACGATAGCGCTATGCCTCACACGGCTAATGTTAGCAGGGATTTCTTAGCCCATCAGTCTTTTCTTGTACTGCACTGGCCTGCAGACTCTCCTGACAAGAACCCATTAAACACGCGTAGGATGAGCTGAGCAGAAGAAGCCGTCGGTATAACATTAACACTGTGAATGATATGGAGATAGAACTCACAGGAGAATGGAACACCACATTCCCAAACATTTTTCTCAAACACTCTGTAACAGCATGAGACGTCGTTGCCAAGTCTGCAGTGGCATCTCAGGGGATTGTACACGGTATTAATGATGGCAGAAACTTTATGACATTGCGTGTGAGTTTTGTTTTTTTTACACCAAAGGTAGACAACTGCTTATGAACCGCTTCTGAAGTGTGCCATGTTTAACAATACAGCAAGTTTATGTCAGTAAACGTGTGAGAAATGTGAAACAGTGGTTTTATATATTTAAAATATAGTAGAAAGACTTATGCCTCTCACACAATAATAATAATGATAATAATAATAATGCAGTAGGTTTTTAACTACGATTTGTGTATGTAACACAAATTCTGCTCTTTGCACTTCAAACCTTTCTTGGTTACAAAGGCGTAAGTCGTGGACAGTGACACTCTGGAAGTTCGACAGGTTAGCAAAAGCAAAATAAAGTGTAAAACTTGTGTCATTTAGTACGGCCCGTGAACCTACGTTAAAAATAGTAGCATGACCATGACTGACTAAAAGCGAAAAGAATACAGTGGAAATAAAAAGCCACTGAAGACACAAAGTGTGAACGTAGAAAAGCAAGTTCATGCGTAGAACAAGACCAGTAACTATCCCAATTTATAATTTCGGGACCGCGTTCAAACAAGAGCTGATGCTGTGTACCATGATGATTCTGTGTCCCATGATGATACTGTGTCCCATGATGATACTGTGTCCCATGATGAAAAAGAATGGTCTCGGCTGCACAGCCGCAGGCAGTTTATTTTAAACTAAGGGTTTAAAAAACAAAGACTTTATTTTACGTGTTTCAGAATACAAAGATGTATTTGTTTCCTGCAAGTAAAAATAAACGTTTGGGGACAATGCCGCCCGTGACAGCCACCGTAAGGATTTTGATAAAACATTGATTTTTGTTAACTTGTTCGCATTAGTAGCTGTCTATCTAATGGATTTTACTAACTTTTTTGCATTAGTAGCCATCTATGTAATGGATTCTCATGTTCTCTCTCTACATATTCATGCAGGTTTGATGTAACTCATCCTGATGAAAGGCATACCTCTAAGTGCAGCCACATTATACTAAACAAGCACTGAACATTTGTGCACTACTGCAACGAACCGTGTCATGATTGTATCGTAACACGAGTGCAGGCTTGTTTAATCGTCACTTCGAGTTTGGAAACGCTTTGCAAGCAGTTTCCTTCGAATAGCAAGCAAATGGTGTTTACATTATGACAGACTTTTATTTCGAATAGCAAACAAACTGGTGTAAAGACTGTGGAAGACTGTTGTTTCGAATAGCAGAACTGGCATATGAGAGGGCGAATCAAAAAGTTATCTTAATTTTTACTCTAAAGAAATCTAAATCGAATAGTAGACAATGGTAGTGCAGCCATGTTATGCCATATCTCTTAGATGTTTGTGTGCTGAATCATGTCGGACTTTTCTGAACAGATGATGCCAACAAACCAGATCAAAGACTTGGAAGTTTGCACGAGAGACGAACAGCCTGAAGTTCTTCGTGAATTGGATAGTGAAGGTTATAAACCTGCAGAATGACGAACCCGTAGGATGATACTTGTATATCGCTTTAGCAAATAATGAATGGCACTGGAAGTTTAAAAGTAAAGTGTCGAATATGGCAGATGCCAGCCTCACATTGACAATAGGCCTGACATTAACGCTAAGATGGAAAGAATGATACGGCAAAACTGGCGGATAACGATCGCTGAGGGTCTGGAGAAATGAATATTGCTCATGGCTCGGCTTACTCTTTCATTCACCAAGTACTGCAGTACCGAAAAGTCTTTCCCAGGTAGGTACCAAAACACTCATCCCCGATCTGAAAAAACATTGTGAGGATGTTTGTCTTTCACGACGCTTTGAACTGAAAGAGATGGATGGCTTTTTAAGACATAGAAAGACTAATGTTGTGTATATTACATCCATTCAGAGACAAAGCAAACCAACAACGAGTGGCGACATCCATTCTTGCCAAAACCAAAGAAGTTCCGTACAACTTCATTGGCCAGAAAATTGATGCTCATGGTTTTATGGGACTGTAAAGGCCCAATCCTGGAACGTTACATGTCCAAAGGAACCACTATCAACAGCGAAGCATACTGTGATCTGCTTTACAACCACTTAAAACCCACAGTCATGTCAAAACTTCGCGGTTTGCTTAGTTCTGGTTTGTTGTTATAACATAGTCACGCGGTCTCACACATTGCACACAATAGCTCAGTGAATTACGAATCTACGTTTAGGGTGTTTTCCACATCCTGCATATTCACCAGACCTCGCACCATGTGTTTTGACACCTCAGGGACACACTACACGGGAAGAAGGTTAGGACGGACGAAGAGATTAAAGAAGCTGTACATAATTACTACAGAGTCAGTCTGGTTTTTTTTTCTCGAGGAATCCAGGCATTACTGAAGAGCTGGCGGAACTTTCATTGAACGTAGTGGTAGTTATGTTGAAAAGTGATAAGGCGTTTTCAGTTATATTTGCGCATGTTATTAATATATTTTTTAAAATGTAAGTTTACTTTTATACTCACGCTTACAGATTGTGACAAACTTCATAGTGTAAAACATTCAAGAAAAAGAAAATCTATACCTTTCCTAGTGACCTTCACGTGACAATTCGTGAATTCAAGATTGAGAACTGATGGTCTTGACCACCAGGCTAATTTTGTATTAAACGATTCGTAAAACCAGTTTTACATATTTGTCCTATATCATGCAAGAATTTCCGGAAATGAAAGAACAGACTGGTTACTTACATTAATCAATAGAATGTCAGAGCAGGCATCGTTAATAGCCTCTTGGATGGTCAAAGGACGTAAGATTCGAACACAAGTTGGTGATACAGCTTTTCTAATTGAGATTAAAGAACTGGATTTAAAATGCAAAGATGACGAACATTAACGAAATGTTAAAGTCTCGCAAAACGATCCAAAAAAAAAAAAACCCCGTAAATCAACGTAAATTCGATATCATAAGTACACTAAGTAAGAAGGCGTTCAGATCGCCTATAGATGTGTCTGGAGTGCAAAGAACATGACCAACAGTATCATATTGTTTTCACGATACTCACAGTATCATATTGTTTTCACGATACCCACAATATCATATTGGTTTCACGATACTCACAGTATCATATTGTATTCACGATACCCACAATATCATATTATATTCACGATACTCACAATATTATATTGTATTCACGACACCCACAGTATCATATTGTATTCATTGACCCAGAGGGGCCCACCCCCCCCCCTTAGAGTGTCAGGAGTTTAAAGGGCCGAAACACTTGTCTGAGGGGGGGGGGTACTTCCTCTGATGATCTGAGGGAGTTGTGTTGTTGTTCCGCTCTCTACGGTAGAGAGTTTCCTGCATATTGTATTCACGATACCCACAGTATCATATTGGTTTCACGATACTCACAGTATCATACTGTATTCACGATACCCACAGTATCATATTGTTTTCACGATACCCACAATATCATATTGTTTTCACGTTACCTACAGTATCATATTGTTTTCACGATACCTACAGTATCATATTGTATTCACGATGCCCACAGTATCATATTGTTTTCACGATACCCACAGTATCATATTGTTTTCACGATACCCACAGTATCATATTGTTTTCACGATACCTACAGTATCATATTGTTTTCGCCATACCCAATGTATCATATTGTTCTCGTGATGCCCACAGTATCATATTGTTTTCACGATGCCCACAGTATCATATTGTGTTCACGATACCCACAGTACCATATTATTTTCGCGATACCCAGAGTATCATATTGTTTTCGCCATACCCAAAGTATCATATTGTTCTCGTGATACCCACAGTAATATTGTTTTCACGACGGCAGTCATGATAGCCTTCTTCTTACCATTTCTTCGTGGCAGTCGTCCAAATAGTCTGTTGCACTCATTCAGCACGGCCAGCGTGGGTGTAGACAAACTTGTTCTGTCAACGAGAGACAATGGAGGAGAATGTTGTTGCAGGCTGTTTTTTGTCTAGCACCTGACACGAATAAGAGAAAAGGGCTCCTCCCCAGGGATGTCATGTTACCCGGTGAATGACTAAGAGGTGTAAACCCCGAACCACGGTGGAATATTGATTCTGTGCTTAATTTTCTGACAAAGATTAATTCAACGTGTGGGCACCGTTGCCGTCTAAGAGTACAAAAAGAAAGAAAAGGACTACACAAACAAATTTAACACCACACAATCAGCAGATAACATTATTATTAATGTGCTTATTAGATATCTACGAACCTACACAGATTGTGTCTGCAGTCATAAGCCATAAGGCTTGAAAAGCTGAAGAGAGAGCAAGAAAGAGATACATTTTAGTCTGACATAGGTCGCATACGGAAGCTTTTACATAGGCGTTATAGAGTCCCATGAATGTAACAGTAGCAAAGGTGACGGCTAAAGAGACTGTAGGGTCATGATGACGGGTAAATCAGAGCTGGCCAAGACACTATCCCACGTCTTCCTTTGTGCTTTTGGTAATGGTCTGACTAACAGAAGAATGCTGGGTCGTTGGGGGAGCCATAGGACCGTGTGTACCGGGAAATAACGGAAGAGCAGAGTGAGCATGAGCGAATGATAGGAAGTATGACGTCATAGGCTGGCAGAGAGAGAAAGAGAGAATAGAGAGAGAGAGAGAGAGAGAGAGAGAGCAGGAAGGGCGTTAATTAGCAATTTTTATGTGGTTTGGACAAACTGTGGTCAGTCTTGTGAAATACAGTATTTATCATTGGATTTCTGAAGAAAGCTTGTGATAACAAATGCTGAAGTTGATGAGCAAAGCACGGTTGACCAAGGTGGAACTCAGACCGGCAGGGAGGCCTGTACAACAAGATTTGTGGGAATAAAGATGGCGACAAGTAGTCCAAGATAGACGAGTCAATGAGAACACCAGTTGCATGTTTTGTGAGTATTGATAAAACTCGGAAGCTTTCATCATACACGTTTTAGATTTAAGTGACTATTGGAGTTGGGTATAATTAATTTGCTCTGTGAGATATCTGGGTCGAATTAGGAGAACCTGAGAAGATTGAGGGAGCATGTGACAGTGTGTTCATGTGAGTGCTGTGTTGAGTACTGAAGAGAAATAAATGGGTTTAATATTGAAATGAAGATTCATATTTTGTACCAGTGCTACATTCTCATGCCCTGTTTGAGAATCTCCTTACACGTGGTCTGCCCGAAGAATTGCTTTTCTTATTCCACCAAGGGTCATCGAGATAACCGTGGTAATCCACTTCAATCCTAAATGAAAATGATCGTTTCTGTATCTTTATGGGTGGCATCTGTTAAGAACATCATGCTCACAGTTCCAGTGTGATAAAGCGACAACACTTGTAGAGGTATTTAATAGTAATTCTTTTTCTGTTCGCCCACGATTACCCCACACAAAGTACAGTCAATGCGAAACCGACTTTCACGTGACATACAGCTTGTCCTTAATACACTGACAGACAGGACTGGAGTGAGCTCTAGTGTGCCTCATCTTACAGGGGAGATATTCTTTATTTTCAGAAGCTGGCGTCATATCTCTCCAACCAGGAGACCAAAGGGAGAACACGACGCCAGAGACTTGTTGGGAAGACCCACACACTTGGTATATTTTGAACCATTGTCCTTTGTTCAGAATTCGCACTTTACCACATTACACTCGTAGCTGCTGCGATGCCAGCACACACATTAATGCCATCAAACAGCGCTGGACAACGTCACACGCCATGACTTTCTTTCCTTGACCGTCATGACCCGTAATTTCAATTTTAAACCGGGTATTTCGCAGTCTGTATAGCCAATGAGCTTGGTTTTTAAAAAAAATTTCTTCCGTCTGAAAAGCGTAATTTCTTCCAGTGTCTATGTGACTTAAATAACCTGTGTTAAATAACCGTGTATCAGAAAGGAAAGGTTTTCTGGTTACCAGAACGTTGTGAATCAGAGTTGCACAAAAAAACAGTGACCACGTGATTAACCATGACTTGCAGCTTAGATAAAAGGACATACGCAAATGGGCTATGATTCATCAGACACGCAGACTTCTATTTCGAATACATGCATGCTATCATTTAGCGTCTGCGCATGGGGTTAGACATGGTTGGGTATATAACTAGTTTATGAGTTTTATATTTTAGTTTTCACGGAATGGAACGGTCGATTGTAGGGACGAGATAAAGCAATACCAGAGACCCAGATAACCGCGATGGAGATGACCTAACCAGAGTTTTGATCGCGTACTGAATTGTTCAGGGAGAAAAGAACACAGCGACCAGGAGACTGTTGGTAAAACAAGTCAAAATGTCGAGTGTTTCATGAAAGAACTTGCCTGTTTTGAAGAGTGCCCAAAGAAAGCCAATGAGAAACGAACCTTAATAACCACACTACGAGAGAGATGGTCTACATTTATTGGCCATATAATGAGAAGAAGAAGGATAGAACAGAGAAAATTGGAGATAGGGAAGAGAGAGGTAGACCAAGAGAAAAAAAATCATAGATGGCATGGGAGAAGCACAACAGTAGAACTGATGGAAAACATGAAAGATCGGAAACTGGAGAGATGTGGTCGCCGACGTCTCCAGGCGTGGCACATGATGATGATGATTTCATGGATGATTTCTTGAAATGAAAATGACAAAATGTCATGACCGTGTAGACTTGGAGAAAAGTCAGCCGTGAGGCTGTTGGCAAACAGGTTTCGTGGCAAATGAGAATAGCGGGTGTTTCCCTGAAAATCTTGAAAATTTTGGGATAAAGTCGACTGGAGATCTCTTAACCAATATCACCTCTACCTTATGAATATTTTATTAGTTCTGTCTCATACTAAACTAGTTTATTATTCTATTGCTCATTGTTCTCTGTCGTTTTTTTTTTCCAGAACTGTTTTCAGTATATCATTTGTCACGCAATGTTGTTAAAATATTTTAGTTATCTAGTTAAAATATTTCACAGTAATCTTCTTTGTACTACAGCTTCTCCTTCATTTTGTGAGACAACAACTTCCACTTTCATTTGTAAGATAGCTTCCATACTGATTTGTAAGGCAGCGTCTACCTTCATTTGTAAGACAGCTTTTACCTTCATATGTAAAACAGCTTCTACCTTCATTTGTAAGACAGCTTTCACCTTCAGTTGTAAGACAGATTTTACCTTCTTATGCAAGAGCTACCTTCACTGTAGGATATTTCTGTCTTCATCTAATGGGGTACTGCAGTCTTACGCTTCCAGGCTCCATAACCCAATTTTTGTGTGTCTTCAGAGAGTTCTAATCCACGCGATTGCTATATACAGACACAATGATTATCCAAGCAATCATTCTCCACCTCCCCCGTTCTCCGACATTACAAACGCGTTTGTCATGGAACCTGCCGAAATAAATTTTAGCACATACTTGAAGCGATCAGTGATACTAAAAGGTTCTACAACGTGCTATTGTTTCTGCTAATCGCAGCTCGGGGCTCCTTTGCTTGGTGATCGATATATTTGTCGGAATTACTGACACCGAGTGTAGAGACATGATAACTGAAGTTCTTCGGAATAGAAGCTGCGGATGGGAGCCTTCATTTATAGAGCTCATTCAGAAATCCAGCTGCTCGCAGAAGACAAATTATTTCACATTTTATATCTGGGGTTTAAGTGACCTCTCCTCCTCCTCCGTTTTCTTCTTCTTTCTGAGAGTTTGCGTTTATTCTTATACCTCCTCTCTAGATTTTTTGCCATAATCTTTCTCTTTACAAACTTGCTCCGATACTCTGCCTTTTCTCTATTTCTCTTTTATCTTCCTCTGTCATTGTTCTGTACAGTCTGATCTATTTCCCTTGCAGTTGTCGCTATTCTTTCTTCAAAACATCTCCCTTCTCTCGTGTTCCTCTCATGGCATGGCTCCTCTTGTGTTTTTTTTAACGTCACTATGTCCATTCTTTCCTGAATTAACGCGGTACCATGTGGAGGTCAATGTCTTAGCTTTAGGGTAATCTGCTTAAGATTAAAATCCTTAGACATCCAGAGAAACCAAGAGAAAAACGCTTCACATTTCAGCAACGTCACGTTCAACTTATACTGTGCCGGATCAACTAGACCTGTCAATTTGACTGATCTGAGGTTATCTGGACGTGTCTCTCGCCACCGAGAAATTAAATTACAACAGGAACAACAACCAGAACTTACTTAACAGCGTTATCTGTAAATGTTGTTTTCTGATCCGCTGGAATGTTCGAATGTAGAGGCGAGGAAAAAAGCAACAGTGGAACCCAGATGGCCGTGCTGGGGGTGAAATGACCAGCGTTTTGATCGCCTGCTGAATTGTATGGGAAGACAGGAAGAGTGCAACCAGAAGCCTGCTGGCAAGACGAGTCAAAACGACGAAATGTTTCATGAAAGAACTTGCGTGTTTTAAAAGGCAACACATCAGATGACTCTTGCCACAGGCAGCAGGGCAGCGCTTCCCAATCTCTTCCTTGAGATGAGCCATTAAAATAAATGTTCACATCGCTGACAAGCCCTAATATAATTAATTATTTCAGTTCCCAAGACACAGTGCACGTGCTGACGGGAGAACTTTTTTACGTCTCATGGCCGGCGGGATGAGACAGGAAATGTAGTTTATTTTTAGTGTTATCCCTATTATCAGAGTCTTCTCCCCTGAGGTACATTATAATCTAATAATCTTTTCGCATTAGAAGAGATGATTTGAGGCAGGTAGACGTTAGCTATTTGTGGAAGTTGTCGAGGATCGTTTTTATGAGCAGGGCCTCTCATGGCTGATTCTATCAATATTTGACTGGTGTAGTCAGCTATAGTAACAGCACAAATTTGTGCTACAAGATTCACTCTCTTTACGTTGTTTGTGCTGTCAGTCTTCAGGTCTTACGTTTTGTTTTGTTGTGTTTCTTTATGAGTGACGTAGCACAGTCTCGCTCTTCTTGTGGCATGGTCTTTGTCACGTGTTCAAAATTCTCCTGGCTAAAGGAAAAGCAATTTTTTTTCATCAGTTCCACATATATGCATGTGCATCAGTTTTTCACGAATGTTTCATACATATGTTTGTGTCCGTTTTTCATGAACGTTTCACATATATGTTTGTGTATCAGTTTTTCATGAATGTTTCACATATATGTTTGTGTATCAGTTTTTCATGAATGTTTCACATATATGTTTGTGTATCAGTTTTTCATGAATGTTCCATATATGTTTGTGTTTCAATTTTTCATGACTGTTTCACATATATGCTTGTTTATCAGTTCTGGTTTCCTGTACGGAGGCGGTCCTTCCTTCATGTGTTAGCGCATATTGTTGCTTGTAAGTAAGCTTGACACGCACATAAGGTAGGGATTTGTTGAAAAACACTCTCACTCTCCATCTATCTCTCCCCTTCTCTCTCTTTCTCCTTCACCCCTTTCTGGTTTTCTCCTCTCTCTTTTTCCCTCTACTCTTCTCCGTCTATCTGCCCCTCCCTCTTTTTCTATCGTTTCCCATCTCTATCTGCTTTCCCCTCTCCCCTTCCTTATCTCTCTTTCTCTCGCCCTCTCTAATCCTCTCTAATATACTGTATATCTATTTTTCTAATTCATTCCTCTCGCTTTTGAGTTCTTTCTTTTGAGTCCAGGCTCAACCAGTGAGAGGGAGAGAGAGAGAGAGAGAGAGAGAGAGAGAGAGAGAGAGAGAGAGAGAGAGGTTGTATCCTTGTGACCCGGTTTACTTAAGAGTCCTGTTTTCTCCTATTTTCTTATACAAGATAAAATTCAAGAAGTCACTGACCCCGGGGGCCCCCACCTGGCTCTTCGTGGCCTTGTTAGAGTCTGCTAACTTGTTAGAGTCTGCTTTGAGCTAACTCATCAGATGAAGATACAGTTAGAGAAAACTATATGTTCAAGCTCACACACGGCAGTCCCTCAGGCACTCGGGCACAGATGAGAATTATAAACAGAAAACATGACAGAAAAAAATTGCTCCACGTAAGTATAAATTACAGCAGATATAATAACATAAATATCAAGTACAGCAGGCACAATAACATAAGTATAAAGTACAGCAGATATAACAACATAAGTATAAAGTACAGCAGATATAACAATATAAGTATAAAGTACAGCAGGCATAATAAACAAGTATAAAGTACAGCAGATATAGTGACATAAATATAAAGTACAGCAGGCATAATAACACAAGTATGAAGTACAGCAGATATAACAACATAAGTATAAAGTACAGTAGGCATAACTATAAGTATAAAGTACAGCAGGCATAATAACATAAGTATAAGTATAAAGTACAGCAGGCATAATAACATAAGTATAAAGTACAGTAGACATAACATAAGTATAAATATAAAGTACAGCAGGCATAATAACATAAGTATAAGTATAAAGTACAGCAGGCATAATAACATAAGTATAAAGTACAGTAGACATAACATAAGTATAAAGTACAGTAAGCATAACAACATAAGTATAAAGTACGGTAGACATAACAACATAACTATAAAGTACAGCAGACATAACAACATAACTATAAAGTACAGCAGACATAACAGTCTATACTCGCTATCGTGGCAGAAAAAGTCACTGGTGAGTAATCGATCTCACTTTAGGCACAAATAAAATACAAATTTCTCGTGTACATAACGGTAATGCAAAAAAAAAATATGGCTAAATAATGACAGGAGTAGGTATATGATAGATATATAGCGCCAGGGACAAGCAAAGTATATCGACATTTGTCACTGAAAGTCGAATGTCGCGACCCCAAGGGGTCGCAAAGACTGATCTTGCGAAAATTTCTCATTAGCGCTGAAGATTCTCACACTTCAACCGTAATCCGACAGAGAATGATAAATCAAGGATGATTTGATTCGTTCCTCTGCGGGTTTGGCAGAGAATTTTTTTTTTATTACACTCCGAGGTAGCTTGTCCTTGCCAGAATTTGTTGGTTAAACACTTGCTAGATTTTGTGTGTCCACGGGGTCGTGACGGCGCATGTCCTGTAAAATTTTACTTCCGGGGGAAGAGCTGTGAACACAAATGGCACAGTTTATGATTTAGATACGCGAGGGGCAAATAGAAGTCTATAAAAATAAAAAACACAGAAGGCAAAAGAAACACGGATAAAGAGAAAAAGATAGATTTTATGTTCCTGTTTATGTCAGGTTAATATATTTAATCTGACAGTCTAGCCAGGGCGTGAGGCTTGCGCCAGATAATCCATTTATAAGCTTGAATAGTGATATGTGAAGTATGATGCTTCTTGTCAATATTTAATTTGTATAATGTTACGCCGTTGCTTTACGATGTATAGTTAATGTAAAGCTAACATCATCGCACGTCTGCACGTTTATATCTTGATGTAAACTAACACTGTCAATACTTGTGTTAACGGAAACTGTTGTGTTATTTCAAGATTGTGAGAAGCTTTGTAAGTCGATGAAAGATTATTTTATTGTTCTCTGTTGTTGTAAGCTCAAAGGTCGTCTTGGAGTGTCGTCGTATTGCGGTGAGATGAATCAATAAACAGTAGAACACTGGGGACAGATATGACTGTAGTACAGGGAGTCGTTACGTTTTTAAGATAGACAATTCTATTGCCGTTTTCCCTCTAATTTTTCTGTATTAAAAAAAATGAGATTTTCTTTCCTCAGTCTTTCCTATGTTCGTAGTCCATTTAATTCTTTAAGCGTGTCCTTTGTTGTTATTTTATTGTTGTTGAATCTTACTTCAACAGTAAACATGAAGCTCTTGGCAGCTATCCTGCTGGCACCGTATTACAAAGAATGTTTTGCTAAAATTGCCGCAGGTATTTACCAGCAGTGATCTCTCAGTAGCTGATCATCACAGGAATATGGCCCTCTCAACACCAATGGCCATGCTACTGTACCAGCCAAAGCCAAAGCTTTTGCTTGAAATTATAGAAGGATCTTGACTAACCGTGACTGACTGACAGCATGATATGTTCCAGACATTTTCGCTGTTATTTTGACTAGACAGCAAAAAAGATAAAATAATTAAAGAAAGAATACTGTAAGCTGCAAGAACTTCAGCACCCTGAACACGATGGAGAACTAGACTATTATAAGGATATAATCAAGGTCAAAGCAGGGTTAAACTTAGGCTTTTCAATACAAACGTAAAGGCTGTCCTGCTATATGGTTCGGAGACATAGGTTATGACCAAGGCAATACAACAGACGATACAAACATTCATGAACTATTGCTCGAGGAGGATTTTAAACATTAAACGGCAGGACAAGATCAGGAACGAGGGGGTCTGGGAAAGGACAGGACAAGGACCTATGAACCTACAAATCATGTCTAGGGAATGGAGGTGGATTGGCCACACTCTGAGGAAACCCGACATCAGCATAGCAAGACAGGCACTGACATGGAATCATCAAGGAAATAGAAAAATGAGGAAGACCTAGACTACTTGGAGAAGAGAAATTATGACAGTGCTTGGAGACAAGGGATACACATGGAAGGAAACAGAGAATAATTCCAAGAACAGGGTTGACTGGAGAGTCTTTATCTGTGGCCTATGCTCTCAAGGGAGTGAAAGGTGATGATGATGGAAGCAGGGTAAACGTTTTTTTCTCCTGTCGTAGGTCAATTCTTTCGCTAGAGTGGTATAAACAAAACACCACACACAGGTTTGTGAGCATTCGCTTTACAAATACGAACTTGCTCGCAAAGGATTGTGAACATCAACATAGAATCTATCCTTCCACACGCAGGGTCATGAACGTCAACACAGAATCTACCCTTGCACGCAGAGCGCTAGGAAAGAGCCAGGCAAATATAACAAAAATGTGGTCTGATGTAGGTTCTGCCTGGTCCACTCTCGCGAAGACAAAAAGAGGAAAAACAAGCAGAAATGGTGTCGACGTACATTCCCAGAAGACGGTTGAAATATCATTAGTGGCTAGAAAGCAAAAAAATACGCTGTAGACGTGATCGATCGCGAATGAAAACTACAGAAATATGTGGAGAAAATAGCTGACACTAAGTGAAAACTACAGAAAAAAAACTGAAGAAAATAACTGACATTGGGTGAAATATGCAGAAAAAAAACTGAAGAAAATAACTGACACTAAGTGAAAACTACAGAAAGAACTGAAGAAAATAACTGACACTAAGTGAAAACTGCAGAAAGAACTGAAGATAGTAACTGATACTAAGTGAAAACTGCAGAAATAACTGAAATTAGTAACTGATACTAAGTGAAAACTGCAGAAATAACTGAAGATAGTAACTGATACTAAGTGAAAACTGCAGCGTTACTAGGCGTGAAGATAAAACAATATAGGAAAAAAATTCATATAGCAGAGATCAAATGAAACAAGAGTTGAAGAGACTTTTGGAGTTATGGTAAACGGGAAGACATTGGACACGAATGCTGAAGATGACAGACAGATGCTGGATTTTCTCAATGTAAATGAGCATAAGCAGTTCATGGAACATCTGTGGGAGAAGATGAATGATAATATACGGTTATGAACCCTAAAGCTGATGATAATCAGTTTCTTAAAGGAGTTTTTGTATATGAGGATCAAACATAGTCTCCAAGAAAAGCTAGCGATAATTTCGACGTAGGAGATATTAGAAAGCCTAGTTTCGACTTGCAGAAATCATACATTGAGGAAGTCATTTTAACACAAACACGATGTTTCTATGAATATTAATGAGCAGCCGTTTATGCATATTTCATGACATACATCGGACATTCTGGCAGCACGGGTTGAAAATCACGTGAATAACTGGGGCGGAAATATTCACATGATATTGCTGAGACCATCGAAAGTGAGTTCTCTTAACCTTTGAATCTGGTGGAACATGTGGTGATTAGAATATTATCATGTGGTTTCTTCAAGCACGAAACAAATACGTTCAGAATAAAATTTTTTCTCAGAAGAAGTGAGGAACTGCCGGTGCTAGATAAACTCTGTTCTTCTCACATTCCCGGAATAACTAAAGAAAAATGTGACACCGGTTTCTACCTTCGTCTGGTGTATCTTGGACAAGGTCTCACAAAGAAATGAGAGATTCCTGTATTTGGAAATCTTTAACACGAAGACCGCCAATGATACAGCGTACAATAAGAATGCCTCGCGCTACAAATGGCACATCCTTAACTTTAATAGGCTAGAATCCAATCTGTGGAACATGAAGTTTAGAGCCAGATCTGTGGATAATGAAGACTGAAGTCCGATCTGTGGAATTTGAAGTTTAGAGCCAGATCTGTGGATAATGAAGATTGAAGTCCGATCTGTGGAACATGAAGTTTAGAGCCAGATCTGTGGATAATGAAGATTGAAGTCCGATCTGTGGAACATGAAGTTTAGAGCCAGATCTGTGGATTATGAAGATTGAAGTCCGATCTGTGGAACATGAAGTTTAGAGCCAGATCTGTGGATAATGAAGATTGAAGTCCGATCTGTGGAACATGAAGTTTAGAGCCAGATCTGTGGATTATGAAGATTGAAGTCCGATCTGTGGAACAACGAAAATTGGAGGAGACTGTTAACACATTCAACCAGAGGAAAATCAGTCTTGCTGTAATTTTGCTAAGCTATAAGGACAGAGGCTAATGTGTGTCACCATTGTAAGCTCCGTCAGTAAGGTCATAGATGTACAATAGTCACTTTTTTTTTTTAGTTTGAAATAACACTAACCGAAAATATAAATCTTGTTACTCAAACTAACAGGAGTCACCAGGGATTCCGCTTTGACAATCCAAGGCGTGGCAACGACAGCTGGGTAGTAAAATACGAGTTGAACTTAGTCCTAAGTCGTTCGACAATCTCCCATGGGGGAACATGTGCAGATAACCCCTGGTCCAGACAAAAAAACTTGGAATTGAAATCGATTAGCTTTCTTTACCATTTATGGCTCGTAAAGAAAGTATTCACTTGTAATTTATAAATAAACATTGGACCAACGCTAAAGAGACAGTCGGAATGCTGTACACAACTTACATCGTTATTGGTAACAGCACCATTAACAGATTAACACGCGTGTTAAGGGCAGTGATGAACTGCAACGAAATCCAGTTTACTTAGAGCCTCATCGGCAAATATTATGAAGATCTATTTTTGTTGTTGTTGTTGTTGTTGCACATTCTGTGTATTCTGCTTGATTTGTAAAAATTATGAGAGATACAATTGTTAATTAATCTAATTAATTTTTTTTCAGCCATACAATTTGTTTATTTTTTTAAAAACTGAGTCAGTTGTCTAGTAAAACTTTGATGCAGGATTAGAACGTCGAAACATATGTGTCTAATAAATCTATAATATAGGATAGGAAAAGATTGTGGGTTGTGAAAACTGTTCCATGATTTAAGACAGACTCATTTAGCTCTAACTTGTTACTTTGTTATGGACGTTATTAATTTTTTTAAAAATTATTTTTAAACAAGTAAAACAAGAACTTTTGTTAGTGAAAGGAGGCAAAGGCGCTGTCCAATTAGGCAATCAGCGACCCGTTAGCGTTAGGGTTAGGGACCCGTAGCTGATATACTAGCGTTAGGGTCAGCGACCCGTAGCTGATATACTAGCGTTAGGGTCAGCGACCCGTAGCTGATATACTAGCGTTAGGGTTAGCGACCCGTAGCTGATATACTAGCGTTAGGGTCAGCGACCCATAGTTGATATATTAGCGTTAGGGTTAGGGACCCATAACTGATATACTACCGTTAGGGTTAGCGACCTATAGCTGATATACTACCGTTAGGGTTAGCGACCCATAGTTGATATAATAGCGGTAGGGTTAGCGACCCATAGTTGATATACTAGTGTTAAGATTAGCGACCCATAGTTGATATACTAGCATTAGGGTTAGCGACCCATAGTTGATATACTAGCGTTAGGGTTAGCGACCCATAGTTGAACAAGACCCTTTCCCACTTCTACGTTGGTACCCCTAGTAACAGACCTAGACTGACTAACGGGGCAGGGTGGTAGAGTCTGCTAAAGAATCATTGCAAACCTCCAGCTTTTTAGCTGTACTCCAAGGCAGAAATAAAAAAAAATATCTGCCATAAACCTCTCCCATGCCGATACGATACTGGGCCATAAAACCTTTACAGCATCGACTGCTAAGAACACCAGTTCGCAGTTGCAGGGTGGTTGCAAACAAGACAAGACAACAAGATGTCTGTAATTTAAAAAAATAACAGGCAAAACACAAACACACGCAGACTCGCGCGCGCGCATACACGCACGCACGCGCTTGCACACACACACACGTACATATATATATATATATATATATATATATACTGATTGGGCGGTACATTTACAGATGTAACCTTTAGTGAAAGTTAATTAACTTTTATATCTTATTTACATTGTGTCAACCTCGGAGAAGCAAGGCTTTTGAACTGTTGCTCTATGCTTGGATGAGCATTATTTTTTAAAAAATAACAGATCTTTTTACTTTAAGCTTCTTTCGAAGCCTACTTTCTGTTTCAGTTACCCATCATTAAATTATAGACTCACGATGCTACATGTTAAAAAATGTTAAAACAATGCTTCTTTAACTTCCTTAACTCATGTGTGTTTATTTTCTATGAGTGTAGATTCTATTTATCTCCAAATATCACCGATGGGCAGACAACTCATGATAGTTTCTGTTTTGTCTTTCATGTAACAAGAAGTGAGCAAGGCCAGCCAATCCGTTCGGCCTGCGGTGGCGGACAATCCGGAGACGTTTGCATACGAAGAAGGAGACACAGCCGTGCTCTACTGCAACGTAGTCAACCTGGAAGACCGCACGGTAATACATTTAAGACACTGTATACCTTGGATGAATGGTAATGTATTGGCATACGTGCTTTCTCGTGTTAGTTTTTCCTTAACGATGTTCTGATTCGTAAAATCCCGCCTTTAGTTGTAGAAAGAAAGAGACGAAAACCAAAACGAAATGGCTGCAAGACATCGTTGATAATCTGAGAATGGATACATCAGCAACTGGGCATCTTGCTTACAACCGAGAGGCCTACAGGAGAGCTGTTAGGGAGGCAAAGTTCACCAAAGGAATTTAGTGTTGCTAAAACCAAGGGCTAGCGAGGTTTACTACTTTCCAAAATACAGATCCATCTCAAAGCCAAGATTTAGATATCAATATCTGACAATGAGGCACATAACACTGGCAATGTTTGTTGTGGTACAGGCTTAACAAAGTATCTGCTCTCAACAGATTAAACGTTTCGGTAATAACGGAAGTTCAAACTACACATGACTGATAAACTTTTGTCATCCTGAATTTATTTATTTTGTTCCAAATTCAAATCTTTTTTTTTCTCTGAAACAGTGATGCATAGACGTTTCATCTAGATGTAGACGATATTCGTGGTCGTCGCCATCATCAACATCATGTGCCGTCTTTAATACGAAGTTTGGCGGTAATGAATCTACAGTTTCCTCGCTCCCTCGCCTCTGATGGTGCTCTCGGTCATGTTGTATCCTGGGTCATGTTGTATCCTGTCCAGTTCTATTTCCCTGTCTAGCGCCGTGATCGTGCTAGGATTTGTTGGAAGCTGGTGGAGTTGTACTTGTCCTTCACCTTGCGTGAAATACTTTCAGAATATCGGTTTTCTCAGTACAACATTCAGTACTTCATACAAACTAGGAAAAAAATAGTAGGAACAGTTTTATTACTTACAAGTTGCTTCTTTCAAATTACAGCTAAGTGCTCTATTCATTTTATTTTTTCTAACACATAATTCATGTGAATTTATATTTTATCTCCTCTCTCTATTTCTTTGTCCTATGTGTTTTTTTATGATTAAGGCTCACGCCGAAACGTCAGAACTGTTTACTGGTTAAGTAATAAACCTGTTCCTACTTTCTTTCATAGTTTATACATTTTGGTATCACAGTTTTACTGCAGTGCCTCCGTGTATAGTTCTATACTCATATACTAATTAATGTCAGTACTTCATCATTCATTCATTCATTTGCACGTCCCTTGCGGAACTTTGGCTCCCTAACAGCACTCCTGTAGGCCTCTTGGTTGTAAGCAAAATGGCCTGCTGCTGATGCATCCATACAGTACTTCATACTGCTTTTAAATGTGAAACTAAACACACTTTATAAACATCAGCGGAAATGAAATGTTCGTGTGATTCTTTTTTTTCCTTATCTTATTTGCGGCGAGATTTAATCTTTACAGAATGCTCAGATGCTGAGCCAGACTCAAAACTGATGGATTCTCTTCCATGCAACCTGAATGTCGTCGTAATCATACTGGCCTGATTATCCGAACTCAGCTAACAGAGGTCATAGAAGGGCCGCCAATGTAAAGAATGGGCACAGGGGATATTTGAACTTTGGGTTCAAGATCTCATCCGGTATCTCTGTGGGTCTTTCGATGCGGTAATATATACAGATGGCTTGATGTCTCGAAACAGCAGAAGTGGTTGGGGTTTTATTGTCTACCGCAATGGAAGAGTAGTGGCACAGGGTTCGGGAGCCCTTGAAGTCCCCACGCCAAGTATGCGTATGGAAATTGAGGCTGTGTCGACGGCAATGGAATGGATAGCTGCCCATGGTGTAGTTCATGGGGTCAGTGTGACGGATTCACAGAGCATGCTTCGTAAGAATGAGAAAAAATTACTTCGAAAAGAATGGGTTCATCTGTTAAGCCAGTCGACTATGATGAGTCTAACGTGGCTTTACCGTCCAGGGCATGCGGGAGTACATAGCAGTGATGTAGGAGAGAGACTCTTTGGACAGGCTAAAATAAATGGCAGACTGAGAATGGTCAAGACCGACATTGATAAAGCCGTATTGGAAAAATTCCGGGAAAATAAAGAGCTGGAAAGGAAGAACAATATAACTGTGAAGAGATTGCAGGAGCTAGGACAAATTAGGGATGCTGGTAGGAAATCTGAACTGTGTGGCAGAAAACGCAGTGAAAAGAACTAACGCTTGATGGGAACTATTAGCAAACATACTAGGTCTGACAATTAAGTAATGAGACTGATTTTATTATGGCCAAGACAAAAAAAATGCCATCTATGAAGCAAAGCATGGAATCCAAAGAGGCAACATTCATCTATGATCTGACAACTTTTCATAGCTGCCCGATAAGCAGACGACAAACACATCGCCATTTTGTTGACCTAGTCAGAGGTGCATTGTTACGTAATCAGCATGGAGGAAAAAAGCTAACACTGAATTCTGTTTAAAACTCGGAAAAAGTGCCACTGAGACAGTTGAATTGATGCGACAAGTTTATGGGGATAATTGTTTATCTCGTGCACAGATATTCAGGTGGTATTCACGATTTAAAAGTGGCGTGGAAAGGATTACAAATGCAATTAGACATGGACATCAGTTTTTGTTCATAATGAGGAACTCACTGCGAAAGTCAGAGAATGGATACAAGAAGATTGTTGTTTGACTATGAGGATGATGACAGATGAATTTGGTGTTAACCGAGAGACCATTCGTCGTAAAAATTTTAGTGGAAGATTTGGGCAAGAAAAAAGTTGCTTGCCGGTTTGTACCACATTCGTTGTCTGATGACCAAAAACATTAGCGTGTTGAGTATGCAAAAGACATTATCAAAACGTGTCACAGAAATAAACATTTCTTAAATTTAATTGTTGCAGAGGATTTTCCGCTGTGATCCCACAACTAAATGCCAAAATGCTCAGTGGAAGTCATTATCATCACCAAAAGGCAAAAAATATCGTCTTCAAAAGTCGAAAGTGAAGACAATTTTGGTGTGCTTCTGCGACAGCAAAGGAGTTATTCACAAAGAATTTATTACAGAGGGACGGACTGTCACTGCCAAAGTTTATTTAAGTATTTTGAAAGGCCTATTGAAAAGGATTCTCCGAGTACGACTCGAGTATTCAACACCTGGCAGTTTTTTCCTTCTTCATGATAATGCACCGGCTCACCGGGCAGTAGTTGTACAGGAATTTTTGGCCCCCAAACAAGTGTATGTTCTCAACCATCCACCCTATTCCCCAGATTTGTCTTCCTTCGATTATTTTCTATTCCCAAAATTAAAGTTACCATTGAAAGGGCGCTTCTTTGCCGATACTGAATACACCCAAAGGCTCGTAACATCTAGTTTAAGGGCCATACCAACAGAAGAACTGTAGAGATCGTTCCAGTGCATGTTAGATCGTGCCACTTTCTGTATCAACGCATAAGGGGCTTAATGTGAATAAAATATAGGTTATATCTTCAACTATTGTTTATTTTATTCTCTATGTAATTAGTCTCATTACTTAATTGTCGGACCTTGTACTCCTGGATGGACCCTGCGGCATGTGGCGGAGCACATCAGGATTGTCCTGAATGCAGTGATGTCAAAGTCTGATTTTGAACCTTTGAACCTGATTATCCTCCAGCCGATTTCGCTGGTTGAGTTTTACCAGGTTTTTTTTTAATAATAAAAACCGGTTACGGTAACTGACGACCTCCAAAAGTTTCGGGTTTTCCCGGTTTTCTCTCTGTAATGTACCGGTAATTGCCGGTTTTTACTTCCACCCACCTTTACTTCTAGTACGGTCTTCGGTATGTTGTTATGTCTTTTGTTATGGTAAAATATTTTGTTTTCTTGATCGTTATTTCTTTCAGAAGGTCACATTGCACTTGCAGTTGTTCTGATACTTGTACGTTTTTTTCTTATTTCATTTTCCGTGATACATGACCTAATTTTCTGTAGAACCACATTTCTGCCGCGTTTATTCTTCTCTCCGGTTATATACTGAAAGTCCAGGTTTCTGCTCCGTCCAGGAATACTGAACAGATATAGCATTTTATAAATGTCGTTTGTGATTCTATGGATAGATTCCTGTATAACAGCACTGTCTTCACTGAATGTATGTTTTTTGCCTTTCCTATTCTTTTCTTTATCTCCGTCTCACATCTCCTGTTCTCGGTTAGTGGAGGCCCTAGGTACCCGTAGCTGCAGTTTGTCATTTGTTCCAGTTTCTCGTTGTTTATGATTATATCCATCTTTGGCTTTTAGTCTTTCCTGCTGAACACCATTACTTTGGTCTTCTTGATATTGATCTAGAGTCCCCATTCTTGGCTCGTGTTCTTTATCTCATATAGTAATTTCTATAGGTTCTGTGGAGTGTCTTCTAGAAGGACTGTGTCATTTGAATATCTTAGATTGTTGATATGTGTTCCCCAATATGTTCAGTTCTGGTAGTTCTTCGGAGTATCTGAAGATGTTCTCCACGTATAAGTTGAATAGACACGGAAACAGAACACATCCTTGCCTAACTTCCTTCTTTCTAGGTACGTTTGTTGATGCCACTTTCCCGTATCAGTTTTAGTAAACTGATCGAAAACGATTACTAAGAATTTTTGACATTCTTAATATTACCATTCTACTGAATGATGGTCAGTGTAGTTATCGTGTATTCTGGTGAGTGTTTAGTATTTTATTAGATATCATAGGCAACGTTTTATGACCAATATATAAACTATTTACTTCCCCTAGTACATTTATATTAAGTGAGTCTAGCTATGTGAGTGCAATTAAGCGATAATGCTAGAGATTCAACTTGCCAAAACACACACGAAGGAACAAGGGTATAATTTGCTATGATCGCTGAGCATTTAAATTCGCGTACCGCTGACTAACTGCAGCTGGCATATATACAGGGCCCGGCATAAAGCGTAGCCGGATTTAACTGACGTAGTGCGCAGAAGCTGAATACGTGTGAAAAAAAATGATGTCAGAGATGCAGCAGACAAACGGTCATTTTTAACAATGGCTTCTTGGCAAACACAGCATTGCGCATTCACCTTTTAAACTTATTTTAAAAGTGGAGAATCGTCTATTACTGTACAACGAAAGTTTCGTCGTCATTTTGAGTTGCATCCCCTTGATAATGTTCCCGATCGAAGAACAAAACAATTTTGAGGTGGGTCAAAAAATTTAAAGAAACCGCGAATTGCCTTAATAACAAGTCTACTGGTCGTCCAACAACTCAATAGACACCTGAACGAATTCAAGAACCCCGCAACGCATTGCTGAGTAGCCCTCGGCGATCAGCTGTTAGGAACCCTTTGACACCTGGCATCCTCTTACTGTTAACAGTGATCTTTATGTGCAGATCCTAACTGAATACTTCATTCCAGACTTGGCCAACAGAAATAAGAGACTAATATGGTTTCAACAAGATGGAGCAACTGCCCACACAGCCCGTCAGTCCATGGCCATGCTACGACAAGCATTTCCCAATCGTCTTATTTCCAGATTTGGGGATATTCATTGACCGGCAAGGTCACCAGATTTATCGGCCGCAGTCAGGAAGACCAAAACGAAGATGGCTGCAAGACATCGTTGACGATCTGCAAATGGATGCCGCAGCAGCAGGCCATCTTGCTCACAACCGAGAGGCCTACAGGAGTGCTGTTTGGGAGGCAAAGTTCCGGAAGAGACAAGCAAATGAATGAATGAGTCTTCATTTTGTCGGGGTATCTCAAGAACACGGTGTATGCTAGTCGACCACAGACAGTTGTGGACCTAAAAGATCGAATCCGACACTGCATTCAAAATATCCCTTTGAACATGTTAAATGGTGCTATGCGGAATTTTCCAGACGTCTGACTGAATGTATCAAATGTAATGACGGTCATCTAACCGGCGTAATTTTCAAAATCTAAATATGATTGTTAGTAATAATAAAAATACCCACTTTTCTGAGTTTCATTTCACTTTTTTTTTAAAACAAAAAACATGTATAGCGCTTATATTTATTTTCCATTTTTAAAGCTATGCTTTATGCCGGACCCTACACACACACACACACACGCACACACACGCGCACGCACGCACGCACACACACATATAAGCGCGTGTATTTTGGGGCAAAGATACTGTCCTATTAGGCAATCACTGACCCGTAGCTGATATGCTAGCATAGTTGACAAAGACCTTTTCCAACTTCTCCGTTGGTACCTCTAGTAACAGGCCTAGCCTGGCTAACGGGGCAGGGATCGCAATACTCCCCATGGTGGTGGAGTCTGCTAAAGAAGCATTGCACACCCCCTTGCTTTTTAGTTGTACTTCGGGTCTGGAAAAGTAGCTTTCATAACCGTCTTCCACACAAATACGACACTGTAGCCCAACACCTCTACATCATCTGCTGCAAAGAACACCAGCTCACATTTATAGGGAGATAGCACAAGATACGACAAGATAGCGTGCATTATGTGCATTTTTTGCATTTTTAGGAGCTTTCTGAGCAAGAGAACTTATCGGGGTAGGAGCGTGATAAGAAGTAACATATTTTAGCTTCACGTGCGTTCAGATGATCCTGTTACAGTTTTTTAAAATTGAAACAGTCAACAAAGAGCGGTATTTCAAGAGACTTGATTAATTCGGTTAATTAAATCAATGTTAAAGTTTTTAAGTACCCATAATCAAACTCTGAAGCTTTCAGTTTGGTTAAACAATTTATATATGTATATATATATATCCTTCCCGTGCCGTTAAACGTCACATAGGGCTCGCAAGGTAGTTTGCCAATTTTTCCTGTCTCCGGCGAGTCTTTCAACCTTATCAAGGGATTTTATGCCTGCTAATTTGGCCTCTCTTAACAATGTCCTCCTCAGAGTTTCACGCGGTCTGCATCTTTTTCTTTGGCCTATTGTGTTCCACTTGATAGCTTGTTTTGGGATTCTCTGATCGTTTCTTCTCATCACATGACAAACATATGTCTATCTCCTTTTCCTGATCACCAATGAGACTGGTTGTTGTTCAGTCATCTGTCTTATCTCTGCATTGTTCTTGAATTCGTTCCACTTGATGCCGAATATATATATATACCGAACAAATATAGCCATACTCCAAGAACTTAATAGTGAAGAAGAAGGGCAAGTAAGGAAGATTAAACATAAAACTTAAATACTTTGGACATAATAAACGACATGATCATTTAGAGAAGACAGTCTTGGAAGGGTACACAATAGGAAAAAAGAAAGAGAGGAAGAACAAAGCGAAGATGGCTGCAAGACATCGTTGATGATCTGCGAATGAACGCGTCAGCAGCAGGGCATCTTGCTCACAACCGAGAGGCCTACCGGAGAGCTGTTAGGGAGGCAAAGTTCCACAAAGGACATGCAAATGACTGACTGACTGATCTGAGGACATTTCCGAGACACTGATTTATAAAATGTAAAGGTAATCTTGTCATGCCTTAGAGGCACATAGAGATAGTGTCCATATTTTCCTTGACATGTCAGCCTGGCTGCCTTTCCTTCCCTTACTTCAGAAGAAGTCAGGTACCCATTTCTACAGCTGGGTGACTAGGGTGCCTCCGGCAGGGATTCGAACCCCCGGCCTTCGCCATGAGAGACCAGTGCACTAAACACTTCGCGCCTCAGGCACGGTTAAAGATATATTTCACTTTGAATCTGTGTCAAATTTACAGAAATGTCTAAAGCAAAACTTTCAGATACAGGCATACTTTTAGACAGAACCTCTTCTTCCACAACTATACACTTCTTATTTGTGTTTTATAATCGGTCATCCACAATTTCAGCATTCTTAGTGTTTGGTCGTATATATTCAGACCTTTAATCGGTGCATCTATATAGTACATAATTCAGATCTTTTAATCGTTGCATCTATATAAACACACAATTCAGATCTTTTAATTGGTGCATCTGTATAAACACACACCCACGCGCACACGCCCACACACGCGCACACACACGCATACACACACATACGCACAGACGCACACACACATACGCACACGCACACACATACGCACACACACAAAAGAGCTGATGAATATCGCCAGTTACAGGTCTTTCATGCCGTGACTTGACGTACAGACTTACTGCAGTCGGTTCATTTCGACTGAATTCGGTCCCCCCCCCCCCCCAACATTAAACGGTACAGATGGCTGTACCTTTCACTCGCATTAACATCTTTTTGATGGGCGTGATTGCTCTGATAGAAGCACATTCTGCCGCTGCCCGCTGTTGTATGTTTTGACAGCATGTGCTTGCTCATGCGCTTTTTTATATTTGTTGGCTAATTCAGAGACAGAGAACAAAAAAATCTGAATCTATATCAGTGAGACAGAAAAGTCCAGCTTTTTGAAAGGATGAAAATTTGTACCTCTTTTTTGCACGTGTTCCTTTATCAGAAAAACAAAACAAAACAAAAACAAACTTAAATGACTTTACTTTTCTGCACACCCTCGCATATAAGCCCTGTAAGTATTAGACAGTCACGCACACAAGAAGACCGGAAGCCGGGCAGATTGGCTAATAAACTTGATGTCTTCTAGGCTAATAAATTTGATGTCTTCTTGGCTAATAAATTTGACGTCTTCTTGATGTGATTGCGGTTTTTTTTTTTTTTTGCCAGCCCATTGACGTGCCTGCTGCCATTTAAACACTTTGTCAAGAATTTCCAAGTAATTTGTTAAAAACATCGCCACAATAAATGTCACCTTAAGACATACTCCTGCCGCAAATACACACGTCCACTCAGCACAGTCTGCTTTTTTTTTGTGTGCGCTCACCCACTCTGCAAATGTCTCCCCAGCTCTGTATTAGCCATATGAAGATTGCATTTTCTCTTCGTAACTTTTTGTTCCGTTATGAATGGTCTATTTATCCCAAACATGCTTGGAAAATTTTCAAAGCCATCACAAACATGAGGCAATGCCAATTAAAAACAAGAATAATTATGTAACGTAACAACAACAACAACACCAACAAAAAACAAAACAAAACCACTTGACTTCCAAGTGGGTGCCCTTCTGCGGACGGCAACATGAGCAAAGCCAAGTTGTATGCATCTAATTTTCCCTTTTGTTACTTTCTGGTTCATTATGCACAAGAAGAACGCATGGATCCAAACTTGAATACCCTTTCTTACTTTAATTTGTCAGACCCCATATTTGATCCCCCCCCCCCCCCCCCTCAAATCTCCCCCATCAAATGTCCGTCCCCCCCCCCCCATATTTTAACTTTCACATACATGAAAACGGAAAGAAATAATTCGTGGATGGGAATTCCAACATATTGTACATTGCCATCTCAATTCCCAACCGTCTGAGTCAAGACAAGTCCCAGAGTCCCAAATGAAATGTCCCAGCTGCTTGTCTGACTGTTGGACTCTCCTCGTTCCATTTAATAAATATTGCAAATGCAACCCAGGAGAGAGTTATTTGAATAGATTTCATAGATAATAAATTCATAGAACAAATATGATATAAATGCCTCGGTTCGTTCTAATGGATCTAGCGGGACTTTGATAAGATTATTCATAGCTAGGAAATTGGCATTAGGATGAACTTCTTCACTTCTGGCGTAGAGCAGGCGTCGGTGCATAACCTAGTGGAGAATAACAAGCAAGTATTTGTAACATATAACAGCACATACCGTTAACGGGAGGGAAGACTGGCCCGCCGGAGTGCTGCTAGTTCATGTATAAAATCGGAAAAAAGTAGGAGCAGCTTTATTACTTAACGATTACAAAGTTGTGACGTTTCGGCTTGAGCCTTAATCATACAAAAACATACAGGACGAAGAAATAGGGAGAGGAGATAAAGTATAGATTTACATGAATACTGTTTTAAAAAAATAAACAAAATAAAAAAAAACTTAGCTGTAAATTGCAAGGTGTGGCTTGTCTGGCGGTGTGTGTCAGGAATGGATCTGGTAGGACGTGGAAATTATTTAAATAGAGACCTGTGACATGTGGTCGGTGGGTTGTAACTGGGGGTGGTGGATGGGGAACCGGGGAGGGGAGAGAGAGTGACGCACTACTGGCCTAGCTAGGAGAATTTGAAACAGGTGATTGGGGAAGAGGTGTTGCAGAGAAAATAGCGGGGTTGCAGAGTGATGCAGTGAGGACGTTTGAAAAGTAAGAAGGGGTGGATTTAGTGGAGAGGTACTATAATGATTGAAGAAGATGATGTTACGTGTAATTAAACAGCGAGTTTAACCCATGTGGTTCCAGCGTCCCGTAATTTTGAATGCAGCGGTTCTCAAGTGCCAGGCGGCTTGTGTCATCTGCGTGACATTGGAATTACAAGTATGCCACATGAAGACCTTAAAAAATTTATTGAATTCGCCAATACACTCAATAAGAACATAAAATTCACTTATGAAATCTCTGACAAGTCTGTTAATTTTTTAGACATTAAAATTTCTATTGGCACAAACAGGCTTGTCACCTCTGTATTTTACAAGCCCACCGATAGCCACACCTATTTGCTTTACACCTCTTCCCATCCTGAGGCCTGTAAGAACTCCATCCCATATTCCCAACTCCTCCGTCTTCGCCGCATATGTCAGGATAATTTGGACTTTATAGATCAGTCCACCAAGTTATTAGAATTTTTCCGTCATCACCACTACCCAGAAAAGGTCCTTCGTAAAGCCTTCAACCGTATCCAACTAGTGAGCCGCAAAGAAGTATTCAGGAAAAAGCCTGTTACTCCATCTGACAGAGTTAAGTTAGTACTGCCTTTCCACCCGCACAGTCAGATGGTTAAGAAAATCCTTTATCGTCATCTGCCGATAATCCAACTCGACTCCGACACTCGTAACATTTTCTCTGAAGCACCCCTATTGGCATACAAACGTGAGCCAAACCTTAAGGACATCCTCGTCCACAGCCACTTGAAGCAGAGCCTTACGTATGTTGGCACCAGAAAATGTAACCACCCCCGCTGCGTTACCTGTCCTGTGGTTTGAGAAACGAAAACAATCACCTTTCCCAAAACTATCCTCACTCTTCATGAGGGATTCACATGCGAGTCCCGAAATGTGATATATGTCATCGTGTGCAAAAGATGCAGGATAACATATATCGGTGAGACTGGCCTCAGATTAGGGAACCGCATGCAAAAACATCTGTACGACATCACCCAGCATGCCTCGAAACCAGTCCCAAATCATTTCAATGGCCCCAACCACAGAGGCAAATCTGATTTTCTGGTAACAGCCATTAAACAATGTCACGCAGATGACACAAGCCGCCTGGCACTTGAGAACCGCTGCATTCAAAATTACGGGACGCTGGAACCACATGGGTTAAACTCGCTGTTTATTTACACGTAAGATCATCTTCTTCAATCATTATAGTACTTCTCCACTAAATCCACCCCTTCTTACTTTTCAAACTTCCTCACAGCATCACTCTGCAACCCCGCTATTTTCTCTGCAACCCGTCTTCTCTGCAACACCTCTTCCCCAATCACCTGTTTCAAATTCTCCTAGCTAGGCCAGTAGTGCGTCACTCTCTCTCCCCTCCCCGGTTCCCCATCCACCACCCCCAGTTACAACCCACCGACCACATGTCACAGGTCTCTATTTAAACAATTTCCACGTCCTACCAGATCCATTCCTGACACACACCGCCAGACAAGCCACACCTTGCAATTTACAGCTAAGTACTCCTTTAAAAAAAAATTAAACAGAAAAAAATTTTTTTTAAATTTTGTTTATTTTTTTAAAACAGTATTCATGTAAATCTATACTTTATCTCCTCTCCCTATTTCTTCGTCCTGTATGTTTTTGTATGATTAAGGCTCACGCCGAAACGTCACAACTTTGTAATCGTTAAGTAATAAAGCTGCTCCTACTTTTTTCCGATTTTATACATTCTAGTATCACAGCTTTACTGTAGTGTTTAGTGTATAGTTCTATACTTATACACCAATTATTGTGTTGCTGCTAGTTCAGTGAACTATGACTGGTCAAAGTCCTAGCGTTCTTGTCTGCGTTACATTAGCGGGTGGTAACGTGGAAGAGTTTGTTGAGTCCCCCTTGGTGGCTGAATGCGCTGTTGTTCTGCGCAACGAAAACCACAGTATCACTCTGGCGCTTACAAAGAGCTCATAAAACAGCATGTTCAGAGTATGTGTGTACGACGTTATTATATGTAAATAGAAATATGTATATGTGGATGAAAGTGATTATTTTAAGTATGTATGTGCGTGGCTTACGGTAAGGTGAAATGAATTATAAATTGTTATGTTGTCAGAATTATTAATAAGAACAGGGCCATTTTGTTTTAAAAAAATAATTCAAAACACATTTTGTTTACATTTAGCTCAAATGTTAACCAAGTTTCAGTTCCATTCACATTTAGCTCATATATTAGCCAAGTTTAAGTTCCGTTCACATTTAGCTCAAATGTTAACGAAGGTTCAATTCCGTTCACATTTAGATCAAATTTTAACGAAGTTTCAGTTCCGTTCAAATGAAAGAGAAATGACGACTGCGGTAAAACTGATTTTAGTGATAAAGTAAAAGGTGGTTCCGTTTTACAAAAAAAAAAAAAAAAGATAGAAGGAGTTTTCCTCACTATTTCTACGTTTTTGTAAAAGTGAACCATACACCGCCATTTACATTATCAGTCCCGAAGGTGGAAAGTTAATGTTGTGCTAAGAATGTGGATATTAGTGGGTTTATTTCCCACTCGGGGACTTCAGTGCTTAATAAAATTATTAATTTTTTAAAAAAATTTAAAAAACACTTATAAAAAAACTTATTAATGTTTGAAAATAATTAATTTATTAGTTGGAACTTGCCAAATTTAGAAATCATCTAGTAGCAAAATAACTCTTAGCCTTTCGCCAAGCTCCACAATAGATTATAATTTATAATATAATATAATATAATATAATATATATATATATATATATATTTGTGTGTGTGTGTAATACAGAAGATATTATAAGGTAATAATAGCTAGGGGAAAAAAACTAAATAAAAATGGAAGATGGCATGTATGTGAGGTATGAGAAATTAAAAATGGCAGGGAGCGTTATAGGGGACAATTTCGCTCTAAAATTACGTGGTGACGGCAATGGGGAAATATGACACGGTTAATATTTTCTTTAAAAAAAAAACCGAGTGCAATGCTTTATAGAAACAGACATTTATAAATCCGAAAAAACGCGTTTCTCGTACAAGAAATGAAGCAAGAACCACTAGATGATGTGTGCTAGCCTAAAGAATCATGTCGCTTTCTGCTTATCTTTCTTGGAAAATGACACTAAAAAAAACACGGCCTTTTCAAAATTTTATGAAACAGTCCACGAAACAAACCATGTGACGCAGACAATACTGAATTCTAACATTTTTGATAGCTCTCACATTTTTAAACAAAATTTTTAGCATAGTTCACATTATAGACATTATCAAACTTTTCTGTGAATCATTCAAAGACTCTTCTGGACGACCTGATCTCCCTGTTTTTATACTGCGCCAAAGATTTGGATTGCGTGCGACATAAACGAAGCAGATATCTCTGTAATGTCGGACCATCTCAGAAATATATGATAAGGGCGCGGTTTCGTGCTATGAGAATGGATCTGGGAGCCTGCAATCGCTGGCAATAGCTGTCTGAAACAAGAGACGCCCATAGGGAAAAATGGGCCGGTAAGAGACGTTTTCCAACCTCTCAAACTGAAACCGAAATCAATTAAGAGAAAATGTCTTGGAATACTCACTCAAAGAGAACATGAGGATAATTCAGTGATGGAGATGAATTGGTCTGAATAGAACTGCGCATCTCAGACCCTTGGGGACCTGAATTTTAAAAAAAAGCAAAAGACAAGGATGAGCGCTAGTTGGTGGATCCGTTAATGGAAATTGCCTAATCAGGGATACAAACATAAAGAAGAGGGCAGTAGAAGGGGAAAAAAATGAATGAGAAGAAGACACATCATCATCTGCTGTAACTCTGTTTCTGTTTCTGACCCCGCCAGGAAGATAAGCAATCGATAGTCCCATTAAATATTCCTCAGCGTCGACCTTTTGTCTGTCTCCTCATCGCAGACGATTGATTGGTCTCCTCAGGTCGGATGTTATTCATACCGACACGCCAAAAGGGAAGATAAAACATAGATATAATTAATCACGAATCCAAAATTCCTTGTTACGCCGGTCAGAAGGAGAACATCGCGGACCAGAATTCGTAAACTATGTCAGATTAGAAAATTAGACAGAGAGCCAGGAGCGTATTTATTCAGGGCTCAAAAACTGCTCCAGTTCACGATCTCGTGTGTACCTTTCCTCTTTCGGTTTGTCGTGACCCAAAGGACGTGATTTTCCCGCCGTCCTGGAAGATTGCGTGAACGAAAATAAGACAGTGGAGTCTTCACGTTCACTTCAGTAGTTTGCTGGAAGGGATGTCGTTAAATAAAAAAGGGATTTGATTGGATTTCGTCAGAGCCGGTGTGACACTCAGATTTTTCTCTTTGGCTGTAACAGATATTCTGACCCCAGCAGAGCTCACTGACTAAAAGACGAGGTTGCAGAAATGAACTCCGAATATCTGTAAGATAATGTAACCACTAAAGAAAGCAAACCCACTAGGGGGAGTCTGAGCAGGAGCTTAGAGTTGCTTAGAGCTGCAAGCTTGACGCTGTGACTTCCGGTTTTTTAAAGTGCTTATATTGGAATAGAAGGAAGGGAGAGTCGGGAAGGGAGAGAGACAGAGAGACATAGAGAGAGAGAGAGAGAGATTAGTCCATGTCAATTTAAGTGTCAAAGAGTAAAAATAGTGTTAAAGAGTAAGAAAGTGTCAAAGAATAAAAAAAGTGTTAAAGAGTAAGAAAGTGTCAAAGAATAAGAAAGTGTTAAGAGGTAAGAAAGCGTCAAAGAGTAAGGAAGTATTAAAGAGTAAGTAAACTTCAAAGAGTAAGGAGGTGTTAAAGAGTTAGAAAGGATCAAAGAGTAAGGAAGTGTTTAAGAAAGCGTCAAAGAGTAAGGAAGTGTCAAAGAGTAAGGAAATATCACAGAGTTCATTTTTTCAAGTCTCAGCCTCCAGAAGTAAGTTGCCCATTTTCAGTTTTCATCGCTTTCTCGGTTTAGCTGTCTGGAGTGACCTATTTAAATGAACACCCCCCCCCCCCGTATCAGTTTCAAATAATCTAACATAACAGCGAAGCGAAAATAGCATTTTCCGTTTGTTTGTGTTTTTAAAAATAAGGGTCATCTGCCAAAAGTCAGAATTTTCCGTTTTTGGTCCAGAATGTTTTAACAAATCAGTTATCAAACCCCTGCACTACTCCAGCACTATAAAGAAAGAGAGAAAGAAAGAAAGAAGGAAAGAAAGAAAGAGAGAAAGGTGTAGAGTTGAGATGTTTCAGCTAATGACAGAGAGAAGAAAAGAATACACTGATGGTTGCTCTTTGTTCTGTTAATCTTGTTGCCAGCAAACCAGGTTACTGGAAACCCGGTTTAATAAAACAATGTAAAAATACAACCACTCCGTAACACTGTCAGAGGTTCCCAAGGTGGGGCGGGCTAGAGGGAATGTTCAAGATTCAGAGTCAGGAAATTCAGAGTCTTGACATCTACACCTAATGTACGTAGTATAGTGTAGTGTAAAATTACTTTGTATTGCCTCATGTGTGATGGTCACAATCTTTGCGACGCATTTGATTAGCTCGTCTCAGATAAGACGCGCCAACACTCGAGCAGTGAAAAATAACCAATCATTTGTGGCATGGGTCAGTAATATAAATAATGGCCAAGGAAATAAACATTACAGAACGAAACTTGCGAAATTGAGCAGGGATTAAAGAAAACCTGTGTCAGTCATATCGTTGTACTTTTCAGTCTTATGAGTTATTGCTTTAAAGTGCGCCAGTATATATAAGTCACTTATTAGCCTAATATATGTTTATATTGAATAAACTACTCGGGTGCTTGTCAGGCTGAGTTTGAATAAACTTTCTAGATGTACAGTCTGGCCGTCATGGCCTTTGCCAGTATCGGGGCTATTTGCTGAATAAATGGGGCAGTAGGAAAGAATCACTTAGACAAGAAACTGCCCAGTAGAAAAAGTAAGAAATACTGAAAATAGAACAGAATGACAGACAGAGAGACGGACGGACGGACGGATAGATAGATAGATAGATAGATAGATAGATAGATAGATAGATAGATAGATAGATAGATAGATAGATAGATAGATAGATAGATAGATCTATTTAAAACAAAAGTTTACTAGTTAACAAAACAAGTAAATTACAAACTAATGAATGTCTAGAATAAAATGGCACTAGATTTAATTAGTAGTAAATTAAATTAGAATAATTTTAACACTTTAAGTATTCCAAAGGCAAGGGTTGCAGATAAACAGGAACTGTAACCAACTTTCAGGTGACGTGGCGAAAACTACCGAGTTCCTCCCCTTTAACTATCGGCACCAAGTCATGGATAAGAGATTCCCGCGTTCATCCAGAGCATGTGCCCAACAGCTCGCACTGGAACCTCGTTATCGAAAACGTCAGGGTTGACGATGCTGGCGAGTACGAGTGTCAGATCAGCAGAAGAAAGTCTCACATCAGACACAAGGTTACGTTAGTGGTCAAAGGTAATTTGTTGACAGGCAAAGAAAGTGTTTGTTATTTTAGTGGTTTGTTATTTTTAAAACAAGAGAATGCCTGTTACTGCACAGTGTGTGGGTGTGTGTATGCGCCTTGTCTTTATGGTTTACGCTGATTGTTTACTCGTTGAGACCAAATTTTAGGGAATAAAGACATTGTCCGATTAGGCAACCAGCGACCCGTAGCTGACTTGCTAGAGTCAGGGTTAGCGAAACATAGCTGACAAAGACCTTGTCCCACCTCTCCGTTGGTACCCCTAGTAACAGGGGCAGGGATTGCCATGGTCTCCAAGGTGGTGGAGTCTGCTAAAGAAACATTGCACACCCCCTGCTTTTTAGCTGCACTCCGGGACTGAAAAAAATTGCGGCCATAACCTGCTCCCAAGCCGGAACGACGTTGTGCTCCAACAACTTCACAGCATCGGCTGCAAAGAACACCAGCTCACATTTACAGGGAGATAGCACAAGACAAGACAAATCAAATTTACCTGCGTCTACACATTAGCACAAACACGCAACTGAAAATACGTACATTTACATGTAGGCTATACCTACAGAAAACTATATCACTGTAGTTTCTTGGCCGGAGCTAGAGCAACAAATCATCTTATTTGTTCGTTTTCCAGACGTGCATGACGATACTCGTTTATCAAATGACAACTTTACAAGAAGTGTTCAAGTGTTGTTTTCCAGCTACAAGTATTGTTGAAGTATTGTTTTCCAGTTACAAGTGGTGCGTGCTGAAGTGTTTACAAGTGGCGTTGAAGTGTTATTTTCCAGTTACAAGTGGCGTTGAAGTGTTGTTTTCCAGTTACAAGTGGTGTTGAAGTGTTGTTTTTCAGATACTAATTGTACTGAAATGCTGTTTTCAGGTTATAAATGGTGTTAAAATTCTGTTTTACAGTTACATGTCAATGTATTTGTGTTGTTTTCCAGTTACAGGTGGTATTAAAATGCTGTTTCCGATTACAGATGGTATTAGAATGCTGTTTTACAGCTGCACATGAGTGTATTAAAGTGTCGTTTTTCTGTTACAAGTGGTATGAAAGTGCTGTTTTCCAGCTAATGACGATGTTAGTTTACTGCAGTGATAACTGGCAACTCTGCAGGCGAGAAGAGCTGATAAAATATGTAATGTAACATATACAAGGCTGATATGAGCTTAATATGTTACCTTATACGCAAAACTAAATCTACGTTCTTCAAGGCTCCATAATGGCTGTTTACAGTCTAGAAACCTGCGTTTTAAGAGCGCAAGTGTAGTATAGCTGTGATATTTTCTTCTGATATGAGGACTATATTTAAGACTCACTGCTGTCCTGTTCCAGCTCATCCTGTTGTAAAAGATGATATTTAACATATTTATGCTAGGGAGGCTGGTTTTAAAAATCAGAAATATGATGGTGACGACTATGTTAGACTAATAGCGCCGTTATTGAAGCTGGAGAATCAGAACTGGCCAAGACCTAATCCCTCGACCCTGTATGATTCTCATAGTACCAAGGTCATCTGGCTGAAATATGGCTTGCCGTGGTCTTTATAACAGTGGATTCATCCAGGGAGACAGATCTGGTCGTGCATGTTGCCTTTTCATTTTGTGTGTAGTGATTGTCTTATTGAACGTCATGATAATTTAGAGCAAAAGAAAGAGAGGAAGACCAAGGCGAAGATGGTGCAAGACATCGTTGAATGGACGCATCAGCATCAGGGCATGTTGTTTACAACCGAGAGGCCTACTGGAGAGCTGTTAGAGAGATAAAGATCCGCAAGGAACATGCAGATGATTGACTGACTGACTGACTGATTGTCTTATGTCTTCTGTGTAGGTAGCATTAAACGTATGTATTGATGATATATTATCAGTTCTGTAATGAATGAAAGAGCTGACATTATATTTTTCTTATAAGTAAGTAATTTTCTCAGCTAAAAGTTACATATAAAGAAGATTGGCTGCAACAGTACCTACACGACGAATACTACTAAAAAAAGACGACCGTGTTACGATTTTCCAGATGAGAACATTACACTGCAGGCGGAGACATCACGTTGGAACTTGACTCAACAGGCCTGAGTACCAGAGGAAAAGAGACACAAACAGTGTAGCGTATCCTCCAGACTTGTTCAGAACCTAGCATACATCAAACCCCCTACAGGAGAATCTGTACGGCCGATATGGAGAATCAGAGACGAACTGCTGCGTTTGTGTGAGAGAGGTTGGCGTTGACGTCAGAGCAAACGATGTAGAAGAAAGATGCTTTTTCTAGAACTAGTATAATAAGAAGATGTGAAAACTTGGAGATGACTAATCGCCATGTCCCCCCCCCCTCCCCCGTCACGTGCAAGAGCAGAACCCAACTGTTTGATTGTACAGTCAACGAACTATACAAAGACATCAGCAAACCATCCTCTTTCACCTAAGGACAGGCCACTGCAGACTACAGAGCCACCTGCATCGACTCAAAATGTCTCACACAGACGAGTGTCTTATGTGGCAGTGGAGTCCAGAACATATTCTACAAGAGTGCCCAAACCATGCAGATCTGAGGAATGAGACATGGCCAGAGGACACAAGCTTGGGGGAAAATGTTAGGATCTGGAGAGGACTGCGGGCTTTGCCATGTCGACAGGGATATGATCTGAAGTGACCAACAACCTCGAACGCAGAAGAAGAAGAACGAACGAACTATAACCACAAAGATTTACATATGTAAAAGTTTACAAATTTTGGCTTACAGTTTTACACATGTGGGCATGTAATGTTGTTAAATGACACGATGCCAATCATTCAGCATCTTCATGACATCGGTTATAAAGAAAAAAGAAAGAAAAAAGAAATAATGAAATTTCTGTTCGCAAAGAGAGGCACAGTATATTGCTGTGTTGTATGAATGAGAGATAAAAGGGATGGCGACTGCAGTAAAACTGGTTTAAATAAAAAGGTAGATAGAAGTGTATGGTGCAGTTTTACAAAGTGAGGGAGGGAGTGAGTAAAGTGAGAAAAAACGAATAGAAAGTATGAGAATGTATAAATGAAAAACATACAACATCCGATATTTCAGCGTGAGCCTTTTTCGAGGATTACATGCACAACGAGACAAAAAAAAAAAAAAACGAAGAAATTATCTTAATGTGGCCTCCTCCAGAAGTAGAAAACACTACAAATCATCTTGTTGCTCCAACAATGTCACAGCATCGGCTGCAAAGAACACCAGCTGGCATTTACAGGGAAATAGCACAAGACAAATCAAATTTTCTTGTGTCTACGCATTAGCACAAACACGCAACTGAAAATACGTACATTTACATGTAGGCTATACCTACAGAAATATCACTAGTTCAAGTGTTTCTTCTTGGAGAGATATAAATATCTAGGAAGAGTTTTCAATAGCTTCAGCAAAGTAAATTCAGAGTATAGGTTGGAAATAAACTCTACGAAGCTCTACGACACTTATTAAAATCTAAAAAACACTACTTCTGGAGGAGGCCACATAAGATCATTTCTTCGTTTTTTGTTGTTTTTTTTTTTGCCTCGTTGTGCATGTAATCCTCGAAAAAGGCTCACACTGAAATATCGGATGTTGTATGTTTTTCATTTATACATTCTCATACTTTCTATTCGTTTTTCCTCACTTTACTCACTCCCTCCCTCACTTTGTAAAACTGCACCATACAGCTCTATCTACCTTTTTTATGAATGAGAGACAGTTATTCACGTTAAATTTCATGCATATTGTAAGTGTTTCAAGTCTTCTGAACGCAAAAGAACCCCTTTAAAATGGTTTGGCTTGAAACCAGCAATTAAAAAAAATTTTTTTGCGGTTTTCACCTGAACTTCTCTTGTATGTGACGTTATGCAAGTTTTTGAAATAGCTTAAAGTTGATGTACATATTTTTCATAATTTGTCCGTTATATTTTCAGCAAAACCTGTCTCTCTGCCACCACGTAAGTACATTAAAAAAAAAATTTTGAAATGTTTTTACTGCACAAAAATATTGACATTATTATCTCCCCTACAACTTGTCATCTTGTCATAGAACACATTTAAAAGCTAAAGTTTGTGATCGCAGAGAAAATTACTTTGGTGAGTGCATTTTAAATCTATCAACATTCTTCGGTTACAAAACAAACTTTATTTCTCCCTCACCGAAGACAGGAAACTGGGAAAAAAGGACCAGAATATTGCGTGGAAAAGATACATGCTTCAAAATATAAATACCTTCTGCTAAAAGGTTCAGAACTTTAGAATTGCTTGCAAAATTGTACTTGATACTTGTACAAAACTGACTAAGCTGTACAAAAAAAAAAAGAGGAGGGGGGTCCAATTGAAATCTTAACGTGGCAAATTTAGCACCAGTTTTACTAATGAAAACACGGTTATTGTAAAACTGGAGGATTATTTCAAGGACTTCGGAATGCAGCAGAAAGAGAGAAATGAAAACCATTCAGTTAAAGGGAACAAAAATCTGCCTGCTCACAAACTACAGCAGTCTCGCCGAACCAGAAATTACAGAGCAAGATACTATCAGTCGTAAACAACAGCCAAAATAGTTATACTCTGCCGTAACAAGCATAGCAAAAAATTGAATGAAAGCGTGTGAGTAAATACGGGTTAATATTGCTATTAACCCGTATTTACTCACATGCTTTCATTCAATCGCTTATTGTCCCCATAATTTGCATACCTCAGCAGCTACATAGAATAGGATGGTGACACCAGAAAGGAAAACAGAACTGCAAAAGCAGCGTTGATATTCAAGAATCTTGAGAACATATGGCATTCAAAAGTTCTAAGCACAAAAACGAATTTAAGATTATTCAATTCAAATGTATTATCCACCTTCATTTATGCATGTGAAAGCTGGAAAACAACTAAAGAAATAGACGATAAATTAGACTCTTTTGAAAACAGATCCCTAAGGAAAATAACTGGTATACAGTGGAACGAATTCACGAACAATACAGAGTTACGACAAATGAGAAACAACCTCTCATGGGTGATCAGAAAAAGGAGATGGATATATGTCGGTCAAGTGATGAGAAGAAACAAAGAATCCCAAAACAAGCTATCAAGTGGAACACAACAGGTAGAAGAAAAAGAGGTCACCCACGTGAAACCTTAAAGCTTACTTTGTTAAGAGAGGCCAGTTTAGGGGCCATAACATCCCTTGATGAGATTGAAAAGCTCGCCGAAAACAGGAAACTTGGCAAACTACCATACAGCCTTATGTGACGTTTAACGGCACAGGGATGATGTAAGATATAAGAATATCGCCATTGAATAGCGAACGTGTTAGTTACAGTAACGAGTGTCAGTGGTTCGAATCCAGGAAAGGGCCCCCCCCCTTTCACTAAGTTTTAGAAATGGATACCTAGTTCCTTCTGGATTCGAGGGGGAGATCTGCGTTCTGTCCACATCATGCTATAGGACAGTCGACAAGTCGTGGAAAATGTGCGTGCAAACAACATATCCTCTTGGTGCTTGTATTCCAGGATCAGTTAGTCAGTCATTTGCATGTCCTTTAGAGAACTTTGCATCCCTAACAGCTCTCCTGTAGGCCTCTCGGCTGTAAGCAAGATGCCTGCTGCTGATGCATCCATTTGCAGATTAACAAAGGTGTCTTGCAGCTATTCCAGGATAGCCCTACCTTTATTTTGTCTTGTGGGGTACTGACCGTACGTTACAAACAACACGAGAATCGAGGATACATAATCCCAGTAACTGAACTGATACTCACAGAAATGAGTTTTGGAAACCAGAAAGCAGCTCAGATCCTTTTTTTTTTGGCCTTGAGACAACCAATGGAAGACTGTCTGACGTCATCAACATTAAACATGGCCTTCACGGTCAACAGAAGAATGTCCTGACAATGTAAGTTAACACTGAAAGCTATGGACTGGATGTGCGTAAGTTCAAGTGTTTCTTCTGGGAGAGATATAAATATCTAGGAAGAGTTTTCAATAGCTTCAGCAAAGTAAATTCAGAGTACAGGTTGGAAATAAACTCTACGAAGCTCTACGATACTTATTAAGATCTAAAATATTACCCAGGAGACAATGATATTAGATAAAGGTTAGCAGTCTTGTCTGTCTCAGAAACAAAGAATATAACAAAGGAAGATAAGAAAGAACTACAATGTTTTAAGAAGAATGTTAGGTCCTTTCAGAGAATATAACAAAGGACGGTCAGAAAACATGGGGGAAATTCATAGGCAATGCAAAGAACCATTAAAGACATCCACTATGTCTTTCCGTATTGAAAGAATGAAAGTAATAGACTAAAATGACATTTATACAAGAGACAGAAAGAACGAAACCAATGGGCAGTTCAAAGCAAAGACTGAGAAACAATGTGGAGAAAGACATACGAGAACGTGGAGTAAAACACCAGAGAGCGAACTACGGTGACAAATGCAGGCAGACTGTATCTGAAACAAGTCATTGAAAGTAATCCGAGTTCAGCTGCTTCGAGTATTTAACACATATATATATATATAATAATATGCAACATCTGTGACTTTAGCTTAACATAAAAGTTTTCACTGACTTCGTACCATGTTCTAAACTAAAAATAGAAATTAGTCTCATTACGAAAGAAAGAAAGAAAGAAAGCCAAACCTCCATCTTACCTTCCTGCAGTCCTCCCGGGAACCTTATTCGGTCTGGTTAACAAGGTATAGCTTGAAGTGCTGTCCCTTGTAGTTGGGCTTGTGAGGAGCTGGTTTCTTGGACCGCCTCCTGGAATTCAAACATCCCACTCGGTGCTTGTGTTTTAAGATCATAGCAGCGGTGGCTGGGAAGAGCTTGGCAGTTACAGGGCATCCTGCACAAATACCACGAAAATCAGGCATGAAAATATTCAATGGTTTTGTCCAGTGCCGGCTATTACTAAAATCTGTGGGTGTTAAGATATTTTCTCATCAGGTATTGAGATCAGCGGGGAAAACGTACTCAAAGCTGGTAACATCTTGATCTTGACCTGCAACGCCAGTTTGGTCGACGTAGCCGTGGAAACTATTGTTTGGATCAAAGGTGAGCTTACAAGCTGATCACAGACTCCAAGTATATTAGCTAGCCCTCGAAGGACACCTCACAAAACAGCTACTGACTTACCATCTTATACCACTATAAGAAATAAATAGCGCAGTATGGCCATAGTTTTGTGACCTGGTCTTTCCTAGGCATCCTGCCCTGGTTAGTCTGCTTCAGCTCTCTTAGTTTCTTCTTATGCTTTTTTTTTTTTTTGTTCTTTCGGCATCATGTTCATTCTTCCATGTTCTGTGTAGTTGTTACTCACCTACTCCACTGTCAGTGAGGATTCTTTGGCAAATTCTGCTTTACGATACAAGTCAGTGTGTTGCTTTTCATATCTTTAGTTTTTTCCTGTCTTTTTTTTCAATATGAACCTTCAAGAAATTAAAGAAAAAACATTTTGTAAGCTTTTCACTTGTCCAAAGAATCCGCAGGAAGTGATGAGTCTGTTTAAGCTAGCGTAATATGTTTATATAGCTCCTTATATAGGAGACAATAATCTGGCTTTTCTTGATTATTTTATAGAGATATTTTTCAGTATTTCTGTGCCAATAATAATGGCTTATGTATTATAATCCCCCTCCTCTCTCTCTCTCTCTCTCTTCTGTGTGTGTCTCTCTGTGAACCTTAAGTGGTCAAAGCGCATGGGGGTTCCATTTTTGCAAGGGTTTTCCATAAACGCCTGTCCTTTGCCTTGTTTTCGTTCTTGCCCAGTTGAACCCTCTATTGCTCAACATCCTCTCTGTTGTTCTTCTCCATGTCTCCTTTAGTCTACCCATACCTCTGTTCCCCTGTGGTGTCCATCTTAGTGCTATTTTTGGTAGTGAGTTGTTAGACATCTAGAGCACATGTCCCAACCATCGCCAGCGTCTTTCCTCAATAATTGCTGTCAATGGCTTCATTCCCCCCCCCCCTTGTTTCTGTAACAATCTGATAGTTTTTTTTGTTTTTTTTTACTATGCCGAACTCTCCTTAGTCGTCTTTTACGATCATGCATGGTAGGGTTCAGTGGTCCTATTCTTTGCTTCTCAGACATGTGCCCAGGCCCCAGGTGCCACACGGTTTTGTAAATCTTAGTTTTGTAACAGAACAAAGGCCATGCTCTTCTTTTTAAAAAAATGCCATGGATTTTCAGATTTTATCATACAAACTGTGCAGGAACTGTGTAGAAATGTTTCATTCTTTGCTGACATATCATCAGTTCATAGATGTGTGGTATTCTTGATCTTTCCTTTACTTGTGTTTTAATATTTAGTTCTTTTATTCTACGAATGGGGGTGGGGGATGAAGGAGCTCTGCGATTAGGCAATCACCCACCAATTTCTGATATGCTAGCTTCAGAGTTAACGAACCATGGCTGACCAAGACCCTGTCCCACCTCTCCGTGGTACCCCCAGTAACAGGCCTAGCTTGGCTAACGGGGCAGGTATCGCCATAGTCCCCATGGTGGTGGAGTCTGCTAAAGAAGCATTGCACACCCCCCCCCTCTTTTTTTAGCTGTACTCCGAGACTGAAAAAAGTAGCTGCCATAAACCATTCCCCCTCCGATACGATGCTGTGCCTCACCGCCTACACAGCATCGGCTGTAAAGAACACCAGCTCGCAGTTACAGGGAGATACAGGCACAAGACAAGATTCTGCGAGTTGAAAGTCCGTCGGGCACTCGGAAACACTGTCAATTTTTTCTTGTATGCGTATTATGGAGACATCTGTTACTTAACAAACAGTTCTGCTATAAATAGTACTACGGGGTCTGCTATATCTGCTACATTTATCGCATCTACGAGTTGACTCTGCTCCGTGTGTGAACTTCTCCAACATGTCTGCCCGCTGTTTTCTCCAAGAAGTGAAATATAATGTTGTTGTGTCAATAATAATTATTTTTGCTTGTTTGTTTGTGAGCTTCGTTACATCTTTTTAGCTAAGCTAAACTTATTCCGTTGTTAAAATAATTCAGAATACTAAAGGTTTGTTTTAAATCTCTTTTCCCCCAAAATTCCAGATGGAGAGCCACTTCTGCAGGGAAAAGACAACCGCTACAGCGTTCATACGTCCTTGACATTGAGCGGTCAGAATTCAGGGACTATAAGCAGCAGACTTGAAATCAAGGACGCACGAGCAGACGACTCCGGGGTTTATCTGTGCCGATCCACAGAACGAATTCAAATGGCTGGAGTCAAGGTTGAAATTCAAGGTACTAAATAATAATACTTATCACCATATGTCAAGAGAATGACAGTTAACCTGTACAGACAGCCCTCTATTTACGAGCTTCCGACTTACCTACAGTCCTCAGTTACGAACATTGTGTGTAACTCGAATTTTCAGTTTAATATGCTTTACGAAACCTATTATACTGACAAAAAAAACTGAGTTACATATAATGTTTCGTAATAACAAACAGGCTCGACTTTGCGGTGGCTATCAAAACATTCCCCATAGAAAGGTACACTATATACTATTTAACTGATTTTAGATAAGAACCGTGCCTGACTGTTCCATCATACGTCCACACTCCACTTACGAAGTAACTTAGGAACGAGTTCCTCGTTCATAACTGCGCAGTCTTTATCTATAATGTGTGCTTACTCTATGTAACTACTTTAGTGAGTAAAATGATACCTCATTTGTTAGTTTATTTAATGTAACCACTGCACATTGTAACTGGCTTCTCGTGTGAAATGACCTGCTGAAGATTTCTGGAGTTTTGACACTGGCGTGTGCGCAACTCTTAAGGAGGAAATACCTTTTCAATGGCAGCGTTTGTCACAAGAAGGTAGTTAAAAAGAAGCCTCTGCTAACTTCAGTATATTTGTGAAAGAAACATGGCTCTTGTTGAAGTAAGGGACCATATCAACCCATCTTTGAGCTGGCAACAGCTTTGTTAGTTGTCCGCTCAGAAACTTTTTACCCTGGTACAAACATTGCTTCATGTGGACATACTTTAATGTTGAAGCAGCTTCTGTTGGGCAGTCACTCAAATAAGTAACACAGTGATGGATGTTTTCCGGGCATTACTTTCATATTTTAACGTTTACTTCAGTTTTGTCATTAAAATACCAGTCAGTCACACGAACAAAACTTGACCTCGTTATTACTGCACGCATCAGTCAATACTGAAGTAAACATAGCCTTTTCTGTTTCTAACACAATCAAATTAATGACTCCAGACAAATCTGGGATCTTGTATTATCTATTTCTGGTGCACAAATTAGGGGTCTAAAACTAAGATTGTGTGATACACGAGAGCACCTTCAAATGCGGTCAATTGCTGTTTCTTATCGTCAATTTTCTCAGGTCCACAAATTAGCTAGCGACAAGCTCAACTGCGACTGCAGAAATTTGTCTTTTATGGCTAATGGTAAAGTAATAGAACACAATATCGTATAGTTAGAACTCGAAAAGATCAAAGACAAAGCACTATAGCCCCAGGTAATTTTCTTGTCATTTTTTTCCTCTATCGCGTCTGCTTTGTCTATGATCTTTTCCAAGTCTGACCGCACACTATTACGTTACCGTACGAAAACCTAGTTGTTTCCTGTTTGTAAAAGTGTGTATCCGTTATGACTGAGTTGTAATATAAACATGCCCGCCGCAAGTGATCGATAAACTTGACTTGCGCCTCAACCACAGTCCGAAACACTGGTCTTTGTGATGGATTATTCTTATTATTATTATCCATGTGCCGTCTCCAGAACCAAGGTTGGCGGTAATGAATCTCCAGTTCCCTCGGTCCCTCGCCTTGATGGTGCACTCAGTCTGTCCATTCTCATATGTTATCTTACCATCTACATCTCTATCTACCTCTTGCTCTTTTTCCTTCCCCCTTTCCTTCCAGTAGGTCTTCAGTATATTATTATTATTATTAGTTAATTATAGGTGCATACGTTCTTATTTGGTCCAGCTTTAATTTTCAGCAAAAGAAAATTATTCATGACGGTAAAGACGGAACAACAGCCGGTGGTAGTAACTCGCGACCTTCAACATGGGAATAACCTCAAAATCCAATCACCGTGTCCCACTTTCCACCGGAAGAAAATCTGTCGTGCGCGGTGAACATTATGCGCAGCATTAGTACCGCCTTGAGGCCGAACATTACCAACTCAACTTTATGGCCTGGACAAAAAGTGAAGATTCATTATCTTTTTTTCATTCATTCAGCTTTCCGAGCCATTGCGGCTCACTGCTGCAGACAAGACTTGTCTCCACTCCTCTCTGTTCTTAGCCTTGTCTCCACTCCTCTCTGTTCTTAGCCTTGTCTCCACTCCTCTCTGTTCTTAGCCGTCTCCTGCCAATTGTTCACATCGAGGGCTTGTAGGTCTTCTTCCAGAAAATTCACTGCTGTCCCGACAACAAAAACTGAGAGTCTCATCATCTTATCTTTAGTCTCTCTCCATTTACTAGTTCAACATTATCTTATTTCTTATATCCTTCCCGTGCCGTTAAACGTCACATAGGGCTCTCAAGGTAGTTCGCCAATTTTTCCTGTTTTCGTCGAGCTTTTCAACTTCATCAAGGGATTTTATGCCTGTTAATTTGGCCTCTCTTATCAATGTCCTCTTTAGAGTTTCACGTGGTCGACCTCTTTTTCTTCGGCCTGTTGTGTTTCACTTGATAGCTTGTTTTGGGATTATCAAAATTATCACGCGTTATAAATTCTTTTTTTTTCCAGACTCTTACACGTTATTACATACTTACTTCTGGCCTGATCATTAACTATTTTTCTTTTTAGAATTCTTCAATCTCACAGACTACAATTTTTACATTTTCAAATCGGGATACACGAAAGTCCGGTAACATGCATTTGATAGAACTATCGTGTTATCGTGTGTGGAAGGGAAAGAAAAGAAGAATAACAGAGAGGTATGTTATAAGATAAGAGATCTGTTATAGTTATCTTTCAGTTGTGTTCTCAAACCACTGCTCATATGTGAGCACATACGCGAATATGTATGACGTAAAGAGCACTCCTGTTTTTTTTTTCTCTCCATACAGGAACGCACACTTTAAAAAGAGGTAAGCGTAAATGTCTTTACAGTGCACTGTAAAATGTTTTCAACACTTGAAACTTCATAAATTAACTAATGTAGACTATTTTATATATAGTGTGACTCTTTGTAGATTACTTTTTGCTGTAGAGAGTTGTAAAGGGAGATATGTGACGAAAAAATGTCTTAAAAATGAAATAACAGCTACAATAACAAATTACTAAATTACTGTTGGAGTGGAAACAATTAACATTTAATGTTTCTTTTTCTCTTGCAGCAGATAAGAAAGTTATGGACGAATCAGACGAAATTTATTACCCTCATCATTCAGAAGGAGGGAAAAGAACCTCTGCCGCACACCGGAAAGAGAGTGGACTATTTTATTTGGCGCAAGCGGTTGTGCTAGTTTATACCTTATTTTGCTTTTGGTAGGCCTGCGTATCAATACCGGGGAGCAGGTTGACCCTTTTTTTTTCAACGTACTGGAGGACTACTTGAAAATGCGTTTGTAAAAACTAAATTATGCTGTACGGGTAGTAGTGAAAGAGGAAGAAGCAGGAGAAAAGGACGAAATGTTACTTAACTTGGTAGAAGGCAGTTATTTATTACTGAAATAGCAGAGCACGGTATCATTGTTTTCTTTCTGAAGATACCAATCAGTGTTTCTCAGTGTGGGGCGTATACCCCATGGAGGACCAATTGAGTATTTTGGTGGGGGTAGGAGCAGCTGGAATGTATTTGTATTATACTTTTTCATTACTTGGTTGACTATTATGCTTGAGGGGGGAGGGGGCCGCGTCAAAATCTTTAAAGCGTTGAGGTGGGGCACGATACAAAAAAAAAAAAAGGTTGGGAAACACTGGTATAAATATATAAAACACACACAATAAAATATTTCCCGACCCTACCGCACATTCATGTTAGAATATACACAGAAAGGTCAACTTGACAAACGGCAAGTGAATTTCCGCTGGTTAAAAAAACAACAAAACATGTAAATAAATGCAAAGAACGCATATGAAAAGATGGGATTATACAAATAATAGAAAATAAACTTTAAGCACTTAACAAAGAGAATCAGTCTTGTATACTCGTACATTAGATGGTATGTAAAAGATGAAGATGAACATTCGGGTGCACAAGACAAAACCAAAGACAGAACAGACAGGCAAAATCTGTACATATTAGACAAAAAAAGAGGACTGGAAAAACTTAGGTCTCTGTGCTCTTGCCTTCCATTTTTTTTGACATCCTTCGTTTTTCTCATCATCAACACCAGACCATTCCCCCCACGCTCCCCTGCACCTTCACCCTTCCTGCCACAGTCCGATAGCCATGGCAAAAACATTGATGGCATCTAGATCATTCAAGAGAGCTAGAGAGGAGAATTTGTGGCTAGAATTCAGAATTTCATTATTTATAATTGTTCAATGTTTATAACATGCGCTTTACATTCACATTTTCTGTTACACTTTCAGTCTAATGTTACATTCAATACATGCCATTTTCAAATGAGAGATGGCAACTTTTGCTTGTGTCTCGTGCGTCTTATTATTTTTAGATATCACTTGACACTAATGAAAGGCTGAGTGAGAGGATGTGGTAGATGTGATACAATATAAAGAGATCGCAAAGAATGTTTATAATGGTGAACAGAGGACATGTAAAGGAAAACATTCTTGGTAATTATGACGGAATGTTACAAATATATGAGTCCTTACTTTCACTGACGTGGCACGTGCATGTTCACCCACATACAAACCACTTTCCTCCCCGTCATCTTTTTTTATGTTCTTGTCAGTGATCTAATAAGCAGTAGCGACTCTGTACGTCCAGATATCGGCGTGCTATTACCCTCACTAATAGAGTTACCCGACTAAACGAAAGCTAAACACGGACAAATCCAGGCTACATACGGACAAAGCAGCGTTAAAGGTAATGACTTATCTAGATGTCCCACTCCGAGTTGCAGCACAAAGTAAACATGTTAGTAAAAGCTATATTTCACTGTTAACAAATGAAGCGGGACATATTTTCAGACCTTCTAAAATATCATCACTAAAATGGTTTATCTCGGCATATAAATTAAAATCTCAGCCCAGCAGCCCCACCCTGTCCCAACAATTCAGGAGCTTGTGATGCGATTTTAATTTGTCTCACCTGTGTTGAAAGATATTGGACATAGTTCGTTTACTGTCACAAAAAAAATAGCCTGTAGTGAAAGATATTGGACATAGTTCGTTTACTGTCACACAAAAAAAATAGCCTGTAGTGAAAGACATTGAACATAGCACGTGTTACCATCACAATAAAAAGGCATATGTTGAAAAATATTGAACATAGCATGTATACCATCACAGTAAAATGGCCTGTGTTGAAAGATATTGAACATAGCATGTATACCATCACAATAAAATGGCATGTGTTGAAAGATATTGAACATAGCACGTTTAACATCGCATTAAAATGGCCTGTGTTGAAAGATACTGAATACGGCATGCTCATCATCCCATATAACGTTTATGTCGAAATGTGTTTAACAGCACGCTTACCATCCCGTATCCCTGTGCCGTAAGTACATTGTAGCAGGTAGGTATTAGAAATAACGATCAGGGGTTAAAAAAAACAAAATCTTTGGAAGGACGATAGGACCATGGTGTGGGAGACAAGAGGACGCAGCCGTCACAAGTTTGGAAACCGCTGCTTTAAAGAGATGATCTTCTCTGAAGTTCGCTGTATTTGACCCCTAAAATAAATATCAGCTGCCCATTTTCAGATGTCTTGGATGGTGTAATTGGAAAAACGGTCTATAGACCAGCACGTTAACACCAGAATCAGTTCCTTAACCCTTGTGAGACTGGCCAGCTTGACAACAAACAGCGCCAGCCAGTCTTCTATTTATTTCTACACATCCTGGACAAGTGCGAAAAGCCACGTAATTTAAACAGACAGACAGACAGGCATGCAGGCAGGCAGACAGACAGACGAGCAATAGTTGAGATTTCAAAATAGTTGAGATTTCAGTTTTAAAAAAAGGAAAACAAAATCGAACGAAAGATGCATTACTGGAAAATTCAAGTTGCCATGTTTGCTTTTCTTTAGAGTACACATGACAGTTTGGACGCAGTCTGGCAGAAAGATTCAGTGCATGAAAGAGGTTGATTCAGACACTGAAAACATTTAACTTATTGGGAACACACAACTGCAGCAAACTTAGGAGAGAATAATCACAGCAGATGAGATACGCGTACATTTATGTGTAAAATAAAATGTGTTGTCCTCTTTTTTTTATTTAACCACCACTCATCTTATATCCTTCCCGTACCGTTAAACGTCACACAGGGCTCGCATCGTAGTTTGCCAAGTTTTCCTGTTTTCGGCGAGCTTTTCAACCTCATCAAGGGGCCTCTCGTAACAATGTCCTCTTTAGAGTTTCACGTGATCGACCTTTTTTTCTTCGTCCCGTTATGTTCCATTTGATAGCTTGTTTTTGGGATTCTCTGAGTGTTTCTTCTCATCATATGCATGACATACGTCCATCTTCTTTTTCTTATCACCCAAGAGACAGATTGTTGTTTGCTCATCTATTTGTAGATGGTATGTAAAATTTTATTTTGCTAGAGTAAAGGATTGTTAGGATAAAGGAATGTTACTCAATAATATTGCATATATTATGTAATACTTCATGTTTCTACCAATTTTGCTCGCAACCACCATTCATAACTGATCTTAAAACTCTTTTAACGACTTGCCTGATTAGTCAATGGATAAATAATGAATACATTTACGAAATCAAACAGAAAACAATCTGGAAAACAAAAATTCAAAACAGACGTGCTGAATTATGCAAAAGAAAAACAGTGAAGTTGGCTGAAAACAGTTTAACTAAAGGTACAAAAATTTTTGTTTTAAAATTCGGAAAGTACACCATTTCATGAAATCCTTGGCATACAATATAAAAATGAAAAAAGCACAAAAATAATAAAAAGTAATTAAAAATACAGCATTGGTAAGGTAACGGTAAAGGTAACCCTGTCATACCTTAGAGGCACCCAGGGGTGTGGTTTTAGTGCCCATATTTGCCTTAACCTGTCAGCACGCTAGAAGGTGATGTTGTCAGCAGCCACGCCTGGCAGCCTTTCCTTCTCTAGCATCCACTTCTACAGCTGGGTAACTGGGGCGTCTCCGGCCAGATCCGAACGCCCGACCTTCGCCATAAGAGACTAGTGCACTAACAACTTCGCCACTCAGACGTTCACAGCAATGATAAGAATCACTAACTACTAAAACTACGGGCAGAACACGTGCCTTGTCTTTCAAAGAGAAAAAGTATTACAGAAAAAAGATATATTAAGTACAGCGCACATCAAACGCATCTGCATGTCATATAAATATTGTACGCGAAGTATTTAAAGTCTGGTGTTTAAAAATGTTGACGCACTGAAGTATGACTTCTTCTTCGTCTTCTTCTTTGAACTGCTAGTTGGTGTTCTTTGCAACCTATGTAATGAAGATGTTGAGACATAGCATCGTGGCGGCTTGAAGCATGGAGAATAACACATATAATTGACAGGAAATAGTAAGTCGAAATGTCTGTGACTGGCCTAAGATATCCTGTCAAATGGTTTGTGATTGATTTAAGACACATTATCAAATGGTCTATGACTGAATACTTTTCGAGAGGTATGACTGACCTGAGACAGCTTGTCAAATGCTTGACATGAGATAGCCTTTTGAATGGTATCTGACTGACCCGAGGCAGCCTGTCGAGTGGCATGACTGATCTGAGACAGCCGGTTCAGTGGTGTGACTGATCTGAGACAGCCGGTTCAGTGGTGTGACTGACCTGAGACAGCCTGTTCAGTGGTGTGACTGATCTGAGACCGTTTGTAGGGTGGTTTGTGTGCCGTCTTCGTGTGGTACAGTGTGTGCTCGTCAAAATGAGTAGCGAAATCTGTCTCTCTCTCTCATATTTTCCCCCTCTTATTTATGTTTGTAGTGTCAGAATGTTACTCTCCGCCGGCCTCAAATTATTCACGATTTGCGTGCCAATAGACATCGATGCCTATACGTAAATGGCGTTTAGTATTTTTACTGTTTTATTTTTTTCCAGTACCACTTGGTCAGCACAATTCTCCAATCTCCATCTCTTTATGTTCCCCATGAGTTTTATAACCTTGTCTTGTTTCCTTCTTCGTATGTCTTTCAGTGTTGGGTCGATACATAGATTTCTTGACAGAGCTCGGCGGTTTGCTTCATATAACTGAATATCTTAGGTTTCTGCAGTTTCCTACTTGCACCTCTTGTGTGGGCTGCCTCTTTCTATTTTTTTATGATTCTTAGCACGAATGTTTTCTGTTATATACTCTCTGGCAGTAAGTGTGTAATGTGGCCGAACTAATTGACTTACTGTTTCTGGATGTAGTGAATACTGATGTTACCTTAACCCTTGTCTGATGGTGTCATTCCTGATTTTTTGTGTCTTCTCATTGCACTTAGTTTTGTCCCTTAAACATTCCATTTCTGTCGTGATGGTTTCCCCTTTATTTTCACCTGTTAGTGCCCGTATGTGACACTGTAACCACGGAGCCTGAGGGCGACTAGGATGGACCTGAAACAGCATGCCAGGTGGTTTGGACGAGAGAGAAAAGTAATGGAATAACATGAACAATTCAGACGTTGAAAATACTGGAAAAGGTGGATTAAAAACAAAAGACAGTTTGTACATGAATGTTGAGATATAGTTATAACTTCATAAAGTAATCAAGAGTACACTACACATACGTGAGAGCGTGCACACCCACACACCCACATAAGTCTAAATACGGAAACTGAAAGTGATTTTGCAATTACTGGAATAATGAGCATTATCAAACTGCAGTATTCAGATTTGTACTAGCGATGATCGTTATAAGCGAAACATAGTCTTTACACGCACAAGTGAAATAGTAAAAACTAACAAGAGGAAACTAAGAGAAATGACTGTGCTAAAACTAGATCGAGTAATAAAGGTAGACTGAAGTGTACGGTTCAGTTTTACACACACAAAAAAAAAAAAAAGATAGAAAGAGTGAGAAGTGGGCAGGAACAAGAATGGCAGAAAGTAAAAATGAACACCATACAACAATCCAATGTTTCGACAACATGCTCTTTCCAAGGATCACTTACAAAAGCACAAAAGAACACAAAAGCAGATAAAAAATACAAAAATAGATGAAACATTAAACATCTTGATCTTTTTCTATCCTCCTTGTAAAAGAAAGACCGGAGCAAATTGCATCCAGATAGATGTCACTGACATTTATTAATCACAAAAGGTGAAGCAGGTGACTGGCTGAGAAATGAGATAAAGGGGAGATTACAAACCGTACCAGATGGTAAACAACATGACCTCGTGCGCCAGATGGTCCCAGCTTGATCCCATCGGATAACTATGGCCTAGATAAAAGCATATTAAGTTAGCGCAGATAATAAAAGTGAGAAAACAATATGGGTGGGGGTGGATGAAGAAAAGTTCAGAACTAGGGTTGCTAGATTTTGTAAATGAAGAACCGGGACATTTTTCTCAGACTTAAAAAAAAAAGAAAACTTTTTTTTCGAGTATCATCACAAATTACTAATAAAAAACAGCAGATATGTTCTAAGATCTAAGAATTGTGTTTTCAGACAGCATATCCAGGTAAAGAGTATAAGTTGACGCCATACTAATGATATCGTTCAGCTCAGAGCAGTAGAAATAATTAGTATTCTGTGTATGTATAATACATATGTTTGATGGTTTATATTGTGCATGCATTTTGAAATTAAAATAGATGAAAAAATAATTAATAGCATGTGGAGCATTCTTGATCTGAGTACAGATTTATTTTACTTTCGAATATTTACCTTCAAGATCCTGCATTATCCTACCGTCTTGTTCATGGTATTTATCCGACTTCAAAGTTCTGGATAGAAGATCTTGTCGCTGACTGACATGACCTTGGAACTCTGAGCAGCTCGTTCGATAATTAAAAGTCACATTTAACTATTGCTTCAACTGTTGACATTTGAAGACAATTTCTTTCCTCTGTCTTTTGCACACTCATGAAGGAAAACACCCTTCCCAGATTATGTCCAGGAACACTAAAGATAAAATCACACAGCTTTAGCGACATCGAGCTTTAGCAACTTCGAGCTTTAGCAACTTCGAGCTTTAGCGACTTCGAGCTTTAGCAACTTCGAGCTTTAGCGACATCGAGCTTTAGCAACTTCGAACTTTAGCAACTTCGAGCTTTAGCGACATCGAGCTTTAGCAACTTCGAGCTTTAGCGACATCGAGCTTTAGCAACTTTGAGCTTTTGCGACATCGAGCTTTAGCAACTTCGAGGTTTAACGACATCGAGCTTTAGCAATTTCGAGCTTTAGCGACATCGAGCTTTAGCAACTTCGAGCTTTAGCGACATCGAGCTTTAGCAACTTCGAGCTTTAGCGACATCGAGCTTTAGCAACTTCGAGCTTTAGTAACTTCGAGTACTGCTCCAAAGATTCAGGTTGTCCAGTGAAATAGGCTCACTTCTCCTGACTGTATTTGATATTTCAGTTGTCCTTCTCTGTTGTGAGCACTACTTCAGTACAGCGCTTCAGGTATGTGAAGAGATCAAACAATAGTGAATCGTCAACTGACTCCCATTTGTCTTGTAGAAACTTCACAGCCTCTTCCACTTCAAACCATGCTGGTATGAAGTCTAAGAGCATCCACTTACAGACAGAAAACTGATTCATAGGTGTCATCCACCTCCGCACATAAGCATGTTATGTTTCATAAAACTCTTCTACCTCAACATAAAATGTATTTATATCTACAGCTGACAGCCCTACTTCATCTTCTGCTTGTTTCACAATAGATTTCATTTTCAGAGGAAGAAATCTTTCTTATTTCTGCTGATTTATCAATGTAAGGGTGTCCTCTTCTTCTTCTTTGTACGCACACTGACGATGACGCGTGGTACCCTGATTTTTGCGATGCGCGTTTTGGCTGGCTACCTCCGACTTCAGCACCTTTCCTTGCTAGGGCAGACTGTGGTCTTGCTCGGACAGGGTGTCCTCTAAAATGGCACTTACTTCTACGATGCTGCTATCTGCCTTCTCCGGTTTAAGTACTGTTCTGTTATGGACAAACCCAGAGAGGTGTCACTTAGGATATTTTCAGATAGGTAGTCAAGAACAAGACTTTTGGTGTTTTTTTTTTCTTCTGAGAGGAAAAACGATTTTAGTGCCTCATAAAGTTGTAGCCCTCTTTCTGCTGCAGGAACCAAAGATAACAACCTTGTTTTTGTATGTGACAGCAATTTGCGAAATTCTACATCCACATATTCGCAAAATTCTTTAAGGCGCCCCGTGAGTATGGTATGTATTGAGAAATATATGAACAGTTTAATTATCCCCCGTGAGTATGGTATGTATTGAGAAATATATGAACAGTTTAATTATCCCCCGTGAGTATGGTATGTATTGAGAAATATATGAACAGTTTAATTATCCCCCGTGAGTATGGTATGTATTGAGAAATATATGAACAGTTTAATTATCCCCCGTGAGTATGGTATGTATTGAGAAATATATGAACAGTTTAATTATTATAGTTTCAACACCTACAGTTAGAATATTAGCTGCTGCCTTTACCGAGTTATGAAGTATGTGCGCATGGCATCAATCACCGAGAAGATTTTCATTTAATTCATTCTTCAATTTTGTGAACACATTGTTCGTACCAGTTCGTCGTACTCCATCAAAATTCATATTTGCATTGTCGCCACAGGATGCAATGCTTTTAAATGTATCAATATTGTTTTATTTAATGTATTAACACAATAGTGAGTTATCTTATAAGCAGTTTCACTTTTTTAAGGAACCCAGTTTAAGCATTAGTCATAGCATTTTTAGGACTAAAGAACTGAACAATCAATGGGAACATTTTCTCGCCATCATTCGACATAGGTCGCAATACCACAATAGTAGGCATTTGATAATTTATCACATATCATATCATATCATATCATATCATATCATATATCATAACATTGATATTGCTTTAGTTCTCTCCAACGCTCATTTTCTTGCTGTTTTGGAGTTTAACTTAATAGTGAAATGCACTAAATTGAACGACATATAGTGTTTAATCGTGTGATAGCACATTGTCAGTTCTGCCGGTTGTACTAATTTTTTTTTTCTGTTCAGAAGATTTGAGCACAAAATAACTGTCCAGTCTTTCAGTTAGATAGAGTTGTATGGTGTAGTTTTACAAAGTGGCAGAGGGAGTGAGTAAAGTGAGAAAAAACGAATAGAAAGTATGAGAATGTATAAATGAAAAACATATAACATCCGATATTTCGGCCTGAGCTTTTTTCGAGGATTACATGCTCAACAAGACAAAAACAAATAACTAAACGAAGAACTTATCTTAATATGGGCCTCCTCCAGAAGTAGGAAACAGAAATGCGTGTCGATTAGAAGATGGTTAGGGACCACGGGCCACATAAAGGATACGCCGACAGAACCAATCGTAAAGAAGAGGTGGAGAGAGAGGAAGAAAACAAGTGGTAGAAAGGGGTGGGGGAAGGCAATAGAAACATGATAGCCGCTAGAGGAGGTGTCGGGGGGGGGGGGAGGGAAAAGGGGAAGCGGAGAGATAATGAATGAAGAACATAAACACCTGCAGGGAGAAAATTTGAAACTGGTGAATATGAAAGATCCTATAAACATCAATATGTTGCCAGAGAAGAAAAGAGGGTGGCAGTAGGGAGGGGTAGCTAGGAGAAAGAGTAGAGTAAAAAACAAAAGGGGGGGGGGTGGAAAACTAAAGATGTTACAGAAAGCTGAAGATATTGTTAATTCCAGCTGGGTGGGGACAGCCAGCCTGGAAAATAAGGTGCTGTTCTAGGACCCTCCGAGATCGTACATCAGCAGAACAAGAGCGGATCGCACTAACAGAAATATCCTGTTTTCCTCTGTCGTTGCTAAGGCAAAAATGTTTAGCCACAGGTGTCCAGGCCCTCTTAGAAATATCATTAAGATGCTGGCGAAATCGATCTCCTAAGCGTAAACCAGTCTCACTATGTACTTCATACCACAACGTTTGCACATAATAGCATAAATAACATTGCGTGAAGTACATGAACTGATAATGCTAGATTTCTTCCGTCAACGCGGCTATCCAGAACATGTTCTCTCGTCATCTTGGAACCGCATCAGCCATATATCGAGGCAACAAGCCCTCACTCCTAAACCGCACTGTAGCTCGGACAGAGTTAAACTGGTACTCATGCACCACCCTCATAGCTTGGCAGTTAAAAACATACTGTTTCGCCATCTCCATCTCCCCCAGACCAAGCCTGATACACGTGAACTTTCTGGGGAACCCCCATTGGTGGAGTACAGACGGGACAAGAACCTCAGGGACCTTTTAATTCGTAGTCACCTTAAGACAGATGGCACTTTTTATGGCACCAGACTTTGCGGACGCCGTAGATGCAACACTTGTCCCTTTGTTGTCGAGGCTAGCCAGATCTCTTTCCTTAAGTCCATGTTATCAGTTCAGGAGGGTTTCACCTGTACTTCACGCAATGTTATTTATGCTATTATGTGCAAACGTTGTGGTATGAAGTACATAGGGGAGACTGGTTTACGCTTAGGAGATCGATTTCGCCAGTATCTTAACGATATTTCTAAGAGGGCCTGGACACCTGTGGCTAAACATTTTTGCCTTAGCAACCACAGGGGAAAACAGGATATTTCTGTTAATGCGATCCGCTCTTGTTCTGCTGATGTACGATCTCGGAGGGTCCTAGAACAGCACCTTATTTTCAAGACTGGCTGTCCCCACCCAGCTGGAATTAACAATATCTTCAGCTTTCTGTAACTTCTTCAGTTTTCCACTCCTCCCCCCCTTTTTTTTTACTCTACTTTCTTTTTCCTAGCCACCCTTCCCTAACGCCACCCTCTCTTTTTTCTTCTCTGGCAACATACTGATGTTTATAGGGTCTTGTCCTATTCACCAATTTCAAATTTTCTTCCTGCAGGTGTTTATGTTCTTCATTCATTACCTCTCCGCTTCTACCCCCCCCCCCCCCCGACACCTTCTCCTGTAGCAGCTATCATGTTTCTATTGCCTTTCCCCCCACCCATTTCTACTACTTATTTTCCTCCTCTCTTTCCATCTCTTCTTTACGATTGGCTCCAACGGCATATCCTTTGTGTGGTCAGCGTGATCCCTAAGCATCTTCTAACGATATGCATTTTTGTTTCCTACTTCTGGAGGAGGCATATTAAGATCAGTTCTTCGTTTAGTTATTTGTTTTTGTCTCGTTGTGCATGTAATCCTCGAAAAAAGCTCAGGCCGAAATATCGGATGTTATATGTTTTTCATTTATACATTCTCATACTGTCTATTCGTTTTTTCTCACTTTCACTTTGTAAAACTACACTATACACCTCTAACTTTATTATTTAAACCAGTTTTACTCCAGTCGCCATCCCTTTTATCCAGTCTTTCAGAAGTGTTTGCAGAACACATGTCTGGTTTATGCTGTTCGCTTGCTACATGATGTTGTTTATTCGCTCTTCCGTCATGGACAGTGGTAATGTAACACTTATATATTTTACATTCTGCTTCATGGTCATTCCTCACTCGTGTTATAAAAGACCAGTCAGTCAGTCATTTGCATGTCCCTTACGGAACTTTACATCCCTAACAGCTCTCTTGTAGGCCTCTCGGTTGTAAGCAAAATGCCCTGCTGCTGATGCATCCATTTGCAGATCATCAACGATGCCTTCCAGCTATCTTCACCTTGGTCTTCCTCTCTTTCTTTTTCTCATTATGTACCCTTCCAAGACAGTCTTCTCTAATTTATCATGACGTTTAATATGTCCAAAATATTTAAGTTTTCTCTGTTTAATCATTTTTACTAGCCAGCCTTCTTGAATATTAGATTCTTTTATAAAAGACCATTGCTTTGAATATTTTGCCTGAAGCACTTTCTCTTAGGCATTATGAAACTACTTATCCAATTATTGTAACATCAGTATTATTATTTTTAAAAAGAACATGATTTTCTCTCAACACCAACAATATTGATAAAGCGCGTATTTTTCTTTCTTGAATAAATCTCTTAAATCTCGAAGAGATGACAGCCAGGAATACATTAATGATTTTCAGAGCTTGACGGAGATACTGGTAAAGCATACTTTTGTCATCAAAGCAAGCAAAACCTGCAACCATTGTAGTAAAAAAACCACGAGACTGCGAACAGGGAAGATGCCGCACCTTTAACTGAAGTAATTAGTTGATTAACAGAGTTTTGCCATACAGATCCTCGTGGTTCTAAGGACTGTTATAGCCGAAGGTGGGGTGGAGGATACACTCTCCACTTCAATTAAATGCCTCCATGGCGTGCGTCTCAAATAGTCTCTGACAGTCCAAGTCCAGCTCCTGGCCTTCTTGTGGCGGAACTGTTTAAACGGACAGGAGAAGGGGCGAAAGGTGATTATCTGGCGCCTGAAAATCAGACGCTTCCGGTAGATGAGAGTCTTGGCTGGTAGCTCATACAGAAGAAGGAAAACTCTGATTTAAAATTCGCTGCTGGCAAGATTCTTCAAGATGATGGTGGGGTGAAACTCCTCCCAGCCATTGAAGAAAAATGCGATTAGGGTTGCCGCGCGGTGCCGCCGTGGAAAAGGTGAAGGAAAGGATTAAGTGAAGTAACCAGTAGTCTCGAGGTCAGGACTACTCATACCACGGCACTTCTGCTCTAGAGGCCGGCCACGTCCTATATACACCCATAATGGGGCAATATGCCTAAACCGGCTTAACCAAGGGGTGAAACTTGGTGGCTATGCATATCATGGTGATTCCACTCTAGAGGCCGGTCATGTCCTATATACACCCATACTAGGATAATACGCCTAAACCGGCTTAACCTAGGGGTGAAACTCACTAGTGGCGAGGACTCGTCCTCCTGGACAAAAGCTTCGTCCTGGTCACCACCAGGAAGGATAGCGGCCACGACCACAAAATGCTGAAGTTGGAGACAGTGGACCAGTGCAGTCTAGATAGGCAATCACATCTCACCCGACGGGGATATATACCCAGATCACATCAAGGTTTTCTGGTGAGAAAGTGCAACTCTAGACTAAACTGGTGCAACGAAAACCACAGTGTCACGCAATCCCGCTTCTGTGACCCACCGAGAATATAGGCCCAACCCCCACGATGCTCTGAGCTTTCACCCTAAATGAGACGTGAGAAACACAGGAGTAAATTCATTAGGATAATGGGGCGATCTTGCTGGTAGAAGCGAATGAAGAAGAAGAAGAAGATCATCGTTTTCTTTTGGTACAGAGCCGTGAAGGATAGAAAACGTCTCTGTCGCGAAGACGACCGAAAGAAAAACGAAATGGCACAAAATTGCAGGAAATGTGAGACAACTCCAACTTGGTGACAGGGATAACAATCTTTACGTTTCCACTGTACTGTCGTTGAGATCGTAGGAGAGAGAGAGAGAGAGAGAGAGAGAGAGAGAGAGAGAGAGAGAGAGAGAGAGAGAGAGAGAGAGAGAGAGAGAGAGAGAGAACTCGAAAGCAAAATTATTTCATGTGAAAGGGAGAAAAAAAACGGGACAGTGAATTTTTTATTTAAAAACCGGGACTGTCCCGGAAAACAGAGACGTGTAGCAACCCTATTCAGAATGAGTAGAAACAACTGAAAAGACAAGACTGCTAGCTTAGGATGTTTAGATAAGTGTGACAGCATTTGGTCAAGGGTATCTAACCCTTGATATAACTCCGAATCAATATCCCAGAGTTAGACCCATGATAGTTGTATGTATTGTTTTGTCCAAGTTCATTCTTTGCTCGTGAAAAGCATGAACAATTTTGTGGTCTGGGTGTGATCATTCGGAGTTTGACTGTGAAACATGGATGTTGTGTTAGTGTCGTCTTGCTAGAAATGTTATTGTGCAAGTTAGTGAAAGTTTGAAGTGTGTGGACAAATGAAAGTTACTTGATTCTCATGGCGCTAACTTAGTATTAGCTAGCTATCAGCCAAGAATCTTATTCGTGATGGAATTCTGTATTGTTGGAGACGTCACTTAATATATTTTGTGTGCTCGATTCATCCTCATCATCATGGTGCCCCATGTAATAAACGGTTGTGAGTGCTAAGATAATGCGGTCTATATTGATAATCACATATGGCAGTTTGTGAACGTTCTAGATTGTCCTGTGAAGAGTATATCATTACAGTGAATGTTCGTCATGTTGTTACTGCATATCTGCAACTTAGTCACACCAAGATGTGACACAATCAACATATGTGTTTAGCACCAGCACAACACATACTGTTTCATAATGTGCTATCAAAGCTCGCCAGCGGCTAGAGGGGAAAAAAAAAAGAATTTAAAAAAATGGCTGGAAATTTAACCTAAATACGCTCGCTGCATGAGGGGAAAATGCAGTGAAAAATGTGGGGGGGGGGGGGGGTGGGAGTAAGACAAGAAAGCTTGGCATCAATGGCAGAAACAAAAAGAGATAGCAAATTGGTAGAAGTGTAAAGTAATTGACTGAATATAGTGAATTTAATCTAGAGAAGACCGTCTTGGAAGGGTACATAACGGGAAAAAGACAGGAAGACCAAGGCGAACATGGCTGCAAGACATCGCTGATTATCTGTAAAGGATGCATCAGCTGCAGGCCATCTTGCTCACAACCGAGAGACTTTCAGGAGTGCTGTTAGGGAGGCAAAGTTCCGCCAAAGACATGCAAAGGAATGAATGAATGAACGAATGATTGAAAGTAACGTTTCCATAACGATATCCTTCCTCACTCCCGCATGCGCATATAGTACTTCCTCTCACCTTTAGCAAAGATGGAGACAAGCGCTGAGGTGAAGAGATTGGCCAGGCTGAGTTCAAGGATTGTGAAACACTGGTGATTTATTCATCCGTTTTCAGTATTAAGTTCCGAATTTTTCTTTCTGCAAAGCCTTTTATTTTCAGAAATAGGAAATTTTAACACTTATTGTAAAATAGGTTGAAACCTTCTAAAGGTCACCCCAAATGAAAACCAATTCGCGTTGACATTTTGTTTTGTTATTTTACTGTTAGTCAAATAACTGCTTATATAACATATAAAAGGGATGGCAACTGCAATAAAAACTGTTCAAATAATAAAGACGAATAGAGGTATATGGTGCAGTTTTTATAAAGCGGCAGAGGAAGTGAGTAAAATGAGAAAAAAAAAAAACGAATAGAAAGTATGAGAGTGAGATGAGAATGTATAAATTAAAAAAAATATAACAACATCCAATATTTCGGCGTGAGCCATTTTCGAGGATTACATACACAAACAAAACGACATATAACTTATCTGAATGGCGCGCTCCTGAATAGGAAACAACACAAGAATACGTGTCCCTTTGCGTAAGGTTCGTTTTGTTTGTATGTAATCCTCAAAAAGGCCCACGCCGAAATATTGGATATTGTATGTTTTTTCATTTATACATTCTCATCTTACTCTCATACTTTTATTCATTTTTTTCTCATTTTACTCACTCCCTCTGCCGCTTTGTAAAACTGCACCATACACCTCTATATAACCACTGACCATTAGCGAGTGCTGTAGCAGCACAGTGTATTCTCAATACATCTTTTTTTTTTGTTTGTTCCACACCTAGCCTGTGTGGTGTTGCTTTTATTATAATGAGCAAGCTGTCACTTTATTGTTGACGAGACCACATAAACTTCTTCATTGTCTCAGTGATCTGCTTAGTATAATGGAGTATTTTAGGTTTCTTTAATTCCGTACCACTACATTTTCATCTTTTTCGTATGATTCTTAGCATGAATGTTTGCTTTAGTATACTGTCTGGTGGCAACTGTGTAACGTGGCCAAACAATTTGACCTGTTGTTTCTGGATGGTGTCATTTCTTAATATATTCAGTTCCCCCCCCCCTCTCTCTCTCTGAACCTTAAGTGCCAAGGCACATGGGACTTCCTCAAGGGTTTTCCACAAATGCCTGTCCTTTGCCTTTTTTTTCCACTCTTGCCCAAGTGAGCCCTTTATTACTCAACATCCTCTCTGTTGTTAGGCTCCATGTCTCCTTTGGTCTACCCTTCTATTCCCCTGTGGTGTCAATCTTAGTGCTGTTTTTTGGTAGTGAGTCGTCAGTCATCCAGAGCACATGTCCCAACCATCGTCATCTTTATCCTTTAACATTTAATTTCTGTCATGATGATTTCCCTTGTATTTTTTAGCCCTTAATGTCCATGTTTGACATTGACATCACAGTGTTTGGAGGTGATTGTGATTGACTTGAGATAGCCTGTCAAATGGTATGATGGACGTGAGACATCTTGTTAATTTGTGGATTAGAAAACTAGATGACTGGTAAAACAGGTACCAGTGAAGCAGAGGTAGACAGGTGCATGGGTCAGTGAGTTGCTGTTGTTTTTGTTTATTTCTGCGTACTCATTGTGTATTTACTTCTTCCATTTCTACCCTCCGTGCCCAGCTTTTTTTTTCTCTTTTAAATAAAACTGAACCCGGCACCTATGTCAGCCTCTGCCTGTTAATGAGCAGAATATAAAAGGCAGTTGGTCAACTCAAAGAATGAACAGATTTTACAATACTCATTTATGTGAATAAATGTACTCTTGGAACTCAGACATATCCTTGTATACAAGTTAATTTTGGTGGACACATGTAATGATACATCATGTTAAAGGGAAATTAAAGTGGATAATTAATCAGTTGTCGTACGTAAACCTTTTTTCAAAGTATTAAAATGAAATATGATTTCATAAACTAATTTAGGACAGTTGAAAGAAATTAAAAAGCTTGATTCATCATACAGAATGAATAAAAACATTTAAGCTCATTTTGAAAAGAAAAAGTACTGATCACACCATTTTATACTAGAGATACTAAATTTTTATAAATACCAAAATTAAGGTTGTATTTTTAGACCACTTTCTGTATTTTATAGTTTTTGTAAAAAAATAAACCAAAGCTAACTTACAGGCTCGCCTGTGTGGTTACCGGGTCCCTGGAGAGGAAAGAATAGAACCACTGTCACCTTCCAAGCATGTTGTAAGAGGTGACTAAGGAGGTTGTGGGATAGGCCAATGACCCGTTTCCTATAAAAAAAAACCAGAGCATTACAGAAACACGGAGAGGAAAACCAGGAAACTTTGTCTTGGGAAAAGGAAAGGACTCTGATAACAGAGCGCATGACTGGAATGTTAGAACAATATATGGAAGTGGAAAGGCTGACATGATAGCGAGAGAAATAATTTAAAGATACTGGAGCTGAGTGAAGCACTGGACAGGAACAGGTAAGCTTAGACTAGCAACAGGGGAGACAATCCTTTTTTTAGGTCACCAAAACCCAGATGCAACACACTCAGAGGGTGTGGCACTAATGTTATCCAGAGTCCCATAAAGAGCATTGATGAGCTGGGAGGCAGTTAGCTCAAGGATATTTACAGCCTGCTTTTCAACAAAGAAGGATATTAAGTTGAATATCATCCAGGGATACATGCCAACAAATGATGCAGAAGAGGTAGTAAAGGATGAATTCTACAACACATTGCAGGAAATTCTAGACCAACAAGGCAACAAACACTTAACAGTTCTAATGGGGGACATCAGTGCAAAGGTAGGTAAGATCAACACAGGTTATGAGAAAGTAATGAGTCAAAATGGATTAGGATTAATAACGAAATTGGAGAAAGGCTAGCAGATCTATGCATGCTCAACAACCTTGTCATTGGAGGAAGTATATTTCCACATAAAACTATACACAAAACTGCGTGGGTATCACCAGATCATGTCACTGAGAACCAGATAGACCATATTTGTATCAGTAGAAGCTTTCACAGAACATTGCACAGATGTCAGAGTGAAATGAGGTGCAGATGTAGCTTCTGACCACCACCTACTGATAGCTAAACTGAGAATGAAACTGAAAAAGCACCACAAAACAGACATGGCAAGGAAAAGATGTAATATGGTACTGTTGGAAGAGCCATAAATCGCAAAGAAGTGAAACTGAGCAGTAGATTTCAGGTTTTGCAGGAGTTATACGAAGAAAATACACCAAATGTGAACATTGTGTGGAATAGTGCTAAAGAAATGTGGAGCAAATCATGTGAAGAGACAGTGGGATTTAAGAAACCTCAGCACAAGGAGTGGACTACATTGGAAACACTGAAGAGTATAGACGAAGGACAGAAGTGAAAACAAAAATAAATGACAGTAAAACAAGAGCACCAAAGGCCTCAGCTCAGGTAGAATACAGTTTGGCCAATGAAGAGGTTAGGAAAAGCGTAAAGACAGGCAGGCAGGCATATTTTGATAATATGGTGGGGCAGGCAGAAGAGGCAGCTAGTAAAAACAATATGAGAGCTCTGTATGAAATCACCAAGAAGTTGGCAAACAGACCATGTAGGATAGAAAGCCCATCAAAAACAAGAAAGGTAAGGTAGTAACATCGGAAGAGCAAATGCAGTGATAGATGGAATACTTCAGCGGAATCCTAAATAGCCCAGCACAGACAGAAACAGAGGAGATACTAGCAGTAGAGAATACTCTAGACATCAATGTAGAAGCACCCAGCAAGGCTGAAATTGAACACACTATCTCAGAGTTGAAGAGAAATAAGGCATCAGGTCCAGATGGATTTGTAGCAGAAATGCTCTTAGTGAACAAAGAAATAACAACAGGAATACTACTCTTACTATTTAACAGGATTTTGGAAGAAGAAAAGGTCTCAAGGATTGGAAGGAGGCCCATCTTATAAAACTCCCTAAGAAAGGAGATCTATTAGAATGTAAGAATTACAGAGGCATCTCCCTGCTCTCAATACCCAGCAAGGTCTTCAGCAGGATTTTGCTAAATAGAATTAAAACATCAGTAAAAAGTAAACTAAGAGAAGAGCAAGCAGGTTTCAGGCAAGGAAGATAATGTACTGACCACATTGCTACAATGCGAATAATAGTAGAACAGTCAGTGGAGTGGAATTCTTCGCTGTTAGTTACATTAGCTCCACATTGATTACAAGAAGGCATTCGATAGTTTAGATCGTGTAATGCTGTGGAAACTACTGGAAATAACAATGCTTATAAAGACCGTATATGAAGGAACAACTTGTAGAATCATGCATGGAGGAACTTGCAGAAAATTTTAAAGTGGAAACAGGTGTGCGGCACGGATGTTTGCTATCACCATTCCTGTTTCTTCTAGCAATTGACTGGATCATGAAAACTACCACACAAAGGAAAAGAAATGGGATACAATGAACATTGTGGAACCAATTGGAAGATCTTGACTTTGCAGATGATGTAGCACTTCTGGCACACAGCCACACACAAATGCAAGATAAACTTCAGATCTTAAGCAAGAATTCAGCTAAACTAGGACTATATATTAACAGACAAAAAACAAAGATAATGAAAAGTGATAGTGCAACCAGTAGCCACATGGTAATTGAAGGAGTGCCAGTTGAGGAAGTAGAGTATTTCACATATTTAGGCAGCATAGTGGATAAATAGCTGGGGGACAGAAAAGGACGTTAAAGCCAGAATAACTGAGGCCAGGACAGCATTTGTCCAACTTAACAAAATATGATCATGTAAGAACATCAGAACAAGAACCAAACTTAGGCTTTTCAATACAAACGTAAAGACTGTCCTGCTATATGGTTTGGAGACATGAGTTATGACCAAGACAGTATAACAGAGGATACAAACATTCATAAACTACTGCTTGAGGAGGATTTTAAAATTAAATGGTAGGACAAGATCAGGAACGAGGAGGTCTGGGAAAGGGCAGGATAAGAACCTATGAACCTACAAATCATGTCTAGGAAGTGGAAGTGGATTAGCCACACTGAGGAAACCCGACACCAGCATAGCAAGACAGGCACCGTCATGGAATCCTCAAGGAAGTAGAAAATGAGGAAGACCTAGACTTAACTGGAGAAGAGAAATTATGATAGTGGTCAGAGACACACGTGGAAGGAAGCAGAGAATAATTCCAAGAACAGGGATGACTGGAGAGCCTTTATCCATGGCCTATGCTCTCAAGGGAGTGAAAGATGATGATGCTGATGAACTTACATGCTTCTTAATAAGCTCCACAACCATGGAGAACAAGATTCCTATGGCAGTTGTCAGACTGAAGTAATTGCAGCATCTCTAGGATGTAGGATAAGGTCTTAGTCATCTCTAGTTTTCTATCCCAGGCTAACAATCCCAGCCTTCTTACACATTCACCTCTGCTACAGTTTCTTTCAATTTTGTGTTAATTTTTCTCTCATTCTTTTGTAGGACTCCAACATTAGCAATATTCTCTGTGTCTGCAGTACTGGCTACTCTATATGTCAGTGATTGGAAAGTAACCAACACAAAGATACCTTACTATGGGAGAAAATTTGATGATGAAGGTCATCTATAGGTAAGAAATTGTTTTCATGTCCAGTTCAATAAAAGAAAAAAAACTGATATTTGTAAACCGTAGAATGTTCAGTTGTTTAGAATGCAGAAAAGTTTGCTTTTTTGTCTGTGATGATTTAGTGACTGTATAGATTATGGAGAGAATTATTGTGATGTTCCAGACATTTCTGGACATATGCAAGGTCTGACAAGTAAGTATTGAGACTAATTCCATAAAAAATAACAGTCAAGATATAACCTGCATTTTATTCAAGGTAAGCCCCTATGCATTGATACACCGAGTGGCACTGGAATGACCTCTGCAGTTCTTCTGTTAGTATGGCCCTTAAACTCAATGTTAGGCCCTTTGGATGTCATCAGTATCATCAAAGAAATGTCCTTTCAATGGTAACTTTAATTTTGGGAATAGAAAATAATCGCAGGGAGACAAATCTGAGGAATAGGGTGGATGGTTGAGAACACATGCTTGTTTTTGGGTCAAAAATTCATGTACAACTACCGCCGGTGAGCCGGTGCATTATCATGAAGAAGGAAAAAACTGCCAGGTGTTGAACACTCGGGTCAGACTCTGAGAATCATTTTCAATAGGCCTTTCAAAATACTTAAATAAACTTTGGCAGTGACAGTTGTCCCTCTGGAGTAAATTCTTTGTGGGTAACTCCTTTGCGAGTAACTCCTTTGCTATTATAGAAGCACACCAACATTGTCTTCACTTTCAACTTTTGATGACGAAATTTTTTTCCTTTTGGTGATGATGACGACTTCCACTGAGCACTTATGCATTTAGTTGTGGGATCATAGCGGAAAATCCATTTTTCATCCTCTGCAGCAATTAAATTTAAGAAATGTTTATTTCTGTGACATGTTTTGATGTCTTTTGCATACTCAACACGCTGATGTTTTTGGTCATCAGACAATTCATGTGGTACAAACCGGCAAGCAACTTTTTTCTTGCCCAAATCTTCCACTAAAATTTTACAAATGGTCTCTCGGTTAACACCAAATTCATCTGCCATCATCTTCACAGTCAAACAACAATCTTATATCCGTTTTCTGATTTTTGCAATGAGTTCCTCATTACAAACAGAAATTGGGCGTCCATGTCTAAAGAAATAGTCAAGAAATTAGACTCTTTTGAAAACAAATGCCTGAGGAAAATACTCTGCATCAAGTGGACTGGATTCAAGAACAGTGCAGAGATAAGACAGATGACTGAACAACAACCAGTCTCATGGGTGATCAAGTGCAATACAACAGGCCGAAGAAAAAGAGGCAGACCGCCTGAAACTCTGAAGAGGACATTGTTAAGAGAGGCCAAATTAACAGGCATAAAATCCCTTCATGAGGTTGAAAGGTTCGCTGAAAACAGGAACAATTGGCAATCTACTTTGCGAGCCTATGTGACATTTAATGGCACGGGAAGGATATAAGATGTCTAGTTGCATTTGTAATTGTTTCCACATCACTTTTAAATCGTGAATACCACTTGAATATCTGTGCACGAGATAAACAATTATCCCCATAAACTTCTCACATCAATTCAACTGTCTCAGTGGCACTTTTTCCAGAGTTTTAAACAAAATTTAATGTTAGTTTTTTGCTCCATGTTGATTACTGACAAATCACCTCTAACTAGGTCAACAAAATGGGGCCATGTTTGTCGTCTGTTTATCGGGTGGCGATGAAAAGTTGCCAGATCATAGATGAAGGTTGCTTCTTTGGATTCCATGCATTGCTTCATAGGTGGCATTTTTGTCTTGGCCATAATAAAATCAGTCTCATTACTTAATTGTCAGACCTTGTATATGACTGAATGGTGATCTGCACAGTGACTGACCTGACAGCAATAGGGGTTCTTGTACACGACTTGTGACACCACCTGTTTCCAGGAATGTGAGCCAGGGTCTTGGTTATGGTTTGCTGGTCCTGATACCAGGTCAGCCATTTGTGCATTTTTTATTAGTTATATTTTGGTAGTATATCAAGTGATAGATTCACCAAGCTGAATAAGTTATTCCAGCTTGGAAACAAGTGTGGGTATGTAGCAAAAATACACGAAGAAAATGGTCATTTCTAATATTTACTTTTTTACTAAAAATAAATTGCTACAACTTTTTGTGTGAAGTTTCACCTCATAAACTTGTTATTTGTATACAGCGTTTGAATTCAGTAGATCAATGCATATTTCTGCTCATGACCAGCTTTGTCAAGAAGCAAAGAAAACTTTAGATATATGATACATGTAAACAGTTGTCTGTTGCTTTTCAGTTTCTCAGAGCTTACTTGTTATTAAAACCTAGGATCTATTTGTTCAGATATGTATACTGTTCAAAAAAAGAAATGCAGCACTACTGTAGACATAATGGACAACAGATTTCAAACTTGTATCAAAATTTTATTTTACGGAAGTAATGTTTCAATCTTGGCATGAAGAAACTTTAAGACTTTAACAATGATGTTCATTAAATTTGGTTTGGACTTTTATTCTTTGCAACTGAGACCTCTGTTTCAGTAAGGTGTGTGGCCTCAGAGCCCCTGTATCAGAGAACAACATCTTGACATGGATCCGATTAGCTGTTGGATATGTTGTTGTGGGATGGCTGCCCACTCTTCCCGCAGTGCAAGAGACAACTGTCAGAGATTGGTTGGCACCACATCTCGCTGGCGGACTTGTCTGCTGAGTTCATCCCATAAGTGTTCTATTGGGTTCATGTCTGATGACATGGATGGCCATGGAATGGTCTGGACAGTGTTGTCAGTGAGGAACTGGGTGGTGAGTTGTGCCACATGAGGTCAAGTGTTATCCTGAAAATTGACCCTGGTGCAGCCAGAAGTGGAAGGACATGAGTATGAAGAATTTCAACAACGTATCCTTGGGCAATCAGGCATCCTTCAATTTGCACCAGGTCATTTTTTCTCATGAAGTTGATCGTCTCCCATACCATTACACCTCCACCACCATGTGGAGGAGCCCCATTCACACAGTTCTGGGTGTAGTGCACATGGACTCTGCAGTAAACTCTTTCCGTCTATTCTGTCACTGGAGCAGAAAGAATGATTCAACATTAAACCAAACCCTTCTCCAGTTATCCGCAATTGATGATGCTGTTTTGCCCACTGCAGTTGGTTCTGGAGATACCGGTCCATAAGAACAGGGCCTCTGTAGGTTCTTCTGGCCCAAAGACTAACGACGGTCCTGACCGTTTGATCTGAAATTTGATGAGCTGCTCTCATTGACTGGATTGTTGAGGATGCAGATGCAAATCAATTCCTGAGGTGACGGGGCCATATGAGGCGGTCTTCGGCAGGAGTTGTGATTATGGGTCTTCCACTGCGTGGCCGGACTGCAACTGAGCCAGTTTCTTGAAATTGTCTCCAAAGGCGACTAATGGTGCTTCTAACCATATTAAATTGTCTGGCTACTACACTTTGTGACCGCCCAGTCTGTAAACATCCAAAGATGATGAGTCGTTGTTCTGTAGTGAGATTAGCTATACTTGCGCATTGAATTTTAAAATGAATTGATTCGAGGAGTGTCAGTCTTTTATGGGCATTCAGTAACATGGTCAGTGAGTTTTGTGTTCAGTAAGTTTCACTGGATTCCTGTGAACCTGTCATGAGTTATTGTCAGAAATGCTGTTTTGACTAGTGTCGCTTTTCTGCGCTCATGAATCATCTGCCGAGTACAATTCAGGTCAGCACGTGAAGTTGATGTCCAAGTGAACATTTCAGGCAATTTGCCCATGTCTGATAGCAAACATCAGTTTAAATCGCCATATGCGTAAGCTGATACCTGACCTTCCAACTGTAGTCACTCCATTATCATCTGTACCAGAGCATACACCATGGAAAGAAGCAGATTATACACATACTGAAGTGAAAGGTGTGCAGAATGGTGAGATGCAAAGCAGCCTTGTAAGATCAACAGCCACACTTAGTGTGCTAGATGACAAATATCCATGTGACACCTGGATACGTGTGTATACAGACGGATCTGCACACAATACCATAAAGAATGGAGGGGCAGGAGCACATATTGAATATCCAAACAACACCTCTGACAAGATTTCCATACCCACTGGAAAATACTGCAACAACTTTGATGCAGAAGTTAGGGCAATTATTGCTGCAGTTGAGAAACTATCAGACTCCAGAATTGATACATGTCCTGTAGTAATTCTCACAGATGCAAGATCAGTACTGGAAGCTCTTCAGTGCAACAAACTACCAGACCTTAAGGATGCCTTGTCAGAAATTGGCTTACAACATGGAGTCACTTTGCAATGGATTCCCTCCCACTGTGGGATACCAGGCAATGAGAAAGCTGACCATCTGGCCAAAGAGGGCACTGAAATGGAGCAACCAGACATACCAATCACCTATAATCAGAAGAAAAGCATGATAAAAACCTACAGGAAGCCACAAACACCACTACATGATAACTACCACATGCTAAACAGAAAGGAACAAGTCACCATCTTCCGTCTCCGAACAAGACACACCCGACTCCGAAGTCATATGTATACAAAGTTTAAGGTTGGTACTACTAATCTATGTACATGCGCCCAGGTGCCCCAAACTGTGGAACATATCCTCCAGAACTGCACCAACTATGAAACACTGAAAAATAATTACTGGCCCAGTGAAACCACTAAAGAAGATAAGCTCTACGGTTCCATACATGAATTACAAAAAAAAGTGAAATTTATCCAAGAGACAGGACTGCAGGTATAGACAGACAATGCGAACAAAGAAGAAGAAGAAGTTTAAATCGCAACATCATATTTGTTGCATTTCTTTTTTCGAACAGTATACAAGGTTTCTCAACAACTATATTTGCTTACATCACATTTACAAAGCTACCTTGGGCATTCAGAGAATGTGGCCAAACTATCATCAGTAGAATGAGGGGGTCCTTTTTTTTTTTTTTAAAGGCAGTGAGATTTTTGGCGCAAAATTTTTACTTGAAAATGAAAAACTTAATGTTATTGATTTTGTTTGTAAAACTGGAAAACCTTCAATTTTGGACACGCACTAATCTACTAGCACGTGTGTGTTGATAGGTTAATGAGTGAAATAGTGGTAATAATGATAATTAAGTGGCCTTTTTTATTTTTTAAATTTGAGAGAGTTGCTTACCTACTTTCCGTTTCTTTCTGAATCATACATTATCACATTGTGTCTCATGGAAATACTTGCACCTTTCTCATGTATATGTCCAATGCTTTGAATACGTAAGTAGCAAGATTATCTGTGGCCAGTAATAGATATTATCGAAGAAACTGTCAGTTTACAATTTGAAGTTTACATTGGTTATAGTTTTAAAATTCAGCCACAATAAAGCTTTTTTTTTTTTATAAAATAGTCTACTGAAAATTATGTTTAAGTTTCATAATTGATTGTGAAAATTTTGTGAAAAATATAAATCTGATTAAACAGATTTCACTGCTAATTACAAATATATTTTGTATGCACTTACAGATCTTAGAGGACAGCCTAGGATACAAGAACAGATGTAGAAATGATTGTTTGCAATCATCATATTATTAGTCAAGCTTATCTGTGTGTGTGTGTTTGGCAGGATGAAATGTGAGGACTGTCTATCCTTGAGAATGCCAACACAAGCATAAGACACACCCACATGTCAAGAAAACTAATTTAATAAAGTACAAACTGTTTGTACAAGCATCAGTCTTGTTTTTTTTTGTTTTTTTCATTAAGCAAGTTGTCCTGATCAGTGAATGAGGTGTAAAAGCTACTGGTGACTATTACAATATATGTAATTATTATTAACTCTTCCCATGCCCCAGAAAAAAACGTGGACGTTCCCGTCTGTGCCACACAGAAAGTACGGGTCTTTATCTGTATAGTGGGTTTAGTTGTAAAATGGAATGGAAAACAGTATTTACATGTACTTCTGTGTACTTATTATGTTTCAAAATATAACTAAATGTATGAAAATTTCATAAATGCAGTTTTTTAGGAAAAAAAGAAGTAATGTGATGTTTTTGGACAATGACTGTGCCCAGCTCACCATCGGCTAGGTCTAGATCTACACTACTTACCATCTGAGATGTCTAGATCTACTTGTCGATCTCGTATTGTGATTCTGTGTTGCATTCTCTCTAAATTAATGTCTGAAATAACCTACTAACTACTTCTCCAGTTGTCTAATATGTCTAAATCTACTTAGGGTACATTCAAGAGCAGTGGGGTGATCACAAGCCATGTCCATACCCCTATCTACATCATCAAAAATTGAAAATTTTCTATGTTTCCCTTCCTTTTTCTCGCTTGGCATCGCTCATAACTAAGGACTCTTCCGCCATTTTGAAAAGTGTCACCGGAAACGCGGACGAAATATGTATGATCTAAATATTACACCAGTTGTTTTATTGAAACAAATGAGTTGTCACTATAACGACTATGACACGCAACTCGGTAACTGGAAGTTGTCACTATAGCGACTATGGCATGGGATGAGCTAATGTTTTACTGTATGTCATCTAAAAAAAAAGGTTGCACCTGTGTTTTGAGTTTAGACAGCTTAGATGTTCTGTAGCTAGAGGCTGTAGATTCATTCCATTTCATGCTCCAGATTTCTGGTGACTAAAACCAGATCCTTGTTTATGAAGTGAAACATATAAGTGTGCAGAAATTTCACATAAGAATTGTATATAAATGAGACCATACTCAAACTGCAGTCAAATTAAAAAAAAAATTTTTTGTGTGGATTGGTGGGTGTGGCAGTGTTTGCATTATACTGGCAGCTGTCAGAAATATAAAGCAATTTCAAATAAATCGGTCATCAGCAAGGATTATAAGAACTACAGCCCCCATTTCTAGTAGTCTTTTGCACTTTAAACTTCCTGGTTTCAAGATATCTTCTTTGTAAATTCTTGAAGCAAATATCCATGTTTTCAGATAGTCCACCATAGTAAAAATTTTTGTCAGTTTTTTTTCCCTAGACTCCACCTCCTTCATACATTTCTACCAATTTTGACTCTGCAGCCCTGGTTTAAGCTAGCATAATATACAGAGAAGCTCATTTGTCCATCTTCAAGAATACACATCTAATGGTGGTTTTGTTTGTTTTTTTTTGTCATTTCTCATTTAGAATCCACTGTGATGTGGCTTCAAAAGATATTTTTTTCCTTGTGCAGAAAGCTTTCACACAAAATCTTATTTCCTTGGAGTCATGAGCAGGATCATATGCAGTCAGTGTGATGAAGAGACTGACACACAAGCATCATGTGGAGTGGGTTACAACTTGCACACTTGGAGTGAAGATATAAAGCAGGAAGAGAGTGCTAGGCAGACTCCATCACTGTGAGGACTGTAGCAATCTGTGCTCCACTTAGCCTGTAATGGGAGCATAGACAGACAGCTGGGTCAGGGTTTAAAGCTTTGACAGCTGTGTGGTCACTCCGGGTCGGTCATCTTAGCTCCTTTCACATAAAAATGAAAGCCGTATATGATGGATGAAAATCTGTGTTTATTCTGATGACATTGAATATGTTTCTTTGTTTAATCTTCTTTGTTAATCAACCTTCTCCAATATTAAGTTCTTGTAGTATAGATATATTTGTTCTTTTTTGTGTCTATATTTGAAGTACTCTTCTACAGCATTTACATTCAAAGGCATTATTTGTGTTCTTAGCTGTTTTGTTTAGTGTCTAGGTCTTACAGGCATATGTTGTGATGGGAAAGATGCATCCCCTTGAAATCTTATTTTTGTAGTTCTGTCTGCTCCTCTCCACAGCTTCTTTAGTTGTTTTACATTTTGAAGAGCAATAGATGTCCTTTTAATATCCCCCATTGTATCTCCATTATTAGTTAGTAGTGATCCAAGATATTCAAAACTCTCCACTTCTTCCAATTTTTCTTCATTGATGTATATTTCAGCTACCTTATTTGTTTTGTCAGTTGTCACCAATTTAGTTTTATTTGCATTAAGATACAGGTTTTGCTCTTCACTATTCTTACGGGCTGAAATAATTAGTTTTTCCATTCCTAACAAGTTCAAAATAGCAACATGGAATGTTAGAACTTTATTCCAGGCTGGAAAATTAGAAAATGTAAAGATGGAAATGGAAAGGATGAAGATCAACATATTAGGAATGAGTGAAGTTAGATGGACAGGTGCAGGGAAGATAAACTCCGATAAATATACAATAATATATTCAGGAAGTGAGAAACATGAATGAGGAGTAGGAATTATATTTGATGAACAAACGGCAAGGACAGTTGTAGGATATTTGAACATCTCGGACCGAGTCCTGCTAGCCCAACTGAAAGGACAACCAATAAACATAAATATTATACAAGTGTACGCTCCAACATCTGAAAGCTCTGAAGAAGATGTACAGCTATTTTATAATGACATAGAGACAGCACTAAAACACACAAAGTCACATGAAGTTACCATAGTCATGGGAGATTTTAATGCCAAAGTTGGTAAAGGAAGAACTTCAGACATCGTTGGTGACTATGGACTGGGGGAGAGGAATGACAGAGGTTATAAATTAATTGAGTGGGCAAAAATACACAGCATGGTTGTAGGAAACACCTGGTTTAAACAACATCCTCAAAGACTGGCAACGTGGTGCAGCCCAGACAAAAAGACTTTTGACCAGATAGACTACATATTAATCAACAAACGATTCCGCAATACATTACTGACAACAAAAACCATGCCAGGAGCTGACTGCAATAGTGACCATGATCCACTCTGTGGAAAAGTTAGAATAAAACTAAAGAAAGCAGGCAGAAAAGTGAGAAACATCAAACTGAATACAGAACTTCTTAAAAATGACCAAGAACTGAGAGAACAATACAAAGTTGTTATAACAAATAGATACAATACAATAGCAAAGATAAATAGTATAGATGAACAATGGGAAATGTTAAGAGATTCTATCCACCAAACTGTTAAGGAGATAATACCACCAAAAAAAGAAGGCCCTAAAAATAAATGGATGACAGATGACATCTTAGGACTGATGGACAAGAGGAGGAGGAGTAAAAATAACGAGGAAAAATATAGCAAGATAAATAAAGAAATAAGACGCAAATGCAGAGAAGCAAAAGAAGTGTGGTTAAATGAGCAGTGCAGACAGATAGAGGACTCTCATATTAAAGACAGCAAAAACATGCACAAACGAATTAATGAACTCACAGGCAGGAAAACAAAATATACCACAGGATGCCTGAAATCGAAAGAAGATAAAATGTTAATGGGAAAAGAAGACACTGTGGACAGAGTATATCGGTGAGCTATATGGAGGAGAAAGACCAGAATTAACACCAGATACTGAAAACTGTGAGGGACCACCAATACTTGAAGATGAAATCATAGATGCCATCAAACACATGAAGAAAGGAAAAGCGACGGGGCCTGATAATATAACAATAGAAGAAATAGAGGCACTAGAGGAGATGGGAATAAAAATAATAACCAAGTTACTGAATGACATTTACAACAGTGGTTATATTCCCAGTGACCTGATTAAATCCACGTTTATAGCACTACCAAAGAAACCAGGTGCAAAGGAATGTGATGACCACCGGACTATCAGCCTCTCATGTCACATAACGAAGCTACTTCTGAGAATCATTATGAGAAGAACAAGGAAAAAGATAAAAATGGAAATAGCAGATGAACAATTTGGATTTGTTGAAGGAAAGGGAACACACAATGCCATTTATGCTTTACAAACACTAACAGAAAGAGCTTTAGAAGTACAGAAAGATCTCTACTTATGCTTCATGATTACACCAAGGCATTTGACAAGGTGAAACATAATGAAATTATTAAAATGCTTGAAGACATCAATATAGACGGCAAAGACCTGAGGATTGTAAAACATCTTAACTGGCAGCAAGAAGCAGCAGTTCGAGTTGAAAATAGAACTGGAAAATATCAACCTATAAAACAAGGGGTGCAACAAGGATGTGTACTATCTCCAGACCTTTTTTCTCTGTATAGCAAGAATATTCTAAGAACAATCATCACAGAACCAGGCATAAAAATTGGAGGATACAATATTAACAACCTTCGGTATGCTGACGACACAGTACTGATAGCTGAGAACCAAGACCTGCAAAATCTCTTGGATAAAGTCGCCAAAGAAAGTGAACAGAAAGGCCTTACTTTGAATATCAAAAAGACAGAGACTATGGTTATATCTAAGAAACAGAATCCACCAGCATGCAGTATTCAATTAAACGGAACTATTCTAAAGCAGGTGCAGAAATTCAAATACCTTAGAGCAGTAATAACTTCAGATGGGAAATGCAGAACAGAAATTAGGAACAGAATAGGCCAAGCAAAGACTGCATTTCAGAGAATGAGAAACATATTAACCAACACATCCTTATCAATGAATGTTAGAAAACAGAGTCCTAAAATGCTATATTGAACCTATCTTGTTATATGGATGTGAATCATGGACAATAGGCAAGTCTGCAGAAAAATCATTGGAAGCAGCAGAAATGTGGTTTATTAGAAGAATGTTACGAATCCCCTGGACAGCAAAAATAACTAATGAAGAATGTATGAGAAGAGCTGGAGAGACAAAAAAACCTTGTCAAAAAAGATAAGAGAGAGACAATGTACTTTCATAGGACATACAATGAGAAGAAGGGGCATTGAAAATATTATAACAGGAAAAATAGAAGGAAGAAGATCAAGAGGAAGACCAAGAGAAATGATACTGGACAGTCTGACGGGATGGTGTGAGAGGAGATCACCAACTGAGCTGATGGCCTGCATGAAGGATCGTGTACTCTGGAGATGCATGATAGCCAACACCAGTCGGCACGGCACATGATGATGATTCCTTTTTTGTGCTGTGGACAGTAATACTGTGTCATCAGACTATCTAATCTCTGGTATTTCATAACTTCCACTTTCTTTGTCTACATATTCTAACATTCCTCATTATATTTTCAGTATACAAGTTAAATAAGTAAGGTGACAGCATGCACCCCTGATAGACCCCTTATTTTATGTCAAACCAAGTTGTTTCAACATTTATTCTTACTTCTGCCTGTTGGTCTAGATACAGCAGTGATATTAACTGTATCACATGTGTTGGAAATCCCATTGTTTCCTAAGGTTTCTGGTGTTGTACACAATCAAATGCCTTAATATAGTCTATAAAAGATATTGATTCACATCAAATTCTCTCCATTTCTCTATAATTAATCTTATATTGAATATGATCTCTTGTACCTCTTCCTTGTCTAAAACCAGCTTGGACCATACTGATTTCTCCTATTTTCTTTTGAAGTCTACCCATTATGATTTTTAATAGAATTTTACTAGCATGACTGATCAGTTCTGTAGTTCAGGGGACAGGGATTGCCATAGTCCCCATGGTGGTGGAGTCTGCTAAAGAAGCATTGCACACCCCCTGCTTTTTAGTGTTTTTTTTTCAGGGACTGAAAAAATAGCTGCCATAACCCGGTCCCACACCAGTATGATGCTATGCCTCAACACCTCTACAGCAAAGAACAACAGTATGATGCTCTGCCTCAACACCTGTACAGCAAAGAACAACAGCTCACAGTTACAGGGAACGAATGAATGATCTTTATTTTTAAAGGGTAAAGAATTGCGCATGCAGGCCCATCTCATATTCTGCCCTTCATCACTCCATCTTTCATTCTTCCCACACACTCGATTTAATACAAGTATATAAATTACATTAGGTAAAAAAAAACAAAAGAATGTAAGATTAAATTATTACATTCAAAGTAAAAGCGAAGAAGTAATTAACCTAATAAAATAGCTCTCATACACCGACATATCCATAAACAAAAATACATTTTCAGTACAGATCTAACATGTTTTTTTTAACAAACATTAAAATAATCTCTATCTAAGTTACTTTTTGAACTATGTCATTTTAGTACTTGATGGCTGGCGAGTCATGGATAGAGTGAGTGCTGATTATTCTATGGAGGCATATAGTTATAAGCAAGTAAATGGTGAAAAAGGAGTTTGTACAAATACAAATCATACACTCCTCTGCAATATTCCTTCTAGAATTCCTCTGTCACAGTCTTCATTTCCTTTAAACATTTTGCTATCTCATCCACAATTCTGATGTCATGTTCTTTCACAACAATCTTGTATGTATTGGTTTTTTTTTGTCTTTTCATATGTTTATTCTTATTTCTTTTGTTAAAGATTTTTTTGGGTCACTTTCTGTTTCGTCCATTTTTCTGTGTTGCTTTATTAGTTCTCATGTGCCTGTTGTAATCCATTCATTGTGTTTTCTTTACTGGAACCATATCTTTATCTGCTATCATCTCTGGCCTCATTAATCAACTCATTAGGTGTCATAATCTGTACAGTGATCAGTATGCTCAAAACTGTTCACTTCTATACTGTATTGTTCTGTATTTTTGTAAGATCAAAGCAGAGGTCTTGATCCTCTGTATTTTTAAAAAATCTTTATCTTCATGTCTGCTATTAATAACAGCACCTGGTAGAGTTTTTGCTGAAGTTATACCTGATCTCCAACTTCTTTGCACTAAAATGTAATCTGATTCTTGGTTTCCCCATCAGGTGATGTCCATGTTTAAAGCCTTCTTGGATGTTGTCTAAAAAGTATTGGTGACTATTAGCTCATTTTCCATGCAAAATGCCATTAGATTGTTGCCTGCCTCATTTCTATAGGTATACATAATTTTGAACACAAATGGCTAGTACTTTACTACTAGTGAATGGTAAAGAAATTAAATGTAATTTTAAAAATATTTTAAATAGGGTAATTATGAAAGTTTTTATATTTGGTGATATATTTTAAAATGTGAAACTATAATAAAATCAGAATTGATAACTGGAAACAGGATATGTTGGAATTCTAAGCTCAAAGACTGCCCGCCACCACTGTTAGAAGAATACAAGTGAATTCATAGTGACTGTGTGCTTACTGTAACTATGCCCTGGAAAGTATCCTACATATATGACAAAAATTCTGTTCCCCAGAAGCTTTCACAAGCATACTGCCTTCACTTAGTAAATATATAAACATACCAAATGTTTACTGGTTTTTTTTTAAAAAAAAATCTTAAATTTCATCTTAAGGCAGATTTTAAAAATATACTGTATATTTGTTGTAAAGTTGGTTTCAAATTCTGCATGTTAGAAGTGACATTCTTCACATGACTGATGTGTACTATATTTTTCTCACAAACAATTTTGTCTGTGTCTCAGCCTTGCTGCTATACAACTATTTAGAAACAACCAGCCATATAAGCACACACTTGCTGCTATACAATTATTTAGAAACAACCAGCCATATAAGCACAAACTTGCTGCTATACAATTATTTAGAAACAATCAGCCATATAAGCACAAACTTGCTGCTATACAATTATTTAGAAACAATCAGCCATATAAGCATAAACTTGCTGCTATACAATTATTTAGAAACAATCAACCATATAAGCACAAATTTCAAGTCAGTTTACACACAACTATTTTCATTATTTTAATTCTGTTTGTTTGTACTGCATAAACAGTAACACTTACGCTCATAATTCACATACTTAATTTGCATATTTCTGCAGGAGAATACATACAAAGTTAAAAATATTCCCACCCCCCAAAATGTTCACCGTAACAGACAAGGTGAAAGTTACCACCAATTGCTTAAAGCCAGAATATTATGGCTTGATGTTATCATACAGTTCTGAATAAGGACAAGATGTGATTTATGAGTCAATGAAAATGTTCATTAGAAGAATTTTACTACAATTAATAAAACTTAACATTTAAAATTAAAATCACAGTTCTAGTAGCACATATTTTTAATGCATTTTCTTAATCAAAGAGAATGATCCTGGACCAGCTATGATTTGTGTTTTCTTCACATAAGAGAACATTGTCTTAGAGTATGATAATGCTGGGATACACAATGCCACTAATGTAATATATGGTGTACCTTATTATCTCCTACCCCCAGTAGTTTCCATCCCTACTTATTATGTGTTGAGGCAGATAGCACTGGTAATCTTGCTTCTCCATCTTGTGAGATCTTTGGTGTTCTCGATTACATGCCACTTGGTCAGTCCACTGAGATATTTTTCTCTTGGCTTCCTCTCTTCCTTTTTATACGTTACACTGTAGCTTCATACACAGAAACAATACTTAAACTATCTGTACAATGAAATGAAGCATACATATATATATTTTTTTAAATGGATAAATAATCCATTAAAAAAGTATGTGTGCTTCATTTCATGAAGCATATATATTTTTTTAAATGGATAAATAATCCATTAAAAAAGTATGTGTGCTTCATTTCATGAAGATAGAAAAGCTAAATCTAATTTCTGCACTGTTGAGTCTCAACTCTTTTGCTGCTGTTGACGTTTCTCATAGAGTTTTTTTGCCTCCAACTCAAAATTTGTCATTGTTCTTTTCTCCAAGTATGGCCCGACAACGGTAAGGTATATGGCGGGCACTGCTATCAGGGCTACAGTGAGTGTCACTGGCCGAAGACGGAATTTGAATGCCATTTAACAACTGTAAAAATGAAAGAATTCATTAAATGAAACTGGATAAATTGTAACAACAAAATGTAACTAACAACAGGCATACAAAAATGGACAAGTAAATGAAACGAGCACTGTATATTATGGGAAAAAAAACCTGAATATTTACACAAAAATGATCTAATTTACATGGGACTATGCCTGGTTTGGGGGAGGAAGAAGAAATCAAATTTATGTCAAATCATGAAAACAAAAGCAATAGAACACAAGCCACAGTCTTTGTCTCTGTGTGGGTGCACCTGTGTGTGGTGATTTTTTTTTAGTTCGTATTACATAATGCTCATAAGAATAATTTAACATCATCAGGTGCCACGCTGACACGTTGGCGATTATGCTTCTCCAGAGTACACGATCCTTCATGCAGGCCATTATCTCAGTGATCTCCTCTCACACCATCCCGTCAGACTGTCCAGTATCATCTTCCCTCTTATTTTTGCTGTTGTTATAATATTTTCAATGCCCCCTCTTCTCATTGTATGACCTATGAAAGTACATTGTCTCTCTCCTATTTTTCAGACAAGATTTTTTGTCTCTCCTGCTCTTTGTAAAAGTATTTCTTTGTGGATGATATATTACTAATTGTGCCAAATACAACATCAACTATAGGATATGCCTCTGTGGCAGTAAACAGAGAGTCAGAGATATTGACTTTTTGTGAACTTTAACTGCATTAGAAAGACTTATTGCATTTTTGGTGGATTCTGTTTCTTAGATATAACCATAGTCTGTCTTGTTGATGTTCAAAGTAAGGCCTTTCTGTTCACTTTCTTTGGCAACTTTATCTAACAGATTGTGCAGGTAATGAATAGACACGGATACAGATCAAACATTTATTGAAAGAAAACATGAATTGTGGAAGATGGAGATGAGGAAGGAAAACGAACTGCCAACATTGCAGGGTGATTTAACATACAAGAGCTTCCAGGGCACATAGTTGGCGCCATGGGGAAGAAAAGCCTGACAATAATAAGCAAGTAATAACAATTACTTACAATATAGTGAACTTTCAACACATCTTCCAAACATACAAATCTGTCCTGACAAGGACAACACTCAACATCTACATATCAGTACAAGGTAAAAGAACATTGTCCTAAAGGACATTATGCAGAGCTAAAACCATTACATTCTAAAACTGACTTGCAACTACTCCACCAGGAAAATGACTACTCAGTGAAACATTCTACACAAAATCAATCTCTAACAAAAGTTTTTTTACAAATTTACCTTGAACTTTCTCAAATTTATTTCACGTGATGTCTGTCCACTGACCTTGGGTAATAAAGTGTCAAAGTTAATCTTGAGTAAAAAAAAATTCCAAAGTTTAAATATTCTATTACTAAATATAACTAAACAGCTCACAATGTCTCATGACTGACTTTGAGTAAAACAAAAACATTCCAAGGCCTAAATTTTCTATACTAAATTTAGTCTGTCTAGATACAATTAAAAAAAAAAAAAAAATTTTCATGAAGTCAACATAACATAATTAGGCTTCTTCATTAGTTATTTTTGCTGACCAGGGAATTTGCAACATTCTTCAAATATCCTACAACTGTTCTTGTTGTTTGTTCATCAAATATTATTCCCACTCCTCATTTATGTTTCTCACTTCATGAAAATATTATTGTATATTTATCAAAGTTCCCTGCACTTGTCCATCTAACTTCACTCATTCCTAGTATGTTGATCTTCATCCTTTTCATTTCCCTCTTTACATTTTCTAATTTTTCAGCCTGGAATAAAGTTCTAACATTCCATGTTGCTATTTTGAACTTGTTAGTTCTGTTACCAGTAACTTGATGACAATCTGACCTCACCTGTGGCTCGTGAGCTGCTCTACAGGATGAGGCGGTTCCAGAGGAACATCCATTAACGTCGTTCATGGCAAATCTATTACTCTGACTAAACATAATTATTCTTGGGAGCTACAACAATGGTTTCCCATTGCCTTCTGTTAGTTTTTAAAATTTTAAATAAATTTTGGTTTTAATTTATTGTTCTGTTCATTAATCAAGAAGGAAAAATATACATTGAAGGAACAGTTGATGAAGTAAACCAATTTGCATACCTTGGCAGCTACATAGATCAGGATGGTGACATTAGGAAGGAAGTTAGAATTAGAATTGCAAAGGCAGCATTGTCCTTCAGAAATCTTGAGAACGTATGGAATTCAAAAGTTATAAGCACAAAAATCAAGTTAAGATTATTCAATTCAAATGTGATATCCACCCTCATTTATACATGTGAAAGCTGGAAATCAACTAAAGAAATAGACATGAAATTACTCTTTTGAAAACAAATGCCTAAAGAAAATACTTGGTATAAAGTGGAACAAATTCAAGAATAATGCAGAGATAAGACGGATGAGCAAAACAACAAGTTGTCTCATGGGTGATATGCAGGCCATATAATGAGAAGAAACAATCAGAATACCAAAACAAGCTATCAAGTGGAGCACAACAGGTCGAAGAAAAAGCGGTCGACTACATGAAATTCTAAAGAGGACATTGTTAAGAGAAGCCAGTTTAGTGGGCATAACATCCCTTGATGAAGTTGAAAGACTTGCCAAGAACAGTAAATATTGGCAAACTATGCGAGCCCTATATGATGTTTTATGGCATGGGAAGGATGTAAGATCTGTCGGTTCATGTACAGACTCTCTGCTAGCCTTTGGACTCCTTGTCCTACCTGCATGGCAGCGGGAGCGAGAAGTTTTAAGGCACCTCTTACCCACCTGGTATTCCCTTCACTGAGCATGAGGCACTTAAGAGTCAGAAAGCAAAAAAAAATGCAGAAAGATAAACAATAACATGAGATGAAAGCATCAAAATTCATGCACCATCTCTTTCCAGTCTTCCTCTTGATTTGTGCCCTGTTATTTGGCTGAAGGCTCTCGCAGCTGGCTGTGAGTGTGCTGTTCTCATTAAGTGGCTGAACCACTTGATTTTTGTGTATTTATATGTGTCATATGTCTCTATGTGATGTAGTTCCTACCATCTGTCTTATGGTGTCATTTCTTAGTTTGTTAAACCTGGTGACGTTTGCTGCTTTCCTAAGACATCTTATTTTGTATTTGGTTATTTTATAGTTGTTTTATAGTAAGTGCCCATGTCTGGGATTGGTAGCACAGGGTTGGTATGAATATGTTAGTAATTAGTTTTCTCTTAGTTTCAAGTGGGGTGTTGGGGTGTGTAAGCAGCGGGGATAGCTGGTATGCATTGGCTCTTTGTGTTATAACATCAATTTTTTTTTTTTTAATCAAGCTTCCCATCTTCTGTGAACATGCATCACACAAGAGGTGAAGGGAAGATATTACAGAAACCTATCCCTTGATACGAAGCAAATCGCTTACCCCTATCAAGATGTCTATATGTCACATCCAACACTAGAAGGTGTATGAGGAAGGAGACAAGACATGACAAGTTCATAACTTACCTCATGAAGATAAATAACACCCACTGTAGCAGATTTTCAAATACGTTTTAACTATTTAACATAAATCTTAAAGTCTTATTGTAGCATTTAACAACATTGTAGTTATGCATACAAATGTTTATATTTATGTGGTATATTTCAAAATCTAATTGAGGTTCTATTTCACACATATTTTAGGAATCTTATCTTATATCCTTCCCGTGCCGTTAAACATCACATAGAGCTCGCAAAATAGTTCGCCAATTTCTCCTGTCTTCGGTGACTCTTTCAACCTCATCAAGGGATTTTATGCCTGTTAATTTGGCCTCTCTTATGTCCTCTTCAGATTTTCACGCGGTCTGCCTCTTTTTCTTTGGCCTGTCATTTTAGGAATGCCAATGAAAAATAAACATCATTTTCTAAATGAATATAAATAATTATATTCAGTATTTTTTTATGCTTTCATAATGTCCTCTGTGATGAATTTCTTTTTTTTTTTCAAATTGTCGTTTAAAAATAGTTTTTAATATGTTGAGTTCTTGATATTATACGATTTTAAAAAAAATCTTCCATGAAAGAGTGGACTCAAAACTAGGCAGCTGATGTTGTGGTACTACCTTGTCATCCTTTCAAATATGCGAGAGCAAATGCTTCGGTAATTTCATCAGAACGAAGGTCGATCAATCAGAATTTAAACAAAAATAATAAGTGTTCAAGGACGGGGTACCCGAAACCATGAACACACCAAACTGAGAATGAAATCTTTGACAGTTTTTCATAGTCCAAAGAGGGACAGAAAACTAGATGTTTTTGTTTTTATTCATAATGACAGAACTGAAAATTATACATACACAAGAAAAGTCGATTGCCCAAAGAAACGCCACTACCACGTTTGCTGTTTTCGAGTTGGTTAACAATCACACTCCACTTGCCAGCAGACTTACTTAAAAAAAAAAAAATGACCTCTGAAAGCAAAAGCCGAAGCTAATTTTGCAACGGAATAAAAGTTTTCTTAATCTTGAATGAACTAATTATAGTGAAATGTTAGCATTTTTCAGCGAACTATTAAGTAAATGAATATTTAAGTAAATTCTGAAAAGAAAAAAAATGCTTGATTAATTGGAATATTATTTACACAGAATTTAAGAAACTAAATATTGTTTACAATGTTTTAACTTGTGTATCCATTTCAAAATTTTGAAATGACCATTGTTAGAAAATGGCGTTGTAGTAGCGATGGTTGGCTCGTTTCATGCCCTATGTTGCAGTTCCATATAACTTTGGAACGTTTCAAGTTCACGCATGACGCATTTTGATTGACGAGAATGGAATCAGGTAAATCGATTGAGTACATAGAAGCATAAACTTATTTGCTTGTTATCTTCTTTAACTGCTATCTAAAAGTTGTAAGTTTTTGACATGTTGAAGCTTGCTTTTAACCATGGAATATCGCGATACTTGTCATGTCAAATGGAACGTTTTACTTAAAACTTGAGAAAAAAAAGAGAGCAGGAGTGAATTCAGCTACAGAAATATAAGTTGTATTTTGGCGTAACATTATTTTAAAATGTTTAGTTTTTGCTTAAGTCCAATGTTGAGTGCCAGACCTTTGTTCAGTTTCCCAGAAACTTCAGATATTCAGGATAAGAATTTGTAGTCTTCTAGTTGGCCTACAGATGTGCATTTCACTCTAGCAGTTGGCACAAAAAACCTCCTAACCCCAGAAAACTTCTCAAACCATTCTTAGATAATATCACTGTGGCATCAGTAGATCCAGTAGGTTCTTACCAAAAACACAGATGAATGGCTTAGAACATATTATCCATATCATTTCATATACATTTCTTTGCATAATTATTTTTAAGCAGTGTGTTATATTAATATTTATATCTGACATTTTTTTTCCGTGTTTTACCATACTCAGTTTTTAATAGCAGTTTTTGTGTGGCTAATTTTTGCTTATTTGTGTACAAAATTCCGTAATATGTGTTATTGTGTTGACTCAACTTTGCTGATTTGTTAAGAGGTATTAGCTTAAAATTTGTTTGACACTTTTTTAGCAACATTTAATCAGGAAAAAAAAATTATTATCGATGCTTGTGAACAAAGCCAAGGAAGCAGGAATTCTTATTCTTGCATATTTACTGTGGGAATTTTAGATGAAAGAAACTTTTTCATCCTTCCTGTGCCGCTAAGAATCTCACATAGGGCTTGCATGGTAGTTTGCCAAGATTTCCTGTTTTTGACAAGCTTTTCAACCTCATCAAGGGATGTTATTCCCACTAAACTGGCCACTCTTTACAATGTCCGGATGTTATTCCCACTAAACTGGCCTCTCTTTACAATGTCCTGTTTCATGTGGTCAACCCCTTTTTCTTCAGCCTTTTGGTGTTCCACTTGATGGCTTGTTTTGGGATTCTCTGGTTGTTTCTTCTCAGCACATGACTGACATATGTCAGTCTTCTTTTTCTGATAACCCATGAGACAGGTTGTTGTTTGCTTATCTGTCTTATCTCTGTGTTGTTCTTGAATTTGCTCCACTTTATACCGAGTATTTTCCTGAGGAATTTGTTCTCAGGAATTAGGCAGACTTAATATATTTGTCAGTGCATCATTTTTAACAGTGTTGAAGTATCTGTAGGAATTTTAGATGAAAGAAACATTTTCATGGATGGCTAGTATTTTCAGTGTATTGTATTACACCTTGAAACTTGAAAAATGGCAAAGATGCAGTAATAAAGCTGAATGAGTAATGACCTATAGCTAACTACAGGCATTGACAAACTATAGCCTATTTAGAGCCTGTTCTACCTCCCCGTGGTATCCATGAAAACAGACATTAGTCTGGTCAAGAGAACAGAGATTGTAATCAAGGTGAACCTGATCCTAAAAATATGCTCAGCTGAAGTCAAATATGTCAGGCCACAAGGCGCATAATGCTGGCATAATGCTAACACAATGCCATTTTGAAGGCAAATGCAGAAAAAAAAAGCCTGGAAAAAAATTAGTTAATTAATTGAAAATACAAGTTGATCATCAGTAATAATGAAACCAATTCAGTGCTGCAGCAGTGGTGGCAGTAAATTCTGATTTTGTAATTGGCAGATTTAAGTGTGCACATAGATTTGAACAACTTCGAAGATGTGAAGTTTGAGAACAGTAAATATGTTCTCACAAGTCCAAGATCTTTGGAGGCCTGCTCAAAATTGAACGTGAAGGTAAGGCTCTTTTTTTAAATAAAAAGTTGTAAATTTCTTTAACTGGGATAGTTTAGATTTTCTATTTCATTAAGGACAAATGATGGCAAGATTTGAAACTATTATCATATGCTGTTCTCCACAGCTGAATATATTCAAGATCAAATATTGTTTGCAGTTTAACCCAGCCCCCACACACACACACACACACACATACACATGCACGTGTGCACACACACACAAGTGTATATAAGGGCGAATTTTTTAAAAAAGCATCAATTTTGTTGTTTGACAGAGTTGTATGGAACTTTTTTGGTTTCATTGAGGAAAAATATTGCTACCCCATATTGGTTCATTTCATCTCTGGCTGGAGGTAATGTACCCAGCATTTATCTACAGTAACTGTGTGCTGTAGAAAGCCATCTCCTTCAGCTTCAAAATGTCAGACATGCAAGAAATAAATAACTGCACTGTTCTTCTCTTGTGCTTTCTACCAAGGGAGTGCTGATCTTTAATCTGGTCTGCAGATGTCATATTTCCATAATGGCTGATGTACCTCTGTATACATACATCTAGAAAAGGATGACATAACATATCCATGCTACACTGTCTGTTTCTTGATGCAGATTTTTCAGAGCAGTATTAAAGTTACTTTTTGTCCTCATGTTTTTTTATGGTAATATAATTTTCACATGAAAGTTCAGTGGACTTGATTAAATTTAAACATATTTCTTTTTTACCCATCTCAAATTCTCTAGCCAGCAGAACTGCTATACAAACCTTTGTCAGAATTTCAAGAGGAACTGCTCCCTCAGGATATCCCACTGCGGACTATCTATGCTGTATTTGATGAAAGTGAACAGATTAGACAGCGTGAGTGATGGAGTCTGCCATTGAATATTTTTGTAATGGTTGAAAGTATTTGTGTTCTAAATTACAAGTTTTTCAGTAAAAAAGTTACAGTGATCATGTAACTAGAAGTTAGTGATAAATTACTGATTTAAAAAAAAAAGAAGAAAGAAAAGAAAAAAAAAAGGAAGCTTTTGGAGGTTGCTGGTTACTGTAACCAGTTCATATTATCAAAAACTAAGTAAAAACCACCCAGCAAAACTGATTGGTGGATAATTGGGCCAGTAGACTGATGATGCTCAATTTGCATGGAGGAGAATCAGCCAGTTCTGACTTTGATTCAGTATATGAAATAGATGGGAAAATAACGTAAGAGAAAGGACAGGACACAGCCTGGCTGAGTTCACCATCAAGGTGAGGGTTTGAGGGAACTGGAGATTCTTTACCGCCAACCTTCGTTCTGGAGAAGGCACATGATGTTGATGATGATGATATGAACATTTTATAAAAATTAAAACTAGTTGCAAACAAGGTGAGAAAAAAAAATTCACTTGAACATTTAATTGTCATTGATATTTGTAAAGTGGGTTTAGTTTTACATTAAAAAAAAAAAAAAAGGTATACGGTACCAGAATGTTAAATTGACAGAACTGGTATTTTGAGAAGTACTTCATGCAAGGTGAAAAAACAGGTACTGTTGTAATGGTTGAAGAAAATCTTATCACAGTCACTTATGTGGGGTTTTTTGGTGTGTGTTTTTCCTCTGATTGGAGACAAAACACACTCGTGACCTAGAGTCAGAAACAAAAAAACATGTGATGTTGTTTAGTGTACATTTTCTACAAAATGGTAGGAGAATATAAAATAATCACATTTCACACAACAGAAAATATTTGGTATTATAAAAAATTTGGAAGTGTTTTATGATATAAGTTTAGACACAGAAAGGTATGCTAATGTTTCTGGTTTTGGGATTTCAGTTCAAAAGTAGTGAAAGTTTCTCATTACATCTTTACTATTAGTTAGAATTTCTGAGCAAAACAAGTTTCAAAAGTGATCAATAATTGACAGTCTCTTATATTTAACTTGTTATAAGTCACATGGTCTGCTAATGTGTTGGCTGTAACATGTTGTGTTGGCTCTTACATATTTAACACAAGGGACGTAAGGTTTCTTGAATTCTTTTGTTGTAAAACCAGCCACAGTGAGTAGCCCACATTTTGGTGACAGATCATATTAGAGATGGATATCAGTTGTGATAAAATTCAATATTTTAATATAATCCATCATTTACTATTGCATTTTAAAAAGTATAATTCCATTCTACATTGAAAACGCCTTTGTTTTAGTTTGAATTTTGGTTATGTCATTTTGTTTTAGCTGGAAAATATGATCATTTTCTTTTTATCAGGATGATCTCACATGAATTGGTAAAAAGAAAATTGTATAAAATTATGTTACCTACTTAATCAGTTAGAGCAATACTTTGTGTTGTGTGGTTCATAAATTGAATTATCTGCAGAACTGTTGTGCTCTTATGCTTGTAATGATGGCAGATATAGGAAGCTGGAGTTTGTCAAACTTCAAGAGTATTTTTTTTTTCATTTACTTTTGAAGTATTTCCTTATATGTTGATAATATACTCTCAGTCATTCATTCATTCATTCATTTGCGTGTCCCTTGCGGAACTTTGCCTCCCTAACAGCACTCCTGTAGGCCTCTCGGTTGTGAGCAAGATGGCCTGCTGCTGATGCATCCATTTGCAGATTATCAACGATGTCTTGCAGCCTTCTTTGCCTTGGTCTTCCTCTCTTTCTCTTTCTCAGTCACAAGGACTAAATCTGTATATTAATGGTATAAGCTGATCATTATTAAAATTCTTGATAACTGTGATCCTTTGTTGGCAAACACAAACTAATGATATGATTTAAACTGCATAGATTTTTTTCCTTGGTAACTTATTTTTACTGTAATTAATGAAATGCTTTGCACAGAAAAATTGAAACTTTGTCGAGAGGAGAGAAGTCGAATTATTAATGCCAACAAACAAGAATGGTCCAAGCTGGCAAATCAGACTGACAAATCCAGTCTCCAGAAACATGGTAAGTTTATTTAAGGCAATTATGGGTTTTAGATTTGCAAAACCATTACCTGAGTGATGAAATATTACAGGCACCGTGGTTTTATTAAAGTTAACTGTAGCAAACACAAACCTCATCAGGTCTGTCCAAATGACAAACATGTAGTTTCATATTTCATGTTGTAAATTTACTTTACTAAAATGTCATTTAACATGAGCAGAATTTTCTTTTTCTAGTTGAAATTATATTTTAAATATTTAAATTGTTATTCTTTTGTGAAATATCTTAATATTTTTACCCAGAGTTGACTAGTATTTGTTGTTAGTATACAGTTAATCTGTTGTGTTAGTTAGAATGTTCAGATTTGAAGATGTTTTTGTAAATTCCATTTTTCTAGCACTCTGATTACATTCTAAATGTACAGTAAGAAAAACCATAAAATGAAAAAAAAATTTCCAAAGTGAGAAAACTGTATGTGTAGCAATATTAATAGTAAGAATGTGTTAATTCAGATGCTGAGTTGACAGGTAGGACTTTTAAAAAAGTTTCAAGTCAAACTCAACCAAAGTATAAAAGCAGCTCAGCAGGAAAAAATCTGCAGGGGTGAGTATCTTTAGTCAGTGTTTCACATATTTCTAAATATAATAACACTTCTTTTTTGTGGGGTGCTCCATACTGTCTAGACATTGAACATAATCTGAAGTAGATTCTGTAGTGGAGTGATCAGAGCAAGATAATGCAAAGTTGTCATTATCTAACTGGTTTGTGGAGGTAGCTATTTCTATATACTGTGAGAAGAGTTAAAAGCTAGTGAGAATAGAAAGACAGCAAGTATGAACACAGCCTAGCATGTTAATAACAACTCACAGCAGAAACACAGCAAATTGCCAACAGATTATGGATCACTGAGAAACATTACGTGAACATGTCAAGACCATATCATGACTCCTAGTAATGTTCCACTTGAACGTGTGATTGTAACACAGGGTGATCTTGATGTCCTACCTCGATTAAGGAAAATCATCTTTTAAAAACTATGCTACATAGAAACATGAACTTTGTGGCATTACGTAGAGCAGTTCTTAGAGTTTCAGCCAGGGGTAGTTGTGCAACAGGATGGTGCGTTGTCAGTCAAGGGTTTGGTTGTTCATCAGTTCTTGAGTGAAAACTTTTCAGACAGATAAATTGGGAGGGATGGTCCAACATCATGGCCACCACTTTCACTAGACATTTTACACCTCTTGACTTTATTTCATGGGGTTATGCTGAGGACATAATATTCAGTTCACTAGTTCCTGATATTGAAATTTTGAAGGCAAGGATAATGGATACATTAGTGATGGTGACTTAAAAGATGCTGGAGAACATGTGACACTAAACTGAATATCACTTAGATCTCCTTGGGGTGACAGACATAGCACATATTGAAGTGGATAAATCAATCAGTAATAAAATTCTTGATAACTGTGATCCTTTGTTGGCAAACATAAACTAATGATATGATTTAAACTGCATAGATTTTTTTCCTTGGTAACTTATTTTTACTGTAATTAATTAAATGCTTTGCACAGAAAAATTGAAACTTTGTCGAGAGGAGAGAAGTCGAATTATTAATGCCAACAAACAAGAATGGTCCAAGCTGGCAAATCAGACTGACAAATCCAGTCTCCAGAAACATGGTAAGTTTATTTAAGGCAATTATGGGTTTTAGATTTGCAAAACCATTACCTGAGTAATGAAATATTACAGGCACCGTGGTTTTATTAAAGTTAACTGTAGCAAACACAAACCTCATCAGGTCTGTCCAAATGACAAACATGTAGTTTCATATTTCATGTTGTAAATTTACTTTACTAAAATGTCATTTAACATGAGCAGAATTTTCTTTTTCTAGTTGAAATTATATTTTAAATATTTAAATTGTTATTCTTTTGTGAAATATCTTAATATTTTTACCCAGAGTTGACTAGTATTTGTTGTTAGTATACAGTTAATCTGTTGTGTTAGTTAGAATGTTCAGATTTGAAGATGTTTTTGTAAATTCCATTTTTCTAGCACTCTGATTACATTCTAAATGTACAGTAAGAAAAACCATAAAATGAAAAAAAAATTTCCAAAGTGAGAAAACTGTATGTGTAGCAATATTAATAGTAAGAATGTGTTAATTCAGATGCTGAGTTGACAGGTAGGACTTTTAAAAAAGTTTCAAGTCAAACTCAACCAAAGTATAAAAGCAGCTCAGCAGGAAAAAATCTGCAGGGGTGAGTATCTTTAGTCAGTGTTTCACATATTTCTAAATATAATAACACTTCTTTTTTGTGGGGTGCTCCATACTGTCTAGACATTGAACATAATCTGAAGTAGATTCTGTAGTGGAGTGATCAGAGCAAGATAATGCAAAGTTGTCATTATCTAACTGGTTTGTGGAGGTAGCTATTTCTATATACTGTGAGAAGAGTTAAAAGCTAGTGAGAATAGAAAGACAGCAAGTATGAACACAGCCTAGCATGTTAATAACAACTCACAGCAGAAACACAGCAAATTGCCAACAGATTATGGATCACTGAGAAACATTACGTGAACATGTCAAGACCATATCATGACTCCTAGTAATGTTCCACTTGAACGTGTGATTGTAACACAGGGTGATCTTGATGTCCTACCTCGATTAAGGAAAATCATCTTTTAAAAACTATGCTACATAGAAACATGAACTTTGTGGCATTACGTAGAGCAGTTCTTAGAGTTTCAGCCAGGGGTAGTTGTGCAACAGGATGGTGCGTTGTCAGTCAAGGGTTTGGTTGTTCATCAGTTCTTGAGTGAAAACTTTTCAGACAGATAAATTGGGAGGGATGGTCCAACATCATGGCCACCACTTTCACTAGACATTTTACACCTCTTGACTTTATTTCATGGGGTTATGCTGAGGACATAATATTCAGTTCACTAGTTCCTGATATTGAAATTTTGAAGGCAAGGATAATGGATACATTAGTGATGGTGACTTAAAAGATGCTGGAGAACATGTGACACTAAACTGAATATCACTTAGATCTCCTTGGGGTGACAGACATAGCACATATTGAAGTGGATAAATCAATCAGTAATAAAAACTTTTTGAATTGAGGTAAATATTTTGCAAGACAGTCTTCTCTAAATCATCATGACGTTTAATGTGTCATTAAAGAATATTCTATTGTCACATAGAGAAGACCGTCTTTGGAATGGTACATATTGGGAAAAAGAAAGAGAGGAAGACCAAGGCAAAGATGGCTGCAGGACATCGTTGATAATCTGCAAATGGATGCATCAGGAGCAGGACATCTTGCTTACAACTGAGAGGCCTACAGGGGAGCTGTTAGGGAGGCAAAGTTCCGCAAGGGACATGCAAATGACTGAATGACTGATTGTTGAAATGACATGTCTACACCTAGCAATTTTTGTATATTCATTCATTCATTCATTTTTGTGTCCCTTGCGGAACTTTGCCTCCCTAACAGCACTCCTGTAGGCCTCTCGGTTGTGAGCAAGATGGCCTGCAGCTGATGCATCCATTTGCAGATTATCAACGATGTCTTGCAGCCTTCTTTGCCTTGGTCTTCCTCTCTTTCTCTTTCTCAGTCACAAGGACTAAATCTGTATATTAATGGTATAAGCTGATCATTATTAAAATTCTTGATAACTGTGATCCTTTGTTGGCAAACATAAACTAATGATATGATTTAAACTGCATAGATTTTTTTCCTTGGTAACTTATTTTTACTGTAATTAATTAAATGCTTTGCACAGAAAAATTGAAACTTTGTCGAGAGGAGAGAAGTCGAATTATTAATGCCAACAAACAAGAATGGTCCAAGCTGGCAAATCAGACTGACAAATCCAGTCTCCAGAAACATGGTAAGTTTATTTAAGGCAATTATGGGTTTTAGATTTGCAAAACCATTACCTGAGTAATGAAATATTACAGGCACCGTGGTTTTATTAAAGTTAACTGTAGCAAACACAAACCTCATCAGGTCTGTCCAAATGACAAACATGTAGTTTCATATTTCATGTTGTAAATTTACTTTACTAAAATGTCATTTAACATGAGCAGAATTTTCTTTTTCTAGTTGAAATTATATTTTAAATATTTAAATTGTTATTCTTTTGTGAAATATCTTAATATTTTTACCCAGAGTTGACTAGTATTTGTTGTTAGTATACAGTTAATCTGTTGTGTTAGTTAGAATGTTCAGATTTGAAGATGTTTTTGTAAATTCCATTTTTCTAGCACTCTGATTACATTCTAAATGTACAGTAAGAAAAACCATAAAATGAAAAAAAAATTTCCAAAGTGAGAAAACTGTATGTGTAGCAATATTAATAGTAAGAATGTGTTAATTCAGATGCTGAGTTGACAGGTAGGACTTTTAAAAAAGTTTCAAGTCAAACTCAGCCAAAGTATAAAAGCAGCTCAGCAGGAAAAAATCTGCAGGGGTGAGTATCTTTAGTCAGTGTTTCACATATTTCTAAATATAATAACACTTCTTTTTTGTGGGGTGCTCCATACTGTCTAGACATTGAACATAATCTGAAGTAGATTCTGTAGTGGAGTGATCAGAGCAAGATAATGCAAAGTTGTCATTATCTAACTGGTTTGTGGAGGTAGCTATTTCTATATACTGTGAGAAGAGTTAAAAGCTAGTGAGAATAGAAAGACAGCAAGTATGAACACAGCCTAGCATGTTAATAACAACTCACAGCAGAAACACAGCAAATTGCCAACAGATTATGGATCACTGAGAAACATTACGTGAACATGTCAAGACCATATCATGACTCCTAGTAATGTTCCACTTGAACATGTGATTGTAACACAGGGTGATCTTGATGTCCTACCTCGATTAAGGAAAATCATCTTTTAAAAACTATGCTAGATAGAAACATGAACTTTGTGGCATTACGTAGAGCAGTTCTTAGAGTTTCAGCCAGGGGTAGTTGTGCAACAGGATGGTGCGTTGTCAGTCAAGGGTTTGGTTGTTCATCAGTTCTTGAGTGAAAACATTTCAGACAGATAAATTGGGAGGGATGGTCCAACATCATGGCCACCACTTTCACTAGACATTTTACACCTCTAGACTTTATTTCATGGGGGTATGCTGAGGACATAATGTTCAGTTCACCAGTTCCTAATATTGAAATTTTGAAGGCAAGGATAATGGATGCATTAGTGATGGTGACTTAAAAGATTCTGGAGAACATGTGACACAAACTTGAATATCACTTAGATCTCCTTGGAGTGACAAACATAGCACATATTGAAGTGGAGAAATCAGTCAGTAATAACAACTTTTTGAAATGAGGTAAATATTTTGCAAGACAGTCTTCTCTAAATCATCATGACGTTTAATGTGTCATTAAAGAATATTCTGTTGTCACATAGAGAAGACCGTCTTTGGAATGGTACATATTGGGAAAAAGAAAGAGAGGAAGACCAAGGCGAAGATGGCTGCAGGACATCGTTGATATTCTGCAAATGGATGCATCAGGAGCAGGACATCTTGCTTACAACCGAGAGGCCTACAGGAGAGCTGTTAGGGAGGCAAAGTTCTGCAAGGGACATGCAAATGACTGAATGACTGATTTTTGAAATGACATGTCTATACCTAGCAGTTTTTGTGTAATAAATGTTTAAAATCAAAGAAAGAGTTTAGGATCACCCTACATGGCTAGTGAGGCAGGGATTCACATGTTCGTCCTTGTGGTGGTGAAGCTTGTTTAGAAGTCAGCTTCCATGGATACTCCAAGATTTCTTGAAGGTTGAAGATTCTTCATTCTTTACCATCCAGAATTCCACTCCTGTTGCAAGATCTTCATAGACTGACAAAGTCCAGAGTTTCAGTTTTGCATTGATAGAAACTTGCAACAACGGCAAGGAAATAATAAGTGACCACCTGCAAAAAAAATCAAATAATTGCATCTATAAGCAACTATAATAATTTTTTTTTAAAAATTTTGATTTTGGTTAGCACTTTAAATACATCTTTAATTAGGTAAAAAGGTCAAGGTAAAATTCCCATTTCCATGCCATTAAGACATACTGGGGAAAACGGTGTTAGGCCTGTATTTTCCATGACCTTTGGTATATGAAAGTGTGATGTGGTCAGTATCACGCCTGGCCGCTTTACCTTCCCAGATTTCTCAGGTACCCATGTTTAGAGGCTGGGTGAACCCTGGGGCCTTTTTGGTGTATATCAGAAAAAAATCCCAATGCTGGAACTGAACCCGGTACCACCTGATTAGTCAACTGAATGCCTAACCACTCAGCTAACCAGGCTGCCATCTTTAATTAGACTTTTACAACAAAAATTTCATATGCTTCAATTTTCATATTGTTGTTGAAAGCAAATCTCCAGTTACATATTTTTGAATTAGGTATTGGTTTTTTTTTTTTTTTTTACAAAACTCCTTAAGATTAAATTTGAAAAGTGGCAGTGAATGAATGTAAAAACATCTAGAGATAAACATTTGTTTGAAAATTGAGTGTGAAAATATCTGCAGATAAAAAATTTGTTTGAAAATTGAGTGTGAAAATATCTGCAGATAAAAATTTTGTTTGAAAATTGAGTGTGAAAATATCTGCAGATAAAAAATTTGTTTGAAAATTGAGTTTGAAAATATCTGCAGATAAAAAATTTGTTTGAAAATTGAGTGTGAAAGTATCTGCAGATAAAAAATTTGAAAATTGTTTTGTAGGCCTGTGGACAATGAGAGCCTGAAACTACACAGGGAACTTCTGTCAAAGAAGGATAGAAATGTGACACACAACAGGCCAGGCTTAAGGTCAGGATACATAAGAACATGCAACATCTCTCTCTCTTCATAGTTTGTACATGTAATCTAACATGAACTGTGTGAGTGTGTGAAAACACAGTTACAGTGAAAATGATGAAAGTGAGTTCTCTGTACTAATAACACAATGATTGTAATGAGCTTCAGATAGCTCTGAACAGCTATGTGATATTCATCCTTTTCAGACAACATCAACAAACTTTAGAGAAGGGGTTGGAGAACAGATAAAATCAGCAGAGTAAAATGTAAAATTTAACATATAATGACTTATTGTGATAATTCATTCAAGTGTTAAAAAATCCATTTGAATTCTTACTATCTGGAAAATGTAAAATGTCTCATGTGAAATGAAACATATCTGAAAATGCATATGTCTTTTATGATTGCATTTTAAAGGAAAAATTAAAGTTTTGTATAAAATCTGATACATTTGAATATGTAAATGTAATTTTTAAAAAGATTTAAGTTTCAAGTGGTTGAATGGTTAGTATGTTTGCCTCTGTTTGTGAGTTCCAGGTTCAGATGGCTGGGGACTTTTTCATGTGCTTGTGGTTCCATTAGTAGCGTCTTCTCATTCATTATGAGATGTTTCACCTTTGAAAAAAAGGAGCCATTTTCCTTCAACCAGGGCACAATAGAGCAGTGTACATGTAGCTGTCAGTGTATTAAGGGAAGGACTGTATTCCCGTAAAAATCTGTCTTATATATAGCGTATTGTGCTTCAGCTGAGGTAACAGTTTGTAAATGAGAAGATAGCAGAAGCTCATGGAATGATCAGTAAAGTTGTCTGCTAGTTCATATATAACTGAAAACAAGTAAATTTGCTTGGCTTTAGAATATCAAGGCCATAATTTACATCTGGAAATATGGCTACTTTGAAAGAGGTGGAACAGATGAAATAACAGAAACCTGATAGCAAAATTGAATGTACCTTCTTGATGCTGAAACATACAGAGCTTATATGGAGGAATGGTTTGTGTATATTTCATTCAAAGAAAACTTTTTTGTTTGTCTTGCTTACTGAAGTTTTTAGATCATGTAACATGCCACCTTGGGGAATGAAGACATCTTATTTGTCAGTTAGGGACCCGTAGCTGACTTGCTAAGGTTGGTGAACCATAGCTAACCAACACCCTGCCCCACCTCTCCATTGTTGTCCCCAGTAACAGGCCTGGCCTGGCCAATGGGGGAGTGAGCGGAGTCTGCTAAAGAAGTATTACACACTTTTTGTGGCTGCTCTCAGGGACTGAAAAGATAGCTGCCATAACCCACTCCCAGGTTGACTCTGTGCCTCACATCTCAACTGCATCAGCTGCAAAGAACACTAACTCGTGGTTCCAGGAAGATTGAAGAAGAAGAAGAAGATCATGCTACCATAATTTTGTAGCAGAGAGGCTTGTCACTGACTTTTGCTGATGTATGGCATTGACTTTGAGGCTTGAATATAAGAGCAGAGTTTAAGTTTCCAGGGTGGGAAGAATGGTGTCAACCTGTTATTTTAATTTAATTCTCAGAGCAAGACCACAGTCAGCTGATGGAAGAAAAGTACAGAGATGCAGTTCATCTGTTGCCCTTGGTCCAAAGGTCAGATTTAGATGTGGATCTGCACCAAATGTCTCATATAAGTTGTTGCCCAGGGTAATTATCTTTCATGTTAGAAATCATTAAACTCCCAGAATTAGTTGACATCTGAAATGTATCTCACAGAAGTATGTGGTGCCAGTTTGTTTTAATTTTAGTTGTGAAGGTAGCCTCACTTCGGATGTGAAGTTTGGGGATTCCTCCTATTCTGATAGATTGCTTTATGCACTTTTTGTGTGTAATTATTTTATCAGTTATTTTATTAGTTATAAAAGTGCAAATTTCTAGCTTTTGACAGCTGTTGTCCCAGGGAAGACATACAGACATAAGGAAAACACTGCAATAGATTCTTCAATTTTTGTAACATGGTTCACTACCATGGTTGGTCTTTATTTCACTGACCAGACTGCAGAGCCACAAGGGCCTGGTATTTGGAACATCATAAGGAGGTAGGGTAGTGTCATGACAGTTACTGCTTTCTGGATTGGATACAAGTGTCAGCTGACATAGTATCTTCACTCTCTCTTTTGTTAATTTATCCGTCCATATTACCATTTCATACACATTCACACACAGAGAAAGATAATATTGAACTTTGGAACTTCCTTCCAGAAAGGTCTTCTGTTTATACCATGAAGAGATAAAAAAAATAATTAAAAGCTGAATTTTAAGCATACATATAGAACTTCCAATGATTTATGACTGACTGATTTAGCAATTTTTTTCTTTAATGCTGCAATATTAAATCTTCAGTTGTATCAAAATATTATTCACAGTTTCCTGTTTTCAAAATATATAAACAGATTTGAGTGGTCTAGGTTGGTTGATGTTTGTTATAGTTAATTTTTCCCGTAAAAAATTTGTCCAATCATCATTTAAGAAAATAATTGTAGATTTCATGAATTTATCTTCTGTTTTCTCTCATTTTTTTCAATTATTTTTTGTAAGTAGGGATTTGTTTAGAGAGTGATCTTAATTTGCTGGTAATGATAGTGTTTTTTCACTATTTTCAGTTATATATATAAAAAAAATTGTTTTTGTCATGTTTCGATTCCCAGACACTATAAATAAATCAGCAAGTAATTTTTGTGAAAAAAGTTTTTTTTTCCTCAGGATTTCTTTATTATTTGAATGTCACAGTTGTTGATAGTCCAGAAAGTATTTAAAATAAGTCCACCTAATTTGCTCCTTTAGGATGAAAAGATACTAAAATTAATGCAAGAGCGCAGAGAAAGTGAACGCAGGAGCCTTGAACTGAGTGAACATGCACATAGGCTTTGGGAAGATCACAGAAAAAGAGAAGAGGTATTGAGATTCATTGCTGAGAACAAGAGAAGAGAACGGCTAGCTGAAGACAAGAGAATTAGAGATATGCATAGAGTAAGCCCACTTTCCTTGTCTTGTCCAAATGGGTTCCAGATTTTGATTTCATTAGCTTCATAAGGCCAAATTCAGAGTGATATATGTACAGTTTTTTTTTTAAGGCTTTTTGTTTTAGTAGATGGCCTAGAAGCAAGAGAGGAGCCTTTGGATGTATTTTTTAAACACATGTTGACTCTTTTGGTTAGTTTGTGAAGACAGAAAAAGATTCATATGTTTGGAAATCAAGTGTTGTAGGTTATGCCAGAAAATGGGGAGAAAAATACCTGTCATAGGATGAACCCTGTGATGAGATATGGACCTTCCATGATAAGATGTGAACCTTCCATGATAAGATGTGGACCCTCCATGATAAGATGTGAACCCTCCATGATAAGATGTGAACCTTCCATGATAAGATGTGAACCTTCCATGATAAGATGTGGACCCTTCATGATAAGATGTGACCCTTCCATGGTGAGATGTGAACCTGGGTGAAGGTGCTGTCCGATTTGGTGTTCAGTGACCTGTAGCTTTAGTGTTAAAGAATCAGAGTCAGCTAAGACCCTGTCCCCACCTCTCCATTGATACTGTCAGAAATAGGCCCACCTTGGCTAATGGGGCAGGGGTCACTATAGTCCCCATGGAATTAGCTAAATAAGTAATATACCCCCTTTGCTATGTAGCTCCTCTCAGATACTGAGAAATTAGCTGCTGAAACCTGGTTCTAATATGACAGGGTGCTGTTACTCAACACCTTCACCACATCAGCTGTGATGAACATTGTGCTGACAATACCAGGCAACATCAGCGGACGTGAACCAGAAAATTTCATTCAGTAGGTGGTGCCATACCTCTTAGCTGCAAACGTCCCTTAATGGTCTGTATGAAATGAGGTTCTTGGCTTTAATACATGATTTTATATAAGGAAATAAATTGACAACAATTATTGAGGAAAGACGATGGCGATGGTTGGGACATGTGTTCCGAATGACTGACAACTCACTACCAAAAATAGCACTAATATGGACACCACAGGGGAACAGAAGTAAGGGTAGACCAAAAGAGACATGGAGAAGAGCAACAGAAAGGATGTTGAGCAATAGAGGGCTCACCTGGGCAAGAGCAGAAAAAAAGGCGAAGGACAGGCATTTGTGGAAAACCCTTGCGGAAGTCCCATGTGCCCTGGGCACTTAAGTTTCAGAGAGAGAGAGAGATATTGAAAGTTCAAGCACAGAGATACTCTCACTGACACTTGTTTTGATTACAAAATAAAATCTTTTTTCAGGAATCATCATCATCATCATGTGCCTTGCCGACTGGCATTGGCTGTTATGCTTTTCCAGAGTACCCGGTCCTTCATGCAGGCCATCATTTCAGTTGGTGATCTCCTCTCACACCATCCCGTCAGACTGTCCAGTATCATTTCTCTTGGTCTTCCTCTTGATCTTCTTCCTTCTATTTTTCCTGTTGTTATAATATTTTCAATGCCCCCTCTTTTCATTGCATGTCCTATGAAAGTACATTGTCTCTCTCTTATCTTTTTCATGAAGCCTTTCATTATTTGTACTAATTTTGAATAAAAATGATCTAATATTTGTAGTATTTTCAACCAAAATCTCCATCACTTAAAAAAAAAAAACTGATTCAGTTATCACTCTTATTATTTACATCATTGTATTGAAATCTGATTTTCTTTGAATTCCCAAAAAAAATTCAGTACGTGGCTGGTCTTTTTTGATTCCTTTTTGTAATGTACGAGAAAATGTTTCCTATTGTTTTTGGAATCCAGTAGTTTATACTTTGTACTACTTTTCTTATATTTGTAAACAAAGGATGTTGAAGTGCTAGACTTACTTTGCAAATAAAAATGAAGCATCTTGTCTCCATACCAGGCTGAGGCTACAAAAAGAAGAGCCAAGAAGGAGGAGAAAGAGAGAGAAGTACAGAGGCTTAGCATTCATGACTCGGAGCAGCAGGCAGAAGAACTTTTAAAAGACAAGCTACGGATTAGGGTATTTATCGTTGTGGCAGCTTTGAAGAAAATATCATGTGCTCGTATCTTCATATGTGATATTCTCATATTCAACTTTATTCTGATTGTAGGTAGAAAGTCTGTTGCAGAAAAAAAAAAGGGTAAACAATGAAGGAATTATCTTGAATTTATAGGATTTTGTCACAACTCAGAAATATGTGATAATTATTTAAGCACATTTGTAGAAAGTTTATTTTTAAAAATGTCTAGTGGATGCTGTGATGCATTCTTTAGAAGACATTTATTAAGTGAACAAAAGGCAAAAAAATGTACAAAGCAGTCACTATTGTTGGTTATAATTATAAGTGATCCAAGGTATTCAAAACTGCTAACACAGGTACCAGACTGAATTTCCCACAGCAGTCCCAAATCTTGGACACTTAACAAAACAGCTGAGAAACACATAAATGCCTTTGAATGTAAATGCTACAGAAGAGTTCTTCAAATATCGTGGACACAAAAAAGAACAAATATATCCATACTACAAGAACTTAATATTGAAGAAGTCTGGCTAGTAAAGAGGATTAAAGAGAGAAAACTTAAATATTTTGGACACATTAAACGTCATGATAATCTAGAGAAGACCGTCTTGGAAGGGTAAATAATAGGAAAAAGAAGGAGAGGAAGACCAAGGCGAAGATGGCTGCAGGACATCGTTGATGATCTGCAAATGGATGCATCAGCAGCAGGCCATCTTGCTCACAACCGAGAGGCCTACAGGGGTGCTGTTTGGAAGGCAAAGTTCCGCAAGGAACATGCAAATGAATGAATGAATGAGTCAGTCCCAAGATAAGAAATAGTTTCCTCATCAAGTCATAGTAGGAAGATTAACATCTACAGAGCTGTGCTTTCTGTGTTTGATCAGGCCAATGTGATGAAGAAAACTGACACTGTTCATAACATAGCAATTTGTCTGTAGATTGCATCTTAATTTTTTGTTAATTTAATGACTGACCAAGGCAGCGTTGTCCACATTTCATGTCAATGTCATCATCATTTCCGTCTATGCTTCGTGGTTTCTGAATAGTAGCAGTTAATGAAGATAGTGCAGACTGTATCATTTTATAGTTTCTCTCTTTTTCTGTTAAATTATTATAGAGTAGAAAACAGCCCAAAATGAGAAAAAAAAAAGGATGACCTCAAAGAGTAGACAGAGAAAGACATAATGGAACTTAACAAAAGGATAAGTACAAGTGAGGAGAACTGGTAAACTATTGATCAAAACATGCTTGCATGATTAACTATGAGTGCATCATGTTCATTATGAAAGACCAAGAGGTAATTGGAACTGTTGATTACTTGCCCCTATGTACTAAATATGTAATGTGTTACATGTTTATATTTCTTACCTGATAGCTGTATCCCCATTTAGTCCAGCATAAGTGAATAATTGAGTTCATTTCTCTGTTTCCTCCATATAACCAATAAATTTTTATTACACTATTTCAGGAAATGAAAATCACAGACAGAATTAGAATGGAGGATGCAAAGAAAGAAATTCAGGTATCATCTCTAAGATCGGTCATCTTATTTTCTTGTCATATTCCAGTATCACTCATCTTCTTTTCTCATCACATTCTAGTATCAGTCATCTTATTTTCTTGTCACATCCCAGTATCACATATTATTTTCTTGTCACATTCCAGTATCAGTCATCTTATTTTCTTGTCACATTTCAGTATCAGTCATCTTTCTTTCTTGTCACATACCAGCATACTCAGACATTCTCCATTCATCCCAGACTTGGATGTATTTCATTGTCTTCCTGTGATCTTTTCCCCACTAAGTATTGTTATATACACCATGAATACTGTAGGAAAAATTAGTAGATAAAATGGTAAAGAAGATGATTTTTTTTTGTTAACAAAGTTAAAATCAAGTAATTTTACATGTAGATAATGTTTTGAGACTTGTCCTGTTTATGTGAAGTCTCATTTTCTGGGAGATAAAAATTCCAGGTTTCAATTTTTTTGTTGTTTTATGTTCTCCAACTGTAACATACAGTATGTGAGGTTCTGTATTCATTGAAGAAAAATTAACTTACCGTGAAGCCATTCTTTTGTTTCTTTTTTTTTTTTCAAACATAAACCAGCAACCTTATCTCAGTATGGCTCTCTCATGATGTGGCCAGTTTCACATTGTAGCATTAAAAACTAATATTTGTCCACATTTTAAAAAACTTGCTTTTGTCAGCGTTGAATAGATTTTTTTGAGCGACTTTTATTGTGAAGGGTGCCTAAGAGAGTGTTGGTGGTAGTTAGTGTGTTTATCTCACACTTGGAAGACTGGTGGTTCAAGTCTGGCCAGAGGCTCCCCAGTCATCTAACAGGTAGAAGAAGCAGAGGCTCCCCAGTCACCTAACAGATAGAAGAAGCAGAGAGTCCCCAGTCACCTAACAGGTAGAAGAAGCAGAGAGTCCCCAGTCACCTAACAGGTAGAAGAAGCAGAGAGTCCCCAGTCACCTAACAGGTAGAAGAAGCAGAGAGTCCCCAGTCACCTAACAGGTAGAAGAAGCAGAGAGTCCCCAGTCACCTAACAGGTAGAAGAAGCAGAGAGTCCCCAGTCACCTAACAGGTAGAAGAAATAGTTTCCTCATCAAGTCATAGTAGGAAGATTAACATCTACAGAGCTGTGCTTTCTGTGTTTGATCAGGCCAATGTGATGAAGAAAACTGACACTGTTCATAACATAGCAATTTGTCTGTAGATTGCATCTTAATTTTTTGTTAATTTAATGACTGACCAAGGCAGCGTTGTCCACATTTCATGTCAATGTCATCATCATTTCCGTCTATGCTTCGTGGTTTCTGAATAGTAGCAGTTAATGAAGATAGTGCAGACTGTATCATTTTATAGTTTCTCTCTTTTTCTGTTAAATTATTATAGAGTAGAAAACAGCCCAAAATGAGAAAAAAAAAAGGATGACCTCAAAGAGTAGACAGAGAAAGACATAATGGAACTTAACAAAAGGATAAGTACAAGTGAGGAGAACTGGTAAACTATTGATCAAAACATGCTTGCATGATTAACTATGAGTGCATCATGTTCATTATGAAAGACCAAGAGGTAATTGGAACTGTTGATTACTTGCCCCTATGTACTAAATATGTAATGTGTTACATGTTTATATTTCTTACCTGATAGCTGTATCCCCATTTAGTCCAGCATAAGTGAATAATTGAGTTCATTTCTCTGTTTCCTCCATATAACCAATAAATTTTTATTACACTATTTCAGGAAATGAAAATCACAGACAGAATTAGAATGGAGGATGCAAAGAAAGAAATTCAGGTATCATCTCTAAGATCGGTCATCTTATTTTCTTGTCATATTCCAGTATCACTCATCTTCTTTTCTCATCACATTCTAGTATCAGTCATCTTATTTTCTTGTCACATCCCAGTATCACATATTATTTTCTTGTCACATTCCAGTATCAGTCATCTTATTTTCTTGTCACATTTCAGTATCAGTCATCTTTCTTTCTTGTCACATACCAGCATACTCAGACATTCTCCATTCATCCCAGACTTGGATGTATTTCATTGTCTTCCTGTGATCTTTTCCCCACTAAGTATTGTTATATACACCATGAATACTGTAGGAAAAATTAGTAGATAAAATGGTAAAGAAGATGATTTTTTTTTGTTAACAAAGTTAAAATCAAGTAATTTTACATGTAGATAATGTTTTGAGACTTGTCCTGTTTATGTGAAGTCTCATTTTCTGGGAGATAAAAATTCCAGGTTTCAATTTTTTTGTTGTTTTATGTTCTCCAACTGTAACATACAGTATGTGAGGTTCTGTATTCATTGAGGAAAAATTAACTTACCGTGAAGCCATTCTTTTGTTTCTTTTTTTTTTCAAACGTAAACCAGCAACCTTATATCAGTATGGCTCTCTCATGATGTGGCCAGTTTCACATTGTAGCATTAAAAACTAATATTTGTCCACATTTTAAAAAACTTGCTTTTGTCAGCGTTGAATGGATTTTTTTGAGCGACTTTTATTGTGAAGGGTGCCTAAGAGAGTGTTGGTGGTAGTTAGTGTGTTTATCTCACACTTGGAAGACTGGTGGTTCAAGTCTGGCCAGAGGCTCCCCAGTCATCTAACAGGTAGAAGAAGCAGAGGCTCCCCAGTCATCTAACAGGTAGAAGAAGCAGAGGCTCCCCAGTCATCTAACAGGTAGAAGAAGCAGAAGCTCCCCAGTCATCTAACAGAAGCTCCCCAGTCATCTAACAGGTAGAAGAAGCAGAGGCTCCCCAGTCACCTAACAGAAGCTCCCCAGTCATCTAACAGATAGAAGAAGCAGAGGCTCCCCAGTCACCTAACAGAAGCTCCCCAGTCACCTAACAGAAGCTCCCCAGTCACCTAACAGAAGCTCCCCAGTCACCTAACAGAAGCTCCCCAGTCATCTAACAGAAGCTCCCCAGTCACCTAACAGAAGCTCCCCAGTCATCTAACAGAAGCTCCCCAGTCATCTAACAGAAGCTCCCCAGTCATCTAACAGAAGCTCCCCAGTCACCTAACAGAAGCTCCCCAGTCATCTAACAGAAGCTCCCCAGTCATCTAACAGAGGCTCCCCAGTCACCTAACAGAGGCTCCCCAGTCACCTAACAGAGGCTCCCCAGTCACCTAACAGAGGCTCCCCAGTCACCTAACAGAGGCTCCCCAGTCACTTAACAGAGGCTCCCCAGTCACCTAACAGATGGAAGAAACAGAGAGTCTCCAGTCACCTAACAGATGGAAGAAGCAGAGTCTCTCCAGTCACCTAACAGATGGAAGAAGCAGAGAGTCTCTCCAGTCACCTAACAGATGGAAGAAGCAGAGTCTCTCCAGTCACCTAACAGATGGAAGAAACAGAGTCTCTCCAGTCACCTAACAGATGGAAGAAACAGAGAGTCTCCAGTCACCTAACAGATGGAAGAAGCAGAGTCTCTCCAGTCACCTAACAGATGGAAGAAACAGAGAGTCTCCAGTCACCTAACAGATGGAAGAAACAGAGAGTCTCCAGTCATCTAACAGATGAAAGAAGCAGAAACTCCCCAGTCATCTAACAGATGGAAGAAGCAGAAACTCCCCAGTCATCTAACAGATGGAAGAAGCGGAGTATATCATCTTCTAGCGTGCTGTTGGGTTTGGAAAACATGGACACTTACAGCATGGCCATGAGTACATCTTTGGCATGACAGGAGTATGTTTATATTGTGAAACCAGTAAAATCTGATCAGAAAAATGATGATGAAAATGTATTTTATGAATCTGAGCCATATTGTCCCTGAAATTACACCTATACATTGCCATATGCTCATTTGTACCAGTTTTTGAATGTTAATTATATCAATTTGTGTTATGTATTTGTTACCAGGAGACAAACCTTAAAGCCAAAGAGAAAGAGAATGAGGAGGCCAGACAGCTGTTACTGGTTAAACAAATCCATAACCTGGATTCTGCTACAGAGAAGAAAGAAATGAAAATACATCAAGAAAGTTTGGTCAGTCTAAATATAATGTTCATGTCAATCATATGTTTGGCATCTTCAGGTAGATGGTATAGGGATTCAGCTAAATGCTTTTTTTTATGAGGAATATCAGACTTTTATTTCCAAATAATTCAATGAGCATATGATATCTTTGAAGTAATAGATGTTGTGAAATATAATGTACAAGGTGTGTCCAGTAACTAATGAGACTGATTCCATAAAATTCGATTTGTTCAAAATATAAAATTCCTTGAAATAACATTCTTGAGTATCAGTACACATTGCCAGCGGTTCTGCCACGCATCATAGTTTGCCTGGAAGTCTTAGACAGGAGTCTTCTTCAAAGTACTTGTCACAGCAGCTTGCACATCATTAACAGTCCCAAAATGGTGGCCTTTCCAGCTTGATTTGAGCCAGGGAAACAAAAAAAAGTCAGCTGGGGCCAAGTCAAGGCTGTAGGAAGGTTGGCACAACATTGCCAAGGTTTGTTTCGCCAGAAACTCTCTCATGCTCTCTTGAGATGCATGGCGTAGCACATTGTTGTGGTGAAGAACCCAGGTGTTGTGATCTCCAAGTGGATGCGCGCAGCTCTGTTCTTCAACCATTTAAGCACTTCCACGTAAAATGCTGCGTTGACCATTTGTCCGAGTGGTACGAACTCCTTATGGACAAAACCTTTAGAGTAAAAAAAGACAATGAACATCAATTTCATCTTCAATTTCCACATTAAATGGGCGCCTGTGTGTTGTTCATCCTCGATGCTCTCTCTTCCTTCACTGAACTTCCTGTGCCACCGAAACACTTGTGCTTTCGATAAAGCATCCTTCCTGTAGTCTTTCTGCATCATAGCAAGTGTCATGGTTGTGGATTTTTCAAGTTTAACACAAAACTTTATCGCTGCTGAACACTCCTGCATTTTGACCGTTATGTGATGTTTAAACAGTTGTCCACTTCGCAAACAATCCACACTCTGTAAAAGCTCAGAGCCAAATGATAAGATATTGACCTGTTACCTAACATTCCCCACTAACCTTCAAGCCCGGAGAATCTGTCTGTCCGTTCCCCACGCCCCTGCTGATTGGGTGAATAAAATGTCTCATTACTTACTGGACACATCTTGTATGTGCAGCAAATACAGCATTAGATTCACACTTGAATCTATTGATTTCATACTCATTCTTGAACTGTACCGCTTCTGTAAAACAATTTCACTCTGCTCAGTTTTTGTTTGGTGTTCTTTTTTAAATTATATTTTGTTATTTTATATTTTACTGTATTGAACTGATAAATATTGCTTCATTTTATATAATGTTGTATAGAGTTAAGTAAAGCAGGTGCAGAAATTCAAATACCTTGGAGCAGTAATAACTTCAGATGGGAAATGCAGAACAGAAATTAGGAACAGAATAGGTCAAGCAAAGACTGCATTTCAGAGAATGAGAAACATATTAACTAACACATCTTTATCAATGAATGTTAGAAAACGAGTCCTAAAATGCTATATTGAACCTATCTTGTTATATGGAAGTGAATCATGGACAATAGGCAAGTCTGCACAAAAATCATTGGAAGCAGCAGAAATGTGGTTTATTAGAAGAATGTTGCGAATCCCCTGGACAGCAAAAATAACTAATGAAGAATGTATGAGAAGAGCTGGAGAGACAAAACACCTTGTCAAAAAGATAAGAGAGAGACAATGTACTTTCATAGGACATGCAATGAGAAGAGGGGGCATTGAAAATATTATAACAACAGGAAAAATAGAAGGAAGAAGATCAAGACGAAGACCAAGAGAAATGATACTGGACAGTCTGACGGGATGGTGTGAGAGGAGATCACCAACTGAACTGATGGCCTGCATGAAGGATCGAGTACTCTGGAGAAGCATAATAGCCAACGCCAGTCGGCACGGCACCTGATGATGATGATGATGATGATGATAGAGTTAAGTTATGTTTTGCTATTTTTATTTTTATACTTGAGGTTTGTAAATTGTAATGGAATGTATAATGATGATTATACAGAGTGGGTCATGAAAAACCAACCCACTTCATATATTTTGTGATAGCATTGTCATTCTTCCATACAAAGAAACAGTGACTGTCATATGAGATGGGCTGGGTTTTTTGTTTTTTTTTATGGCTCACTATATATTTTGCACATTCTGTTTCTTCTGTCTGCAGAAAAAGTTCTTGGACAATCAGCAAAAGAGAGAAAAGTTTGAAAAGAGACACAAGTTTCTGAAGAATCAGCAACAGTGAGTAGAAGCATACATTGTGTGTGTGTGTGTGTGTGTGTGTGTGTGTGTGTGGGTGGAAGTGGGGGGAGAGAGATAGATTTGTAAATGTTAGCCTTGCTTTTTCTGTGCTAGAGGCCATTCTCATTGAAGAATCCATACATGCTGTGGTTACCACAGGTCTTTTTTTGTGATAGGTGATGGTCAGTGAAGTTCTTGCTTCTACAGAAACATCTTTGTAATCTTTGTCATTCCATGACTACAGGGTGACCATAGAAATTTATGCACATTGTTGGCAACACATCGTTAATGTATTGAGTTCTAACATGTTGAAAGTGTTTGTTATTGATTTTTTTTTTTCATGATGCAAACTAATGCAGTTCTTTGTAACTAAGAAGTTCCTCTCAATTTGTCTATAATGATGATGTAGAGAAGCATTATTTAAAAAAAAAAAATATGATTCCATAAGTAAACAATTTATGTGGTACTCTAAAAAATGTAGAGGATATAAAAAAAAATCATCAGCAATGCTGGACACCTTACATTCTTCCCGTGCTATCAGACATCATATAGGGCTTTCTTTGTGTCTCGCCCCCGCGTGGTACTTGGGATCTGCAAAGAATGGAACCACTGTACCCTACCATGCATGATTGTAAAAGGGTTCGGCATAGGGCAGCAACCCTATCTGGTAAAAAACTATCAGACTGCTACAGAAACAGAAGCAAGGGAAAAAACAAGTGCAGGTGGAAGGAGAAATGCTTATCAGGAAACTGAGCCCATGAAGGTTGTGGATGAAAGCCAGCCACTGGAAGTCCCCAGCCCAACTGCAGATTTCCTGGAACCTAAACACAAGATGCAAATAGGCAGCTGGAATGTAAGAACACTTAATCAGACTGGAAAACTAGCACAAACCATCAAGGAAATGCACAGATACAAACTAGACATACTAGGAATACTAGAAGCAAGATGGACAGGACAAGGCAGAAGGAAATTAACAACACAGCACACAGAAGATACAATAATATGGTCAGGTAAACAAGATCATCATGAAGGAGGAGTAGCATTGATTATAACAAAAGAAGCATCAAGAGCATTGCTGAAATGGACCCCTATAAATGAGAGATTATTGTATGCACGCTTCAACTCAAGATTCACGAAGCTGTCTATTATAGTTTGTTATGCACCAACAGAAACAGCTGAAGAGGAATTAAAAGAAGATTTTTACAACAGCCTCCAAGCCACAGTAGAAGCAATACCCAAGCATGATATGCTACTCATATTGGGCGACTTTAAATTCAAAAGTAGGTGAGGGAAATGAAGATAGAAAAAGAATCATGGGAAGAGAAGGAATCAGAGAAATAAATGAAAATGGAGAAAGAGTGTGCAGTTTCTGTGAAGAAAACATGATGACCATTTTCCAACATAAAAACATCCATAAAGTGACTTGGAGGTCCCCAGATAAAACCACAGAAAACCAAATCGATCACATAAACAATAAGTGGAAACGGTCACTACAAGATGTGCAAGCAAGGAAAGGAGCAGATGTAGGAAGTGATCACAACCTTCTGGTAGCAAAAATAAAACTAAAATTAAGGAAAGCCAAAATCGGAGAACATAGAAAGATACGTTTTGATACAAGAAAACTGAAAGACCAGTAAACAAGGAATGAATTCTCAATAGTACTTAAGAACCGCTTCAGTGTCCTACAAGACAAAGCAAAAATGTCCATACTAGAGTTCAATAAAACACTACAGGAAACAGCAAAAGAGGTGCTGGGATATCGGAAAAGGAGAAAAGAGGAATGGATAAGCAAGACCACATGGGAAAAGATAGAGCAAAGAGAAGAAATCAAGAAAAAAATTACTGAACACCAAATCACAAAGGCTAAAAGAACAAGTTTTAAGTAATTATACACAAAAAGACAAAGAAGTGAAGGAATCATGCTGTCAAGATAAACATCAATACTATGACAACTTAGCAGAAGCAGCAGAGAAAGCAGCATATGCAAATGACATGAAAACCATATACAAAATCACAAAGCAGATGACATGTAACTTCAGCACAAGATGTGAGAATGCAGTAAGGACACATAAGGGACAACTGGTCAGTGGAGAAAGAGAACAAATTGAAAGATGGAGGGAACACTTTAACACCCTACTAAACAGAACACAAGCAGCACAAACAATAGACATACCTGAAGCAAAAATGGAACTAAACATCAATACAGGACCAATAACAATAAATGAAGTAAAGGAGGCGATAAAGAAGCTAAAATCAGACAGGGCATCAGGTGAAGATGAAGTGACTGCTGAGATGTTGAAAGCAGAAGAAACAGAAACACTAAAACAACTCTGCCAGATACTACAACAAATTTGGAATCTAGAAAAAAGCTCCAGAGAAGTGGAAAACTGGCCTTATAGTAAAACAACCAAAGGAGGGTGACCTCAGAGATTGCGGGAACTGGAGAGGTATTACCCTACTGCCACTCACCAGCAAAGTATTTTGCAGAATAATCATCAACAGAATTGTACCAGCACTTGAGGGAAAACTTCGGAAAGAGCAGGCAGGATTTAGGAAAGAAAGATCATGCATAGACCACATATTTGTACTCAGACAAATATTATAACAGGCATATGAGTGGCATAGCACAACATATGCATTGTTTATAGATTTTGAGAAAGCCTTTGACATTGTCAACAGAGATGCACTGTGGAAAATCCTAAGATGGCATGGCCTCCCCCATAAGATAGTGAATGTAATCAAAGCCCTATACGAGGGTTTTCAGTGCAAAGTGATCTATAGAGAACATACCTCCATCAGCTTTAGGGTACAAACAGGAATGAAGCAGGGATGTGTACTATCACCAACATTATTTATCTTGGCAGTAGACTGGTTAATAAAGGAAGCAACATCAGATAAACGCAGAGGATTACAATGGACCCTTGACACAGTGCTGAAGGACCTTGACTTTGCGGATGACATTTGTCTACTATCAAGCAGCCACAAAGATATGCAAGATAAAATAAACAAGCTAACTCAGAATGCAAACAACATAGGACTAAAGATCAATGTAGGACCAATAACAATAAATGAAGTAAAGGAGGCGATAAAGAAGCTAAAATCAGACAGGGCATCAGGTGAAGATGAAGTGACTGCTGAGATGTTGAAAGCAGAAGAAACAGAAACACTAAAACAACTCTGCCAGATACTACAACAAATTTGGAATCTAGAAAAAAGCTCCAGAGAAGTGGAAAACTGGCCTTATAGTAAAACAACCAAAGGAGGGTGACCTCAGAGATTGCGGGAACTGGAGAGGTATTACCCTACTGCCACTCACCAGCAAAGTATTTTGCAGAATAATCATCAACAGAATTGTACCAGCACTTGAGGGAAAACTTCGGAAAGAGCAGGCAGGATTTAGGAAAGAAAGATCATGCATAGACCACATATTTGTACTCAGACAAATATTATAACAGGCATATGAGTGGCATAGCACAACATATGCATTGTTTATAGATTTTGAGAAAGCCTTTGACATTGTCAACAGAGATGCACTGTGGAAAATCCTAAGATGGCATGGCCTCCCCCATAAGATAGTGAATGTAATCAAAGCCCTATACGAGGGTTTTCAGTGCAAAGTGATCTATAGAGAACATACCTCCATCAGCTTTAGGGTACAAACAGGAATGAAGCAGGGATGTGTACTATCACCAACATTATTTATCTTGGCAGTAGACTGGTTAATAAAGGAAGCAACATCAGATAAACGCAGAGGATTACAATGGACCCTTGACACAGTGCTGAAGGACCTTGACTTTGCGGATGACATTTGTCTACTATCAAGCAGCCACAAAGATATGCAAGATAAAATAAACAAGCTAACTCAGAATGCAAACAACATAGGACTAAAGATCAATGTAGGAAAAGACAAAGTTAATGAAACAAAATGTGAACAGAAATGTACTCAGAGAGTAGATAGCAAGTTAGTGGAGGAGGTCAACGAATTTGTATACCTTGGCAGTAGAGTAGTAGGAAATGGAGACGGCACAGAGGACATAAACAGCAGACTTACTAGAGCAAACCAGGCTTTTGCAATGCTGCAGACTATATGGAAATCTAAAAACTAAGCATGAATACGAAAATCAGTATATTTAAAAGTAATGTTCTAAGTGTACTACTCTATGGAAGTGAATGCTGGAAAATCACCAAAACCGTAGAAAGCAAGTTGAATTCTTTCCAGACTAAATGCTTGCGAAGAATTAGAAAAATATTTTGGCCAAACACCATAAGAAATAACATCTTGTTGGCAGAAATGCGGATGAAGCCACTGACAACAATTATTGAGGAAAGATGCTGCTGATGGTTAGGACATGTGCTCCGAATGACTGACAACTCACCCAAAAATAGCACTAATATGGACACCACAGGGGAACAGAAGTAAAGGTAGACAAAAAGAGACATGGAGAAGAACAACAGAGAGGATGTTGAGCATTAGAGGGCTCACTTTGGCAAGAGCAGAAAAAAAAGAAAAAAGACAGGCATTTGTGGAAAACCCTTGCGGAAGCCCCATGTGCCCTTGGCACTTAAGTTTCAGAGAGAGAGAGAGATTGTGTCTTGCCATGAATCTCTGTTCTCAGTGAGCTTCTCAGTCTCATCAAGGGATTTGATCCCTGTCATCCTAGCCCTGTCTAGTCAGTGTTCTCTTTAGGGTCTCCTGAGGTCAGCCTCTTTATCTTTTTTTCCAGTTGTCTCCCATTTGATGGCTTGGTTTATGATTCTCTGATTTTTTTCTTCTCACTCCATGGCCCATGTACACCCACCATTTTTTCTTTATCACTGCTGAGACTGCTTGCTGCATGCTTATTTCTTGTTTCTGTCTTGAGTTTGTTCCATTGCATACAGAATATTTTTCTTAGACATTTGTTTTCAAATGCATCCAATTTGCTCTCTGTTTCTTTGGTTATTTTCCAGTTTTCACATGCATTAGCTGGTCATAGGCAAGGATAACCATGATTTGAGACACATGAAATAAACAGCAGTAGTCTAAGGGATATTTTTTAAAAAAGCAACAACGGGGGAACTAAAAAATACATAAGAAAAATACATATGACACAAATAGCAATAGCATTTTCTTGTCACGTCTGCTTTATTAGACACTTGATAAGACTCAGCAGCTGGCTTTTTTTTTTTTTTTTATAAGGAGTTAAATTAAGGTTGTTAAGGTTATTTCTTCCATTCACTCTTTATGGAGGTGACTTCTTCCTCTGTTTCTTCCATTCTTAGCATTATTGTTTTCTGTGGTATATTATCTGGTGGTAGCTGTATAACGTGGTCAGACTATTTGGCTCGTTGTTTCTGCATGTAGTGTAATACTGGTTTTACTCTAACTCTTGTCCTAATGATGTAGTTTCTGATATTGTCTCTTCTTGTTAGTGTTCCCCTCAGATATCTCATTTCTGTCATGAGGATTTTCTTTTTAACTGTTAACATCAGTGGTAGTGTTAAATACATCACCAGTTACTACACTTTTTCTAGATACTATGAGATCAAGATATATGAGACTTCCTCTATGGAGGGGAGGCAAGCAGTACAGGTGGCAGACTATGTTGTTATTGTCTGTTGGGTTAAAAATGTGATGTTTTTGCTCAATTTTTTTGATTGTCCTTTTTGCCAGAGAAAGCAGTGAGCTGACGAGGCTATCAATAGAGCAGAGATTGAGTCAAGCTAGAGCAAACTTGACACAGATCTTGGAGCAAAGAAATCAGCAGTTGGAACACCAACAGTAAGCTCTGTTTCTGTGTTTTAGTGATTTCTTTCTAGTATAGTGTACTATATAGAACATATTATAAATAATTCATAGATGGGTGGTTTTTAGTCATGCATTCTGATTTATAGTTTAGAAAGTTATATCTGCACCAAGTCTTCATGAACTAGAATACATTGTAGTAGCTGATTAGATAGAAAGTGACTAGGCCTCGTTGTGACAAGTTCTGGACAGATTGTTAGAAAGTGACTAGACCTTGCTGTGACAAGTTCTGGTTAGGTTAAGTAGGAAGTGACTGTATCCTGATGTGACAAGTTCTGGTTTCTTAATTTTTATTAATTCATTGGCTGCTTAGCCAATAGGCACTGGTGATTATTCTTTTCCATTTTATAAATGATAATCTCTTGCCCCTTCTAATCATATTGGTTGTCCTATCTTGGTGCATGATAAACTTTTGCCCTTTCTAATCATATTAATTGCCTTATTTGGGTGCATGATATTCTGTGACATGGTGTACCACAAGGAAGAGTCCTTTCGCCTACACTATTCCTTGTATTCATTAATGACCTAGTCAAGGAACTTCCCTATGGAATCAAAGCGGCACTGTGTGCATATCTGGTCATGTGGTGTACAGATGAATATGCGACAGTTGCTACACAGAAAATCCAAAGAGCAGCAGACATCTTGACATCATGGACAAACAAATGGTGTGTAAGTATAAACACAGAGAAATCAAGTACCACTCCGTTCACTCTCTCATCTAAACAAAAAGCAGGTAAGATCTTTGTAAATGAAATATCCTTAAGGATGGACAACCAACCCACTTACTTAGGAGTGACTCTTGACTCAAAATTGACCTGGAAGCAACACATCAACAGTGCAGAAGCAAAAGCCAGAAGAAAACTAGCCATATTAAGAAAATTGAGTGGAACCACATGGGGAGCTAGTGAAAGAATCCTCAAGAATGTATATCAGCAAAGTATTCCACCACATTTAGAATATGGGTCAACATCTTGGTGCACAGCATCAAACACTACGCTGCATAATCTAGACAAGGTTCAAAATCAGTCACTACAGATTATCACAGGTGCCATGAGGTCCACACCAATAGTAGAAATGCAGAAAATAGTTGGTGTTCAAGCGCTAAAGGAATGTAGAGACACAAAGGTCATGACCATGGAAGAGAAATTCCTCAGCTCTGTAAGCCATCCCCTGAAGGAGAGATTCAATAACTTAGCACTAAGATGGCTTAAAAGAAGCAGCTTCATTCATCAGACCAAGCGTATGCGTAAGCTGATACCTGACCTTCCAATTGTAGTTGCTCCATTATCATCTGTACCAGACCATACACCATGGAAAGAAGCAGATTATACACAAATAACTATTCAGACTGAAGTGAAAGGTGTACAGAATGGTGAGATGCAGAGCAGTTTTGTAAGATCAACAGCCACACTTAGTGTTCTAGATGATAAATATCCATGTGACACCTGGATACGTATGTATACAGATGGATCTGCACACAATGCCATAAAGAATGGAGGGGCAGGAGCACATATTGAATATCCAAACAACACCACTGACAAGATTTCCATACCCACTGGAAAATACTGCAACAACTATGATGCAGAAGTTAGGGCAATTATTGCTGCAGTTGAAAAACTATCAGACTCCAGAACTGATACATGCTTTCTAATCATATTGGGTTGCCTTATTTGGGTGGATGATAAATTCTTGCCCTTTCTTATCATATTGGGTTGCCTTATTTGGGTGGATGATAAATTCTTGCCCTTTCTAATCATATTGGTTGCCTTATTTGGGTGTATGATAAACTCTTGCCCTTTCTAATCATATTGGTTGCCTTATTTGGGTGGATGATAAATTCTTGCCCTTTCTAATCATATTGGGTTGCCTTTCTTTGGCTATGACACTTGGTCAGCCTGTCAGATTATTTCCCTTGCGCTTGTTCTCCTAATTTTTTTTCCAGTGAGTTTTTTCAGTTATTAAATTTTATCAAATGTCTGCATTCCAGTGACATGTCTGCAGAATTTTTACTGTATTTTTTTATTGTTTCAGTTAGTTTTAGATGTCCTGTAATTCTTTGAATTTCTTCATTTGTTTGTAAATGAGACATGAAAAGTTTATACAATATTTATTATGTAAGTGAAAAGTTTCTACAATATTTATTATGTAAGTTGTTATGTTCCTTCAAACCATAATCAGAGTATGCTTTTTTTTTTTTTTTTCTAAATTATAACAAAGTGTAATAAAGACTTTTGCAATGTCCTTGATAATTGTGTTAGGTGATTTCGAGTGAGAATAGCTAATTGTTAAGTGGTGAGCAACAAAATTTCCTCTTTTTAGCTTGTATTAATTTGATCACGCCTCCATCCAGATTAGCAGTTGAATTGGCTTATTTTCATGTCTCCCCCAGTCGAGAAGAGCAGGTCAAGCTGCACAAAGTTCGTAGACTGCACAACAAATTAGAGGCAGAAATGGATACTTGGAGATACGATCTGCTTCAGCAGGAAAAGCTGGTTTGTGTGATCTCATACTGTTGTATAAACTGATGCATGCTGAGAGTTATATAAAATGATGCATATTGAGCATAAGGTGATCGGTGTATTTGTTTACTGGTTGACGCCCTTCTTATAAATGGCAGTTTCAGTTCATTGTAGCTGATGTTGCTGTGAAGGTGTGAAAAGAGATGTCTCATTAGATGGGGAGTGAATTATGGTGGGTTTTTCAAACATTTCCTGGAACAGAGCAGAGAAGCAGACTTCTTAGCAAGCTCCACCATCATGAGTTTATTATTCTCATCCATTTGACCAGACCGCAGTGATACAACAGCCTGTTTCAAGAGCAGCATGAGAAGGTTTGATAGTCTTCTCCAAAATCGATTCACTGGACCTGATAATATCACTACCCCTCCAGTGTAGCCGTCCTCACTCAGAGCTACAAAATAATATGTTAAACAGTGGCAAAAATAAATAACAGCAAAATACAAGTAGACAAGTAGACTTGTATATTAACTGTTTTATGCCATCTTTCTGGAAGTGAAGACACTACATTTTAGCAATCAGCTTCCCATAGCTGACATGCTAGCATCAAGGGTGTTGAACTATAGCTGACATGCTAGCATCAGGGGTGATGAACCATAGCTTACATGCTAGTATCAGAGGTGATACATGCTTTCTAATCATATTGGGTTGCCTTATTTGGGTGGATGATAAATTCTTGCCCTTTCTTATCATATTGGGTTGCCTTATTTGGGTGGATGATAAATTCTTGCCCTTTCTAATCATATTGGTTGCCTTATTTGGGTGTATGATAAACTCTTGCCCTTTCTAATCATATTGGTTGCCTTATTTGGGTGGATGATAAATTCTTGCCCTTTCTAATCATATTGGGTTGCCTTTCTTTGGCTATGACACTTGGTCAGCCTGTCAGATTATTTCCCTTGCGCTTGTTCTCCTAATTTTTTTTCCAGTGAGTTTTTTCAGTTATTAAATTTTATCAAATGTCTGCATTCCAGTGACATGTCTGCAGAATTTTTACTGTATTTTTTTATTGTTTCAGTTAGTTTTAGATGTCCTGTAATTCTTTGAATTTCTTCATTTGTTTGTAAATGAGACATGAAAAGTTTATACAATATTTATTATGTAAGTGAAAAGTTTCTACAATATTTATTATGTAAGTTGTTATGTTCCTTCAAACCATAATCAGAGTATGCTTTTTTTTTTTTTTTTTCTAAATTATAACAAAGTGTAATAAAGACTTTTGCAATGTCCTTGATAATTGTGTTAGGTGATTTCGAGTGAGAATAGCTAATTGTTAAGTGGTGAGCAACAAAATTTCCTCTTTTTAGCTTGTATTAATTTGATCACGCCTCCATCCAGATTAGCAGTTGAATTGGCTTATTTTCATGTCTCCCCCAGTCGAGAAGAGCAGGTCAAGCTGCACAAAGTTCGTAGACTGCACAACAAATTAGAGGCAGAAATGGATACTTGGAGATACGATCTGCTTCAGCAGGAAAAGCTGGTTTGTGTGATCTCATACTGTTGTATAAACTGATGCATGCTGAGAGTTATATAAAATGATGCATATTGAGCAATAAGGTGATCGGTGTATTTGTTTACTGGTTGACGCCCTTCTTATAAATGGCAGTTTCAGTTCATTGTAGCTGATGTTGCTGTGAAGGTGTGAAAAGAGATGTCTCATTAGATGGGGAGTGAATTATGGTGGGTTTTTCAAACATTTCCTGGAACAGAGCAGAGAAGCAGACTTCTTAGCAAGCTCCACCATCATGAGTTTATTATTCTCATCCATTTGACCAGACCGCAGTGATACAACAGCCTGTTTCAAGAGCAGCATGAGAAGGTTTGATAGTCTTCTCCAAAATCGATTCACTGGACCTGATAATATCACTACCCCTCCAGTGTAGCCGTCCTCACTCAGAGCTACAAAATAATATGTTAAACAGTGGCAAAAATAAATAACAGCAAAATACAAGTAGACAAGTAGACTTGTATATTAACTGTTTTATGCCATCTTTCTGGAAGTGAAGACACTACATTTTAGCAATCAGCTTCCCATAGCTGACATGCTAGCATCAAGGGTGTTGAACTATAGCTGACATGCTAGCATCAGGGGTGATGAACCATAGCTTACATGCTAGTATCAGAGGTGATGAACCATAGCTTACATGCTAGTATCAGGGGTGATGAACCATAGCTTACATGCTAGCATCAGGGGTGATGAACCATAGCTTACATGCTAGTATCAGAGGTGATGAACCATAGCTTACATGCTAGTATCAGAGGTGATGAACCATAGCTTACATGCTAGCATCAGGGGTGATGAACCATAGCTTACATGCTAGTGTCAGTGGTGATGAACCATAGCTTACATGCTAGTGTCAGGGTTGATGAACTATAGCTTACATGTTAGCATCAGGGGTGATGAACCATAGCTTACATGCTAGTATCAGGGGTGATGAACAATAGCTTACATGCTAATGTCAGGGGTGATGAACCATAGCTTACATGCTAGTATCAGGGGTGACAAACCATAGCTGACATGCTAGCATCAGGGGTGTTGAACTATAGCTTACATGTTAGCGTCAGGGGTGATGAACCATAGCTTACATGCTAGTATCAGGGGTGACAAACCATAGCTTACATGTTAGCATCAGGGGTGTTGAACTATAGCTGACATGCTAGCATTAGGGGTGATGAACTATAGCTTACATGCTAATGTCAGGGGTGATGAACCATAGCTTACATGTTAGCATCAGGGGTGATGAACCATAGCTTACATGCTAGTATCAGGGTGGATGATAAATTCTTGCCCTTTCTAATCATATTGGTTGCCTTTCTTTGGCTATGACACTTGGTCAGCCTGTCAGATTATTTCCCTTGCGCTTGTTCTCCTAATTTTTTTCCAGTGAGTTTTTTCAGTTATTAAATTTTATCAAATGTCTGCATTCCAGTGACATGTCTGCAGAATTTTTACTGTATTTTTTTATTGTTTCAGTTAGTTTTAGATGTCCTGTAATTCTTTGAATTTCTTCATTTGTTTGTAAATGAGACATGAAAAGTTTATACAATATTTATTATGTAAGTGAAAAGTTTCTACAATATTTATTATGTAAGTTGTTATGTTCCTTCAAACCATAATCAGAGTATGCTTTTTTTTTTTTTTTCTAAATTATAACAAAGTGTAATAAAGACTTTTGCAATGTCCTTGATAATTGTGTTAGGTGATTTCGAGTGAGAATAGCTAATTGTTAAGTGGTGAGCAACAAAATTTCCTCTTTTTAGCTTGTATTAATTTGATCACGCCTCCATCCAGATTAGCAGTTGAATTGGCTTATTTTCATGTCTCCCCCAGTCGAGAAGAGCAGGTCAAGCTGCACAAAGTTCGTAGACTGCACAACAAATTAGAGGCAGAAATGGATACTTGGAGATACGATCTGCTTCAGCAGGAAAAGCTGGTTTGTGTGATCTCATACTGTTGTATAAACTGATGCATGCTGAGAGTTATATAAAATGATGCATATTGAGCATAAGGTGATCGGTGTATTTGTTTACTGGTTGACGCCCTTCTTATAAATGGCAGTTTCAGTTCATTGTAGCTGATGTTGCTGTGAAGGTGTGAAAAGAGATGTCTCATTAGATGGGGAGTGAATTATGGTGGGTTTTTCAAACATTTCCTGGAACAGAGCAGAGAAGCAGACTTCTTAGCAAGCTCCACCATCATGAGTTTATTATTCTCATCCATTTGACCAGACCGCAGTGATACAACAGCCTGTTTCAAGAGCAGCATGAGAAGGTTTGATAGTCTTCTCCAAAATCGATTCACTGGACCTGATAATATCACTACCCCTCCAGTGTAGCCGTCCTCACTCAGAGCTACAAAATAATATGTTAAACAGTGGCAAAAATAAATAACAGCAAAATACAAGTAGACAAGTAGACTTGTATATTAACTGTTTTATGCCATCTTTCTGGAAGTGAAGACACTACATTTTAGCAATCAGCTTCCCATAGCTGACATGCTAGCATCAAGGGTGTTGAACTATAGCTGACATGCTAGCATCAGGGGTGATGAACCATAGCTTACATGCTAGTATCAGAGGTGATGAACCATAGCTTACATGCTAGTATCAGGGGTGATGAACCATAGCTTACATGCTAGCATCAGGGGTGATGAACCATAGCTTACATGCTAGTATCAGAGGTGATGAACCATAGCTTACATGCTAGTATCAGAGGTGATGAACCATAGCTTACATGCTAGCATCAGGGGTGATGAACCATAGCTTACATGCTAGTGTCAGTGGTGATGAACCATAGCTTACATGCTAGTGTCAGGGTTGATGAACTATAGCTTACATGTTAGCATCAGGGGTGATGAACCATAGCTTACATGCTAGTATCAGGGGTGATGAACCATAGCTTACATGCTAATGTCAGGGGTGATGAACCATAGCTTACATGCTAGTATCAGGGGTGACAAACCATAGCTGACATGCTAGCATCAGGGGTGTTGAACTATAGCTTACATGTTAGCGTCAGGGGTGATGAACCATAGCTTACATGCTAGTATCAGGGGTGACAAACCATAGCTTACATGTTAGCATCAGGGGTGTTGAACTATAGCTGACATGCTAGCATTAGGGGTGATGAACTATAGCTTACATGCTAATGTCAGGGGTGATGAACCATAGCTTACATGTTAGCATCAGGGGTGATGAACCATAGCTTACATGCTAGTATCAGGGGTGATGAACCATAGCTGACATGCTAGTATCAGGGGTGATGAACCATAGCTGACATGCTAGTATCAGGGGTGATGAACCATAGCTTACATGCTTATGTCAGGGGTGATGAACCATAGCTTACATGCTAGTATCAGGGGTGATGAACCATAGCTTACATGCTAGCGTCAGGGGTGACAAACCATAGCCAAGACATCTTCACAGTTTTTGGACTGAAGAGTTATCTTGTTCATTTGATGCGTTTCAGATGGAAGGTAGAGCATTAGAAGCTGTCAATCGCAGCATTGAACTTAAGTCATTGCAAGCTCGGAAAAACCGAATAGTCAAAGAGATGGAACAGAAGAAAAACATTCACAGGCAAGTGCTTTTGATCATGGATGTTAGTATTATTATTTTTTTAATTAACGTAGAAGATTCATATTAGTTCTTTTATTTTGTGGTTTAATTTTAATGAGATTTATGAGTTAATTAAAATTTATATTAGAAACTGGTTTTAAGTAATAATTACAAGGGAGAATTAAAAAGCAGAGGCAACATAACCTTTAATATTGGTTACTGTGAATTGTTGGTGCACTTCTTGTATACTAACTTCTTTGTTCTTTTGGAGAGGAGGCTTTTCAGTTGCTCCAAAATCTAGGTCTGCATTCTTCCTTATCCTCATCGTTAAGGGTGAGCCTGTGACCGTGTAGAGTCTCCTTGAACTAGGTGGAGATGTAATAATCACATGGCACGAGATCAGGGCTCTAAAGGGGTGTGAGGAAACTCCAACTGTTGCATTGTTGATGTAGGCTTGTGTTCACAATGTTTGTGGCCAGTCAGGGCTCTAAGAGGAGTGAGGAAACTGTAGCTGTTGCATTGTTGATGTAGGCTTGTGTTCACAGTGTTTGTGGCCAGTCAGAGCTCTAAAGGGGTGCGAGGAAACTACAGCTGTTGCATTGTTGATGCAGCCTTGTGTTCACAGTGTTTGTGGCCAGTCAGGGCTCTAAGAAGAGTAAGGAAACTGCAACTGCTGCATTGTTGATGTAGGCTTGTGTTCACAGTGTTTGTGACCGGTCAGGGCTCTAAGAGGAGTGAGGAAACTGTAGCTGTTGCATTATTGATGTAGGCTTGTGTTCACAGTGTTTGTGGCCAGTCAGGGCTCTAAAGGGGTGTGAGGTAACTCCAACAGTTGCATTGTTGATGTAGGCTTGTGTTCACAGTGTTTGTGGCCAGTCAGGGCTCTAAGAGGAGTGAGGAAACTGCAACTGCTGCATTGTTGATGTAGGCTTGTGTTCACAGTGTTTGTGGCCAGCCAGGGCTCTAAAGGGGTGTGAGGAAACTGCAACTGTTGCATTGTTGATGTAGGCTTGTGTTCACAGTGTTTGTGGCCAGTCAGGGCTCTAAGAGGAGTGAGGAAACTGCAGCTGCTGCATTGTTGATATAGGCTTGTGTTCACAGTGTTTGTGGCCAGTCAGGGCTCTAAGAGGAATGAGGAAACTCCAACAGTTGCATTGTTGATGTAGGCTTGTGTTCACAGTGTTTATGGCCAGTCAGAGCTCTAAGAGGAATGAGGAAACTGCAACTGTTGCATTGTTGATGTAGGCTTGTGTTCACAGTGTTTGTGGCCAGTCAGGGCTCTAAGAGGAATGAGGAAACTGCAGCTGCTGCATTGTTGATGTAGGCTTGTGTTCACAGTGTTTGTGGCCAGTCAGGGCTCTAAAGGGGTGTGAGGAAACTACAGCTGTTGCATTGTTGATGTAAACTTGTGTTCACAGTGTTTGTGGCCAGTCAGGGCTCTAAGAAGAGTAAGTAAACTCCAACTGCTGCATTGTTGATGTAGGCTTGTGTTCACAGTGTTTGTGACCGGTCAGGGCTCTAAGAAGAGTGAGGAAACTGCAGCTGTTGCATTGTTGATGTAGGCTTGTGTTCACAGTGTTTGTGGCCAGTCAGGCTCTAAAGGGGTGTGAGGTAACTCCAACAGTTGCATTGTTGATGTAGGCTTGTGTTCACAGTGTTTGTGGCCAGTCAGGGCTCTAAGAGGAGTGAGGAAACTGCAACTGCTGCATTGTTGATGTAGGCTTGTGTTCACAGTGTTTGTGGCCAGCCAGGGCTCTAAAGGGGTGTGAGGAAACTACAACTGTTGCATTGTTGATGTAGGCTTGTGTTCACAGTGTTTGTGGCCAGTCAGGGCTCTAAGAGGAGTGAGGAAACTGCAGCTGCTGCATTGTTGATATAGGTTTGTGTTCACAGTGTTTGTGGCCAGTCAGGGCTCTAAGAGGAATGAGGAAACTCCAACAGTTGCATTGTTGATGTAGGCTTGTGTTCACAGTGTTTATGGCCAGTCAGAGCTCTAAGAGGAATGAGGAAACTGCAACTGTTGCATTGTTGATGTAGGCTTGTGTTCACAGTGTTTGTGGCCAGTCAGGGCTCTAAGAGGAATGAGGAAACTGCAGCTGCTGCATTGTTGATGTAGGCTTGTGTTCACAGTGTTTGTGGCCAGCCAGGGCTCTAAAGGGGTGTGAGGAAACTACAGCTGTTGCATTGTTGATGTAGACTTGTGTTCACAGTGTTTGTGGCCAGTCAGGGCTCTAAGAAGAGTAAGTAAACTCCAACTGCTGCATTGTTGATGTAGGCTTGTGTTCACAGTGTTTGTGACCGGTCAGGGCTCTAAGAGGAGTGAGGAAACTGCAGCTGTTGCATTGTTGATGTAGGCTTGTGTTCACAGTGTTTGTGGCCAGTCAGGGCTCTAAGAGGAGTGAGGAAACTGCAACTGTTGCATTGTTGATATAGGCTTGTGTTCACAATGTTTGCGGCCAGTCAGGGCTCTAAGAGGAGTGAGGAAACTGCAACTGCTGCATTGTTGATGTAGGCTTGTGTTCACAGTGTTTGTCGCCAGCCAGGGCTCTAAAGGGGTGTGAGGAAACTGCAACAGTTGCATTGTTGATGTAGGCTTGTGTTCACAGTGTTTGTGACCGGTCAGGGCTCTAAGAGTAGTGAGGAAACTGCAGCTGTTGCATTGTTGATGTAGGCTTGTGTTCACAGTGTTTGTGGCCAGTCAGGGCTCTAAGAGGAGTGAGGAAACTGCAACTGCTGCATTGGTGATGTAGACTTGTGTTCACAGTGTTTGTGGCCAGTCAAGGCTCTAAAGGGGTGTGTGGAAACTGCAGCTGTTGCATTGTTGATGTAGGCTTGTGTTCACAGTGTTTGTGGCCAGTCAGGGCTCTAAGAGGAGTGAGGAAACTGCAGCTGTTGCATTGTTGATGTAGGCTTGTGTTCACAGTGTTTGTGGCCAGTCAGGGCTCTAAGAGGAGTGAGGAAACTGCAACTGCTGCATTGGTGATGTAGACTTGTGTTCACAGTGTTTGTGGCCAGTCAAGGCTCTAAAGGGGTGTGTGGAAACTGCAGCTGTTGCATTGTTGATGTAGGCTTGTGTTCACAGTGTTTGTGGCCAGTCAGGGCTCTAAGAAGAGTGAGGAAACTGCAACTGCTGCATTGTTGATGTAGGCTTGTGTTCACAGTGTTTGTGGCCAGCCAGGGCTCTAAAGTGGTGTGAGGAAACTCCAACTGTTGCATTGTTGATGTAGGCTTGTGTTCACAGTGTTTGTGGCCAGTCAGGGCTCTAAGAGGAATGAGGAAACTGCAACTGCTGTATTGTTGATGTAGACTTGTGTTCACAGTGTTTGTGGCCAGTCAGGGCTCTAAGAGGAATGAGGAAACTGCAGCTGTTGCATTGTTGATGTAGGCTTGTGTTCACAGTGTTTGTGGCCAGTCAGGGCTCTAAGAGGAGTGAGGAAACTACAGCTGTTGCATTGTTGATGTAGGCTTGTGTTCACAGTGTTTGTGGCCAGCCAAGGCTCTAAAGGGGTGTGAGGAAACTGCAGCTGCTGCATTGTTGATGTAGGCTTGTGTTCACAGTGTTTGTGGCCAGCCAGGGCTCTAAAGGGGTGTGAGGAAACTGCAACTGTTGCAGTGTTGATGTAGGCTTGTGTTCACAGTGTTTGTGGCCAGCCAGGGCTCTAAAGGGGTGTGAGAAAACTCGAACTGTTGCATTGTTGATGTAGGCTTGTGTTCACAGTGTTTGTGGCCAATCAGGGCTCTAAGAGGAATGAGGAAACTCAAACAGTTGCATTGTTGATGTAGGCTTGTGTTCACAGTGTTTGTGGCCAGTCAGGGCTCTAAGAGGAGTGAGGAAACTGCAGCTGTTGCATTGTTGATGTAGGCTTGTGTTCACAGTGTTTGTGGCCAATCAGGGCTCTAAGAGGAGTGAGGAAACTGCAACTGTTGCATTGTTGATGTAGGCTTGTGTTCACAGTGTTTGTGGCCAATCAGGGCTCTAAGAGGAGTGAGGAAACTGCAACTGCTGCATTGTTGATGTAGGCTTGTGTTCACAGTGTTTGTGGCCAGTCAGGGCTCTAAGAGGAGTGAGGAAACTCCAACAGTTGCATTGTTGATGTAGGCTTGTGTTCACAGTGTTTGTGGCCAGTCAGGGCTCTAAGAGGAGTGAGGAAACTGCAACAGTTGCATTGTTGATGTAAGCTTGTGTTCACAGTGTTTGTGGCCAGTCAGGGCTCTAAGAGAGTGAGGAAACTTCAGCTGTTGCATTGTTGATGTAGACTTGTGTTCACAGTGTTTGTGGCCAATCAGGGCTCTAAGAGGAATGACTAAACTGCAACTGCTGCATTGTTGATGCAGGCTTGTGTTCACAGTGTTTGTGGCCATCAGGGCTCTAAGAGAGTGAGGAAACTTCAGCTGTTGCATTGTTGATGCAGGCTTGTGTTCACAGTGTTTGTGACCGGTCAGGGCTCTAAAGGGGTGTGAGAAAACTCGAACTGTTGCATTGTTGATGCAGGCTTGTGTTCACAGTGTTTGTGGCCAATCAGGGCTCTAAGAAGAGTGAGGAAACTCCAACTGTTGCATTGTTGATGTAGACTTGTGTTCACAGTGTTTGTGGCCAGTCAGGGCTCTAAGAGGAATGACTAAACTGCAACTGCTGCATTGGTGATGTAGACTTGTGTTCACAGTGTTTGTGACCGGTCAGGGCTCTAAAGGGGTGTGAGGAAACTCCAACTGTTGCATTGTTGATGCAGGCTTGTGTTCACAGTGTTTGTGGCCAGCCAGTTCTCTAAAGGGGTGTGAGGAAACTCCAACTGTTGCATTGTTGATGTAGCTTGTGTTCACAGTGTTTGTGGCCAGCCAGTTCTCTAAAGGGGTGTGAGAAAACTAGAACTGTTGCATTGTTGATGTAAGCTTGTGTTCACAGTGTTTGTGACCGGTCAGGGCTCTAAGAGGAGTGAGGAAATTGCAACTGCTGCATTGGTGATGTAGACTTGTGTTCACAGTGTTTGTGGCCATCAGGGCTCTAAGAGGAGTGAGGAAACTACAGCTGTTGCATTGTTGATGTAGCTTGTGTTCACAGTGTTTGTGGCCAATCAGGGCTCTAAGAGGAATGAGGAAACTCAAACAGTTGCATTGTTGATGCAGGCTTGTGTTCACAGTGTTTGTGGCCAGCCAGTTCTCTAAAGGGGTGTGAGAAAACTCGAACTGTTGCATTGTTGATGTAGCTTGTGTTCACAGTGTTTGTGGCCATCAGGGCTCTAAGAGAGTGAGGAAACTTCAGCTGTTGCATTGTTGATGTAGCTTGTGTTCACAGTGTTTGTGGCCATCAGGGCTCTAAGAGGAGTGAGGAAATTGCAACTGCTGCATTGTTGATGTAGCTTGTGTTCACAGTGTTTGTGGCCATCAGGGCTCTAAGAGGAGTGAGGAAATTGCAACTGCTGCATTGTTGATGCAGGCTTGTGTTCACAGTGTTTGTGACCGGTCAGGGCTCTAAGAAAAGTGAGGAAACTGCAACTGCTGCATTGGTGATGTAGACTTGTGTTCACAGTGTTTGTGGCCAGCCAAGGCTCTAAAGGGGTGTGAGGAAACTGCAACTGCTGCATTGGTGATGTAGACTTGTGTTCACAGTGTTTGTGGCCATCAGGGCTCTAAGAGAGTGAGGAAACTTCAGCTGTTGCATTGTTGATGTAGGCTTGTGTTCACAGTGTTTGTGGCCATCAGGGCTCTAAGAGAGTGAGGAAACTTCAGCTGTTGCATTGTTGATGTAGCTTGTGTTCACAGTGTTTGTGGCCAATCAGGGCTCTAAGAGAGTGAGGAAACTACAGCTGTTGCATTGTTGATGTAGCTTGTGTTCACAGTGTTTGTGGCCATCAGGGCTCTAAGAAAAGTGAGGAAACTGCAACAGTTGCATTGTTGATGCAGGCTTGTGTTCACAGTGTTTGTGGCCATCAGGGCTCTAAGAAGAGTGAGGAAACTCCAACTGTTGCATTGTTGATGTAAGCTTGTGTTCACAGTGTTTGTGACCGGTCAGGGCTCTAAAGGGGTGTGAGGAAACTGCAACTGTTGCATTGTTGATGTAGACTTGTGTTCACAGTGTTTGTGGCCATCAGGGCTCTAAGAGGAGTGAGGAAACTCCAACAGTTGCATTGTTGATGTAAGCTTGTGTTCACAGTGTTTGTGGCCAGTCAGGGCTCTAAGAGAGTGAGGAAACTACAGCTGTTGCATTGTTGATGTAGCTTGTGTTCACAGTGTTTGTGACCGGTCAGGGCTCTAAGAGGAATGACTAAACTGCAACTGCTGCATTGTTGATGCAGGCTTGTGTTCACAGTGTTTGTGGCCAGCCAGTTCTCTTGCAAACTTAACAGAAGGCTAAGGGAAACAACTACCACAATTCAGTCTGAGAGTGTTTCAGAACATATTTAGGGTTATTGTTTTCAAGGTGATCATTGTATAATGATTTGTTTCTAATTTGCTTGTTTTTGTAGAATACATGAAGATAATGAAAGATACAGACAAGATCTTGCAAGATCCCTCCGGAAAAAAGAACGCAAAATTGAGGACATGATAGAGCAGAAAGAGAGATCTGTAGCACAGGTAAAGCACAGTGGTAGCTGAATGTTGTCAGTGTGTTCATAAGTAAACATGGGATGTGTTCAAAGAGGAGAACTCAGTCTTTTGACTAAGATCAAAATGTAGTTCTGTATCTACACTTTGGTCGTTATTTTGGAACAAACGAGATGCTCGAGGCCTGCCCCGCACATTGAATGCCGGGGGGTATGGTCCACATCTCGTTACGGGTGGACCCGGTTTGCAGTACCATCGGGTCATGACCTGTTGTTTTCGTTGTCTTAAAAAAAAAAATACAGTGCACGGAAGGTACCATGATCAACAAGAAAAAAAAGGTGGTCCTTACGTCCAGGCTAAGATTTTAATCTAAAAACCCTCACCACTTCACCGTGGTACAATTATCTAGCAGCACCATGAGATGTACAAGGAAAAAATAAAATAAGAAAAAAAAAAAGGAGGACAGTGCATTTCATCAAATTTTTTCCAGTGTAGCACTGCAACAGAATGATCTGAATTGTCAGTGAATGGTCCCACTTTAAGTAAGTTTTTTCATTAATTAATTAATATAAGAACAAGGGAGTTACATAAGTTTTTTTTCATTAGTTAATTAATATAAGAACAAGGGAGTGGTCAGATTGGTGGTGATCTGGCTTATCAAGCCAGAGTCAGTTAGTTTGATTCTCACTGTCAGTGTGTGATCCAGTTGACCTAGTGTTTGCAGAACTTAGTAATACACAATAATTAGTGTATATAACTATACACGGATCCACTGAAGTAAAGCTGTGATACCAGAATGTATAAAGTAGGAAAAAAAAGTAGGAACAGCTTTATTACTTAACAAGCACACAGTTGTGACATTTCAGCTGAGCCTTAATAATACAAAAACACACAGGACAAAGAAATAGAGAGAGGAGATAAAGTATAAATTCACATGAATGTTGTGTTAAAAAAAAATCAGATGAATAGAGCACTTAGCTGTAACTTGTAAGAAGTACTTTATTCATTTTATTTGATTTTTTTTTTTTTCATGTTAATTTATACTTTATGTCCTCTCTCTGTTTCTTTGTCCTGTGTATTTTTGTATGGTTAAGGCTCACGCTGAAATGTCACAACTGTGTACTCGTTAAGTAACAAAGCTGTTCCCACTTTTTCCTACTTTATACATTTTACAATACTTAATGCAGCATTTTTGAGGGATATGCAGATGAAAAAATGGAGTATATCTACCAGCATAGCAGGGCACAGCTGTCAGTGAATTAAGAATATGAGCAGATATTCACATGAAAATGAGTTCTATGCACCTTTGAACTTCTAAGCTGAAAGTGAAATAAGAAATAATATAGATTTTTATTTCATCTTAGATTTGACAGAAAATTAAGAAAACAGAACAGGCACATACAAAGCTTGTAAGCCAGGGCTCTAAAGGGGTGTGAGGAAACTCCAACTGTTGCATTGTTGATGTAGGCTTGTGTTCACAGTGTTTGTGGCCAGTCAGGGCTCTAAGAGGAATGACTAAACTGCAACTGCTGTATTGTTGATGTAGACTTGTGTTCACAGTGTTTGTGGCCAGTCAGGGCTCTAAGAGGAGTGAGGAAACTACAGCTGTTGCATTGTTGATGTAGGCTTGTGTTCACAGTGTTTGTGGCCAGTCAGGGCTCTAAGAGGAATGAGGAAACTGCAGCTGCTGCATTGTTGATGTAGGCTTGTGTTCACAGTGTTTGTGGCCAGCCAGTTCTCTAAAGGGGTGTGAGGAAACTGCAACTGTTGCAGTGTTGATGTAGGCTTGTGTTCACAGTGTTTGTGGCCAGCCAGGGCTCTAAAGGGGTGTGAGAAAACTCGAACTGTTGCATTGTTGATGTAGGCTTGTGTTCACAGTGTTTGTGGCCAATCAGGGCTCTAAGAGGAATGAGGAAACTCAAACAGTTGCATTGTTGATGTAGGCTTGTGTTCACAGTGTTTGTGGCCAGTCAGGGCTCTAAGAGGAGTGAGGAAACTCCAACAGTTGCATTGTTGATGCAGGCTTGTGTTCACAGTGTTTGTGGCCAGTCAGGGCTCTAAGAGGAGTGAGGAAACTGCAACTGTTGCATTGTTGATGTAGGCTTGTGTTCACAGTGTTTGTGGCGAATCAGGGCTCTAAGAGGAGTGAGGAAACTGCAACTGCTGCATTGTTGATGTAGGCTTGTGTTCACAGTGTTTGTGGCCAGTCAGGGCTCTAAGAGGAGTGAGGAAACTCCAACAGTTGCATTGTTGATGTAGGCTTGTGTTCACAGTGTTTGTGGCCAGTCAGGGCTCTAAGAGGAGTGAGGAAATTGCAACTGCTGCATTGTTGATGTAGGCTTGTGTTCACAGTGTTTGTGGCCAGTCAGGGCTCTAAGAGGAGTGAGGAAACTGCAACTGCTGCATTGGTGATGTAGACTTGTGTTCACAGTGTTTGTGGCCAGTCAGGGCTCTAAGAAAAGTGAGGAAACTGCAACTGCTGCATTGTTGATGTAGGCTTGTGTTCACAGTGTTTGTGGCCAGCCAAGGCTCTAAAGGGGTGTGAGGAAACTCCAACTGTTGCATTGTTGATGTAGGCTTGTGTTCACAGTGTTTGTGGCCAGTCAGGGCTCTAAGAGGAATGAGGAAACTGCAACTGCTGTATTGTTGATGTAGACTTGTGTTCACAGTGTTTGTGGCCAGTCAGGGCTCTAAGAGGAATGAGGAAACTCCAACAGTTGCATTGTTGATGTAGGCTTGTGTTCACAGTGTTTGTGGCCAGTCAGGGCTCTAAGAGGAGTGAGGAAACTTCAGCTGTTGCATTGTTGATGTAGGCTTGTGTTCACAGTGTTTGTGGCCAATCAGGGCTCTAAGAGGAGTGAGGAAACTGCAACTGCTGCATTGTTGATGTAGGCTTGTGTTCACAGTGTTTGTGGCCAGTCAGGGCTCTAAAGGGGTGTGAGAAAACTCCAACTGTTGCATTGTTGATGCAGGCTTGTGTTCACAGTGTTTGTGGCCAATCAGGGCTCTAAGAAGAGTGAGGAAACTCCAACTGTTGCATTGTTGATGTAGACTTGTGTTCACAGTGTTTGTGACCGGTCAGGGCTCTAAGAGGAATGACTAAACTGCAACTGCTGCATTGGTGATGTAGACTTGTGTTCACAGTGTTTGTGACCGGTCAGGGCTCTAAAGGGGTGTGAGAAAACTCGAACTGTTGCATTGTTGATGCAGGCTTGTGTTCACAGTGTTTGTGGCCAGCCAGTTCTCTAAAGGGGTGTGAGGAAACTCCAACTGTTGCATTGTTGATGCAGGCTTGTGTTCACAATGTTTGTGGCCAGCCAGTTCTCTAAAGGGGTGTGAGAAAACTAGAACTGTTGCATTGTTGATGTAGCTTGTGTTCACAATGTTTGTGGCCAGCCAGTTCTCTAAAGGGGTGTGTGGAAACTGCAGCTGTTGCATTGTTGATGTAAGCTTGTGTTCACAATGTTTGTGGCCAGTCATGGCTCTAAGAGGAATGAGGAAACTGCAACTGTTGCATTGTTGATGTAGCTTGTGTTCACAGTGTTTGTGGCCAATCAGGGCTCTAAGAGGAATGAGGAAACTCAAACAGTTGCATTGTTGATGCAGGCTTGTGTTCACAATGTTTGTGGCCAGCCAGTTCTCTAAAGGGGTGTGAGAAAACTCGAACTGTTGCATTGTTGATGTAGCTTGTGTTCACAATGTTTGTGGCCAGTCATGGCTCTAAGAGGAGTGAGGAAATTGCAACTGCTGCATTGTTGATGTAGCTTGTGTTCACAATGTTTGTGGCCAGTCAGGGCTCTAAGAGGAGTGAGGAAATTGCAACTGCTGCATTGTTGATGTAGCTTGTGTTCACAGTGTTTGTGACCGGTCAGGGCTCTAAGAGGAGTGAGGAAATTGCAACTGCTGCATTGTTGATGCAGGCTTGTGTTCACAGTGTTTGTGACCGGTCAGGGCTCTAAGAAAAGTGAGGAAACTGCAGCTGTTGCATTGTTGATGTAAGCTTGTGTTCACAATGTTTGTGGCCAGCCAAGGCTCTAAAGGGGTGTGAGGAAACTGCAACTGCTGCATTGTTGATGCAGGCTTGTGTTCACAGTGTTTGTGGCCAGTCAGAGCTCTAAAGGGGTGTGAGGAAACTGCAACTGTTGCATTGTTGATGTAGCTTGTGTTCACAGTGTTTGTGGCCAGTCATGGCTCTAAGAGGAGTGAGGAAACTTCAGCTGTTGCATTGTTGATGTAGCTTGTGTTCACAGTGTTTGTGGCCAATCAGGGCTCTAAGAGGAATGAGGAAACTCCAACAGTTGCATTGTTGATGTAGCTTGTGTTCACAATGTTTGTGGCCAGTCAGGGCTCTAAGAAAAGTGAGGAAACTGCAACTGCTGCATTGTTGATGCAGGCTTGTGTTCACAGTGTTTGTGACCGGTCAGGGCTCTAAGAAGAGTGAGGAAACTGTAGCTGTTGCATTGTTGATGTAAGCTTGTGTTCACAGTGTTTGTGACCGGTCAGGGCTCTAAGAGGAGTGAGGCAACTTCAGCTGTTGCATTGTTGATGTAGGCTTGTGTTCACAGTGTTTGTGGCCAATCAGGGCTCTAAGAGGAGTGAGGAAACTGCAACTGCTGCATTGTTGATGTAGGCTTGTGTTCACAGTGTTTGTGGCCAGTCAGGGCAGGCTTCTTCAGTTAAACTTTTCCTCCCAATTTAAATATTTCTACCCTTCATAAAATTTAGAATCATGCTGTTTTCACTTCCTTACTGAGTCAGCATCATTTGGTGAATTTCAGCAGCTTTCATTCTCTCAGCTCAAATAAATCTCACTGTGACGCATTGTTTAGCAGAGATGCAATCCTGCAGTGGAGCATCCATGTCTGTTTGACATCTGCTTCAACTAGACTAAGGGAAAAATGCTGTGTGGTGTGTGTTCAAACTACCTATCAGCCTTTGTGAGCAGACAGTATTGCATCAGCTTCTGTCAGTTTTTGCTGCCATGTAATTTTCTAATTGCCATTTTTTTTTTTTTTATTCTTCCTTTTTTTAAATACAATTTAGAAATTTTTTTTTTCAAAATTATTTTCTTTCTACTTTTATTCTGTGAGTTTTTAATTATTGGGTTTAGTGAGATAAGTTGTATGGTACATGATAAGCAAAACGGGTTGGTTTTATTTCACACAAAAAGCAAGCTGAAATAAACAAGGTTTTTTCCCCCTTGGGTTTTCTAATTTTTGTTTTTTCGAAGTTCTTTGGCTCTGTATTCTCATGGCATGTTTAAGATAATTTTGCTTGTTCATTTATTAAGGTTTTAATAAATTTTCATTGTTCTGTCGCTTCTTCAAGGACTTGTTCCCTGCTGCCTTGTAGGTCAGTCTCTTTTAGACTAGAAGACAAGTAGAGAAAACTGCATGCAAACTTAACAGAAGGCTAAGGGAAACAACTACCACAATTCAGTCTGAGAGTGTTTCAGAACATATTTAGGGTTATTGTTTTCAAGGTGATCATTGTATAATGATTTGTTTCTAATTTGCTTGTTTTTGTAGAATACATGAAGATAATGAAAGATACAGACAAGATCTTGCAAGATCCCTCCGGAAAAAAGAACGCAAAATTGAGGACATGATAGAGCAGAAAGAGAGATCTGTAGCACAGGTAAAGCACAGTGGTAGCTGAATGTTGTCAGTGTGTTCATAAGTAAACGTGGGATGTGTTCAAAGAGGAGAACTCAGTCTTTTGACTAAGATCAAAATGTAGTTCTGTATCTACACTTTGGTCGTTATTTTGGAACAAACGAGATGCTCGAGGCCTGCCCCGCACATTGAATGCCGGGGGGTATGGTCCACATCTCGTTACGGGTGGACCCGGTTTGCAGTACCATCGGGTCATGACCTGTTGTTTTCGTTGTCTTAAAAAAAAAATACAGTGCACGGAAGGTACCATGATCAACAAGAAAAAAAGGTGGTCCTTACGTCCAGGCTAAGATTTTAATCTAAAAACCCTCACCACTTCACCGTGGTACAATTATCTGGCAGCACCATGAGATGTACAAGGAAAAAATAAAATAAGAAAAAAAAAAGGAGGACAGTGCATTTCATCAAATTTTTTCCAGTGTAGCACTGCAACAGAATGATCTGAATTGTTGATATAGGCTTGTGTTCACAGTGTTTGTGGTTAGTCAGGGCTCTAAGAGGAATGAGGAAACTCCAACAGTTGCATTGTTGATGTAGGCTTGTGTTCACAGTGTTTGTGGCCAGTCAGGGCTCTAAGAGGAGTGAGGAAACTCCAACAGTTGCATTGTTGATGTAGGCTTGTGTTCACAGTGTTTGTGGCCAGTCAGGGCTCTAAGAGGAGTGAGGAAACTGCAGCTGTTGCATTGTTGATGTAGGCTTGTGTTCACAGTGTTTGTGGCCAGTCAGGGCTCTAAGAGGAGTGAGGAAACTGCAACTGCTGCATTGTTGATGTAGGCTTGTGTTCACAGTGTTTGTGGCCAGTCAGAGCTCTAAGAGGAGTGAGGAAACTCCAACAGTTGCATTGTTGATGTAGGCTTGTGTTCACAGTGTTTGTGGCCAGTCAGGGCTCTAAGAGGAGTGAGGAAACTTCAGCTGTTGCATTGTTGATGTAGGCTTGTGTTCACAGTGTTTGTGGCCAATCAGGGCTCTAAGAGGAGTGAGGAAACTGCAACTGCTGCATTGTTGATGTAGGCTTGTGTTCACAGTGTTTGTGGCCAGTCAGGGCTCTAAGAGGAGTGAGGAAACTCCAACAGTTGCATTGTTGATGTAGGCTTGTGTTCACAGTGTTTGTGGCCAGTCAGGGCTCTAAGAGGAGTGAGGAAACTGCAACTGTTGCATTGTTGATGTAAGCTTGTGTTCACAGTGTTTGTGGCCAGTCAGGGCTCTAAGAGGAGTGAGGAAACTCCAACAGTTGTATTGTTGATGTAGGCTTGTGTTCACAGTGTTTGTGGCCAGTCAGGGCTCTAAGAGGAGTGAGGAAACTCCAACAGTTGCATTGTTGATGTAGGCTTGTGTTCACAGTGTTTGTGGCCAGTCAGGGCTCTAAGAGGAGTGAGGAAACTGCAACTGTTGCATTGTTGATGTAAGCTTGTGTTCACAGTGTTTGTGGCCAGTCAGGGCTCTAAGAGGAGTGAGGAAACTCCAACAGTTGCATTGTTGATGTAGGCTTGTGTTCACAGTGTTTGTGGCCAATCAGGGCTCTAAGAGGAGTGAGGCAACTTCAGCTGTTGCATTGTTGATGTAGGCTTGTGTTCACAGTGTTTGTGGCCAATCAGGGCTCTAAGAGGAGTGAGGAAACTGCAACTGCTGCATTGTTGATGTAGGCTTGTGTTCACAGTGTTTGTGGCCAGTCAGGGCAGGCTTCTTCAGTTAAACTTTTCCTCCCAATTTAAATATTTCTACCCTTCATAAAATTTAGAATCATGCTGTTTTCACTTCCTTACTGAGTCAGCATCATTTGGTGAATTTCAGCAGCTTTCATTCTCTCAGCTCAAATAAATCTCACTGTGACGCATTGTTTAGCAGAGATGCAATCCTGCAGTGGAGCATCCATGTCTGTTTGACATCTGCTTCAACTAGACTAAGGGAAAAATGCTGTGTGGTGTGTGTTCAAACTACCTATCAGCCTTTGTGAGCAGACAGTATTGCATCAGCTTCTGTCAGTTTTTGCTGCCATGTAATTTTCTAATTGCCATTTTTTTTTTTTTATTCTTCCTTTTTTTAAATACAATTTAGAAATTTTTTTTTTCAAAATTATTTTCTTTCTACTTTTATTCTGTGAGTTTTTAATTATTGGGTTTAGTGAGATAAGTTGTATGGTACATGATAAGCAAAACGGGTTGGTTTTATTTCACACAAAAAGCAAGCTGAAATAAAACAAGGTTTTTTCCCCCTTGGGTTTTCTAATTTTTGTTTTTTCGAAGTTCTTTGGCTCTGTATTCTCATGGCATGTTTAAGATAATTTTGCTTGTTCATTTATTAAGGTTTTAATAAATTTTCATTGTTCTGTCGCTTCTTCAAGGACTTGTTCCCTGCTGCCTTGTAGGTCAGTCTCTTTTAGACTAGAAGACAAGTAGAGAAAACTGCATGCAAACTTAACAGAAGGCTAAGGGAAACAACTACCACAATTCAGTCTGAGAGTGTTTCAGAACATATTTAGGGTTATTGTTTTCAAGGTGATCATTGTATAATGATTTGTTTCTAATTTGCTTGTTTTTGTAGAATACATGAAGATAATGAAAGATACAGACAAGATCTTGCAAGATCCCTCCGGAAAAAAGAACGCAAAATTGAGGACATGATAGAGCAGAAAGAGAGATCTGTAGCACAGGTAAAGCACAGTGGTAGCTGAATGTTGTCAGTGTGTTCATAAGTAAACGTGGGATGTGTTCAAAGAGGAGAACTCAGTCTTTTGACTAAGATCAAAATGTAGTTCTGTATCTACACTTTGGTCGTTATTTTGGAACAAACGAGATGCTCGAGGCCTGCCCCGCACATTGAATGCCGGGGGGTATGGTCCACATCTCGTTACGGGTGGACCCGGTTTGCAGTACCATCGGGTCATGACCTGTTGTTTTCGTTGTCTTAAAAAAAAAAATACAGTGCACGGAAGGTACCATGATCAACAAGAAAAAAAGGTGGTCCTTACGTCCAGGCTAAGATTTTAATCTAAAAACCCTCACCACTTCACCGTGGTACAATTATCTGGCAGCACCATGAGATGTACAAGGAAAAAATAAAATAAGAAAAAAAAAAAGGAGGACAGTGCATTTCATCAAATTTTTTCCAGTGTAGCACTGCAACAGAATGATCTGAATTGTCAGTGAATGGTCCCACTTTAAGTAAGTTTTTTCATTAATTAATTAATATAAGAACAAGGGAGTTACATACGTTTTTTTCATTAGTTAATTAATATAAGAACAAGGGAGTGGTCAGATTGGTGGTGATCTGGCTTATCAAGCCAGAGTCAGTGAGTTTGATTCTCACTGTCAGTGTGTGATCCAGTTGACCTAGTGTTTGCAGAACTTAGTAATACACAATAATTAGTGTATATAACTATACACGGAGCCACTGAAGTAAAGCTGTGATACCAAATTGTATAAAGTAGGAAAAAAAAGTAGGAACAGCTTTATTACTTAACAAGCACACAGGTGTGACATTTTGGCTGAGCCTTAATAATACAAAAACACACAGGACAAAGAAATAGAGAGAGGAGATGAAGTATAAATTCACATGAATGTTGTGTTAAAAAAAAATCAGATGAATAGAGCACTTAGCTGTAACTTGTAAGAAGTACTTTATTCATTTTATTTGAATTTTTTTTTTTCATGTTAATTTATACTTTATGTCCTCTCTCTGTTTCTTTGTCCTGTGTATTTTTGTATGTTTAAGGCTCACGCTGAAATGTCACAACTGTGTACTCGTTAAGTAACAAAGCTGTTCCCACTTTTTCCTACTTTATACATTTTACAATACTTAATGCAGCATTTTTGAGGGATATGCAGATGAAAAAATGGAGTATACCTACCAGCATAGCAGGGCACAGCTGTCAGTGAATTAAGAATATGAGCAGATATTCACATGAAAATGAGTTCTATGCACCTTTGAACTTCTAAGCTGAAAGTGAAATAAGAAATAATACAGATTTTTATTTCGTCTTAGATTTGACAGAAAATTAAGAAAACAAAACAAGCACAAACAAAGCTTGTAAGACTATTAACTTTATTGGTTTATGGTTTGGGTCATCCTCATTGCACTCCAGACACATCCATTAGGTGCTCAGACCCCTTCCTCAACATATCCATCGGCATCCTGTGGCTGATAGTGCTTGTCCTGTGGTGGTTGACAAATCCCCTCATGCATCCAGTATACCTCTTGTTCCTAGCCGTGCCAGTCTGTACTCCCAGTTCTCTCAGTCTAGCTAGGGATGTGGATTTGCTGCTCTTGAAGTCCTCCACTCTGTCTGTCTCTCTGAGCATGTTGATAGTATCAGCTCGATCCAGTGGTTGTCCATATGTGATGATGGCTGAGCCAACCAAACTGTCAGTTCTCTTATTTCCCTGGATAGACGAATGTGACTGTGAGTCGTTGATTTGTGCAATGACTCAATCTACTGCCTGTGTAAAGAACCTGCCTTGACTTTCTGGATTATGCTCATTGAGTCAGTTAGTATGCAGACATGGGCATAGTCTTGTGGTTCCACCTACTTGAATGCTTTTGTCACCACCATCACCTCCGTCATCAAACTACTTGAATGCTTCTATCACCTCCATCATCACACTACTTGAATGCTTCTGTCACTGCCATCACCTCCGTCATCACACTACTTGAATGCTTCTATCACCTCCGTCATCACACTACTTGAATGCTTCTGTCACTGCCATCACCTCCGTCATCACACTACTTGAATGCTTCTATCACCTCCGTCATCACACTACTTGAATGCTTCTATCACCTCCGTCATCACACTACTTGAATGCTTCTGTCACTGCCATCACCTCCATCATCACACTACTTGAATGCTTCTATCACCTCCGTCATCACACTACTTGAATGCTTCTGTCACTGCCATCACCTCCGTCATCACACTACTTGAATGCTTCTATCACCTCCGTCATCACACTACTTGAATGCTTCTGTCACTGCCATCACCTCCGTCATCACACTACTTGAATGCTTCTGTCACTGCCATCACCTCCGTCGTCACACTGCTTGAATGCTTCTGTCACCACCATCACCTCCGTCATCACACTACTTGAATGCTTCTGTCACTGCCATCACCTCCGTCATCACACTACTTGAATGCTTCTGTCACTGCCATCACCTCCATCATCACACTACTTGAATGCTTCTGTCACTGCCATCACCTCCGTCATCACACTACTTGAATGCTTCTGTCACTGCCATCACCTCCGTCGTCACACTACTTGAATGCTTCTATCACCTCCGTCATCACACTACTTGAATGCTTCTGTCACTGCCATCACCTCCGTCATCACACTACTTGAATGCTTCTGTCACTGCCATCACCTCCATCATCACACTACTTGAATGCTTCTGTCACTGCCATCACCTCCATCATCACACTACTTGAATGCTTCTATCACCTCCATCATCACACTACTTGAATGCTTCTATCACCTCCATCATCACACTACTTGAATGCTTCTATCACCTCCATCATCACACTACTTGAATGCTTCTATCACCTCCATCATCACACTACTTGAATGCTTCTATCACCTCCATCATCACACTACTTGAATGCTTCTGTCACTGCCATCACCTCCATCATCACACTACTTGAATGCTTCTGTCACCACCATCACCTCCGTCATCACACTACTTGAATGCTTCTGTCACTGACATCACCTCCGTCGTCACACTACTTGTGGTCATAGCACTGCTGGCTTCCTGGATTGTTCTGCCCACTGAGCATACTGCAGATGCCCATGTGCTGTGTAAATCACAACACTGCCTCATTTGAGTTTTCACTGATGAGAGCGTTGATCTCTGCATCCACAGCAAGTGGATTCTGCTCCCTGCTCCTCTTGGTATATTTCACTAACACATTTGATTAGTTGATAGGATTTCTTTTCTGGAGTTTTCATTTTGTTCATCATTATACTTACAGCACACAATTTGTTGGTAAATTTTGTATGACGGCCATTCATTTGGATATGAGAATAGTTTTATATCGGGGGACACTAACTTGGTTCACAAGCACCACAAACGCTTTGTAGTGTTTTTTGGCTTTGAATAAAAAAAAAATACCAACAGCCACAATATGCATCAACCCATCCAGAATTGAATGTTATGATTTTTTAAAGTAACACCAGTTCTGTATTGCTTTTCTTAACAAAATATAATATTTAAAGTGCTTTTTGTTTTCATACTGAGCCTCTTAAAATAATTTAGTGAAAAAAAAATGCAGAGCAGAAAGGAGTAAGAGAACCTTGAATTTTAAAAAAAAAAAGGCTAAGAACCCTTGGATTAGTGAACTGTATTGTGTCTAACAGTGTTTAACCCGAGCAGTAAAGTATATTCATTCATTTCTTTGAACTAGTATTTTTTTCATAAACAGATGCGAGCAATGGCTCAGCTAAGCCAGGCTCTTCGAGACAACATCAAAGGAAAATATGAGTCGGACACGTTTGATAAGAAGGTTATAGAAGCTGAACTGTATGCCAACCTCGACAGGCCACAGATGTCTAAAAGTCCAGTCCTCAAGAAAGGGACTTCAGTAAAGATATGTTAAACCCCGCATTAAGTCTGAAACGAAATTCTGGCAGTGACCCACATTGAGTTTTAAAAGAAATTCTGTCAATGACCAATATTAAGTTTTAAAAGAAATTCTGTCAATGACCAATATTAAGTTTTAAAAGAAATTCTGTCAATGACCAATATTAAGTTTTAAAAGAAATTCTGTCAGTGACTCACATTAAGTTTTAAAAGATATTCTGTCAATGACCAATATTAAGTTTTAAAAGAAATTCTGTCAATGACCCACATTAAGTTTTAAAAGAAATTCTGTCAGTGACCCACATTAAGTTTTAAAAGTAATTCCGTCATTGACTCGGGTATTCGACATATTTTGCTACATATTGGTCTGAAATATTCACATTCTACTGTATGTAAATCATGCAGAAAATTTGTCATTAAAATTTTGTGTAAAGGTCATTTATGGAAGATTAATAGTCCTATTTTGGTTAATTTGATGAATACTCTGAAATTTATGATTTTTAGAAAAAAAGGGTATTTTGGAAGATGTAAATGTAGAACACTTTTATATTTGTTAGGCCATATTGGATGTTCTACAAAATAGGTTCAGTAGCTTGGCTATATTTTCTAGAATATTTCAACTACTTCAAATGTGTCTAATATTTCTAATCTGTTTTTGTCCTTATAGTTAATTTATTTGATTCTTTTCTTGAAGAGTCAACTGACATTGTTGTATTAGATCTATTGTGGGAAATCAAGGTCAGTGAATATGTCACTTGTCAGGTTGCTAGGTAGTGCTCATGTCTTCATGCTTGCTGTGGAAAAATGAGTCACATTTCAAGTGCTTTTTGTTTTCATACTGAGCCTCTTAAAATAATTTAGTGAAAAAAAAATGCAGAGCAGAAAGGAGTAAGAGAACCTTGAATTTTAAAAAAAAAAAGGCTAAGAACCCTTGGATTAGTGAACTGTATTGTGTCTAACAGTGTTTAACCCGAGCAGTAAAGTATATTCATTCATTTCTTTGAACTAGTATTTTTTTCATAAACAGATGCGAGCAATGGCTCAGCTAAGCCAGGCTCTTCGAGACAACATCAAAGGAAAATATGAGTCGGACACGTTTGATAAGAAGGTTATAGAAGCTGAACTGTATGCCAACCTCGACAGGCCACAGATGTCTAAAAGTCCAGTCCTCAAGAAAGGGACTTCAGTAAAGATATGTTAAACCCCGCATTAAGTCTGAAACGAAATTCTGGCAGTGACCCACATTGAGTTTTAAAAGAAATTCTGTCAATGACCAATATTAAGTTTTAAAAGAAATTCTGTCAATGACCAATATTAAGTTTTAAAAGAAATTCTGTCAATGACCAATATTAAGTTTTAAAAGAAATTCTGTCAGTGACTCACATTAAGTTTTAAAAGATATTCTGTCAATGACCAATATTAAGTTTTAAAAGAAATTCTGTCAATGACCCACATTAAGTTTTAAAAGAAATTCTGTCAGTGACCCACATTAAGTTTTAAAAGTAATTCCGTCATTGACTCGGGTATTCGACATATTTTGCTACATATTGGTCTGAAATATTCACATTCTACTGTATGTAAATCATGCAGAAAATTTGTCATTAAAATTTTGTGTAAAGGTCATTTATGGAAGATTAATAGTCCTATTTTGGTTAATTTGATGAATACTCTGAAATTTATGATTTTTAGAAAAAAAGGGTATTTTGGAAGATGTAAATGTAGAACACTTTTATATTTGTTAGGCCATATTGGATGTTCTACAAAATAGGTTCAGTAGCTTGGCTATATTTTCTAGAATATTTCAACTACTTCAAATGTGTCTAATATTTCTAATCTGTTTTTGTCCTTATAGTTAATTTATTTGATTCTTTTCTTGAAGAGTCAACTGACATTGTTGTATTAGATCTATTGTGGGAAATCAAGGTCAGTGAATATGTCACTTGTCAGGTTGCTGTGGAAAAATGAGTCACATTTCAATCTTTTGATATTGTTTTCTGAGATTACATAAGGAGAATGAGAAGTTTTAGTTTTAGAAAGGAAAGCAGAGTGGAGTAGAGACTTATGAGATGCTTCAAGAAGTGCAGATGGTTACTTGAAGATATCTTACTTCTCACATCTTACATCCTTCCGATGCCATTAAACGTCATATAGGGCTCGCATGGTAGATTGGTAGATTGCCAAGATTTCCTGTTTTTGACGAGCTTTTCAACCTCATCAAGGGATGTTATTCCCACTAAGCTGGCCTTTCTTAACAATGTCCAAAAAAAAAAAACTTGAAGATATGCTCTCAGTAAATATTCAGAAATATTCTTGACTGTAGAGAAAGATACATGTATTTATGTTTGTTAGAGTCTGTGTGTCATATCTGTGTCTTTTGTTTGAGTCGCAAGCATCTTTAAAGCTGACAAAAGTTTTTGTGACATTACTGGATCTCTGGAAATTGTCTGTGCTGGTTTCACTTTTGGTAGCTGATTTATATATCTGTCATCCATTCATCCATGTTCTTGGATTCTGATCAGCTAGGCAGTCAGTGTCCAGTGTGGCATGTGACATGTTGCAAACCAGCACTAGTTTCTTTCTAATCCTCATGCTCTAGATAAACAACAACAAAATGAATCTAAAAAGTTTGAATATTTATTCATAAAATATTACACTCATTTGAAACTTATGCAGCCAAAACAATACATCAGTTGTAAATCAATTTCTCAAGTACTTTATTGATTTACTGTTAGTTTTCCATTTTTGAATGGTTTTGATGTGCTGCCAGTGATAAGGTATAATCTGATGATGTGTGCATGACAAAATGAGTGAATGAGAGGCTGTTGATTGAGACAGTGCAATCTGAAATTATCTGCCAACTTATTGATTAGATTACATTCACATAGTGTTTTTAAGAAATAAAGTTTTGGATTCTTTAGCTTCACTAAATGATTTTTTTCACGATTGATTTATTAAATTGATTCATTGTTTAATTTAAAGGTTAGATTTAGTAATAATTTAGTGCAAGAATTACAAATGATTTCAGTAATTTCTTTTATAATTTTAAATTCATAATTCTTTATTGAATAGATTTAGTATTTCTATAAATGATTACATTTATTAATTATGTGGGTGATTCAAGATTATTAATTCCGTGGTTGATTCAAGATTATTAATTTTGTGGTTGATTCAAGATTGGAATAAAGTTTTACACTCAGACTTTTTTGTAGTAATTTTTTCATGAAATGAATTAGCTGTCATGTTTTATGATTGTTTCTTGATGTATTGAATGATTCACTAAACTGTTTCAGGTGATGAATTTTGGCCATTGAATTATCTTTTCAGTTTTTTCTTTATTTATGATCATTCATTTTCCAGACATTTCCTATAGAGAACACTGCAGTTAATGTAAAGGTAAAGTCAAATCCCTGTTTCCATGCCATTGAGGCATATTGGGGAATACAGTGTTAGGCCCATATTTTCCATGACTTGAAAGTGTGATATGGTCAGTATCACACCAGGCTGCTTTACCTTCCAAGATTTCTCTGGTACCCATTTTTAGAAGCTGGGTGAACCCCAAGGGCCTTTTTGGTGTGTCTTATCTTATATCTTATATCCTTCCCGTGCCGTTAAACATCACTAGGGCTCACAAAGTAGTCCGCCAGTTTTTCCTGTCTTGGCGAGCCTTTCAGCCTCATTAAGGGATTTTATGCCTGTTAATTTGGCCTGTACCAACCTATAAAACAAGGGGTGCGACAAAGATGTGTACTATCTCCAGACCTTTTTTCTCTGTACAGCGAGAATATTCTAAGAACAATCATCACAGAACCAGGCATAAAAATTGGAGGATACAATATTAACAACCTTCGGTATGCTGACGACACAGTACTGATAGCTGAGAACCAACAAGACCTGCAAAATCTCTTGGATAAAGCGGCCAAAGAAAGTGAGCAGAAAGGCCTTACTTTGAACATCAAAAAGACAGAGACTATGGTTATATCTAAGAAACAGAATCCACCAGCATGCAGTATTAAATTAAACGGAACCATTCTAAAGCAGGTGCAGAAATTTAAATACCGTGGAGCAGTAATAACCAGATGGGAAATGCAGAACAGAAATTAGGAACAGAATAGGCCAAGCAAAGACTGCATTTCAGAGAATAAGAAACATATTAGCTAACACATCTTTATCAATGAATGTTAGAAAATGAGTCCTAAAATGCTATATTGAACCTATCTTGTTATATGAAAGTGAATCATGGACAATAGGCAAGTCTTCACAAAAATCATTGGAAGCAGCAGAAATGTGGTTTATTAAAAGAATGCTGCGAATCCCCTGGACAGCGGAGAGACAAAAAACCTTGTCAAAAAGATAAGAGAGAGACAATGTACTTTCATAGGACATGCAATGAGAAGAGGGGGCATTGAAAATATTATAACAACAGGAAAAATAGAAGGAAGAAGATCAAGAGGAAGACCAAGAGAAATGATACTGGACAGTCTGACGGGATGGTGTGAGAGGAGATCACCAACTGAACTGATGGCCTGCATGAAGGATCGGGTACTCTGGAGAAGCATAATAGCCAACGCCAGTTGGCACGGCACCTGATGATGATGATGATGATGATAATTTGGCCTCTCTTAACAGTGTCCTCTTTAGAGTTTCAGGTGATCTGCCTCTTTTTCTTTGGCCTGTTGTGTTCCACTTGATAGCTTGTATAGGGATTTTCTGACTGTTTCTTCTCATCACATGACCAACTTATGTCCATCATATGTTGTCCAGGCACATGTTGTGATGGGAAAGATGCATGCCGTTAAAAATCTTATTTTTTTTGTAGTTCTGTCTGTTCCTCTCCACAGCTTTTTTAGTTGTTTTATTTGGTGTCAAAACATCTTCAAGAAATGGGGGACCTGAGACTTCCCTAGGAAAACAAAGACAACGAAGACAGGAGCTGGCAGCCCCGCCTCAAGTACTGTAGTGACCTGGAAATGTGAAAGTACTAACACTTCCACATTCTTACGTCAATGAATTGTGACGGACATAACTTTTGTTTTTTGGAGGTTGTGCTTTGCGTCCCAGGGCAGGTTGTGCTTTGGAATGTGAGTACCTGTCTCACCTGTGCAGTCAAGGGAACGTGACAGGCCAAGGCGAAACCATGGAGAGTTTTGAATATTATGATGCCATAACAATTGGAGGTTATGAAATATCAGAGATTAGATATGCTGATGATACAGTATTACTGTCCACAAAACAAAAAGGAATGGAAAAACTAATTATGTCAGTCCGTAAGAATAGCGAAGAGCAAAACCTCTATCTTAATGTGAGGAAAACTAAATTGATGACAACTTACAAAACAAACAAGGCAATTGAAATATGTACCAATGAGGAAAAATTGGAAGAAGTGGAGAGTTTTAAAATATATTAGATCACTACTAACTAGTAGTGGAGATACAATGAGGAGGACATCTATTGCTCTTCAGAAAGTAAAACAACTAAAGAAGCTGTGGAGAGGAACAGACAGAACTACAAAAATAAGATTTTTAGGGGCATGCATCTTTCCCATCGCAACATATGCCTGTGAGACCTGGACACTTACAAACAGCTGAGAAATACATAAATGCCTTTGAATGTAAATGTTACAGAAGAGTCCTTCAAATATCATGGGCACAATAAAGAACAAATATATCCATACTACAAGAACTTAATTCAGAAGAAGGCTGGCTAGTAAAGAGGATTAAAAAGAGAAAACTGAAATATTATGGACACATTAAACATCATGATAATCTAGAGAAGACAGTCTTGGAAGGGTACATAATGGGAAAAAGAAAGAGAGGAAGACCAAGGCAAAGATGGCTGCAAGACATCGTTGATGATCTGCAAATGGATGCATCAGCAGCAGGCCATCTTGCTCACAACCGAGAGGCCTACAGGAGAGCTGTAAGGGAGGCAAAGTTCCGCAAGGGACATGCAAACAAATAAATGAATCACCGTTGCTGTCTTATCTTTTCATTCACATAATAGCATTCTTTATCACCACTGTGTTATCTTTTAATTTATACAATAGTACTCTTTATCATCTTTTCGTTCACGTTAGCATCATTATAAAATTCTGCATCTTGAGTTTCTTATAATCCTCAGAAAGCAGCCTTCTGTCACAGAAATGCCTTCAAGGAACCGTGCATGTAGTATTTTATCATGTTCCTTGGTATCGCCCACATCAGAGCAGTTTTTGTGCAGGAACTAAGTAACAACTGACTTGAGATATCTGTGATCAGTTTCCCCATACACCGCCTGAAGATAATCTTCTGCTTGTGTCTGATGAAGCACATTTTGATTGTTCAAGTTGCGTTCATGCAGAATTTTAGATATGGGACAGGTGATAAAACTTCTACAACAGTTTTTTTTATTTTTCAACCTTTTGTGTCTTTTGAACCCCTATGTCAGAGCCCTTTTTTGGTTCCTGACCTCGTTTTACCATATGTGAGAGCCCTTTTTTTGTTCCTTGAACCCGATTTACCATATGTCAGAGCCCTTTTTTTTTCCTGAGTTCTTTTTATCGTATGTCAGAGCCCCTTTTTTGTTCATTGAACCCTATTTACCATATGTCAGAGCCCTTTTTTGTTCCTTGAACCCGTTTTACAGTATGTCAGAGCCCTTTTTTTGTTCCTGACCTCGTTTTACCATATGTCAGAGCCCCTTTTTTGTTCCTTGAACCCGTTTTACCGTATATCAGAGCCCCTTTTTTGGTAATTGAACCCGTTTTACCGTTTATCAAAGCCCCTTTTTTGTTCCTGACCTTGTTTTACCGTATGTCAAAGCCCTTTTTTTTGTTCCTGACCTCGTTTTAGCTTATGTCAGTGTAATTCTCCGTACGGTTGACAAACCCCTGCTTAACTGTTGAAAGTGATTGTGGTGTGGAGTAGTTTCCTTTGGCGCTTGTTTCTTTCACGATAAAGCGATGATAAACAGTGTTAACGTGAGATCAGTTAGCAGAATCTTTCATTTTATTATGATTTGTTCTCTTCCCCTTCTAGTATAATGATTTGTCGTTTCCAAAAAAAAAATGATCCTCGTCACCGGATAACTAATCTTTACATGCCAGAATTTCAGCAAGATGGTGTGACTGTTTATACAGCTAGGGCGGCAAGAGCTGTGCTGGAAGAAATCTTCCAGACTAGGCAGTACAGCCAGACGGTATGTTCCATGACTGTACACTCTCGGTAACCACGGGTAACTGCTATCTGTGAAACTCTCTTATGAACAAAGTTTAAGTATCTAGAAGTACGCAAGAAAAGATCAGAACTAAATGGCTTGTAGAAGGATAAGCACCACAAATATAGTCCTTCTCTTTTGCTTTCTGATAATGTTACTATGAAACATGGATTTATCTACAGCCTGTTTGGGGTTACCATAACTGATGAAAGCGACAAAACTTAGCAAATCACGTAACTGATGAAGGCGAGATACAGATTATTAGAATCACAAACTGTAACGTAGCGAATACATCAAGAGTAGCAACACAAAAGGAAAAATCCAGTGAAAACTAAGTTTCACCACTAAAAATGAACCAGGATACACTTTCAGACCTTCTAAAATACAATCACCGAACTAATTAATACATTTAAGGTAAAAAAAAAACTTTCTTGTTATCAAACAGGCAAAAGTCCTTATTTTTACTTTTACAGCAAAAATGTGTAAGTGCCTGTGTGTACGCAAGTACATATACTTTAATGACAGTCATTTCTATATCAAAAGACAGTTGATCAACAGTCCGTAGTCTACAGGCAAGAAACTGCTGTAGGGAGCAAAATAAATGACAGCTCTTCGGAAAAGTAACCCCGACCCCCTAATCAGGCAAGAGTTTCGGCCCCTTACACTTCTGACGCTGTCCTCTGGCAGGGTCATGACTCCCAGAAGTCTTTATATTTAATGTAATCAAATCCTCTCTTACCCTTCACTGTTCTTCATGTTTGTTGCCATTGGTAATTGCCAACAACGTGAGGCCAGCATCTAATACGGGAAAGTTTGTTTTTTTCCTACCATATCTTCTTGTAACCTTTCATGAGCATTGATTGTGCTCTGCCTTCTCACTCCCCTAAAGTTTGTGTTGTCTGTATATTATGATTCTCTGTCATTTTCTGAACGAAGTTTGTCAAGCACTTTAGTTACAAGCTGGGTTTAAGTATCTACTGTCTCTCCTATTAGACCGTCAAAGTCTTATTAGTCACCAAACTGTGGAACGATTATTTCAGCTATAACTGGTATAAGTAAAAGCCTTAAATTTAATGTATTGGAGGCATCTGCAGATAAACAATAAACTTTGGCACTATTTAATTCATCTTGTACTTTATTAAACACAAAACTCTCAATCATATTATTATTTATGATCTATCTTTGTTCTGGAACTAAAAACACTTGGATCATAAAGTTGTCATAAATTTTGAGTGGTAGTCATATGATCTAACGCTTTGATCTAACAGCTGTGTGTAGCCAGATAACTGTCATCAGATTTTGGTGATTTGTTTTGTTTTGATTTTTTGAAAACTACAATTCCTGCTGATATTACTTGCTTCTCTCCCACTTCTCTTGCTGCTAAAATTTCCCTGCAAATGGTAATTCTTCTGGTCTTTTTGGCGGTTTTCCTTTATTAAACTATGCGATCAGTTAAAAAGAATAAGAACATCTAATTTATCTTTCCCCTAGTTCCATATGGACACGGAAATTCTTGAATAAAAATACAGACTGTCCGTACTAAATGCGTTACGTGTGGTAACCATACGGTGCTGCCTGATAGACACTCTCACGTGATCACTCTAGAATGTCATTTATCTAGTCTATCCACCTAGTCACAACTGGAAAAAAATGAGGAACAAAAGGAAAGAGGAAGACAAAGAAACAAGATACTTGAGTGGCGTGGAGCACGGTCCAACACTCATCTTGCAGAAAGAGCAAAGGACAGGTGGCTGTGGAAATCAACGATGACCAACCCTTGACCGGATATCCTTTTCACCTTTGCTTCTGCATGATTCCACTTTGCCACTGAAGACTCTTTGTTTATGACTGATGGAGCCTCATTCTAGTCAAGTATCTAAAACATGCAAATGCTAGGTAGCAACTTCTAATACACCAGTATCTTAACATAAGAGGGAAAACAAGCAGAGGAAGAAACGATACCTAAATATGCTGACCATGTGGCACAGGAAAACAAAGTTGATCGATCTTATTAAATTATCACAGATCTCATAAAATAAAAAAAAAGCAATTTTTTTTTCTGACACTTATCAGGGCCTCACCACAATGAATGACGGATCTTTTAGGACAACACGAATTTTGCTTGAAATAACTGCAGAAAGACGGAATTTTCTGGAAATTTATGGGCTTATTCCAGATTACTCGGGTACAGAGAAAATCCCGTTAAATTTGAAGGTTTTTCGGCTGATTTCCTTTCTCTTGAACAAGCTTAACTTTTCGTATCCTGCTTCTAGATCTATATAATTTCCGGGTCAGATACGAAGGGTTAGGTTTCAATAACAGACATTGAATATGTTTGTCTGTAAGAACTGAAAGAATGGAGGAGCCCAGTGTATGCAAATCATAAAGTAACAAATCAACTTCTGTATGAGTGTAGGGGAGGTAACTAAGAAAATGTGCAACACTCCAGTCTGAATTGTGCGTAATATTGTTTTTAATTCTTCACTTAATGAAGTGTCTCGGTGGCCTAGTGGTTAGTACACTGGTCTGCCGATCAGAAGGTCCCTGGTTCGAATTTTTTTTAGACATACTGGCACCGAAACTGGTAACTGGAAAATGCTATGAGACATACCTGAGGTAAATGGAAAATGCTATGAGACATACCTGAGGTAACTGGAAAATGCTATGAGACATACCTGAGGTAACTGGAAAATGCTATGAGACATACCTGAGGTAACTGGAAAATGCTATGAGACATATATTTTAATTATTCACTGACAACCGTGCGTACGGAGCAGTCTAGTGTGTCTTGCCGCTTAAGTGGATATTCTCTGTTTTCTGAGGCAATGTTTCCTCAACACAGAGTGCCAAGTGCATAAATGAGTCAATTAGCAGATGGACAGGAATCGATCTCCTGGGTCCAGGCGCTCTAGTGGAAGAGCATGCTGCAGGATCCACGCTCTCTAGTGGCAGGGCATGCTGCAGGATCCACGCTCTCTAGTGGCAGAGCATACTGCGGGGTATAGGCTTTCTACTGGCTCTAACTAAACGCACATTTGTCACAGGTGTTCTCATTCTTTTTTTTTTAAAGATGGGATTGCCCTGAGAGATTCCAAGAACGTAGGAGACGGGCGTTCAGAACATTCATGTGTACAAGAAGCCTGTCCTTCACAAGACATTGGTTTCTTAACAACCATTCGGAAGATGTATCAATGTCTAACCAGGACGTCTGCTTTAGTGAGTGTAGTGTTTAGAGCTAGAGTATCACTCATATTCTGGGCCAATCGTCTCCTTATCTTTCCCGACTTCCCAGGTAAACATCCTCAGTTAATTCCCTCTTTTGGCTTTCACGTCGCTAACAACAACAACAACAACAAAAAGGAGAGCTTTCTTTTGTCAAAGGGGCCGACGACCCAGTTTTTATCTACATACAGTTCTCCTAATTTTTTTTTACATATATAAATATCTGGTATACTGTCTCATCTGTAAAGATGTCATCCTCTTTTCCTTTGTCGAGTCAAAGTCCAAAATTTCGCGCCCAGATGCGTTCAGAACATGGAAGACTTCACACACAGTTTGTGAGAACGTGAAAGGGACAATATATTTACTGTCTTAAATGATGGACACTGTTTCGTGTCGTAACGTTGTCAGCACTAATACAACTTTTCATGCTCTTCTTCACACGTTTTTGGCTGTCCCCACCCTTCACACAAAGCAACAAGTGTCTCTTGTAGTCCAACCCTTGAACCTGGCCTGCTTTAGAGACTGCTCTACACTGGACTGCACAACAATGTACTTCACCTTTCTCTAGAGTGCATGCAGAATTCAGTGGTTCTTACTGGGAACAATGGAGGATAAGGTCCAGTTGTAAAAGGGGGGGGGGGGGGTTCTCGGCAGAGTATGTACAACTCCCCCCCCCCCAAAAAAAGAAATACTGACTTCTCAGTCAAATCTCATTCAGTTTAATTCATTCCAGTATTGAATACAAAACACTCTTGAGAACACACTGTCCTAACTCCCTCAATCTTCACTCGTTCTATTAATCGGCCGAAACAACTCACACTGCAAATAATCTTGATTCCATTCAACAGTCACTAAATCAAAATGTGTATGATGCAGACCTTCCATGTTAAACTAATATCCCCGACTGAAAAAGAAACACACAACTAACTGTTCTCTGCGACTCGCCCTTTCTTGGACTGCCTGTCGACATCTTTGCTCAAACTAAAACTTATTGCAGGCATCTTCCCGCCGATCTGAGTCTCAAGTTGGTCAATCGTATTTTGCTTAACAGCCTTCAGCACTTGTTATCAAGAATCTTATCGAGAATTTGTTGATAAATACCTTATATCATTTGTCTGATCTCAACTTGTCCAACCGGCACAAAATGCTCATGGCCAACCCTGACATTTTTTCTCGCTCTAACCTATGACGCCATACTTCCCGGCAGTAGCTCGCAGTCACTCGACACCTTCATTTGTTCCCCTTACACAATATTGAAGTTTTTCCTGGTGCGAAGTAGAACTGTAACATCGTAAAATAATTTTAATTGGTCATCTCCGTGAGCAGATGTCAAATGATTTACTACGTCCTAGTATTAAATCAACAGTCATCGTTACTAGATGCTCCCCTGGCAGGTGTTGGGATTCAAGGTTTTCTCAGATCTCGATCTTTGTTACTTTCCATCAGCTCATTGGATGACTTTTTAATCATGTCACTCTCTTAGAGACTGTCCATGATCTTTTGTTTTGGCGTTCTCTTGCTTCCGTTACTATCTATTTTTCCTGTTGTTATGTTTTGAAGTTCTGTTCTTTTCTTTATGTGTTAAATGAATGTTGAGCGTCATTTTATTCTGGATTAAATTTCTTCTTTATTGGCTTGTGTAAAGCATTCCTGGTGTGTCACCTTTGCTCTTCAAGGCACTGTTAATATTCTTCTGAGAAACCGCATCTCTTGCTTCCAGTGATCTCTGTACTGATCTCTTCAGTGACTATGATTATGAGAATATCAGAAAAAAATAGTTGTAAAATGCTAAATTGAGTCTATCTTACCATGTGAAAGCAAATCACGAAAAATTTTTAATATTTCTCATTTCTGTTTCTTTAAACCAATTTGATGTTATTTTTTAAATGACATTTTGAAATGTCCTTTAATAGGATTTTCAAAATGTCATTTAAAAAACAACATCAAATTGGTTTAAAGAAACAGAAAATGAGAAATATTAAAAATTTTTCTTCCAAACCTTGGCCAGGGTGTGTGTATTTCGGGGTAAAACATTCTAAAAACGTAGGATGAAGTAAATGTTTCCACTATTTCATGATAAACCACATTTCACTAAAGTTCTTCCCCATCCCACGCGCTAAAACTATCGAAAAGGAAATAGGAATTGAAGTGATGCCGTTGAATGGTAACCTTTCCACAAACCGTGAATGGCAAATGATAATGATGGAAATACTCGTCTTGCGGGAAAAGGGAATTTGGCAGAAAACAGGGAGAAACAATATTTATAGCCGCCAGTGAACTGTTTATACAAACAACAGCTTGACCATCGCAGGGCGTCACAAACACAAACTAAATATGCGGGTAATCTAAAACGAGTCAGACCAAATATTTATACATGTCACGACGCACTTTCTCCCTAATCAGATCCACAGCCACTGAAAAAATAACTTGCTAGGTTGTTAGGCCCTTTCATCACAGAGAAATGGTGCAGCGCTAATTTATGGGTGAGGTAATCAAAAATCCGCCATCCATTCACAAAGTAGACTTACCTAAGTTCTCTTACAGACAGGTGAAGCAGGAAGGAGAATGTAAACTGTACAGTGTAAAGAATCACAGGATGTGAATAAATTTCGCTACTGGGTTTCTCTGTAATTGCAGTTCTTGGCAAATGACGTCTGTATTGTTAGCGTTTGTTCTCTGTAATGTGTATCTAATCCTTGACATATCATTTATGCTTTATAAAATAATTGTACAATTCAAGCCAGGTAGGCGCTATATTTTCCTTTGCCCGTATTGTTTACTACTGCCTGGGGCCCGTGAGTGGCTGATTTGTTAGCGGGCTCCTTGGACTGAATGTAGTGAGTTATATCATGACTAACCCGCTTCCAAAGCGACACAAGCTATAGAATGGGTACTCGTGCCTTTGTATCGAGGAAAAAAAGCACTTCCGAAGTTAGAAAATATCTGCCTGACCAGTCAAGCGAGATTACATTGTATACGCGACTGTCATGAAGGGAAAATATGGTATTACGTGCAGCTCCGTAATCTCTGTTTTTCCACGCACACTGTAACCATATCTTATTTTTACGGACGAATGAACGCATATGTAAATGCCATTATTTACAAACAACATACGAATAATAAGGTATTAAGATTTTTTAAAAATCCCTTTAATTTGAGAAGTTGCCCCAGCCCACAGCAGGTGGACGACAGCAACAACAACAAATACTGTACGCTCAAATGATCTTTGCCGTGACAACTAATTTGGTATATTGCTTTTGTGATTTTGACCGTGGCAATATGTTCTCAACCATGAAAAACATGTCTTTTTGTCACGTCAGTGTTGTCAGTGATCTCTATACAAAGGGCAGCCTTTAACTTCCCACTAGGAGCTGGATGTGGAGTCAAGAGGAAGTTCACAGTGTTCTCAAAGCTGTAGCTGTTGCTGTGTGGATTCTGCTTCCGTTCCAGACTTCATGGTCAAGTATGAATGGCAAGATATGCATGAAGTGGAGATTATATGTTCTAGATTATGTTCCCATGCGTGGAAAACCATTTGGAAAAATAAAAAAAAATAAGTTCTAGATTATGTTTTCATACGTGGAAAACCTTTTGGAAAAGTATGAAACGACCAAGTTATCATCTCGGGGCGAGAAGACTACTCTCAACTGTACAAAGAAAGTGTTGTTTACTTGGGACGAGAAGACGACTCTCAAGTGTACAAAGAAAGTGTTATTTTCTCAGGGCGAGATGATGACTCTCAAGTGTACAAAGAAAGTGTTGTTTTCTCAGGGCGAGAAGATGACTCTCAAGTGTACAAAGAAAGTGTTGTTTTCTCAGGGCGAGAAGATGATTTTCAAGTGTACAAAGAAAGTGTTGTTTTCTCAGGGCGAGAAGATGACTCTCAAGTGTACAAAGAAAGTATTGTTTTCACAGAGCGAGAAGACGACTCTCAAGTGTACAAAGAAAGTGTTGTTTTCACAGGAAGAGAAGACGACTCTCAAGTGTACAAAGAAAGTGTTGTTTTCACAGGAAGAGAAGACGACTCTCAAGTGTACAAAGAAAGTGTTGTTTTAAAAGAAAGGAATCTACTTAAAGCACAAAGGGGACAACGCAAGTAGGAAAATGTGAGTTTTCAATAGGCCAGAAAACGATCACAACCTCACCTGTGTTCCCTATAAAGTTTTGCGGTTTCTGTGCACAGTCTTCAGCTCATGTGCAAGTATATTTCAAATGTGCATCGTGACTTCATTAACCACCGATTGTTTAAAGTTTTATATAGAAAAAAATTTAAGTGGGTACACAATTTACATATTAAGTATAAGTATACCAGTATAAGCCGATCGGCCTACGGTGGTATTACGTTTCGATTAGCCCACACTGTAAGCCGAAACTGATTTAACAAATAAAATTGTAAATAAATAACTACTGCCACTGAACAAGTAAACAAAAAAAAATGGCACTGAAATTAAGTAAATACGAATAACTGAGAGGTAAATGAAAATAAGTTTATCCTAAATATAAAAAAATGTACATGACTTTATGGTACCAACAATTTATTTTTATGACACACTGATTTGATTACCCAAGAATGATACAAGTACAGTATATTTAGTGAAATGTTTTATAAGTCAGTCAGTCAGTCAGCCAGTCAGTCAGTTAGTCAGTCAGTCATTCAGTCAGCCAGTCAGTCAGTCAGTTAGTCAGTCAGCCAGTCAGTCAGTTAATCAGTCAGTCAGTTAGTCAGTTAGCCAGTCAGTCAGTCAGTTAGTCAGTCAGCCAGTCAGTCAGTCAGCCAGTCAGTCAGTTAGCCAGTCAGTCAGCCAGTCAGTTAGTTAGTCAGCCAGTCAGTCAGTCAGCCAGTCAGTCAGTTAGTCAGTCAGTCAGTTAGTCAGTCTGTCAGTCAGTCAATCAGTCAGCCAGTCAGTCAGTCATTCAGCCAGTAGGCCAGTCATTCAGCCAGTCAGTCATTCAGTCAGCCAGTTAGTCAGTCAGCCAGTCAGTTAGTCAGTCAGCCAGCCAGTCAGTCAGTCGGTCAGCCAGTCAGTCAGTCAGCCAGTCAGTCAGTTAGTCAGTCAGTCAGTTAGTCAGTCAGCCAGTCAGTCAGTCATTTGAATGTCTCATCATTAATGTAATCAGCGGAACCAGCCCGGACTTGAAGAATGTTGTGAGGCATAAAACTAACATTAATTGCTTGGAGGAAGATGCTGAGAAGGAGGCTACAGCGATAGGGCCATCAATTTCTCTGTCTTCTTTGCCTTCAAGACTAAAGCATTTTTTACAACGTAGACGGTAAAGAGTAAAAACACATCAGGAAAATATCTGTTTAATTCCACATATTCGTCAGAGTTCAGTGATGGGGCTGTAGTTACAATTAGTGTCTCACGGAAATACTCTTCGGCCTTTGTCATCTTTCCAAAATGTAAAACGGTGTCCAAGTTAACTATGTTCCTTGTGCTAAACTGTCCAAATGATCAGCTTCCAGGTGGCTTCTGGCCTTTGTTTTAATTTGATACATCCGTTTAAAAACCTTTTTCACAATCTGCACTAGAAGCCTGAAATGGTTCGGAAATATTCAGAAAGAGAGTCTCTAAACTGCCTCTATTGAAATGTGTAGGAAATAATATCTCCATATTTTGCATTGCATATGTCTTCATTTTCCCTCACTGACAGTTAATTTATTTGAAATCCACATACTGATTTCGCAAATCTTTTACGAAGATGTCCTATGACTTAATAAGTGCTGAATTACAGTCGTATATTAGCTGTATATTACACTGAGGTTTCCAACTGCTGTTTACCAAAAGCGAACTTCTCTAAATTCTGAATGGATAAATGGATAAAAGTGGATTTTCTTCATATATATATATATATCTACCGTTAAAAAAAGAAACGCAGGAAATACGATGTTGCGATTTAAACTGAAGTTTGCTGATCAGACATGGGCAAAGTGCCTGAAACGTTCACTTGCACATCAACTTCACGTGTTGACCTGAACTGCACTTAGCATATGATTCATGAGCACAGAAAAGCGACACTGGTCAAAACAGCATTTTTGACACTAACTCATGACAGGTTCACGAGAATCCCGTGAAACTTACTGAACACAAAACTGACTGACCATGTTACTGAATGCCTATAAAAGATTGACGCTCCTCGAATCAATTCATTTGAAAATTCAATGCGCAGGTATGGCTCATCTCACTACAGAACAACGACTCATCATCATCATTGGACGTTTACAGACTGGACAGTCACAAAGTGTAGTGGCCAGACAATTTAATTTGGTTAGAAGCACCATAAGTCGCCTTTGGAGACGATTTCAAGAAACTGGTTCAATTGCAGACCGGCCGCGCAGTGGAAGACACATAGTCACAACTTCTGTCGAAGACCGCTTCATACGACTGCGTCACCTCGGGAATCGATTTGCATCTGCGTCCTCAACATCCCATTCAATGACAGCAGGTCGTCGAATTTTAGATGAAACTGTCAAGAACCGGCTGCACGACGCTGGTCTTTGGGCTAGAAGATTCTACAGTGGTCCTGTTCTTATGGACCGGCATCACCAGAACCAACTGCAGTGGGCAAAACAGCATCGTCAATGGACCGTTGCGAATGATTGGAGAAGGGTTTGGTTTAGTGATGAATCATTCTTTCTGCTCCAGCGACACGATAGACATAGAAGAGTTTACCGCAGAGTCCATGAGCGCTACGACCAGAACTGTGTGGATGAGGCTCCTCCACATGGTGGTAAAGGTGTACTGGTGTGGAGGACTATTAACCTCATGGAAAGAAGTGACCTGGTAAAAATTTAAGGACGCCTGAATGCCCAGCGATACGTCACTGAAATTCTTCGTCCTCACGTCCTTCCACTTCTGGCTACATCAGGGTCGATTTTTCAGCAGGATAACGCTCGACCTCTTGTGGCACAACTCACCACTCAGTTCCTCGCTGACAACAACGTCCAGACCATTCCCTGGCCATCCATGCCATCAGACATGAACCCAATAGAACACCTAGGGGATGAACTCAACAGACAAGTCCGCCAGTGAGACGTGGCGCCAACCAATCTCCGACAATTGTCTCTTGCGGGAAGAGTGTGCAGCTATGCCACAACATCAGATCCAACGGCTAATCGGATAAATACCAAGGAGATGTCGTTCTCTGATACAGCCCAGAGGAGGCCATACACCTTACTGAAAAGGAGGCTTCAGTTGCAAATAATAAAAGTCCAAACCAAATTTAATGAACATCATTTCGTTGTTAAAGTCTTTAAGTGTCTTTATGCCAAGATTGAAACATTAATTCAGTAAAATAAAAATTTAATACAAGTGTGAAATTTGGTGACCATTACTACTACAGTAGTGTTTTCTTTTCTTTTTTTTCTGAAAAGTATATATATACACTTGTATATATGTATATGTGACCCCTCTTTTGCTCAACATCCTCTCTGTTGTTCTTCTCCATGTCTCCGTCTCCTTTGATCTAACCTTACTTCTACTCTTCTGTGGTGTCCATCTTAGTGCTATTTTTGGTAGTGAGTTGTCAGTGATCCAGAGCACATGTCTCATCCATCGCCAGCGTCTTTCCTCAATAATTGCTGTCAGTGGCTTCATCTGCATTTCTGCCAACAAGTTATTATTCCTTATTGAATATAAACCACTCTTTAAACTCGTCACCTGGAAAATGGCTACCAAAATGATCACACACTCCTTCGGTAAAGCGAGCTACAGCAACTGTGTCAGTAAACAGGAAACTGGTATGATGATACGATTTCCGGAATTTCTGTTGAGAAATGTGCATTTGAACCAAGATATTGCATTCGTAGTTTTATAATCTTGGCTTTTGTAATTTAGTACGCCTCTGTTGTAGTTAGTGTACCGTGATGAAGAAGTAGACACAATTCTGCTTGTTCTTGCAAAACATCATTTAAAAGGGCAATAGCAGAATGATGACCTCTTGCTCAGTTTATCCAAACTATTTATGAACTGGGTCATTGTCTTACTCAGCTTAATCTTTGCAGTACTGTTATCTATGACGTATACCTAGCTATTCACCACCTGTAACAGCAAAATGCTTAGAAAGCCATCTGAATTCATTCATGTGGCGGAATGAAACAGCTTCGCAATTTGCAGTCTCAAAGAGTTCAAATTTATAGTTTCTGGTTGTTTTTTTTTAACCGGTCTCCTACTGAAAATTGTATAAACTGTTCCGACAAGTATTTCGATATCTTTCCTTAATGATACATTTTTCCATGTCTCATCTAGGCCAAAGCCTTCTGCCTTCTCTATGTGCTACAAAATGCTGTTTTAATAAATGTGGTATACATCTGCACGTATCTGGTGCCATACCATTCCGCTTTCCTTACATAACTGAAGCACATTCAGATGTAGACGTAACAATTTTCTGCAAATCTGCGAGTTCCGACACATACTCCAAAAAAAACCCCCAAAAAACAAGACTGTACCTGCACCTCATTTTACTGAGCAATGTTGAGAAAATCAAAGTCGACCTTCTTCAGAATAGTCGACCTTCTTCGGTTGTGAGCAAGAAGGCCTCCTGCTGATGCAACCATTTGCAGATCATCAACGATATCTTACAGTCATCTTCGCCTTGGTCTTCCTCTCTTTCTTTTTCCCTTTATGTATCCTTCCAAGATGGTCTTCTCTATATTATCATGACGTTTAATGTATTCAAAATATTTAAGTTTTCTCTCTTTAATCCTCTTTACTAGCTAGCCTTCTTCAATATTAAGTTCTTGTAGTATGGATATATTTGTTCTTTTTTTGTCTCCATGATATTTGAAGAACTCTTCTGTAGCATTTAAAGACATGTATGTGTTTCTCAGCTGTTTTGTTAAGTGTCCAGGTCTCACAGGCATATGTTGCGATGGAAAAAATGCATGCCCTTAAAAATCTTATTTTTGTAGTTCTGTCTGTTCCTCTCCACAGATTCTTTAGTTGTTTTACTTTCCGAAGAGCGATAGATGTCCTCATTTTAATTTCCCTCATTGTGTTTCCATTATTAGTTAGAAGTGATCCAAGATATTCAAATTTATCCACTTCTTCCAGTTTTTCCTCATTGATACATATTTCAGCTGCCTTGTTTGTTTTGTCAGTTGGCATCAATTTAGTTCTCTTCGCATTAAGACAGAGGTTTTGCTCTTCGCTGTTCTTACGGATTGATATAATTAGTTTTTCCATATCTGTCTACATATGAATGAATGAATACCTGTCTACATATGATGGTAAAATAAAAACATTAATTTTACTCCTACTGATGAGTGACTGACAGCATAGATATATTTAGTTTAATTACCAATAGAACATTGTAGATTACATTTTGTTACATTTCATTCGAATTTGCTATTTTTCTTTCAGATATTTCCAGTTTATTTTCTCTGTCCTCACGTGTTCCTACCAACAAAGTTTTTAATGTGCCCCTGACGCTGATTTCCTAACACATGGACGGCATAAACGTTTCTCTTTTGAGATGCCGTTTCAAATAACTTACTTTCCGATCATTCCAGTCTTTTCATGTAGCCGATTCCTACCATTTTTCGCTTGTTTGCAAAATGTGCAAGCCACTACATCTTTTTCGTTCTTATACACGTGGATGTCTCTTAAAACAAAACTCAGATTACCAGGAAAGGATGGCACTTTCTACAAAATCTTGAATCCATTCCTTCTTTAAATCTGTAGCATAAATTTTTTTGTTGGAGGCCAATCGTGCTCGCTTTGTTTTAAATCACGTTTCGACATATCCATGGAATATAACTCAGTATCCCACTGAACTCGTCTTGGGCCTATTACGGCACCACATAAACTGGGATACAACCCCAATTCTGTCACAGAATATTATTCTGTTACACCTGCAAGCTTATTAATATAATCAAATACTCCAACAGTTTGTAATAATTTAATGGGATATTACTGCTCCTAACGGTGCGAATGGTGTCAATCAATCAGGTGCCGTGCCGCGTGGCGTAGGCGATCATTTCTCTCCACAATTCCCTGTCTTTAGACTTGATTATAACATCCGCCGGTGACTTTCTTCCTAGCCACACTGACAGCCCATCCAGTAACCTCTCTCTCTTTCTCTCTTTCTTCTTCTGTCTCTTCTTCCCTCAATTTTTCCAGTTGCCACAATGTGTTCCAATTGTCCTCTTCTCAGAAAATGTCCTACAAATCTCGCTTGTCTGCCTCTGATCTTTGCTCAGCGAATGGTGTACAATGAAGTAATCTGCTCCAGAAGTTTGTGTGCAGCACAATGGGCACTTAGACTCTAGATTCTACTTCCACTCTTGTCCTCCAACATTTCTACTGCAAACCTCACAGTGCCAGAACTCAGTTCATACCATCTTCTGTACTTGTTTTCCTCGCCCTTGAAATACCCTTCTTGAACAAGGAAGCTCTTCAAGAAATAACTCCTAGACGTCCTAGTTGTCTGACGTTTGTGTTATCCTATCAAGAATAATTTACAGAGTAATATCACCCGAGACTATAAGAGAGTCTTCAATTTACCAGACAATACAAGTTTAAATTAGTGTGATAGCAGGGCAGACCTAATATCCGACTCCTACACTGCTGTGGAATGTCTCCAGAAAGTCTGGCCATCTAATTATGGGTTAGAACAGAGTTGCTCTCACTTTTGAAGGTGACATTCTCCTTCAAAACTCTAGCCACACAAATTTATGCCTGAAAAGTATAGGGCACGCAGGATGCCGGAGTCTTTGTCAATATCGGTTACAACACTACAAAAAAACACGTACTTGTAAAAAAAAACCCACATACTTGAGTTCCACACAGCTTCACATGTTTCCGCAATGACAGTAAATCCAGAGCTATTAAACAGATAGAATGGCTGTGTAACGTCCACTTTTTTAATGCTGGTGGTCACATTGTCTGGTGTTAGTTACTAAGATAGATCTAACCCGTGCCGCAGTACATCTGCCAGTCCATTTCAGTTACCTTCTGTTCTCTATATCACCATTTGCCCCTTCATAAGCCGGGTACAGCAACTATAACAACTATAACAACTATATCAATTATACCAATTCTAACAACTATAACAACTATAGCAACTATAACAACTATAACAGAGTAATATCTGGAAACTGACAATAAAAGTTGCAATTTTTTTGTTTCTTTTTTTTTTGCGCGGCACATAACATTTTGTACACGACATGATGTTTCTTTCTGTGCCTGGCCTCACAGCTTAGAGGGAACATTGCGTTTGACTTAATATAGGACTCAACGCTGAAACATGTTAGCTGTCTCCATTGGTCAGTAACTTTTATATGAACTAAAAGTCATTATAAAAGTGTACATCAAAATTCCAGAGCACAAAATTACAATATCAAGCACTCTTTTATGGTTCATTAATCACGAATTTTTTGTCCAAGTGCAAAATAAAGACGAGAATTATTCCCTTGCGACTCTTCATTTTCTCTCCTCTGTGTATTCTGAATACAGTTATGCCAGTGGAATCCTCTGTTTCTCTTAGTGAAGAGAAACAAAGGACACGTTTTACTATATCTCTGTACCACCACAAAAAGATCCCTGTATGCCCGCTAGATTAGACACATCGGTTCTAAAACTGTAATGCGTTAAAAAAACGTGTTGAAAAGTACGCGTAGCAAGTTTAGATTATTATATTAGAAATGTGCGAAGGTTATTGAATTTGATATCAAATAGTGGAAGAGTAAATGTGAACAGCTTTAATAACTTCAGTGATCCACTATATGAAAAAAAAATGTTTGGAACTACACTGGCCTAGACGATAGAAATTCAAGAAAGATTTTACATATATGTGTTTCTGGAGGATAAGGAAGAAGCAGTGTCATTTCTATTTTGCTATAAAAACATGATTTTATATAATATAAACATATTTTATTAATACATGCTTTCATCTTACGGGCTTAGAAAGAAGCTATGAAGCTATGAATACGACTCCCCGTCTTTACATCTAGTCTCTGTTAGTAGACGAGAGTCATCATCATGTAGGTAGGATCTCAGATAAGTGCAAGTAATACCATTTTAAAAGTTCATGAAAGCGGTCGTGGCGACCTAACGTTATAGCAAGCCGAAAGGCCAAAGAGTCGAGAGGGTTGGCAGGCACCTCTTTACTTAAAGCAAAATCCGAGCTATGACACGCTTTCAATTACAGCCGAGAAACTCGGCAATCTGTCCATTTTTTTTCCATACACAGGGCAGCCATATCTTATTTTTGTAAAGAAGAATAACCCCCAATGTAAATACCGTTATCTACAAAAAAAAATACGAATAGTAAGTCATAAAGATAAAGCATTTTCCGTGAAATAATTCAGTGAAAGTTAGACTTGCCAATCAGCAGCAGATTTACTCAGGCAGAGAAATCACTTGTAAGATAATGCATATAAAATCTACGCGTCATTTTTTTGTGTGTGTTGCTTTAGTGATATATACAAGTGTCCCTAGCGGCTTAGACGTCCTTCTAGCGGGTGTGATGATAGAAAGCGATGGCAGAATGTTACCATGGCCGTCTTCTGTTCGCAAGCCGTCCATCAGAGGATGAGACGATGCATTCCCGCTAAAATATAACTGAGACTTCTCAATACACTCCATTATAATGAGTGTCCCGTCGATTTTTAAGTCAAGTATCTCTGACACGGCCAGTTAGAACTGTTGCCGACTGTTTGTTCGTCGTCCACACATCAGAGCAAACATCTCTGCTCTTCTAGTTTTCCTGCTACAATAATAGTTTATAAGTATACTGTACTTATATAACAATATAGAATCATTGTTAAAGACCTCAAGGAGGGTAAAGTGTGAAAGGAAAATTGATGGGAGAACTTGGAAAATATGCAAAGTACGAGGGCGTCCCAAAAGTAAGTTTACAAGACAAGTAACGTCCATAAAAATGATGTCGGACTAATAGGCATTGCAGAATTTTCCATATTTGGAAACACTTTGCATTGTGCAGCATCATTTAGGCGACATCTGTAAGTTAAAGATTGGAGGGGGGGGGGGTGGGGTCGACTGGAGCAGTTGTCTAAACAGGACGCTCGTGCTGTGATAGGATTTCTGAATGCGAAGCAGGTGTCAGCAGCTGATATTCATCGCCAGCTGGTGGAAGCCTACGAAGGCAGTGTGTGGAGGAATGGTACGTAGTATTTCGAACCGGCCGAGTGACAACCAGTGACGTAGCGCTGAGTGGCACACCCAAGACAGCAGGTGCGGCAGCGAACAAAACGCTATTATTGGAGAACAGACTAGTGACAGTGAACTAACGACATATGACTTGAGTCTGTTACGTGGAGCAGTGTCCAAAATGATTGTGCAGTTGTGATTTCATAAGATGGCAGATACTGGGCCCCAAGAGCTCTTTTCTTTTAGGTAAAGAGAATGGCATATGCCCTGTCATTCCTGCAATAGTATGCCACTCACGGCCAAAACTGTATGGAACGCATCGTCACAAATAACGAGACATGGATTCAGCATACACCCCAGAATCGAAACGTGTAAGCATGAAATGGTAACACTGGGCCCCCCGCCCCCCCACCAACCAGGAAATTTCAAAGGTCGTGCCGTCTGTGGCAGTGTAATGACTACCGTGTTCTGGGATCAGAAAGGCGTAGTGTTGGTCGATTTTCTGGGATTGCGAGCAACGATTAATCCAGCTGCGTTAGAACGTTTACGAGCTGCCATCAGACGCTGTCGTCCCGGGCTTTTGACAAAAGAACATTGCTTCTCTATGATAACATTCCCCCACAAATGACCGCTTCGATTCGGGAACTCTTGCAACATTTTAGGATCTGTACCATCCGCCGTATATTCTCGATCTGGCACCACGTGGTTTTTTAAAATCTTTTTCTCAGCTTTCAAGGAAACACCATGGCGGGCCACAAATTTCAGAGTGTCAAGGATGTTGAAACAACCGTGACACGTGGCTCTATGTCTAGGATATCACGTTTTATGAGACGGGCATAGAAACACTTGTCCTACACTAATATCTCAGTCATCATGTCGACTACTTGGAAAAATAAATAGTCCATCATGGAACGGAGCGTGCAGTGTGTAATGTCCAAATAAATTTTGGTCCTGAAGTAATAACCCTTGTAAAGTTACCTTTTGGACGACCCTTTTTTTCCTTCAGATAGCCATGTAATGACAAACCATGTATTACGGTTTCCTTTCGAAAGATAGTCGTACATCTGGACAGTATTTGTCGGTATTCGTGAACCATAAATAAACATACGCATACATGCTTCAGTATGTGAATCTCTGCAGCCTTCATTACTTTTATCTTTGCCGAAAAATGATCAAATTAAACTGATCAGACTGAAAAGAAAAGTTTCATTACAATTTTAGAAAAAAAAACCCCGCATCATGAAGAAGATGTAGACGATGTTCTGTCAGGTCTTGAGATGTTTACACAACGCTGAGGCAAACTGAGTGCAACAAATTGTAACATTAATGATGAGACATGGGGCTCAAACATGAGAGATAGAGGAGTGGAAAATATATATATATATATATATATATATATATAGAGAGAGAGAGAGAGAGAAAGAGAGAGAGAGAGTGAAACAGAGAGTAAGTAAGAGAAATGGAGAGAGAGAAAGAGAAATAGAGCAGAGAGAGAGGTAGAGAGTATGGAAAGAGATAATGAGAGAAAATGAGAGAGAGAGAGTAAGAGAAATGGAGAGAGGGAACAGAGAAAAACAAAGAGAGGGCACAGAGAGAGAGAAAGAAAGTGAAAGAGAGAGAGGGGGAAGGAGAAAAGAGCAGAGGGGTTAAGAGATAGCAGCGAGAAATAAAAAGAGAGAAAGAAAGTGAAAGAGTGAGAGAGAATCAAGAGAAGTGGAGAGAGAGAAAGAAAGAAAGCAGGGAGAGATAAAGGGGGAGAAAAAAGTGATGCCAAGAGATAGAGAGAGATAGCAGAGAGGGAGAGAGGGAGAAAGAAAGTGAAAGGTAGGGAGAAAAAGAAATGGAAAGATAGCAGAGAGTGAGAGAGGAAATAAAAAGTGAAAAAGAACTACAGAAAGAGAAATGGAGAGAGTGAGACAGCAGAGAGAGAGAGAGAGAACAAGACGAAGGAAGAAAGTGAAAAAGAGAGAGTGGTAGCAAGAAAAATGGAGAGAGCGAGATTAAGAGGGAGAAAGAAAGAGACAGAGAGCAAGAGAGAGACAGAGAGAGAGAGCAAGAGAAATGGAGAGAGAGAAAAGGCAGAGAGAGACGAGAGAGAGACCGGGAGAGAGAGAGAGAGAGAAAGCAGAAGTAAATAATCGTAATGTATTATTTTAATGAAGTTTGTTCTGTCTGAACGCCCAGACCAACTAAGGTTTAACATGTCTGACCCGCTGGGTTCTGCTCCCACAAGAGAACCCACATTCGGGTTGTCACCCCTATTACAGGCAAAACAAGGAGCCATCTACGGATGTAGTTACGTCCAGAAGAACGAGAGTCAAGAAAGTATAACTGTACAATCTGAAACCTGCAAGTAAAATGTTCCACAATCTACTAATGTAGATTATCTGAAAATAAGAGCGATTTAGATATTTTTTTTCTAATCTATGTTGAAGTGAAGCCGTTTTGTCTATGTGTTGCTGTTTTCTAAGACTTGCAAGCAGGCATTAACTTTATATGGCGCTGATGAGGCCCACAGACAACAGACACAATTTTTTTAATGACCATCAACAATAACAGCAGACACAAACGTTCAGTGATCATCAACAATAACAGCAGACACAAATGTTCAGTGATCATCAACAATAACAGCAGACACAAACTTTTAGTGATCATCAACAATAACAGCAGACTCAAACTTTTAGTGACCATCAGAACAGACAAAATGTTAGTGCCTTTCAACAATAACACCAGACACAAACTTTAAGAGATCACCAACAACATCACACACTAACTTTTAACGACAGCCAGCAATAACTTTTAGTGACCTACAACAATAATTTTAGTGACCTACAACAATAACTTTTAGTGACCGCCAACAATAATTTTTAGTGACCGCCAACAATAATTTTTAATGACCACCAAAAATAATTTTAGCGACTGTCAACAATAACTTTTAGCGACCGCCGACAATAATTTTAGTGGCCGCCAAAAATAACTTTTAGTGACCGCCAACAATAACTTTTAGGGACCGCCAACAATAACTTTTAGCGACCGCCAACAATAATTTTAGTGACCGCCAAAAATAACTTTTAGGGACCGACAACAATAACTTTTAGCTACCGCCAACAATAATTTTAGTGGCCGCCAACAATAACTTTTAGGGACCGCCAACAATAACTTTTAGCGACCGCCAACAATAATTTTAGTGACCGCCAAAAATAACTTTTAGTGACCGCCAACAATATATTTTAGGGACCGCCAACAACAATTTTAGTGATCGCCAATAATAATTTTAAGCGACCGCCAACAATAATTTTAGCGACCGCCAACCATAACTTTTAGTGACATCCAACAATAACTTTTAGTGACCGCCAACAATAACTTTTTGCGACCGCCAACAATAACTTTTACTGTCTGCCAACAATAACTTTTAGCGACATCCAACAATAACTTTTAGCGACCGCTAACAATAACTTTTAGCGACTGCCAAAAATAACTTTTAGTGACCGCTAACAATAACTTTTAGCGACCGCTAACAATAATGTTTAGTGATCGCCAAGAATAACTTTTAGCGACCTCTAACAATAATGTCCACTTTCCCGTGCTGCACGAAGTAAGTGTGCAGTGGTGTCAAGCGCACCAGTCACGTTGTCATGAGTGAAATGAAATCAAATTTTGCACCAAGTTTTGTCTGAGTGTTGTCCACTTCCCCCGTGCTGCGAGAAGTTGATCGCACTATTCATGGGGAGATAACCACAGCTCAAGTGAAATCACGTTCAGTAATCCATGAATGGTTACTGACCACGGATAAAATGAGGGTAAGTGTGTAATTCTGTTCTCAGAGATCTCTTCACGTAATCGTTGAAGAAAGGAGTAGTGGTTTCAACATCTTTTTTTTTCATCATGCCAAGATTGAACTAACTAACATCAGCGAGAAATAGCTGTTGGGATGTTAATTGCTGGATCAACAGTAGCAGCAGTATATCAACATTTTAATGTTCACAGAAACACATTATCACGCCTTCAAAGTCGTTTTAACCAAAATGGTTCCGTTGCTGACCGCCATAGAAGCGGTAGACCACGAGTTACCACCCTTGCACAAGACCGCTACATTTACCTCATGCACCTTCGTAACAGGTTTCTCCAGGCAACATGGACTGCAAGCAACATTCCAGGTTTAAGACGTGTGTCAGGCAGGACAGTGCGGAACAGACTCAGAGAGGTAAATCTCTTACCTCATAGGCCAGCAGTTAGACCAGTACTGACAGTTCACCACAGGCAAACCCGCTTGATCTGTACTAGGCACCACGTGGCATGGCCCTGTCATCAATGGAGACAGATCCTATTCACTGATGAGTCCAGATTCCGTCTGCAAGGTCATGTGATGGGCGTGCTTTAGTGTACAGGCAAAGAGGAGAACGCTTTGAGAATAAATGTGTGCTAGAGGTGGATAAAAGGAAAATAAACACACAAAATAAACTCTTACAAACAGTATAATGGTTTGGGGAGGAATTTCCTATGCTAGCCGAACAAACCTAGTCTTCATCAATGGCAACCTTACAGGTTTACGATATACGGACGAAATCATTACATGCCACATAATGCCTTTTCTGGATGTTAATGGACAAGGCGTGATACGGCAGCAGGATGACGCTCGTCCACATGTCGCACGTGTGGTCAGGGGTGGCCCAACAGTATCAGATTAGTATCTTGGCATGGCCAGCAGTTTCACCGGACTTGTCACCTATCGAGCACATTTGGGATGAACTGGAACCCAGGTTGCGATGACGACACAGTCGTCCTGGAAACCGCCAAGAATTAGCCCAAACGTTGCAAGAAGAATGGAATAACATGCCTCAACAATTGATAAAACGTGTAATTGGTTCGATGAGAAGACGGTGTCAAGCAGTGATATCTTCCACGAGGAGGACATACACGATATTGAAACCCTGATTTTCTTTTCTTTGGATGGTGAGCCACATTAGGTGAGTTTTTCTTTTTTTTTTGTGACATGTGACTGGCCTGAAAGTTAACGTTTTATCTGGTATTGGATAATCAAACACAGTGTGTACCAAATTTTACTTCAATCATCACCCGAGCATGTTCATGGTTTTTTTAAAGCGTTGCGCACTTACTTTTTTCTGTGAGTACATAATTTTCCTTCGCATAAGAAGAAATCTGTCAGAATTTGTGTGTTGTAAATGACTGATAAGCACCTCGGTGTGGGTCACTAGAAGCAAATGTCCACGATAATTAAACACGAGGTCAACTGTTCCTTACCTTGTACAGCAGCAGGTGTGCTTGTTTACATGCCAGGATGTTAACTTTTTCACTCTAAAACAACACTGGTAGTGTTGGTCCATCTTGCGCACATACATGCCAGTAAATGCTCAGAGTGATATTTAGGCAAAGTGTAAATAAATAAAGTGTAAATATTTCTAACCCAACTTATGTTTTTAAATTATAGAGTAATTTTCTTTCAGTTTCTTTCTGCCAAAATTTCTCAGCAAAATTATTTTGGCAGAGCGTAGAAAATGATTTAAGAATCAAAGAGTTAAATGTCACATAGTCAGGTGCTGGAATTTTGAACTTCAAATGATAAAATCAATGCTCAGATTTATAACATACTATGATTTTAGTAATGAATAATCAAATTCATAGAACTCTTAAAATTACATAGGCTTTCTTACAAACAAACATTATTTAGTTATCTAAACTGCGAGAACATGTTCTGCCAGTGATTGGTTTAGAACAGCTAGGAAGTGTTACAATTCATAGCAAGAATCCACTGACTAGGTTTGCCTGAGAGTGGCTGGAGGCAAACCAGATGTTCTGAAAGTGTTCATGGCCGTTAGAAATCCGCTAAGACTCAGACATGATCTAAGTAGGCATATAGAAAGTGGCTATCATCACCGTAGCCACAGCGTACACAATCATCTCTATAACTGTGATAGCGGCTGCAGTAAAAAGATTACTAGTAGAGAACCAAATATTTCTTAGCCAAACGTCCTCGTCTAAATGTATAACCTTTTCCAGGATACTATAAATCTTTTCTACTGTATGTCAACGACTTCTTCCAGAAAGACTATTTTTGATGCTTCAGTGATGCATACATTTTTTAATGGATCATCATTATTCCTTGCCGTCTCCACAGGGAAGGTTGGCTGCAATGAATCTCCACTCTGCTCTGTTTCTTGTCTTCGTGGAATACTCGGCCAAGCTTGTCCCTGTCCATCTCTTGATGTTGTCCACCCATCTATATCCATGCAGTCCTCATGTTCTTTTCCCTTCTATCTTGCCCTCAAGAAGGGTCCTAAATATGGTATTGTGACTCTTGGCATGCAATCTTTGCTGTATTGTTTTTATGATTTTCACCATTTCTCTTTTCACATCTAGCTTATTTAGCACTTCGTTGTTTGTTTTCTGTTCTGTCCTATTCATAGTTTTCGGGATCGTTGAGATGAATAGTGACATTCCCATGTCGTTTAAATCTAGGCTCAGCCAACATGTGGGGGTACGACACCCCTAGCACCCCTGGGGGGGGGTGGGAAGGTGGTGACGTATGTTTGTTACAACATAACTCTGGAACGCCTGGAGCAATGTCAACCAAACGTGGCACACATACGACTTACACTCTGGAAAAAATACTGTGGGGAGGGGGGAATATGACACCCCTAGCACCCTCTAGGACTAGGGTGGGAAGTGGATGACATGTAAAAATAATCGAAAACGACCGATATTAATGTCGAATCCATAGTTTTCGGGGTCGGTGGGATGAATAGCGACACTTCCGATGCCGTTTAGGTCAAAGTTCAGCCCCCATCGGCGTAGGAGGGTGAGAAGGGGTGAAAAATAAAATGTCCAAAATGGTTGCGAGAGAGGGCCATTCTTGCTGCTAAAAAAATGAAGATGCACTCAAAATAAACAATCAAATACTTGCCATCTTTCCAGATGTAGTCATTGAATGATACCCTAGTAAATGCCGGTGAGGTCGTCAATTTTCCACCAGAGTTTCTAAACTCACTTGATCCGGCTGGATTGCCACCACATCGTCTTTTACTTAAAGTGGGATCTCCAATTATTTTACTACGGAACCTCGACCCGCCAAATCTTTGCAAAAACAACGCGGTGTGTAAAGAATATGCTGGGAAATGTAACTGAAGTGACTATCTTAACAGGAGCGGGAGAGGGTAAATCGGTTTTTATGCCACTGATACCACTCATTCCGATGAATCTCCTTTTTAACTTTAAGAGATTGCAATTTCCAGTGAGACTTGCGTTCTCGATCTATCAAAGTCACAGGGGCAGTCTATTAGGTACTGCGGAGATGATCTGAGATCCCCATGTTTCACCCATGGACAACTTTATGTTGCTTGCTCAGGGGTGAAGAATTTATTTATTCTTGCTTCTGGAGGTGAAACTAAAAATATTGTTTATAATCAAGTTTTGAGTTAAATTAATATTATAGTGAATCTGTAAGACTTTACTCTATAATTTGTATACTGTATTTATTCTTTTAAATACCTGTAGATAAAATTACTTCCACTTTACACTGTAGATAGAATTCATTCCTTTTCCTGTCTAATATAATATATATGGGATAAATAAATACATGTACAACGCCGGGTAATCAGCTAGTTATTCAATATACGAGGGAAAAGAAAGTACTACAGATTAGTTGTTAATTGATATATTTTATTAAATTTAAATAATTTCATACATACAACCACTTGAAATATAAGAGAAAGGGAAGAACATCTAAATGAAACAAAGCTGCAAACGAAACTAATTTCTACTCTACAGAAAGTTTTCCACTTCAATGGGTAGGAAAGAGATGGGTGCGAGAGAGTTTCTAAGTTTAGCCGATGCTCACACGTGCGCGTGATAAACATGCTTCAACGTTTTATCTTTATGCGAGTTTTTTGTCCGGTCTTTATCCACACAGATCAAGAGTAGCGATATTTCACACTCAACTGTATAAAGCACTCACGTTTTGTGACGATTCAGTGGATAATTTACGACACGGGCTGCGCATACAAGAGGAAGCCGAAAAGGAAAAGCTTTCGTTTTGCAGAGTGGAACTACGGTCAAACTGCTAAAAGCGGAGTGGTTTAGTTTCACAACGGGATAGAAAGAGGAAAAAAAAAGAATTCGGGGAGGGAACTGGCAGTAACAGCAGCTTTAGATAATACACTGATCATGTAGTAAAAAAAAAACAAAGCAGTAACGATATAGAATGTTAGTATTCTCTTGTCCATAACAAGAGAACTGACAAGGTGAACAGACGCTAACGTTGAAACCTTGCTTTCTTGCTGGCATTTTTTTTATTGCGGTGTCACTGTTTTAAGTGTTAAATTTCTGGGTATCCTTGTTCAAATAATTTATATACGTGCTACTTCTGGCACATGAGCCGTAGAATCGCTACCGCTCACTAGCTTCTCATGCGCAGGCAACACAGTACTAGCATGCTCTGCTCAAAACAGTTGAAACAACTAATGGCAGTCACGTTTCCGTCAAGAAACCTCACCTGGCGCCGGGGAATGTCTACCTGCATGGCCAGGCACACCTTGAGTAAACTCAAGGCCGTCGCTAAGATATAAAGCGCCTTTGAGCTAATTTTTTTTTCTGGCGCGCCTCCCCTTCATAATTTTTTTTTTAAACAGCGCATATTATACTATAAATATTGTCAGTTATGTACAGAAAATATATTAGAATAGCAGCAGAGCATTCATTCATTCATTCATTCATTCATTCATTTGGATGTTCCTTGTGGAACTTTGATTCCCTAACAGCACTCCTGTAGGCCTCTCGGTTGTGAGCAAGATGGCCTGCTGCTGATGAAGCAGAGCAGAGAACATAAATAATAATCGCGGTATGAGGGCATTAAAAACACAAATTTATCCATTTCCTCACCAATGTGGTTTTTTTTTACGACTGCGTAGCCAGATATAAAGCAGAAAGGAATACTTAGCCCGCAACAAAACAGCGCCATATACTTCACAGGTCAGCCGGCAACCAGGCATTAACATGTTCCGGGGGCCATGAACGGTTTCATACGATCACAAACAACACAAGAGACAAACACACAAGAGACAAACAACACAAGAGACAAACAACACAAGAGACAAACAACACAAGAGACAGATCAGCCAAGTAGAAATGAAGCGTAGATTCATACCCCCTTCTTCCGAGTGCTCTCTACTCAAGTTTCAGACATGTTACCATATTTTTCTTCAGTTATTGTTTGTTACAGATCATATATGTAAGTCTTGTTCTTTTCTTCCTGTCCTCTTTATTCTTCTGCTATATTATTGTGTGATCAAGACGAAAGTGGAAATAACCGTATAACAAGACTTGTTAATGAATAAAGCTGTTCCTATAATTTTTATCACGCTTTACTGCAGAGGCTCACTGAGTCATTTCATAATTAGCTATATGTAGCTTTATGTGGTATTGTTGTTTATATGAGATTGGATGTAGGTGTTGATATGATCAAGAAACTATGGCGAGACAGAAAGGTATTTGTCTTGAACAGTACAAATTTAGAGATGCGACGTAAATACACAAATGACTGATTAGTCTTCGCATATTAATCCCAAAGATAGTGTGCTTGTAGGGGAAGAAAGATATAGAGTCCTAATGCTTGTATTCAAACCAACCTTGAGAAGAAAAATGTAGGAACAAACATCGCCTTGCAAAAAAAAAAAGATTCTTATGTATATAGAGAAAGCAGCTGGTAATACATATGATATATTCAAAAGACAAACACAGCCGAGCAAGAAGGAAGAAAAATGTAAGAAAATTTGAAAGGTCAGATAGCTGAAAGTTTGGAAAGGCAGAACCAGTGCGTGTAAAGGTGAAATCTGAGAAGAATAGAAGATTTTCATGTCATAATGAAGAGCGAAAGAAACGACTAGAAGTTTCTGTACGCCAAGATCGACGATTCATTCCACGAGAGATAGACAACTTGTGCAAGTTCGAGAGGACAAACAGAAGTAAGAACTGTAACATGGACATGAGCGCTGATCAATGTAGGAAGTTTCTTAATGAGTTCGTTCTCCAGCATACATGGTCTAGACTTTAAAAATCTAACATTGGTAAACAAAGTACAAACAGATCTAGACTTACATTCAACAAACTTGCAGGCATTGGTTTTATAATAATAGAAAGGATCTGTTGTGCTCTATGTATACCTGGTAAAAGATTAGATTCCGCGTCCCTTGTTTGACGCCGACCAAAAGTCTTTTCAGAATTTTCGTCTGTGCTGCATTCCGAGCGATGAGTCCAGCCCTGAAGGCTATCGCATGTGGCTAGCCATTGCTCATACGTTCGAGTGCACGAACAATTTAAGATAAGGGATGACAATATTCGGTCTGGACACAAAGTTTGGCCCTCCCCTCTCCCCTAATCTCTATCTTTGTCTAAACGATGTGTGAAACGGGAGCTAAAGGAGTGGCTTTATGGAGACAAATTATACTTTTCGGGCGACAGTCTAAGAGGTCAAACTTGCTGTAACTGTGTACAGATGTAGATGTAACCGTAAACACAAACATTTACTCCGCTTTCTTTTTATAAAGTATTAACTCCTTCACTCTTGAATTAATTTCCGTGCTCGCAAGAATACATTTTGATGAGAAGTTTTGGTGGAAAGAAACTAGAAGGAAATTACTCTAAAATGTAAAAAAAAGCCCTAATGTTAATTTTATTTAGACTGCTTAAATCAAAGCCAAGCACGGACACTTGAAGACAACATGCCGGATGAAATTATTAAGAAAAATGGTTAACGAAGCAAGAAAAGATCAAGTGCAAAACGAAATAATTCGGCAAACGATGGGAACAACATCTGGTTAGGACAACATCGAAAATCAGAGTTAAGTGGTTCGGGCACTTCATACGCGGGAATGTAGAACAAGCAGCGGCACGTGCATAGACCTCGTAAACATCTGGACATTCGGCATGAGGACGATCAAGGAAAAAGTGGACAGATGTCGGCAGAAGACACACTGGCCTCTAACCGTGCTCTGGACCGATATCTGAAACTCCCTGCGACGCTAATAGCATAAGCAGACACTTCAGAAGAAGAAGAAGCTTAGGTATTGCTTTTGATTGGCATAGAATATAAGATCTAGCAAACTTGTCGATGTTATTTTGGAGTGGCCCAGATCTAAGTGCTAGCGTTGGATTTTTGGGGGAAGTTTAACCCAAAGTACAAGAAGCAATAGGAGACGTATCTAGACGGTGACGTTCTGCCAGGGCCTGTAGTTTAAGGTGTGCCGGGAATGAGTTTAGAAAGAATCAAGTGTAAATTTGCTAGTGTAGGTAACATGGTTTTAAATACCTAGTTTCCACTTCGCCATTATTACATTCACAAGAGGGCATCGGCCACCCTGTATTTATTCTTTTAAATACCTGTAGATAAAATTACTTCCACTTTACACTGTAGATAGAATTCATTCCTTTTCCTGTCTAATATAATATATATGGGATAAATAAATACATGTACAACGCCGGGTAATCAGCTAGTTATTCAATATACGAGGGAAAAGAAAGTACTACAGATTAGTTGTTAATTGATATATTTTATTAAATTTAAATAATTTCATACATACAACCACTTGAAATATAAGAGAAAGGGAAGAACATCTAAATGAAACAAAGCTGCAAACGAAACTAATTTCTACTCTACAGAAAGTTTTCCACTTCAATGGGTAGGAAAGAGATGGGTGCGAGAGAGTTTCTAAGTTTAGCCGATGCTCACACGTGCGCGTGATAAACATGCTTCAACGTTTTATCTTTATGCGAGTTTTTTGTCCGGTCTTTATCCACACAGATCAAGAGTAGCGATATTTCACACTCAACTGTATAAAGCACTCACGTTTTGTGACGATTCAGTGGATAATTTACGACACGGGCTGCGCATACAAGAGGAAGCCGAAAAGGAAAAGCTTTCGTTTTGCAGAGTGGAACTACGGTCAAACTGCTAAAAGCGGAGTGGTTTAGTTTCACAACGGGATAGAAAGAGGAAAAAAAAAGAATTCGGGGAGGGAACTGGCAGTAACAGCAGCTTTAGATAATACACTGATCATGTAGTAAAAAAAAAACAAAGCAGTAACGATATAGAATGTTAGTATTCTCTTGTCCATAACAAGAGAACTGACAAGGTGAACAGACGCTAACGTTGAAACCTTGCTTTCTTGCTGGCATTTTTTTTATTGCGGTGTCACTGTTTTAAGTGTTAAATTTCTGGGTATCCTTGTTCAAATAATTTATATACGTGCTACTTCTGGCACATGAGCCGTAGAATCGCTACCGCTCACTAGCTTCTCATGCGCAGGCAACACAGTACTAGCATGCTCTGCTCAAAACAGTTGAAACAACTAATGGCAGTCACGTTTCCGTCAAGAAACCTCACCTGGCGCCGGGGAATGTCTACCTGCATGGCCAGGCACACCTTGAGTAAACTCAAGGCCGTCGCTAAGATATAAAGCGCCTTTGAGCTAATTTTTTTTTCTGGCGCGCCTCCCCTTCATAATTTTTTTTTTAAACAGCGCATATTATACTATAAATATTGTCAGTTATGTACAGAAAATATATTAGAATAGCAGCAGAGCATTCATTCATTCATTCATTCATTCATTCATTTGGATGTTCCTTGTGGAACTTTGATTCCCTAACAGCACTCCTGTAGGCCTCTCGGTTGTGAGCAAGATGGCCTGCTGCTGATGAAGCAGAGCAGAGAACATAAATAATAATCGCGGTATGAGGGCATTAAAAACACAAATTTATCCATTTCCTCACCAATGTGGTTTTTTTTTACGACTGCGTAGCCAGATATAAAGCAGAAAGGAATACTTAGCCCGCAACAAAACAGCGCCATATACTTCACAGGTCAGCCGGCAACCAGGCATTAACATGTTCCGGGGGCCATGAACGGTTTCATACGATCACAAACAACACAAGAGACAAACAACACAAGAGACAAACAACACAAGAGACAAACAACACAAGAGACAAACAACACAAGAGACAGATCAGCCAAGTAGAAATGAAGCGTAGATTCATACCCCCTTCTTCCGAGTGCTCTCTACTCAAGTTTCAGACATGTTACCATATTTTTCTTCAGTTATTGTTTGTTACAGATCATATATGTAAGTCTTGTTCTTTTCTTCCTGTCCTCTTTATTCTTCTGCTATATTATTGTGTGATCAAGACGAAAGTGGAAATAACCGTATAACAAGACTTGTTAATGAATAAAGCTGTTCCTATAATTTTTATCACGCTTTACTGCAGAGGCTCACTGAGTCATTTCATAATTAGCTATATGTAGCTTTATGTGGTATTGTTGTTTATATGAGATTGGATGTAGGTGTTGATATGATCAAGAAACTATGGCGAGACAGAAAGGTATTTGTCTTGAACAGTACAAATTTAGAGATGCGACGTAAATACACAAATGACTGATTAGTCTTCGCATATTAATCCCAAAGATAGTGTGCTTGTAGGGGAAGAAAGATATAGAGTCCTAATGCTTGTATTCAAACCAACCTTGAGAAGAAAAATGTAGGAACAAACATCGCCTTGCAAAAAAAAAAGATTCTTATGTATATAGAGAAAGCAGCTGGTAATACATATGATATATTCAAAAGACAAACACAGCCGAGCAAGAAGGAAGAAAAATGTAAGAAAATTTGAAAGGTCAGATAGCTGAAAGTTTGGAAAGGCAGAACCAGTGCGTGTAAAGGTGAAATCTGAGAAGAATAGAAGATTTTCATGTCATAATGAAGAGCGAAAGAAACGACTAGAAGTTTCTGTACGCCAAGATCGACGATTCATTCCACGAGAGATAGACAACTTGTGCAAGTTCGAGAGGACAAACAGAAGTAAGAACTGTAACATGGACATGAGCGCTGATCAATGTAGGAAGTTTCTTAATGAGTTCGTTCTCCAGCATACATGGTCTAGACTTTAAAAATCTAACATTGGTAAACAAAGTACAAACAGATCTAGACTTACATTCAACAAACTTGCAGGCATTGGTTTTATAATAATAGAAAGGATCTGTTGTGCTCTATGTATACCTGGTAAAAGATTAGATTCCGCGTCCCTTGTTTGACGCCGACCAAAAGTCTTTTCAGAATTTTCGTCTGTGCTGCATTCCGAGCGATGAGTCCAGCCCTGAAGGCTATCGCATGTGGCTAGCCATTGCTCATACGTTCGAGTGCACGAACAATTTAAGATAAGGGATGACAATATTCGGTCTGGACACAAAGTTTGGCCCTCCCCTCTCCCCTAATCTCTATCTTTGTCTAAACGATGTGTGAAACGGGAGCTAAAGGAGTGGCTTTATGGAGACAAATTATACTTTTCGGGCGACAGTCTAAGAGGTCAAACTTGCTGTAACTGTGTACAGATGTAGATGTAACCGTAAACACAAACATTTACTCCGCTTTCTTTTTATAAAGTATTAACTCCTTCACTCTTGAATTAATTTCCGTGCTCGCAAGAATACATTTTGATGAGAAGTTTTGGTGGAAAGAAACTAGAAGGAAATTACTCTAAAATGTAAAAAAAAGCCCTAATGTTAATTTTATTTAGACTGCTTAAATCAAAGCCAAGCACGGACACTTGAAGACAACATGCCGGATGAAATTATTAAGAAAAATGGTTAACGAAGCAAGAAAAGATCAAGTGCAAAACGAAATAATTCGGCAAACGATGGGAACAACATCTGGTTAGGACAACATCGAAAATCAGAGTTAAGTGGTTCGGGCACTTCATACGCGGGAATGTAGAACAAGCAGCGGCACGTGCATAGACCTCGTAAACATCTGGACATTCGGCATGAGGACGATCAAGGAAAAAGTGGACAGATGTCGGCAGAAGACACACTGGCCTCTAACCGTGCTCTGGACCGATATCTGAAACTCCCTGCGACGCTAATAGCATAAGCAGACACTTCAGAAGAAGAAGAAGCTTAGGTATTGCTTTTGATTGGCATAGAATATAAGATCTAGCAAACTTGTCGATGTTATTTTGGAGTGGCCCAGATCTAAGTGCTAGCGTTGGATTTTTGGGGGAAGTTTAACCCAAAGTACAAGAAGCAATAGGAGACGTATCTAGACGGTGACGTTCTGCCAGGGCCTGTAGTTTAAGGTGTGCCGGGAATGAGTTTAGAAAGAATCAAGTGTAAATTTGCTAGTGTAGGTAACATGGTTTTAAATACCTAGTTTCCACTTCGCCATTATTACATTCACAAGAGGGCATCGGCCACCCTCCTTGTCAAGGAGTAACTTGTTTATTTCCTACTTTAAAACCGATACATTTTTGATGGGTGAGTAACTCCAAACCATCATGCAAGGGAAATGTTTCGCTGGACGTGGGCTGCTGTTCGGAATGGAAAATTGATTTTTAAAACTAAATTTGACGCCCCCTTGCTATGATGCCTTTGTGGGGCGAACAGCTTGCACGACGGCCTGCGGCAGCCGTGAGTACACTCTACGCATGGATATTGGTGCATTAAGTGATAAATTGATGTTGATGTGAAAATAATCCTCGGCAGGATTATTTCCGTTAACACTTTGTTAGAAGAACTCCTCCACAAAACGCCATTTCTAATGTCTGCTCACCGATCACCACAAGCTGTGTTGTAAATCAAAGAACAAAGGAGCAAACCTTTTCAATGGAGGGAAAAAAAAACTAGGCACGCAGGCCCGGTCTGGTGCTCTACTTATTATATTTCAACTCTCCCAATCTCACAGACATTCAACATCATGTTCGTACAAAGCGTGCTACAACATATCAAATATGAATCACCATTTAAAGGCCAAGGAAAAAAAAGTTACCTCCAGCTTTTGTCCATATATTCAACAAGAAAACCTTTAACGTTTGCCCACAAAAAAAAAGTTGCTAACTATCCAAACATGATAAACCTTGTTTGCTGAACAACGGATATTTGGACACTTCATTGGATTGATGGATTATTTGTCTTGCCTACCGGTTGTATTGGAAAACCGTTTATTTATTTTCCCTTGTTCTTTATATCAAGTTTCCAATCCACGTCCTTGAAGTTTTAGAATATCGTCCGCTTTTATTTCGCATAATCAAATCTTCAGATTTAATAATAAAAAGTCCATCGATAAACATTATGTCAGCTCCGCTGTCACGAAAATGATTTCGATCTACTGATTAAAAAAAATCTGTGACAAACTTGTAAATCTGGCCTGAAACCAACTGCAGCCGGAGAACGTGACAAATTTATGGGTCCTCCTGGACGTTGGTCAAGGCCACTCCAACTAAGAGCTGCCCCAAGGCGAACACAGCCTCGTCACTCACCTGGAAGAAGATGCTAAATGTAAAAATCCAACAATTGTGCAGACATGATGCCGCTGGATTCTGAATCTCTGCTGTGTGATGTATAATTCAAGTCAGATAATCTTCCAAATGTTATCAAAAAATCTTCCAGAGTGAATAAACAAACGCTTTAAATATTGTAACACGAGCGTTGGAGTAGAATAATCAATAGCGAACTATATTCTCATGCAGCTACTGAGGCTTGTAAAATCTTTATCATCGAGCTCAAGTCAGTCCAGTTCTAAAAACAGATAACTAATTCGCTTATGTTAAGAAAACTGCATTTGAAACTGAAAAAATATGAATAAGGCAAGGCGCACAGATGTATGCCCATTAGCATTATAGTGCTAGGGTTGTGTTGAGAGAGGCATGTGTGCATTAGAGTGCTAGGGTTGTAGTGAGAGAGGCATGTGTGCATTAGAGTGCTAGGGTTGTGGTGAGAGAGGCGTGGGGGTAATAGAGTGCTAGGGTTGTGGTGAGAGAGACATGGGGGGGGGGGGGGGCAGCAGCCCCCAAAAGTTTAGAAACCAGTGATTTATAAGAAAGACAAGTACTATGCCGTAATGAAAACACATAATAATTTATAATTGGATCTAGCTACTCCATATTAATTTGCTATCGTTTCTAATTTTTTTTGGGTCCACTATTACTATAAACTGTGTCACCTAGTTACCCACTTTATATTATTAATGTCTTACATTAAGATAAAGAATGGATAAATCTGTCAACAGAAACTGGAAATGAGAAAAATAGGCATATCCAAATATAAACTGATGATCTCGCTTCTACTGTGACATATAATCCAGTATGGAACAGCAGTGTAGCGTATTAACAATAGACACAACAACAACAAGCTTAATTCTGAAAGATTTTACTAAACAGATGAGACAGGAAATAAAGCTGTGTAATTTTATATTCTCTGAACACTATGCGTAACAAAAGAACATATATATATATATATATATATACAAGTATATTGGTTTCGTATACAAGGTAGTAGTATTTTTTCTTTTTTAGAAAAAAACACACAAGTAGGCCTTGGATGGACAATAAACCAGTCCGATTTCTTTCCTACTTGTCAGGTGCTAGTCAAAATCTTATGCATGTGACGAAATAAAACGTGAATCGCCGGTTACTTTCTTCGTATCTGCGGTCATAAGTTTCAAGAGTACTTTCAACATTTCTCTTTATCGACCTCTGTCCTCGTCATTTGTTGACTGTGCGCCAGGAATTTCTCTCAATTTACTTCGTGCACATTAAAGTCGTTGTTTCTTGCACATTAATGTTCTATCTGGAACTGTTTTTTCCGCGCACATTAATGTTCTGTCTGAACAGTTTGTTTCGCTCACATTAATGTTCTGTCTGAACAGTTTGTTTCGCTCACATTAGTGTTCTGTCTGAACAGTTTGTTTCGCTCACATTAATGTTCTGTCTGAACAGTTTGTTTCGCTCACATTAATGTTCTGTCTGAACAGTTTGTTTCGCTCACATTAATGTTCTGTCTGAACAGTTTGTTTCGCTCACATTAATGTTCTGTCTGAACAGTTTGTTTTGTACACGTTAACGTTCTATTCGGAACAGCTTACTCCTTGCACATTAATGTTCTATCTGGAACAGTCTGTTTCGTGCCCTTTGATGTTCTGCCTAGAACAGTGGTTCTTAAGCTTTTTATTCCTGGTGCACTCTTTTTCACCATGTGTCAGAATGTCATTCCAAGAATGTCATTCAGAAGAGGTAGCAGTTTGTAGAAAAAGATCAATATTCCACCACTTTGAGTCTTGTCAGTCTGTGGTCGCAATTCCCTTCCCCCTCACACCCCGAAACCCTAAAATCTCCCACATCCCCCCCCCCTTTCCAACCGAGAGAACTTCTAATTTAGAACGTGCATTCCTTCGATCTAGCAAGCCAGAGCTACTGATTGGAAGTCCGTAAAGAGGTCAAAGTTAAATGACCTTGGTTAGAAGTCAGAGAAGTGAAATGCGTTTCTGTGTGTGTGTATGTGGGGGGGGGGGGGAATGGGTGGAGGCAACCATTCACTTTTAAAAAAAGAAAGAAATAGGTGGGAAAAGACATCCCAGCTTAAACGTGGAAACCCTAAACAAGCTGTCGACCTACTAAATCACTTTTAAAAAAAAACTTAAGACGAATCTTTAAGGTCGGTCGTCCTTCAAGAGCAGGACTAGACAACCTAGTCCTCTGTCAGCACGTGAGGCGAATTCATGTTATCAATACAACGGATCCTCCTTCTTCTTATCTGAGGCTCAATGCTGCAGGCAAGGCACGCCTCCATCCCTCTCTCTGTGCCTTGTAACGGCGTAGCAGCCTGCTTACCCTGACCACCCCCAGAATTATGCCAGCGTGAGGTTTTGTCCTGGCAGGTTCATACAAGCTGAGAAGGTCAGTGTTCTATGCGGGCAGGGGTCAGAGGAATCTAGCACCCTGGTCATCCAGGTTGGGGGGTCTGAGTATGGGGCCAACAACCTAATCTCTGTAAAACTGAGTAGGATTATGAAACAGACAGGAAGCCTCGAAATCGAACAGCTTATAAATGGTAAACGACTTTAGAACAAAAGATCCTACAGTTAAATACGAACGTTTGTCTTAATTTCCACAGCCCTATCTTTGTTTCAAAATACATTCAGATGGTTTGGAAGGGGTCCTTTATCTCATTTTCTCTTTCAGTCTTTCTTTAGGTACCGAGACGAGATCTGCTCTAAATACTGATCTCGTGTTTTTGAAACCAGCCTGGAACAGGAGGTTAAATACGCAGTCAGTATTTGAGGGGTCAGTCTGGAACAGGAGGTTAAATACGCAGTCAGTATTTGAGGGGTCAGCCTGGAACAGGAGGTTAAATACGCAGTCAGTATTTGAGGGGTCAGCCTGGAACACGAGGTTAAATACGCAGTCAGTATTTGAGGGGTCAGTCTGGAACAGGAGGTTAAATACGCAGTCAGTATTTGAAAGGCCAGCCTGGAACACGAGGTTAAATACGCAGTCAGTATTTGAAAGGCCAGCCTGGAACACGAGGTTAAATACGCAGTCAGTATTTGAAAGGCCAGCCTGGAACACGAGGTTAAATACGCAGTCAGTATTTGAAAGGCCAGCCTGGAACACGAGGTTAAATACGCAGTCAGTATTTGAAAGGCCAGCCTGGAACACGAGGTTAAATACGCAGTCAGTATTTGAAGGACGGCGTTGCAGTCCACTTGGAACACTGACTCATTCCTGAAGCACGGGTTCCATTCGCGTTCAGAAGAGGGTTTTCCGTTGGAGGTTAATTTTAATAATCCAGTCCACATCCTCTGAGGTCACTGCTCTTAGGCACAAATGTTTTGATTCCTCCGTCCCAGCGTTATCTCTCAGCCGACACTGAAAACAAACAAACACCGGTATATACGCCGCAACAAACATTTTTTTGTGTGTTTTTCTATCAGATTTCTGAAACTTTAAAATAAAATATGAAATATGACATTGTTTACTTTATGCATGATGTTTTATTTTCTTTTTTTAAAAATAATTTTAGGTAGCTGTAACTGAAAAATAAGCGAATGTTTCGAGTTAACCTCATTCGTTTGAAATATGCCGGGCTGCAAGTCTTGACATTTATGCTTCTGCGTCTTTGGCAGTCACAAGTGTTTCCAGACACTTCAGTTGCTGTTGTTTTCTCGAGCTATTTGCTTTAAGTCCGGATATATATATATATATACTCCATCGGTATTCTTCTCCTTCATTTTCCTTCGAGTTTTCCACTGATTACCTGGCTCTCTAGCGTCTGTCTCTTCTCATGACATAACAAATGAATTTTTGATTATCATTTTCTTATATTTTTGTTAACAAGCTATCGCTGTTTAGATTTATAGATTTCGCTGTTCTGCAGCTTCTCTGAGGCTATTTGTTTCTCCGGCTGCCCATGGGTATTTATTCTTTTTTTTCATCCTGATGTACATCTCTGTTGCTTTCAATTTCTTTTCTATCTTATTTATTTATTTCCAAGTTTCACAACTACATAGCAATGCTTGCTCTATACAACACTGAAGTTCCCATGCCAAGCAAGATTTGCTCTATACAACACTGAAATCCCCATGCCACACAACACTTGCTCTATACACCACTGAAGTCCTCATGCCACACAACACTTGCTCTATACACCACTGAAGTCCTCATGCCACACAACACTTGCTCTATACACCACTGAAGTCCTCATGCCACACAACACTTGCTCTATACAACACTGAAGTTCCCATGGCAAGCAACACTTCCTCCATACAACACTGAAGTGTTGATGGCAACCAACACTTGCTTTATACAACACTGAAGTCCCCATACCAAGCAACACTTGCTCTACACAACATTGAAATCCCAATGCCACGCAGCACTTGATCTATACAACACTGAAGTCCCCATGCCAAGCAATACTTGTTCCATATATACACTGAGGTCCCGATGGCACATCACTGAAATGCTCAGTAATTTTGTTGATAACAGTACGACTGAAAAGATGTTCACAGTGTGACTAATTTCATTTTTCTTTCACTAAGCATCTGAAGAAAAGGTCAGCAAGGCCCCCAGATCTCAAGATTAAGAAAGTTGAAAGGTTATCTATTTACCATTTTTGTTGTTGTTGTTTTGTTTGACCTTTTCTATGGGTTTCCCTGAATGCTGAAGGGCTTGTCATGTTTCAAGATGTTTTCATTCGCTTACTATACACTGGTTTCATGTGTCTACATCTGATGAGAAAATCTGAAGGATGAATGATTCACATCAAGTCCAGATGAATGTGGGCGCTTGTGTGGCGAAGTGGTAAATGCGAGTAGTCTCTCACGGCACAGGTCGTTGGTTCGAATCTGGCCGGAGCAGCCTTAATCATCCTGCTGTAGAAATGCGTACCTGGCTTTTCTGGAACAAGGAACGGAAAGACGGGGCAGGCATGATGACCACATCACCGTCTAATGTGCCTACAGGTCCAAGGATCCCCCCGGGTGCCTCTATGGCACAACAGTGTTATCTTTATCTTTTTACCTTTAACTTTATCTGATGAATGTATTCACATCAAATGCTGCAGTAATGAGTACAGTATTTAATGCATTGTCAGAGGAGATCAGCCAGTATTCTGATATATGATTTCATTAATAAAAATAAATTCATAAACAAAACAAACAAACAAAAATAGCAATACAGACATCATGACAACGAGTGTAATGTGGAGGTTTTGCAAGGAATCAGTGCAGAGAAGTTCAGACTCGAGGCATTTATCAACAGTAAGGTAAGGAAGAGTTAATAACTTAAAATCTATACAATATCCAAAGATGGCAAAATGTATAAATCGCCGAGGTCGCATCGAGTTTGCTATGTTACACAGCCCTAATCCCACAAGTTCTTTGAATGCACAAATAAATTTCTCAAATCCTTGGTTCAGTATTGTTCACATCAGCAGTTTTTTTTTTTTTACAACTTCACAGTTACCATTAACATAATTTATATCAGTATTTGAGTCTTTTCAGCTCAAAATAAAGTAAACGTTGGAGTCATGTAACCACAGACCGGACACAAAAGAAAATCAGCAGTGACTTGGTTCTGCTGATTATAGAAGATTCTTCAGGTCTTTGCTCGAGAAAGCAAATCTCCGTGAGAAAAAAAATTCTTATAAAATATCCTTGCAATGAGATGGAAAGCGTATAGATAAAATCATTAGGACAGCGCGAGAAGTGACGCCCTCACATTGTGGTGGAGAATGTGGTTGTATAGGTTTCTGAAATGTGTCCTCCATTTGTGGATACCATCGAGTATTGCTCCTTCCTTCGCTTCTTAGAGACGAGGCTGGACATAATGGGCATACGGCCTTGGAGTGTAAGAAGGTACAGAACTTCCTTCCGAAAATGCTTCCCTGTCAAGCAGTAGATGAAAAAGTAGCAGGCGTAATGAGACAGACATATGACCTCTATGACCTTCCTCACTTCCAGATACGTGAACAAATTAGACCAGGTTCTGTCACGTCGAACTTCATCATCCGTCATGAAATAATCGCCTGTTGGGAATGCCTGCTGCAGGCAGGTCAAGATGGTGGCGCTGAGCTGCGTGATGATCAGATAGAAGGACACGGCTAAGAGCGTGAGTGTTGAGGCTGTGCTGTTAGCGGCCCTGGTCTGCTGTCGCCTCATTAAGTCGTTTCTGGAGATTTTGAAAATTTCCTTCAGCACGAGGATGTTGAACACGAGTACAACCAGTGGCACAAGTCCGAAAGCGAAAATGTCGGTCACCCAGGACCAGACATTCCAGAAGCTTTTTTCACCATTTATTTGCGCATCGGGTCGGAGGTTGCACGTGTCTTCATCCGCGCTGTATGTCCAGATATAGATCTGAGCTGAGGACAGAGCAGCGGAAAACAGCCCGAGTGCCATCACTATTATGACAGCTCGCTTGACGGTGCAGAGTTTTTCTTTGAGAAAAGGGTGACACACGGCGACATAGCGTTCCGATGTAAACCCTAGCACGAGAAACGTTGATAAATATTGTGGAACGTAGTACAGGAAATGGAAGATCTCACAGCTGACGTGGTCGTTGTAGACATCGTAACCCCAGGCGATGTGGAGGATATGCAGGAGATGAAGAAACAGGAAGAACAAATCGGAAATGGACAGAGCTCCTAAATAAACGGCTGACGAGTTGTTCCTTCTCATGCGCTGTCCCAGCCAAATAACTGCAGACAAGGGATTTCCGATGAAGCCAATGGCGTACCAGATTGGGGGTATTATGCGCTCAGCCATGGGACCGGCAGGGGCGAACTCTTCCAGCACCGCCGTTCTTGATGGGTACCTCATTATGAGGTGAGGAAGGTTTACTGTGCTGTTATTCATTGTTTATCTGAAATAAATGAACATATATTAAACATTAGAATATAATGACAATTCATGACACAAGTTTCCTGTTAAACATTAGAATGTAATGACAAAGTATGCCACTTAACATAAGTTTACTGCTAATCATGATCGTGTCTTGTATTGAATGACCTGTTTAACATCGTGCCCTCACAGTGCCCTTGATGTTTAGATGTGATGACTTAAATAGTGCAAAATATAACTGACCAAGACCTGAAATGTAGCAGTCTGATCAGTGGGGTTGAGTTCCGCGGAAGTAGTGAAGTCTTTTCAGAGGTGAACTACTTCAGCGAAAAGAAGGAGAATATGTGGAAGTACTACTTATCTTTTCAAAGTAGTTAGTCAGTCAGTCATTTGCGTATCCCTTGTGGAACTTTGCCTCCCTAACAGCTCTCCTATAGGCCTCTCGGTTGCACGTAAGATGCCATGGTGCTGATGCATCCATTTGCAGATCATCAACGATGTCTTGCAGCCATCTTCGCCTTGGTCTTCCCCTCTTTCTTTTTCCCATTATATATCCTTCCAAGACGCTCTTCTCTAAATTCTCATAGCGTTTAATATGTCAAAATATTTAAGTTTTCTCTGTTTAATCTTCATTACTAGCCAACCCTCTTCAATATTAAGTTCTTGTAGTATGGATATATTTGTTCTTTTTTGTCTCCATCATATTTGAAGGACTCTTCTATAGCATTTGCATTCATAGGCATTTATGGTTTCTCAGCTGTTTTGTTAAGTGTGCAGGTCTCACAGGCATATGTTGCGAAGGAAAGATGCATGCCCTTAATAATCTTATTTTTGTAGTTCTGTCTGTTCCTCCCCACAGTTTCTTTAGTTGTTTTACTTTTTGAAGAGCCATAGATGTCCTTCTTTTAATTTCCCTCATTGTATCTCCATTATTAGTTAGTAATGATCCAAGATATTCAAAACTCTCTATCTTTGTTCAAAGTAGTACTTCCATTTATTCTCCATCTCTGGCCTCTTGACTCTACATTTAAAAAAGCAACGAAAGATGCTCAAGACCTTCACTAAAACATCACAGGCCAAGACCTTCACTAAAACATCACACGTCAATACCTTCTCACTCGCAGGTTCACGGAGATCAGCCACTATCATATTTTATAAAAATGGCCGTCGATTTATTTTAATGACATCTAATACTCGTAAATGAACATTTTTACTGTCTGCGTTCGCCAGTTTCTTTTGTTAAATATATGGGTAATAATGTGTCTATTTATGTTTTCAAGAACAATGCTAACTGCAGATTGCTCAGAATACTAATTGATTTTAGATTGAATTCTATTTCTGTATAGCAATTTGATAAATTTGGTAGACATTTATTAATGTGAAAGACTATGTATATATATTTATATTTTTTTTCCCCCGTATTGAGTGTATAGATCAGAGTAAAATGTTAATGTCATTTCAGGTCTGTTATTTCAGCTTAATTATCCTTGTTATATGCAATAGAATTTATGAATAACAATAGATTGAGATGGTTCGGACACTTATAGAGGATGAACGAGAACAGACAGACAAAAAGGGTTTATACAGAAGTGATATTTGCAGACCAAAAGGCGGAGAAAGACAGCGATAGTGTGACAACCCGGAAGAAGATCTACGAGCCCTCGGCTGGACAACTGGCAGGAGAAGAATGAGAACAGAGGGGAGTGGAGACAAGTCTTGTCTGCAGAAATGAGCCGCAATGGCTTGGGGAAGCCGAGCGAATGAATGAATATGTATAACTACATCAACTGATATAAAATACATATCTGAAATAAAGTGAAAGTTGTATAATAAAGGGCAGAATGTCAGACGGCCTGCACGTCCAAGTTCTTTGCCGTCCAAAACCAGAGTTCGTCCGTTTGTTCAGTTACTGTTTTTCTTTCAGACATTAATTCTCTGAAGATATCATATCACAGTCTCAGCTGATTTCAAATCGCCTAAGCCATATCGTAATGTAATCGATTTTCTTTTGCTTCCGTGATATCTTATTGTAATCAATTTCCAAAACCAAACAGTACAGTACAAAGTAATCACACTGGCGAAAATTTTTTTAAAAGTAAGAAGAAGTAAAATTGTCTCCATAAGCTCATTTTAAATTGATCGAAGTGCGCAAATGGCAGTAAGAAAAGCTAGATGATATAAAACTACAGAAGAGAACAGGGTTTGCGTACTAGCGCAGTCTCGACTGGGTTAATTCATAAACTGATATAGTCATAGAAAGAACAAGGAAATGCCTTCAGTACCTTTGGGTAAAGTATTTTTCTCTTGACCATTTTCTGTCGTGCTTAATGAACGGAAAAAAATGACTCATAATAATGTTCAGAAAAAAAAGCGTCATCCACTCAGACAGCGCCATATTTGCAAATATTTGGACACCTATATCAAGATGGACACGGAAAATGCATTAGATTTTACGTTCTCTGGGGCAAAGTTTCACACGTCAGAAGGGATAATCACTGTCGCCACAGAGCCAAAGACGTCATGAAAAGAAGTTTTATTTGTCCACAGTTGTCCATAAAAGATTGTCAGAGTAAATGAAGAATACTGCACTATGCTAATTTATATTCTCTCCATTAAAATAATCATTAATCCGCAGATTTTCTGCTGACCAGTAAGCTCTAAAACTGACTGACGTTGCACAAAATACAATCAAACTGAACATTGATAGAGGCAGATACTACAACCTATGTGTGCTGAGCACATACAAACTTTATCAATCCTGTGTGAAGAATACTTGGTAGGGAAGGAGACCGAGCTGTAAGGATGACGCAGGTGTGAGAACCAGTCTGTTGTACCTGGGTAAGACCTTCCTTCTATGATCCAAGTTAACAGGCGGTTCTCCCGCTTTAGCCTGGGCAGTGACTCAGAGATTGACGTGTTCCCTTGTCAGTTGTTGGCACTAGCCAATAATCGTCATCTCAGCGCCAGTCTAGTACGTTAGGAAAAGCAACACTGCTCATTCATAATTCATTCTAATGGTTGTCTGAGCCACCTTAACCCACTCATAATTCATTCTGACGCCCGTATGAGCCACCTCAACCCACTCATAATCCATTCTGACGCCTGTCTGAGCCACCTCAACCCACTCATAATCCTTACTGACGCCTGTTTGTGCCAGCTTAACCCATTTACCATTTATTTTTTCGCCTCCGTATGTCAGCTCAACACACTCACATCATGCACAGTTTACTGTGAAGTCTGTTTAAGATATCACAGAAATCACATTCACAGTTTATTATAAAGTCTGTCCATGCTATAATAGTATGCACATTCACAATTTATTGTGAAGGCTGTTTACGTCGTCACAGCACACTTTATTTGGAAGTCTGTTTAGCTATCACAGCAAGCACATTCAAAGTTTATTGTGAAGTCTGTTTCAGCTATCACAGCAAGCACATTCAAAATTTATTGTGAAGTCTGTTTATCTATCACAGCATGCGCATTCAAAGTTTATTGTGAAGTCTGTTTAAACTAACACAACACACTCTGAATTTTTCGTAACTGTAAAATGTTGCTTTGTAGGACTTGCAAATATATAGTTTTTATGGATGTACCCGAATGATTACCAAGTCTGGAATGATTACCAAGTCTGGAATGAACGGATTTCAATTCCGTTGGCAAGTGTTTCTTTGGTTTGGGGAACTACAAATTGAAACCTGAAGGAGAGATAAGAGTCTTCAGTCAGTCTACTTGGGCGTCCCTTGTGGAACTTTGCCTCCCTAACAGCACTTCTGTAGGTCTCTGGTTGTAAGCAAGATGCCATGCTTCTGATGTATCCATCTGCAGATTATCAACGATGTCTTGCAGCCATCTTCGCCTTGGTCTTCCTCTCTTTCTTTTTCCCGTTATGCACCCTTCCAAGACGGTCTTCTCTAAATTATCATGACGTTTAATGTGTCCAAAATATTTAATAGATAAGAGTAGGAACCACAAAATCATATAAGAAATGGCCCGCTGTTGGCGAGATTTTTCAGCTGCCGTGCGTGGAGCGGTGCTCTTCCCGGCCAATGAAGAAAGGTACAAATGAGGTTGCCGCGCAGCATCACTGCGGAAAAGGTGGTAGAAAGGATAAAGCGAAGCAAACAGTCAAATCATGGCACCTCTGGTCTGGAGGTCGGCCACGTCCTGAGTGCAGTCATGTCGGGTGAAATGCATGAACCGGCTTGTCTCACTGCGGGCGAGACTCTTCATATGCCGTGCGTGGAGTGAAGCTCCTCCCGGTTAAGGAAGTAAATGCGGAAAAGAAATAAAGGTTGCTGTGCGGAGCCGATGGGAAAAGGTGGTGGAAAGTGAAGTTTAACTGGTATGTCCAGTAGTATCGCTACGAGAGCTATACCACGGCACCTCTGCTCAAGAGGCCGTCCATGTCCGAAATACACCTACACTGGTGAAATATGCCTAAACCGGCACACACCAGGGGTGGAACTTGATGGCTAGACATGTCATGCCACCTCCGCTCTAGAGGTCGGTAACGCCTGATAAACACCCATACTGGTGAATTTTGCCTAAACCGGCTCATACCAGGGGTGAATCTTGAAGGCTATGCATGTCACAGTACCTCTGCTCTAGAGGTCGGTCCCGTCCCAAACACGCCCATACTGGGATAATGCCTAAACCGGCTCAACCCAGGGGTAGAAGTCACTAGTGGCGAGGATTCGTCCTCCTGGACAAAAGCTCCATCCTGGTCACAACTAGGAAGGGTAGCGGCCACGACCGCAAAATGCTGAAGTCGGAGACACTGGACCAGGGAAGTCTAGATAGGCAACCACCTCTCACCCGGCGGGGATGTTTGCGTATCCTAATCACGCTGAGGTTTTCCGGTGAGAAAGTCCAACCCTGGACTGGGTGGGCTACCGCCTCTCACCCAGCGGGGATGCACTAATATCCCAAACACGTCGAGGTCTTCCGGTGAGAAAGTCCAACCCTAGACTAAACTGGTGCAATGAAAACCACGGTGTCACGCAATCCCGCTTCCGAGACCCACCAAGAATACAGGCTAAAGCACTGTGACACTCTGAATCTCTTGTGGTCCTTTCGTGGATCTCGTGTGGTCTATTTTGGACCACACAGGAGACCACGGGACCTAACGAGGACCACAGGCATGAATTCAGTAGGTTCACAGTGCGGTTTTTGGTGGTAGAAGTGAACGAAGAAGAAGAAGAAGATATAAGAAATGGCTTCTTCTTTTCCTGATAAAATTAGCGAAGGAAAAAAAAAAGACCTTTCGAAGGTCTCTGCAATCGGTGAATGCAAAACATCTGTCGAAATTATGTTTGCACTTTTGTGGTTTCCATTCGACTTCAGCTAGCATTGTCCGTGTGTTACTTGGGCTAGTTTTGGCGTTGACTGGAAATTATGTGTTACATTATTCAGTGATTAAAAATTACACAGCGAGGTCTCACGGCGAACAACAGTCGCTGTCTGGATTTATGCGCATCGTTAGATTTCATTCTAGAACAATGCAGGAAGAAGGAACAGAAATCAAAACGTCCAGTATGATACTGTAGGAGGGAAACTTATCGTTTTTCCTTTCTTCTTTTTATAGATCGATAGGAAAATAACATTTGTATATTAGTCCAAACCATAAAATTACTTTCTCTGTAGACAGTTATTTCAATTTTCTGTTTGTCTTTTCTAACGGTGGATTTTCCACCATCGACCTTTAGACTGAATCTATTTTCTTGCAGGTCCAGATAGCCAGCCAATGTTTATGGTTCCCGGGCTTGGTGTTACGACTTGCTTAAAGATCACGGAAAAACCAACGGCAAATTTCTTCCGGGTTCAGAACCCATCAGAGGCATAGGGGACCCTAGGGAAAACTCCTGTAGGGGACTTCTCCCCTCCCACTACTGTTCTGTGATATTAAATAAAATAATCATTCGTCCCTCACTGCGGGCTTCCAGGATTGGCAGGGTTTTGGGGAATTTTGTTGCAGTTATCTAGTTCTGTATGCGGCGCTTCTGACACGAAGATGGATGGACAGCATTAATGATTTTCTATGTACAAATATAAAAAAACTAAGCATAAATATGAAAATCAGGATATTTAAGAGTAATGTTCTAAGTGTACTACTCTATGGAAGTGAATGCTGGAAAATCACCAAAACCATAGAAAACAAGTTGAATTCTTTCCAGACTAAATGTTTACGAAGAATTAGAGGAATATTTTGGCCAAACACCATAAGAAATAACATCTTATTAGCAGAAATGCAGATGAAACCACTGACAACAATTATTGAGGAAAGACGCTGGCGATGGTTGGGACATGTGCTCCGAATGACTGACAACTCACTACCAAATATAGCACTAAGATGGACACCACAGGGGAGCAGAAGTAAGGGTAGACCAAAAGAGACATGGAGAAGAACAACAGAAAGGATGTTGAGCAATAGAGGGCTCACCTGGGCAAGAGCATAAAAAAAGGCGAAGGACAGGCATTTGTGGAAAACCCTTGCGGAAGCCCCATGTGCCCTGGGCACTTAAGGTTCAGAGAGAGAGAGAGAGATGTACAAATATGAAATTAGCCAACTGTTGGCAGCATAACATGTGCACGAGACTAAAGTAAGCTTTGTGATTCTTGGGGGCAGGAGTTGAAAAGAAGGAGGAAATCAAAGGTAATAAAAACAGTCAGAGGAAAAAGATATTTCTTATTTACAAAACAAATAATGCTTATCTGAAACGCGTTGACTACTAAAGCTCATGATGAACTTTGACTACGCTGCGATTTTCGTTTGCAAATCTACGAAAATTTGGCGCACATTCCTTTTAGAACACTTCCGGGAACGGAAACTTGTAAGAGCGGTGTAGAGCGTGTTACAGATCAGATTGTCACATTCTCAAAGCGTTGTCACAGAAAAGATAATCGAAGTCGCGTAGTGTTCTCATAGAAAAGACTGTCACATTCTCAGAGTGTGCATCACAGCACAGATTATCACATTCTCACAGTGGCGCCACAGCACAGATTGTCACATTCTCACAGTGAGCGTCACAGCACAGATTGTCACATTCTCACAGTGTGCGCCACAGCACAGATTGTCACATTCTCACAGTGCGCGCCACAGCACAGATTGTCGGATTCTCACAGTGCTCGCCACAGCACAGATTGTCACATTCTCACAGTGCTCGCCACAGCACAGATTGTCACATTCTCACAGTGTGCGCTACAGCACAGATTGTCACATTCTCACAGTGCTCGCCACAGCACAGATTGTCACATTCTCACAGTGCTCTCCACAGCACAGATTGTCACATTCTCACAGTGCGCGCCACAGCACAGATTGTCACATTCTCACAGTGCGCGCCACAGCATAGATTGTCACATTCTCACAGTGCGCGCCACAGCACAGATTGTCACATTCTCACAGTAAGCGTCACAACACAGGCTGCCATATTTGTATAGTGCGCGCCACAGCACAGATTGTCACATTCTCACAGTGCGCGACACAGCACACATTGTCACATTCTCACAGTAAGCGTCACAGCACAGGCTGCCATATTTGCATAGTGTGCGTCATACCACAGACTGTCACATTCTCACAGTGTGCGTCACAACACAGACTGTCACATTCTCACAGTGTGCGTCACAACACAGACTGTCACATTCTCACAGTGTGCGTCACAACACAGACTGTCACATTCTCACAGTGTGCGTCACAACACAGACTGCTATATTCGCATAGGACAAACTGAATGCGCGCTAGTGGGAGGACCACGACATCGAGGCGTATTTCCTCCAGTCTGTTCTTAGGTAACAACTGGCAATTCTGTTGCGTCGTGTTGCGACAACCATTAAACACACGAAATGAAAGCAAAAAAAAAAACAAACGAAGTCAACTCTTTACGCTTGACAGTGATATAATTTGGATTCTTTTTCTCCAGGACGTCTGAAGACAAAATGTTTTGAACTCTAGTTTTTATTCACATTCCTTTCAGTCACGAACACGTCCACTCTCAACAACTGTCTCAGTCAATTCTCTTGAACACCCGCTAATCAGAGCCCAGCCCGCCTGCCCAGCTAATCTTCTGACCAGGAGAACTTAAATCTGACGTGTTTTCAAACTGAGTCAGCCTTTAATGTCAGTGACTCCTGAAAAACATTCACCCACCGATTTATGCAACACAAAGTATCACAGTTGTCTGGCGAGTGCCACATCAGAACTTCGCCACACCAGAACATCGCCACGTCAGAACTTCGTCACGTTGTGTCTCAGACAACGTCAACTGTAACATGTGCTGGATGTTACTTGATAATTTCATCAGGCACCACGCGACAAACAAATAATAACTCATGCTAGTTTTTCTGCAGCATACGGTTTATAAGAATAATGACACCACACAAAGCCAACACTGATAAGCGTAAAATGAAATTTTACAGTAATCAAACCATTAATTCCGTTTCTGAGAACATACCTGTTGTATACGAGTTCAACTTACAGCGAGATTACTGTAGAAACTATGCAACATGAGTTTATGAAAACATCCACACAAAAAAAGACTTTATAAATGTACATAAAACAAATTTTAAATATCACTAGTATTTGAAAAGTGTTGAAATTAGTTCCGTTGTTTTATTTGCTGGGAACCTCGTCCCGAGTTCCTTTGAATTGCAGTTGAGAAGATGTCCAGCAGTCTGGCGTCAATTTCCAAGAAACCCAGTACTGTAATCTCACATTTCTGCGTAACTTACTTGCGTCTCTAATTTTTATATGGTCAAACAATCCAACTAATGTTATAAATATTGTGTCAGTATTTTAACCTTTTGTAAAACTCACTCGCTCCTCCATTTGGAAACTCAAACACTACTCATAATGTTGAAAAGGTTAAAATATCCAGTCACATTTACTTATACAAAAGGACACATTTAATCCGTGTTTCTGAAGTGAGTGAATAGTTCTGGCAAATTGTATATCCTTTTACTGTTTGTTGCATGAAGGTTAAGCACTTAACTTACTCTTAAATCTTCAAAATATGGTAGATAAGATGGACAGGAGATACGCGTCTGATAACGTGATAAAAATATGACAGATGTGTCACACTTTGTCAGCAAGTCGTACTGATATCTAAGAAAAAGCAGTTGATTTGCGCCTGCGCAAATAAAAACCCCGTATGTACGAACACACACAAAACACGCACAATCCGACAGCTTAGATGCGAAACTTTAACGTTCATTTTCAACCTTTCCTTGTGGAGATACGTCATATGATGTGTAGGATACACTGTTCTCATAACTTTTCCATATGCGTTTATGAGAAACGCGAAAGATGGCGCACAATGGGCACGTCCTACACAAAACATAACAAATGAAATTACGTCCCTTGTGTAATAAAGTCCCAAACATCTGGACAATAAAATGTACACCATAAAGATTTAGACCAAGATTGACACGCAAAATGTTACTATAACCAGCAGTGTTTTGACGTCATAACAAGTGAGACGAATTGGTATTTTGTTTAAAAACAAAATATCCTTTTTTTTCTTTCACATTTCTTACCTTTAAGTTACTTTCGTCATTAAATTCTCCTCCATAGTAAGGTATCTTTGTGTTCGGTACTTTCCAGTCATTAACATACAGAGTAGCAACCAGTGCAGGCACTGAACGTTGGAGCTGTTTACTTCATTCTGTGTGTTACTGTATCCAACGCCCGAGCTATGCAGCATCATTACTATGGTTAGGTTTGTAAATGTGCACATTCAAGTGGCTAACGCATGTCTGGGTTTTCCATTATCCCGGCTTTCAGTTCATAAACACTCTGCGTTATAGATGGCACGCGATCTTTGCGGAGAATACACCTGACTACATTCTGCGGATATATATGTCGTTAATGACAGTTTAATGTTGTAAATATACCGGCATGTTACTGATCCCTGGAAGTCATATTATTCGATACTAAGGCCGGGACACCCTAACCGTTAATTTTGAAGTTATACTAAAGTTGCATATAACATTAGACAACCGTTTCAAATGTGCGCATTGTTCATTCCGCCTAGTGCCGAGAAACAAAGAAATATTAATGTTATGTCGTCAGCAGTAGCTAGAATATTGCAGGCATCCGCCCTACCCAGCCACCTAACCCTAGCTTAGTGCACCCACACAGACTACCCAGCCACCTAACCCTAGCTTAGTGCACCCACACAGACTACCCAGCCAGCTAAACCTAGCTTAGAGTACCCACACAGACTACCCAGCCACCTAACCCTAGCTTAGTGCACTCACACAGACTACCCAGCCACCTAACCCTAGCTTAGTGCACCCACACAGACTACCCAGCCATCTAACCCTAGCTTAGTGCACCCACACAGACTACCCAGCCAGCTAAACCTAGCTTAGTGCACCCACACGGACTACTCAGCCACCTAACCCTAGCTTAGTGCACCCACACGGACTACCCAGCCAGCTAAACCTAGCTTAGTGCACCTACACGGCCTATCCAGGCAATTAAACCTAGCATAGTGCACCCACACGGCCTATCCAGGCAACTAAACCTAGCATAATGCACCCACACGGCCTATCCAGGCAACTAAACCTAGCACAGTGCACCCACACGGCCTATCCAGGCAACTAAACCTGGCACAGTGCACCCACACGGCCTATCCAGGCAACTAAACCTAGCATAGTGTACCCACACGGCCTATCCAGACAACTAAATCTAGTCCAGTGCAGTGCACCCACATGGCCTACCCAGGCAAATAAACCTGGCGTAGTGCACCCACATGGCCTACCCAGGCAGCTAAACCTGGCATAGTGCACCCAAACGTCCTACATAGCGAGCTAAACCTAGAATATTGCAACCATCTGCCTTGCCTAGCCAGCTAAACCTAGAATACTGCAACCATCTGCCTTGCCCAGCCAGCTAAACCTAGCATATTGCAACCATCTGCCTTACCCAACTAGATAAACCTAGCATAGTGCAAACATCTGCCTTACCCAACCAGATAAACCTAGCATAGTGCAGCCATTTGCCTTACCCAGCCAGCTAAACCCAGCACATTGCAACCAACCATCTGCCTTGCCCAGCCAGCTAAACCTAGCATATTGCAACCATCTGCCTTACTCAGCCAGATAAACCTAACATATTGCAACCATCTGCTTTACCCAGCCAGCTAAACCTAGCATACTGCAACCACCCCCTTATCCAGCCAGCTAAACATAGCAAATTGCAGCCACCCGCCATACGCAGCCAGCTAAATGGAGCACACAGAAACCACTCGCTAACACCTTGCTAATACCTAATCTACCCAACCTGGAAAAGTTAACACGTTGCCACAGCTGACCATAGCCAGCCAAATACTTCATACAGGAGACTAAGAAGTATATTTATAGGTTGGTTATCATACTTCAAAAACTGAAATATTTTGCAGCAGAGTTTTCAAAGTGGGGTTAGTTTCTAAGTGTCTGAACAATCCACGCGGTCTCTAATGGCAATATTCATGACATTGTTATAATCAGGAAGGCGGCAAAATCAGAAACCTATAAGAAGCAATACTTCAACATCATCACCGCGTACGCTGCAAAGAGAAAAACTGTTTACAATTTCAGAGAGACGACAGAACGTCAGATGGGGCCAGGTGCAGAGCGTTTCAGCATATGAGAATGACGCCTAACCGTTTTTAAGGTAACTATGGAGAGGGCGATGTCCGTCTTGACAATCAGCGACCCATAGCTGACATGTTGACGTCAGGGTTAGAGACCCATAGCTGAAGTGTTGACGTCAGGGTTAGAGAGCTATAGCTGACATGTTGACGTCAGGGTTAGAGAGCTATAGCTGACATGTTGACGTCAGGGTTAGAGACCCATAGCTGACATGTTGACGTCAGGGTTAGAGAGCTATAGCTGAAATGTTGACGTCAGGGTTAGAGACCCATAGCTGACATGTTGACGTCAGGGTTAGAGAGCTATAGCTTACATGGTGACGTCAGGGTTAGAGACCCATAGCTGACATGTTGACGTCAGGGTTAGCAAACCATAGCTGAAATGTTGACATCAGGCTTAGAGAGCTATAGCTGACATATTGACGTCAGGGTTGGCAAACCATAGCTAAATGTTGACGTCAGGGTTAGCAAATCATAGCTGAAATGTTCACGTCTTTAGGAAACCACAGCTGACATGTTGACGTCAGGGTTAGCAAACCATAGCTAACATGTTAACGTCAGGGTTAGAGAGCCATAGCTGACATGTTGACGTCGGGGTTAGCAAACCATAGCTGAAATGTTGACGTCAGGGTTAGCAAAACCATAACTGAAATGTTGACGTCAGGGTTAGCAAACCATAGCTGACATATTGACGTCAGGCTTAGCAAACCATAGCTGACATGTTGACAGCAGGGTTAGCAAACCTTAGCTGAGATGTTGACGTCAAGGTTAGAGAGCCATAGCTGACATGTTGACGCCAGGATTAGCAAACCATAGCTGACAAAGACCATGTCTCACCTCTACTAGCTTGGCTAACAGGGCAATGATCGCCATAGTCCCTGTGGTGGTGGAGTCTGCTAAAGAAGTATTGGACATCCCCTGCTTTTTAGCTGCACTCCGGGACTGAACAAGTAGCTGTCATAACCTTCTCTCACGCGGATACGATGTTGTGTCTCAACACCTTTACTGCAACGGCTGGCAGTTCCACGGTGACAAAAGATTAAACAAGGCAAGTTATATTGTTCCTAAGTGACAATCCCGAACACACGAAACTGCAGCTTTCAAACGCATGGTGAATGGGACACCAAATCACAGTCCAGTCTAAGGAGTCAACTACATGATAGCATCTGTTCATGGCACCTGTTTGAGTGATTATTTTGTTCCAGGAAGTGTCACACTAACCAGATGTCTTGTGATCAATACGTAAACTGGATACAAAGCCACTTTCTTGGCAAAAGTGGTCAACTCTGCGGCCGTGATAAACGCCTGAAAATGTACATGTCATGCCCTGCATTAGAATAAAAGCTTGGTCATAATTGCGAATGAATTTCCTCATTTCTGCAATGTCAGCAGCATTTCTTGTTCTCTATATCCGTGTTTCTCAAACAACATGCAGCTGTACACTTTTATACTGGAAGAAAGTTAAACATTTGCCACCAAACTTTAATAGTTAACAAAAATTTCGTTCCAAATACAGCGCACGGTTGCTTATTTCTAAACATTTATATTTGTATAACACCTTTCGCCAGCCTAGTATCTAAGTAACATGAATCAGAGAAGCGTTTTTCCAGTTTTCCTCCATAAATAACAAATATCTATGTATCCAAGTAGACCAGCACTTTACAATGAGAGCAAGTTCCTTGTATAACGAAGTTTAAAATCTCTCTCAAATGTTTCACTTTGGTTTGTCTTAATTTAAAAATATTTGTTGTGGCAGAATTTAAATACATCCAATGTAATGTAAACTAACTATAAAATAGGAATAAATGTATGATTAATTATGGACAATTCCAGCATTAGTAATATAAGTATGTGGTGACAGAAATTTGTATTTAAAGTGTCCTACAGTTTAAAAAAAGGGTTGAAAACGGCTGATCCAACGCCTATTTAAACAAATAGAAGAAAGAAAGTTAGGACATGAAAGTCAGAAATTTATCTTAGTAAGAAAGTTAACACAAGAAAGTCAGAGATTTATCTTAGTAAGAAAGTTAACACAAGAAAGTCAGAGATTTATCTTAGTAAGAAAGTTAGGTCATGAAAGTCAGAGATTTATCTTAGTAAGAGAGTTAGGTCATTAAAGTCAGAGATTTATCTTAGTAAGAAAGTTAGGATATGAAAGTCAGAGATTTATCTTAGTAAGAAATGCATGTGAAATACGAACATGCGGACAGATGTATTTCAGACAGACAATGAGACACGCTCGTATGCACTGATACTTGCATAGATCCGCATACAGATACTCGCACATAGATGCATATATAAATATAATACGCACAAATTTTAACCTACAAGATAACGACAGAACAAAGTTCATCTTCGCGAAGAACAAAAGAAGACTGCAAATTTGGAGGTTTTCTGATGACAAACGAGAAAGGAAGAAGGCAAAAATAGAAAGAAAATAAATGAAACATTAAATAAAACAAACAGAAAGAAAAAAAAAAATCATACATAAAATTCAAGAAGACCGGACGCAAGAGTTTGCCAAATTCGTTGAATGAGAAATGAAATGGGAGACGACCGGATACATGAAGAATTAGACGGTGTTTTTGTACACACGACCACAAGATATTTATTATGGCAACAGATTATCGAGAAAAGATACGGAAATGCATGGAATACTCAGGACAACATTACGATGTACAATGTTGATGAATAATTAACAAGTTTATGTCCGCTGGCGGCCAACGCATGGATTCGGGAGAAAACGAATGTAATACTCTGTATTTTTATGCAGAACTCTGTGGAAAAAATGCTGGAAGTGACGTGTAAGGGAGAAATATGTTCACACTCTTCAGAGATGTAATGACATAATTACAGCTTTACACTACAACAGACAATATTATAAACACCAGCTTCTTGAACTGGTGAAATGTGAAAACAAACAAGACTCTTTGTTTATGGTGGCTTTTCCCTACGTCCCCGAGTTTATTTGAATCTCGTCTCCATATTCCTCTTCCCTTTGCCTGCTTTCAAATTTCATCCAGATAAAATGGCAGACAAAAAAAAACCGCTGCAGGTAAACTTTGAAGGCAGTAAAGCTTGACAATGACAGAGTGAGAAGTTGGGTTAATAGAACTCTTGCTTTCACGTTGTTTGTGGTCGTCTGTAGAGGCCGAAGTTCCAAGAGACGACATTACCAGATACGATCTTCTCGTATTACATAAAAAGTCTAAAACAAGAGCAGTAGAGGAGATGAAAACAGCAGATCAATAAATTTACGGCAAAAGGATGAATTTTTCAGATTTGGCATCTTCTGTAAAAGTTCACTGAACAGAAAACTGAGATCCTTGAAATGTGGGAAGAATAGAGCGAATTCTGTTGACAGAAAAGGCAACACGGAGGTTTTAAATCAAATATAAATAAAAAGAGGAATAATAAAAAAAAAGATAAGAACCAGATATTTCAAATATTTGTTCACATCAAGATGATTAATAAGATAATAAAAACCATACTCGAGAGAAAAGATGATGTAAAAAAGAGCAAGAAGAAGACGAAGATGATTGGCCATAAAGAGATTGACAGATGAGTTTGGCCGGGTTCACTTTGAAAACAAGTGAAGCTGCAACATTTTCAGGGGAGATGTCACAGGATGATGATAAACGTTCACGATGGTCAATAATATAAAACTGTGTACAATGGATGTGAAATCTAACATATATGCAGAGTAGAAAAGTTATCAGTCAGGGCGATAACGAATGTTGCAGCAGCTGCCATATCAACTGGCGTGATGAGCTCATGGCGTAGGTATCTAATATTTTCATGTAATCAAAACGAAAAAGAAAATGCATGACAGCTGTCCAGTTAATGGCCACTGAAACTGAGTAGAGTGACAGTAAGAAAGTGAATCATGTGATAATTATACGTGACAGAAGTCTTTAGGTGACTAGCTGTGAAAAAAGGGACCTAACTCTGTTGCTGGTCCTGGGGAGTGGCCATACAGGGCATGTCCATGCGCGTTCGGCCTTTGACATCAGGGTTTCCTTCAGTTTGTTTTTTAAGGGAGATGACTCCAATGCTGTGTTGACTGTGTGTTGCCCGTGAGCTAGCATTTATTTAGGATTTGCAACCACTGCCCTTGGCTACATGCATTGAATCGTATGTGATAGGTACTTTGGAGGAAGTTGCTTTGCATTTATTCATCGAGATGGTGCTTGATGGATTTTTACAGGTCCGGTTTGTCCATTGTTACGAGGTCCTCTTTAGGTGAAATTATAAGGACATGTTTATTTGTACATAAACCACAGAGAGAAATTAAATAAAATCACACGGATAAAGGTCTTCACGCGAATACGCGGTGAACATTAAGTGAATTGGAATGATAATCACGTGCTATTGTTTGTCACGCAGTTAATCGAATATATGGACGATAATATGGTAACTATTAATTTGATGTTTTCTTTTTCTTAATTTCATTTGTTATTGCTTTTTAAAAGTATAACATCCGATATGGTATTTTTTTATTTTTGATACATTGTAGTTCTTAATCTCAAAGGTTTGCATCACAGAATTTATAAGCATAAATTAGAGTTTGCTTTATTGAGTTTGTTAGCCATATATGAGTTTACTTTGTAGATTTATTAGCCATACATCAAAGTTCGCTTTGCAGATTTATTAGTCATGTATTAGAGTTTACTTTAAAGAGTTTATTAGTTGTGTACCATGTTTTTTTTTATATTCGAGGACTGTTTTAAATTACGATTTACAATGAAGATGATACAAATTCACACGCAACAAAAGCAAACTTGATATTTGAAAGTTAAACAAGTGGGATTTGAGGAGGGGGGACAATTAATTTTAAACGGTGTGTTAAAAAAAGAGAGAAATATATGATAAATCAAATAAACAAAGCAAAGTTTTGCTATTTTGAATAAAATAAATCCCACTATTCTGTACTCCCCGGGCAAACACTTGCTGAAGCACGCGCGCTGTGATTGCATGTTTGTCCGTATCTTTTGAGATAGTCACGCACTTGGATAGCAGCTACACCGCGCTTATCACTGAGCAAACCAGTCCAAGCGGGGTTTGATAATAACAAACTGGATTCTGTGTCTTTCTTTTCCATTCATTGGACGCGGTATTGTCTTATGGCTACATCCATTTACAAAAAAAAAAAAACAAAAAAACTATAGCATAGAAAAATACAGAAATAACATATTATAGCATAATTCTAAACAGGAAATTATACCTTATTGCCTGAAGCTATCTTATATCTTATATCCTTCCCGTGCCGTTAAACGTCACATAGGGTATAGCCTGAAGCTATACAGGAATATAAAAGTTTTAATTCAACCCGAAGTCAGTGGGGATTCCCCCCGCACCCCCCCCCCCTCCTCTGTAATGTGCGTCCGTTTCATGTTTAAAAAATGAAACAAACAGATGAATTAGGCTGATTATTACGGGAATTCTGCGTTTTCCCTTAAGGCACTGACAGCTGTGTGTACCATGTGCTCTAGTGTACCTTGTCATGCAAGGAAATATTTTCTGTTTTCATGGCAAATTAATTACCTAAAACAAGTGTGCCAGGTATCCACTTTGACAGCCAGATGGACTGTCCCCGACTGTAGCGGGTATTCAGGCCCAATATCTCTGCTTGAGTAGGCAATGTTCAGTTACTGCGCTACACCAGCGCTTATTCACACACTTAATTCTACCTCGAAGAGCTATCTTCCATCAAGTTTCCAATATCCGGAAAAGACTGTATTATGTGCTACTCATTTATTTAAAATAAATATAGAGAGACAGCAGTTCTTTTTTAAAATCCATCAAGGTTAAAATATCTTATTTGCCACTATACAGAAGTGAATTCTAGTGATCTGTCAATATAACTACACGAAATCCAGCCAAGGATCTGTGAGAGCGTTCTAAGATTCATTTAAGATGCTACAAAACTGATTGATAGACTCACTAAGTTAAGAGCCTACAAGCTGAGAACCGCACATGCAAGTTGCAAGGAACATTTTTTTTTTTTTTTGGAAGGAATTGAAAAGGAAGAAAAAAAGTACATCAGATCTGATGGAAAACAAATTACGGTTACCTAGAATAGATGAAGAAACAACGAACAGATTTATTTCATTCATTAAAAAAAAACTTTAGACATAAAGGGTGGATATGTTATGTTATAGTTGCATGAGCTACAAGCTTTGATATCGTTTAAGTGTTTGCGCACCCAGAAAACGTGTTCCTGCGCCAGAAAAATAGTAATTTGTAAACGTTAGCTCTACCCCCACATCTTTGTGTGATATCAGAAGTACAGGATGGATGGTTAATTCTGTTTTAACGTTCTTCTTCTTCGTTCACTTCTACCACCAAAAACCGCACTGTGAACCTACTGAATTCACGCCTGTGGTCCTCGTTAGGTCCCATGGTCCCCTGTGTGGTCCACAATAGACCACACGAGATCCACGAGAGGACCACAAGGGTTCAGAGTATCACAGTGCTTTAGCCTGTATTCTTGGTGGGTCTCGGAAGCGGGATTGCGTGACACCGTGGTTTTCATTGCACCAGTTTAGTCTAGGGTTGGACTTTCTCACCGGAAGACCTCGACGTGTGTAGGATATCAGTGCATCCCCGCTGGGTGAGAGGCGGTAGCCCACCCAGGCCAGAGTTGGACTTTCTCACCGGAAAACCTCGACGTGTTTTGAGATACCCGTGTATCACCGCCGGGTGAGAGGTGGTTGCCCATCCAGTCCAGGGTTGGACTTTCTCACCGGAAAACCTCAGCATGATTAGGATACGCAAACATCCCCGCCGGGTGAGAGGTGGTTGCCTATCTAGACTTCCCTGGTCCAGTGTCTCCGACTTCAGCATTTTGTGGTCGTGGCCGCTACCCTTCCTAGTTGTGACCAGGATGGAGCTTTTGTCCAGGAGGACGAATCCTCGCCACTAGTGACTTCTACCCCTGGGTTGAGCCGGTTTAGGCATTATCCCAGTATGGGCGTGTTTGGGACGGGACCGACCTCTAGGGCAGAGGTACTGTGACATGCATAGCCTTCAAGATTCACCCCTGGTATGAGCCGGTTTAGGCAAAATTCACCAGTATAGGTGTTTATCAGGCGTTACCGACCTCTAGAGCGGAGGTGGCATAACATGTCTAGCCATCAAGTTCCACCCCTGGTGTGTGCCGGTTTAGGCATATTTCACCAGTGTAGGTGTATTTCGGACGTAGGCGGCCTCTAGAGCAGAGGTGCCGTGGTATAGCTCTCGTAGCGATACTACTGGACATACCAGTTAAACTTCACTTTCCACCACCTTTTCCCATCAGCGCCGCACAGCAACCTTTATTTCTTTTCCGCATTTACTTCCTTAACCGGGAGGAGCTTCACTCCACGCACGGCATTTGAAGAGTCTCGCCAGCAGTGTCTTAACCTCTGGGACAAGCCGGTTCATGCATTTCACCCAATATGACTGCACTCGGGACGTGGCCGACCTCCAGACCAGAGGTGCCGTGATTTGACTGTTTGCTTCGCTTTATCCTTTCTACCACCTTTTCCGCAGTGATGCTGCGCGGCAACCTCATTTGCAAATTTCTTCATTGGCCGGGAAGAGCACCGCTCCACGCACGGCAGCTGAAGATCTCGCCAACAGCGGCAGACGAGCTACCAAACGTGCCACTCATCTACCCTAAGTAACTGGTTTTCAGGCGCCAGATATTCGCCCTCGCCCCTTCTCCTGTCAGTTTAAACAGTTCTGCCACGGGAAGGCCAGGAGCTGGACTTGACTGCCAGAGGCTGTTTGTGGCGCGTTTGCAGTCCTTAGAACCTCTGTTTTAACAAATCGAGGCGAGTAACGTTAAAATAGGTGTCAGAGAATTAAACTCCAGTGCTGCCAAGGGTTGTGCGAGTTTCACGTCCCTGGAGAGAAAACACTGGCTACACTGGGGTTCATAATGGTTAAACTGGAGCTGGGACGGGGGGCAGATATGGGGATGTCCTGACTGCGATGACGCCATTTTCTGAACAACGAAAAGAAACTGACTAACACTGTAATAAGTTTTATATAAGTATATACAACTAAGTATATAACTATACAAGAAGCCACTGAAGTAAAGCTCCAATAACAAAATGTTAAAACTATTTAAGAAAAGACGTAGGGACAGCTTTACTCGTTAACCAGCACACAAATGTAACGTTTCAATTTGAACCTTAATCATACAAAAAAACATACAGGACAAAGAAAATGAAAATAGAAAGAAGATAAAATATACATTTTCATGAATGCCATACAACAAATAGGAATGGAAAAAAAATAGAATAAATAGAGCACTTAGCTGTGACTTATAAGAAGCTGCGTGCAGGAGTGCGTATGCCAGGGTGTTGAGAATGTTTAAATGGAGAGACTTGCGATGTGTGATAATTAGATAGTAAAGAGGAATTGGGGAAAGTGGTATTCTAGCCAAGAGAAGGGTGGTGGATTAGGCAAATTAGGTTGGGGTAGAGGATTTATAATCAAAAGCCAAGAGGAGGTTCTGAAATATGTGTTTGCAGGTGAGGAAGGATGAGAAATTAGTACAGAAGGAATATGATTGTGGAGAAGGGGGATGCTGAAACTGGTTAGAACGAAGTTAAAACTTGTAACATTTGCTCGCTTCATGGAGCAGAAGGGTCTGTGATAATCAAGTAGCACGCTTTTACTTTCTCTTCCTTCCTCGTTCAAGAGCTTTGTCTTGAATTTTATTTAGATTTTCTCTCCCCCACTTGGGGGTGAAAACGCTGTACGATGAGGCAGTCAGCGACCCATAGCGGATATGCTACCGTTAGGGTTAGCGAACATAGCTGACCGAGACCCTATCCCACCTCTCCGTTTGTACCCCTAGTAACAGGCCTAGCCTGGCTAACGGGGCAGGGATCGCTTTAGTTCCCATGGTGGTGGAGACTGCTAAAGAAGCATTGCACACCCACTGGTTTTTTAACTGTACTCCAGGACTGAAAAGAATGGTCGCTACAACCCGCTCTCACACTGATACGATGCTGTAGCCCAACACCTCCACAGCATCGGCTGCAAAGAACATCAGCTCGCAGTCACAGGTAGATAGTACAAGACAAGACAAGACACGTCTATTCCCTACGTATGTTTTTTCCCCCAAAATTACATCACAATATTCACAACAGAAGTTTCTGAATGCATTGAAAGGTCAACTTTATTGAGGATTTTAATGGGCTTAAACCACAAGAGAATTACCGCTAGTTGGCTAAGTCGATAGTAAGCTGTTCTCTCGTGGCTAGACGGCTGCTCGTCCTACCGGAGTCCGTGTTCGAATCCCAGGCAATTCTCTTGTGATTTTTCTTTCTCTCACGTCTCACTAAAGTGCTTTGTCTACGATTTTTTCGAGGTCTAATCATACAAAATTTGTTCTCTTACTTTACTGTACCAAAGCCTCGTAGTTTCCTATTTATAAAAAATTAATGGGCTTAACACTCGTCAAATACGATGATAATAACAACGAGAAATATCAAGAAAGAAATGAAAAAAAGCGCAGTTTTCTGTCCCATATAAAGATGTTAAATATTATAATATTTATTTTATAATGAAAAAGAAACATAATAAAACTATTTAGATCACCGGAGAGGCCTTGGTCAGAGCTTACAATGAAGTCGGCTTACTCAGACTATGGATAACACTGGGGAGAAATACACAGGGAAAGCGACAAACAGAGAGAACCACACACGGACTAACTTTTGGAGACTGAGCGAAAAACAGCGTGGGAGAAAACAGTACTTGTTGTATGAAACAGCGTAGGAGAAAACAGTACTTGTTGTATGAAACAGCGTAGGAGAAAACAGTACTTGTTGTATGAAACAGCGTAGGAGAAAACAGTACTTGTTGTATGAAACAGCGTAGGAGAAAACAGTACTTGTATGGGTAAAGGTAGAAAATGCCAAAGATGTTGGCTACGTTGTTTTACTTTAAAAAACGTTATAAAATACTATTTTAAGTAACGTATTTCTTCTTCTTCTTCTTCTTCTTCTTCTTCTTTAAGCAGCTGATGACTTCAGCAGCTTTCTGAGCTACTGAGGCTCACTTCTGCAGACACTGCTTGTCCCCATTCTTCTCTGTTCTTTTTTGCAAACTGTCGACTCCAGAGCGCATATATTTTCCACTAGGTTATCTCTCCATTGTTGTCTACCTCTTGGTCTATCCTCCTTCTGTATTGGCCATCTTTGTCTCTCTAAATGACCGACCCATCTCAGACTGTTGTTTTTCATAATGGCTTTTTAAACAGAGAGTTAAACAGTGAGTAGATTTCTTTATAACTTCTTATCTTTCTTTGTCGTGTTATAGAGTCTCTTACCGGTCCACAAATTCTTCTCTGGATCCTATTTTCAAATTTCGTATTTGATTTTCATCTTGTTTAGTTGTACTCCATTTTAAGTAACGCATTTGATAGATTTTAATTGTTTTAAACGTGCAGGCAGGAAATAAAAATCGTCTAGGATTTAAAAATAACTCAACTGTCAACGAAGCTATGGTACAAGGTAAATGAACTTTATAGCCAAAAATATTTTAGAAACTGGTTGCTTCCGCGTCTTCATTTTACTGGCTCATTTTCCTTTTCATTCTTCAAACGTTTTGTAGAATAATTTCACATAACACAGAGCACAATAATTTGTTAGTCAGCTAGAAACAAAAATCCTACACTGGTCTTGAAATGCTTCTTCTAGAATATCATCCAGCAGATAATCGCATTTTGTTATATCTATCAGTCAGTCACTCATTTGTATGTCCTTTCGGAAATTTGCCTCCCCAACAGCTCTCCTGTAGGTCTCTCGGTTGTAAGTAAAATGCCCTGCTGCTGATGTGTCCATTCTCAGATCATCAACGACGTCTTGCAGCCACCTTCACCTTGGTCTTCTTCTCTTTCTTTTTACCATTATGTAACCTTCCAAGACAGTCTGTTTAAAATTATCATGACGTTTAATGTGTCCAAAATATTTAAGTTTTCTCTGTTTAATTTTCATTACTAGCCAACCTTCTTCAATAATAGGTTCTTGTAATATGGATATATTTGTTCATTTGTGTGTCCATGATATTTGAAGGACTCTTCTGTAGCATTTACATTCAAAGGCATTTATGTGTTTCTCAGCTGTTTTTTTAAGTGCCCAGGTCTCACAGACATATGTTGCGAGGAAAAGATGGATGTCCTTAAAAATCTTATTTTTGTGATTCTGTCACATGTTCTCCATAGCATTTTTAGTTGTTTTATTTTTTTGAAGAGTGATAGATGTCCTCCTTTTAATTTCCCTCATTATATCTCCATTATTAGTTATTAATGATCCAAGATATTCAAAACTCTCCATCTCTTCCAATTTTTCATATATATATATATATTTCAGCTTTTTGTTTCATATTTGTTTTGTCTGTTGTCATCAATTTAGTTTTCTTCGCATTAAGATAGAGGTTTTGCTTTTCACTGTTCTTACGGACTGACATAACTAGTTTTTCCTTAATGTATTACATCTATATATCTATAGAATATGGGGGTGAAGACGCCCGATAAGGTAATCAGCGACCCCTAGCTGATATGTCAGCTTCAGGGTTAGCGACCTATAGCTGACCAAGACACTGTCCCACCTCTCCGTGATACCCCCAGTAACAGGCATAGCCTGGCTAACGGGGCAGGGATCGCCATAGTCCCCATGGTGGTGGAGTCTGCTAAAGAAGCATTGCACACCCCCCCCCCTGCTTTTTAGCTGTACTCTGGGACTGAAATAAAAAGTAGCCGCCATAACCCGCTCCAACGCCGATACAATGCTGTGCCTCAACATCTCTACAGCATCGGCTGCAAAGAACAACATCTCGCAGTTACAGGGAGTTCCTACAAGTACAAGCAGATCTATAGAATATAGAATTTCAACGAAGCGCTGGCTAAATTATTAGATCTGGAAAAACGTCTAGGAAAAAAAATTAGAGGTGGTAGTGTCGTATGTCACGCACCCTTGAGCGATTCTATATGTATATATTTTTTTAACCAGATAAGGTGACGAGGTGAGCCTAGGGGTGATCAGACAGCGGTGAACTGAGATCAGGCCATCATTTTTATCTTTCACGATAAGATTCTGACAGAACAGCGCAGGAATAATATCAAAATCCTCTGTATGAAGAAAATAATGCGCTTGATAGTGTCTACATTTTATACAAATCCAAGCTCACTCTTATCATTCATTTCAACAAAAACGCACGCGATATCATGCTCACACAAGGATTTCTCTTTTTTTTTTTTAAACCAGGAACTAAGAACTACAGCATGACTACAGTACACATACAGCATAATTACAGACACGGTATAACTACAGTACACATGCAGCATAATTACAGACAGCTTAACTACAGCACACATGCTTTTTAATTAAAAATATTCAGAAACGAACTCATTTTAAGCAATTTTTTTAAAGCCATTTTCTAATTTTTACAATTGTGCACGATTTCTCATTTGAGTAACTATATTCTTTTATCTTGGACCATGACAGCCATCGATAAAGACTGAATAAAAATAAACATGACGGTGTTTTGATGGATGATATGGGATTGCTCATTGCATCTTCAAAGACAATAACATAAGCAGTCTATCACAAGAATGGGTGTGAAGATGCTGTCCGATTTAGCAGTCAGCGAACCATACTTGACATGCTAGCTTCAGGGTTGGCGAACCATACCTGACATGTTAACTTCAGGGTTGGCGAACCATACCTGACATGCTAGCTTCAGGGTTGGCGAACCATACCTGACATGCTAGCTTCAGGGTTGGCGAACCATACCTGACATGTTAACTTCAGGGTTGGCGAACCATACCTGACATGTTAACTTCAAGGTTGGCGAACCATACTTGACATGCTAGATTCAGGGTTGGCGAACCATACCTGACATGCTAGCTTCAGGGTTGGCGAACCATACCTGACATGCTAGATTCAGGGCTGGGGAACTATACCTGACCACGACCCTGACCCGTTTCTCCGTCGGTACTTCTAGTAAGAGATCTAGACTGGGTAACGGGGCAGGGATCGTTAAAGATTCCACACGGTGGTGGAGCATTGTCAAAAAGCACTGCACACCCACCCCCCCCCCCGGTTTTTAGCTCCATTCAGGGGCAGAAAAATAGCTACCATAACCCGCCTCACCACCTCCACAGCATCGGCTGCAAAGAACACCAGCTCACATTTCCAGGGATGTAAAAGACAAGACCACAGAAAATGAAACTGAGAGATGATACTGGCATACACGTTCTGTACAATCATGCAATGGGGTGTGTAAATGTAGCCCTTATACACGAAACTGATAAGAAATGTCAACATACAGAAATATATAATCACATAAAATATGTAGTTATTTCGTGAAAAGAAAATAAAACTGAAACAAGAGAAGATTGACAGGAAAAATAATGAAAAACTAGAAAGATGAATACTCACTGAAAATCATCACAGAGTAAACAAAAAAAAGTTCTGCTTAGGAAAAAGAAGCAAGAGGATGACAAGAGTTTAAATGAGTGGATGAAATTAAGAAACTTGGCCCAAACGCGATATCAAAACAAGAGACAGAGAGCTGTAACTAGCTGATGCCCTGGAGACGGCAGTGAATACTGATATACGACACCCACTTTTGTCGTCATAGCACACGATAATGAAGATACGGTTTTACAGGCGTATAAACAAAGACTATTGCAATAAATGCTTATCCCCCCTACGCTACAAGCTGTGGGCAAGTTAATGAATGAAGAATGAATGAGCAAATGACAGGGGTCAAATGTCTTTCCGTGGGAGTGTAATGTCAGTGAATGTGCTTCTGTATATGGGCAGTCGTTGAAGAACATAGTAATATGACTTCAAAAGTACATACTTTTGTTTTTTGCAATTTACCACCAGTCATTTTGCACACTCATTATAGTCTGTGATTCTGTTGTTGTTTTATATATATATATATATATATATATATATATATATATATATATCGGCCATGTGATGAGAAGAAACAATCAGAGAATCCTAAAACAAGCTATAAAGTGGAGCATAACAGGCCTAAGAAAAGAGAGGTCGACTACGTGAAACTTTAAAGAGGACATTGCTAAAAGATGCCAAATTAATAGGCATAAAATGCGTTGATGAGGTTGAAAAGCTCGCCGAAAACAGGAAACCTTGGTGAACTGCCATGCAAACCCTATGTGACGTTTAACGGCACGGGAAGGATATAAGATATTGTTGTTCTGTGTCTCTGGAGCGCCAGCAGGATGTTCTATGCAACCGATACGATGAAAAAGGACACTGGGTACCGGTGTTATCCTTGGGAACCCCGAGTTGAGATAAAAAGCAAGGAAGGTGTAATGCTTCTTTACTAGACTCTATCGTCAAGGGCGCTACAGCGATCTCTGGTCCTGTTAACCAGCCCGACACTGTTACAAGGGATACCAACGCAGAGTTGGAGTTGGTTTTTGGTGGGGTATGGTCCATCAACCCTTACGCAAGCGGTCGTCGTGTCAGTCACCGCTACTTGGGACAGCCTCTTCGCCGTTGTTCACATATATCTGCCTTCATTTCTGCATATTTATAAATGGCAGTTCCTCATTGTATATAATATTACGCAATTTCTGCCAAAAAAGGTCCAAAATATTTAATGCAGTGTAGACAGAGTTTATGGGTTCCTGCCGGAGTCTGTGGTTCGGATCCCAGGTAATTCTCTTGTGTCTATTCATCCTCTCACGCCTAAAAGTGCTTTGTCTACAATTTTTCCGAGGTCTAATTCTACAAAACTGTGTTCTGTTACTTTACAGACAGTTTATGTGTTGTTGTGAATGTGAATATAGAACTTTCTTCACCACACGCTTGCTTTATACATGTTGTCACAGAGAGAAGAAAATCTCTAAGCAAAAGAAAAAGAACCTGCTAAGAAAAAAAATTCCTGGGATGAAGGTTGTCTGTGCATAGCTCCTCGGCAGGGACGTTCAGGACCAAGCGAAGAAACTGTGAAATCGTGTTAGAGAAGCTTACCAGCGAAGCCCCCGCCTTCGTCCCTGAATTTCGCGTACCACTTCTTGAAACTGTTGAAAACAGGGGCTGCATTCTGAAATGTTGCCCGAAATCGTCGCTGCACAGACACAACGGACGAGGTTCTTGCGTATTCCAAAATACAAAATGACTGCTCAAGTTTACTGAACGCCATATTTGCTTCTGTTGCCTCCTAGCGGAAAACCACCGGATCTCTGACCGCGGGGTTTATTTAAAAAAAAAATTGAAGAGTTTCTCTCTCTCTCTCTCTCTCTCTCTCTCTCTCTCTTGGCGTAAGAATAATCATTATCCGTTACATGGTTTATTTGTTGCGAATTTTTTTAATGTTTCAAGAACTTATGAATGTGCCTGTATATATCTACAAAGGATGAAGGTTAAAGGAAGCGTAGGGGAGGAAGAGTCGGGTGACCGGCGGGTAGAACTGGAAGTTGCCAGAATCAACAGTTGACTTGTACAGTTAGAGTTCGTACTCTTCGGTGGTTACTGAAACAGAGAGTGAAGCTTGCACAAGTACGGTGCTGCTGTTTTCTAGATTCAAGATTTCTAATGCAAACGAAATTCAACAGTGCTTTTGTTCATACATTTATAACAAACTCTACGTTCTAAAAAAAAAATTAATGAATCACACAGAACTGTAATAGTCAAGCAAACCTGAAAGGGGAAACAAAAACTAGATGAAACGAAAGATCTAATCTTCTCCCAACAACTATTTCCCGGATTTAAAAAATTTACATTTTTTATGATATTAAATGAGGTTACATTATCCAGTAATTACTATTAATGAAACTACTAAATGTAGTCTCCTTTAGTAAGTCCTGTTTTTTATTAAAATATGTTTGTGTTTCTCTAGTATAAGATATGGCTCTTTAATGTATACATTCGCAATTCTATATTCTCATATGTAGTGTTTCTTTGTCCGAGTAATGCAATGTTCATTAGATTTAAACCGTCAAAATACAGATAAAATAGAAATGAAAGTTTGAATTATGTTGGTTTTAATGTTCTCAGTCTTTCAGAGTCGAGAAATTAACTTAATTTCCCCATTCGATTTTTTCTCGTTGACTAAGACTGATATCTTAGTGATCTCTTTAAGAGAGTTACCAAAAAAAAAAAACTATAAATTTTTACTGTACCTTGGATAACATTATCTTTTTTAAATGTCTTCATTCAGGAACACCCACACATAGACGCAAATACAGACAAGAATTTATTTTGTCTGAACGGACAGGACAAACTACCCATGTGCTTTGGACCAGAGTTGAACTGGTAATTTTAAGAAGGGAGAGAGGAGAGAGAGAGAGAGAGAGAGAGAGAGAGAGAGAGAGAGAGAGAGCACGGAATCACTTAGAAAGACGGAAATTACTGCTGTTCGTAACTTTTAAGGAGTCACGTATTGGTTATTTCCCCTTTATTCACTCTGTTTCCAGACGGACGAGACAAATTTCACATATGTGTCTGTGATTTTTATACGTGCTTATGTATGCTCCATATCTGTCACACATATTTCATACTGCAGTATTTACTAATGTCTGGGTCTAGACCAGTTACTTTCAAACTGTACTGGGGAGCTGTACACCTGGTGCTTCTGCTGTGGCACATCTGTGTTTGTAGTGCTGAGCTCTCGTATACTTAACTGTAAATCTGTATTATTTTACAGTTTACATTAGATTAACTATATGCATTTTCTCTTACAATAAATATTTTTGTAGTAGGACATGATAAAATCAAACATTGCAACGAGATCTCAAATGTTATTATTCGTCCATCTTTCCTTCTACGTACAATGTGGAATTGTTTAGAGGCTGAGATACTCTTTAATCATAGAATTTAATCATCATCATCATCATCATTATCATCGCCTTTCACTCCCTTGAGAGTAGAGGCCACGAATAAAGGCTCTCCAGTCATCCCTGTTCTTGGAACTATTCTCTACTTCCTTCCACGTGTATCACTTGTCTCTGAGCACTGTCATAATTTCTCTTCTCCAAGTAAGTCTAGGTCTTCCTCGTTTTCTATTTCCTTGAGCATTCCATGTCAGGGTCTGCCTTTCATGCTGGTGTCGGGTTTCCTCAGAGTGTGGCCAATCCACCTCCACTTCCTAGACATGATTTGTAGCTTCATAGGTTGTAGTCCTGCCCTTTCCCAGACCTCCTCGTTTCTGATCTTGTCCTGCCATGTAATGTTTAAAATCCTCAGGTAGTAGTTCATGAATGTTTGTATCTTCTGCTGTATTGTCTGGGTCTCTCTTAATTCATATTACATAAATGTTAGGCTGGCTATAGTTTCTTCACGAATATACGTGTATAAATAAACAAAACCGTGCTGTAATTTGGTGGAAAATATTTTGAACTATCAAAGTTTGACGGTAGAGCTCGTGTTTTTCCCTTGCAGCACAGACACTGCGCACCGGTACGCTGTTTGAGAAGAGAGAGATTAAGACTGAATTATTTATGCTGAACTTTCCTTTTAGGATTAAAAAAAATATTCATGAATTTTTTTTTATTTTTTAAATATCTTCCCAACTGCCGAGTTTGTCTTTCTGCAAACGCCATGTGAACGTTTACCACGAGCTGACATATAATGCTTATCATGCAGGCTGAGAGGATAACATCTTAAAGAGACCTCAGATAAGTGTTACGTGATGGGAGAAAGAACAGGAAAGCTGTAAACAGCGATAATACTGGATCTGCCGAAGAAACTGTTTTGAAATGCTTCCTACTGCCGGACTCTCAATGGCTTCAGAGAATGGATGTTTGTTAAACTGAGCGTTTTAGTGCTTCTAGAAATTATATTTACTTTGTGCTGCGGGTTCATGCATTCCGAATAAAAAAAATTCTTTAATTAAATTCTAGGTCTTTGCCACCATTTATAAGGATCTTTGTAAAAATAATCTAATGGGTTGTAAATTGAGCAAACACCTAACAGGGACACACGAATCCCTAAAGCTGACACGTTTATCTTCGATCAAACATTTCACACACAAGTCTGAGATTCAAATACTTCACGTGTGTGACAACTTTAGACCTCGTGGACTCGGGAATTTAAATAAGTCCCTTTCTCGCTTGGGCAAAGAAAACAGACACTAAAATGTTTCTATCTGAACAGAATTTAGTCTTGTTGGTTTAGAGAATTTGCTTCACAGACCGTGGCTAGGAACGTTAATAAATGAGGGCAGTAGTTCTCATACTGTTTCAGACTGTGACACACTTGGCAATGCAAGCTTCTAAATTCTTAATATTGGACTCAAGGTAATTTTAATCTTAAATTTATAGCATGTTATAAATTTCGCTACGGTGAATATGCTGAAAGTTTATAGCAAGAAACAGCTTTACAATAAGATATCAAATGAAACATTGGAGAAGATTTTAAATGACATTGTACCGGAAACTTGGTTTTGACCTTGTGGAAGAAATCTGAATGCGTGTTACAGGTTTGGCGAATATTACCCTGCGAAAGTTTTTACACATATGTAATTGTATTTAAAAAACCAAAAAAATGTCCTGCAGTTTGAACGAAGATATTTTTAACTATCATTTGACGACACGCCTCTAACACTCCTGTCGCATATCAATATGCTGCAGCGCACCATTCGAGAAAACACTGACATAAGACGTCAAATGACCTTCTGAAGACGACTCAACTGTACGTTCGTGATGGCTGACAAGTATGGCACTGATGCAACCAAAATTTTAAAAATAAAACCGGAATTCCTGAAAGATTTCAGCGATTTCATTTACATGTGTTATTCAAACCGAAATCGAACACTGATATCAAGAATACGGCGATGATGAATTTGGCTACACATTGTGATTCGAATAGAATGAGATTTCTAAGCAGACCATGATCTTGTCATACATCCCAGGGCTGTGCGTCTCGAAACAGACATGAGCATGGACTAGTAAACAGGGATCGCAACTGGAAGACGAGACCAGTTTTATAAATACCATGAGCAGAAGTTGGATGTGTTGGGCTGTAAAGTGCATTACTAATGCGCCATGCGACCAAAACACCTTTTTTAAGGGGAACGCCGAATAATAAAAAGAAAATACCATTCTAAGTAAGAATGTAGTCTGTTTGCGTTTCATCATCATCATCATCATCATCATCACCATCATCATCATCAATCTCAGTATTTATACTACGAGGATGAATAAAAAAGTAACGTCAGTTTTACTTGAAAAAATCTAAGTCGAGACTGTCGACTGTTGTAGTATAGATACGTTATGCCATTCTCTCTAGAGGTATGTGTGCGAAGGCATGTCGGTCATTATTGGAAATGTGATGTCAGCAGACCGGATCAAAGATGGCCACTCCCTTGAAAGCATGCACGAGAGAAGAGCAGCACACAATTATTCGTTTCTTGGATAGCGAATGTGAGAAACCTGCAGATATTCATCACAGAATGAAGAGGCAGTATGGGACATGTTTGTGTTGCTTTAGCAGGTAAATGAATGGCACAGGAAGTTTAAACTTGAGGTGTCAAATTTGGAGGATGCATCTCGCTCCGGCTGATCTCATACTGGGAAGAGACCACACACTACCCTGAAGTGGAAGGATTGATACAGGGACACCGATGGGTAACAGTCGATGAGGTGGCTGCATGAACGAAATTTAGTCATGGCTTGGCGCACCATATCATTCATGAAGGGGTGCAGTACTGAAAAGTCTCAGCCAGGTGATACCAAAGCAACTCTTCCTCAGTCCGAAAGAACGCGTTAAGGATATTTGTTAAACTTTACGATGTTCTGAGACTGAAGGGTATGGCTTTCTACGACGTATAGCCATTGGAGACGAATACCAGGTGCATTACTTCCAGCAAGAAGAAACAAGCGAGCCTGCATGGAGTGGCGACATTTTTTTCTCGCCTAAACCAAACAAATTCCGCACAACTCAGTCGGCCGGAAGACTGGTGTTCACCCTCTTCTGGGACTGTAAAGGTCCCACCCTGGAACATTTCACGCTAGAGGAACCACTATCAACAGCTAAACACACTGTGATCTGCCTTAAAACCACTTGAGACCTGCAATCAAGCCAAAACGTCACGGTTTCATGCGGCCTCATACAGGAGGTGCAGCAGTCATCAAATTAAGAATATGCTTTTGGCGTGGCTTCCACATCCTACATATTCATCCAACCTCACAGCATGTGAAAATCAGTTCAATACGGACGAAAAAATTAAAGAGGACGTGTGAAGTCTTGAGGAATCCACATTAACGAAGCGGTGACAGACTGAAATGAACGTGTTGAGGACTATAATGAAAAGTGATACGCAGTTTTCAATCATACTTCAAATGGAAAAAGGGTTACTCTTTCGCTCACTCTCCTATGTAAGATTCGCCTTTGTAGACCCATGTTTCATGTTGTAACTGTAGACCAACATTAGCCCTCTGATTCTGTCCATCTGATACTTTCGTTAGATTATTGCACAGAGCTCCCCCCCCCCCCCCCCCACCTAGAGCAGCCTATTACTTCAATGGCTACAGAATAATGTAGTCTTTCGTTCCAATTTCTCCTTAATGAGGTTTTTATTTTGCTGCTGCTAGAGTTATCGGGAGACGTGAGACCGTGTAAGAGTTGGTTTGTTTGCCTGAGTAGCAATGCTCAGACTTACTTTAGAGAGTACTCGTTCGGTCCTGCTTGGGGATATATCTGGCAACTCACTTGCGCACTCGGGCATTTAAAAATGTATATGTGAGTGCGCACACCTGTGGGAGAGTGGGTGTCTGTGGGTGGGTGGATGTCTTTCCGTTTGAAGCAGAGCTGAAAGCTTCTTCTTCATGTGCGTTTACTGTCTAGATCTACAGTTTCTCGGATATGCTAAACTGTTCTCTGTAGCTACTGTACAGAATCATAGAGCTAGACTGCTCTCTGTAGCTACTGTACAGAACCATAGAGCACGACTGTTCTCTGTAGCTCCTGTACAGAACCATAGAGCTAGATTGTGCTCTGTAGCTCCTGTACAGAACCATAGAGCTAGATTGTGCTCTGTAGCTCCTGTACAGAACCATAGGGCTAGACTGTTCTCTGTAGCTCTTGTACAGAACCATAGAGCTAGATTGTGCTCTGTAGCTCCTGTACAGAACCATAGGGCTAGACTGTTCTCTGTAGCTCCTGTACAGAACCACAGAGCTAGATTGTGCTCTGTAGCTCCTGTACAGAACTGTAGAGCTAGACTGTTTTCTGTAGCTCCTGTACAGAACTGTAGAGCTAGACTGTTTTCTGTAGCTCCTGTACAGAACTGTAGAGCTAGACTGTTTTCTGTAGCTCCTGTACAGAACTGTAGAGCTAGACTGTTTTCTGTAGCTCCTATACAGAACTGTAGAGCTAGACTGTTTTCTGTAGCTCCTGTACAGAACCATAGAGCTAGACTGTTTTCTGTAGCTCCTGTACAGAACCATAGAGCTAGATTGTGCTCTGTAGCTACTGTACAGAACCGTAGGGCTTAGTTTCGTCTGGCGGTTCACAGAGCCAGCAGACGACTACAAGAACAGCCTTATCAAGAGTGTCGTAAGGTCGACTGGAACTTGATCCCGCTAATCGTACGCCAAGATATTGTCTAGTTTCGATCTACCAGCCGTACTATCGTCTAGTCTTAGTCCAGATAACTAAGGTCACGAAGGATATCTGTACAAATATTCTGAATGATGCATGAGATACTTCGTTCAATGACAAACTTTATAAGTTACCTTTTTTTTTTTTTAGTCTACGGTGGTGAGGGTTTCATTTTTCCTAAATGTAAACGTCGGTTTATTGTTAATTCCCTCAACACAAATATCCCCAGAACGAATTGGGATATAAAAAAAAGGCTACAATCAGTACTGAGTCCGGTTACTGAATTCAGTTTGAGCTGATTAAAAAAAACAAACTTACAATCCATCGTGCACTAAATATCACAGGTGAAGAAGTTTGTTCAGTCTCTAATGCATTACGACCCTCACATCAATCAGTTTGCTGCACAGTGCACCTGGTCTAGGTGGCTGATGCGCCACATTTAAGTGCACGTAAACAAATAACTACTGCCGGAACAACAGTCAGACGTATTCAAACATTTTATGTACTTTCCTTGACATAAAAAACTAACGCAGATGGCCTTGCTGGATGCAGAACCAGAACATACACCCCATTTATGCACTTGCCATTTATTTATATCGTGAGATAAACAGGAGAGGTCAAACACGCGCTCGGAGATTAGTCTGAGACCTGCAAGTCTTGGGGGTTGAACATTAAGTGCGTGACATTCATGTTTGTTGTGCGGTAATATAAACCCTCGATTAGACAAATCTAACGTTGATATTACATGCTTGAGTAGGCCTGTACTTTAATTGAGAAATAAATGCAGAATGAATGTGTAAAAAACACTCTTTATTAGCATTTTTGAGGGGTGAAGACGCTTTCCAATTAGGCAGTCAGCTTCCCATAGTTAATATGCCAGCGTCAGGATTAGCTGATCAAGACCCTGTCCCACCTCTCCGTTGGTACTTCCAGTAAAAGGCCTAGCCTGGCTAACGGGGTAGGGATCGCCGTAGTCCCTATGGTGGTGGAGTCTGCTAAAGAAGTATTGCACACCCCCTCCTTTTTAGCTGCACTCCGGGACTGAAAACAAAAAGCTGCCATAACCCGCCCCCACGCTGATACGATACTGCGCCTCAACACCTTCACAGCATCCGCTACAAAGAACACAAGCCCGCAGTTGCAGGGAGATAGCACAAGACAAGATTAACACTTTTTTTTTCGGTCCTCTTTCCGAAGTTTGAGAAAAAAAGGCTTTTTCTAGAGTGCAGTGGTTTCTGAACGCTTCTGAAATCAGCGCATCTTTGTGGATGTCCCCTGTAATGACCAATGCCATTAACAGATCTGACAGAGAACGCAAACTGGCAACACAGACAGCCATGCTGTCCAAAAATATGGAGCTAAATTTAATCTTCATGGCAGCCAGGAAATAAAAACAAAATGCTACAGGTAAATGTTTCTAAGCGCGTGTTCATTTCTCAGAGAGCTCTGACAGTTTCTTATTCATACGTAGCACATTTTGTGATAAATTTGTCTAGTTCTGTAAGTTCTGCTGTTTCTGTTACGTATATAGTTTCTCTAGTTTTGTTAACAACTGTTTTTGAACTGTGAACTTTGCCCCCCCCCCCACCCCCACCCCAGCCCTATCCCTTAATTCTTTCTGTACATTTTGGTTTCTTGAAGTTTGTATAACCAGTTATTTGTACTCAGTTCCGTTAAGTTAACTCATTCACCCCCTGAGTTAACCTCCATGCTTTGCGAGAATAAATGTTGATGAGAAATTTTGGTAGGAAGAAACAGAAAGGGAGTTACTCTAAAGGTTAAAAAAATATATGGGCTGAGTTAGAATTGTGCTATTTTACAGTTTCACTGTTTTACAGTGCTTTACAGTAAATATATAGATCTGAGTACTGATTCACAAAGGAGTGCAAGATCTGCCAGCACTGCCAGTGTTATCTGGGAGTTAAAGAGTTTTAAAGATTTTCAGAAAATAGTACTATACAAACAGAACGATCCATAATCCCTAGTTAGAACTGAGTCAGTGACTACAAAGTGTCTTCTTTATTTCACATGGTAACAGATGGGGGAAAGGAGTAGTCTTCCTATGCAAAGTAACAACTGCCATAAACTGTAACTGATAGCTGGGCTTCCCGAACAGTGTAGCACTGGTCCAATTCTTGTGGCAACAGGCTGCTTAAATCCCGAGTGTGATATTGGTAAAATATGAAATATGTGCGCAACGTATCATTGCAGATAAAAGAGCAAATAATGGCCTCCAGCTGCAGCAGTTCATCATAAACAAGGTATTAACCACCGCCGTGTAATGCTTGTGAAAAATGAGGGCAGGTATGAAAATAAACGGCTTTCAATGGCTGTTAGAGAGAAATTATCTAGGAGAGAAAAAAAAAAACGGGCTGTTCACTGAATCGCCTTTTTTTTTTAAAATAGCGTTTATGACAGTTTTGTATATATTTACTTCTTAAAGCAGTAGCTTGTTTGGATTTTCGACTAAAAACCAAATTATGATAGGAGCAATGAAGGGGCATGATAGCCACATTCTATTTTTCTTGATGTCTCATACCACAAGCCTAGCTTATACGCCTTGCCTCCTTAGCCTCAACCTTGTCAGTTCAGCAGGGGCCTGATTTAAAGGTTAAAAAAAATCCAATCCACATAACAAGCAAATAAGATCTCGAAGAACAACGCTTTTAATTCAGTGCCCTGGTACAGCGCCAAGTGATGTTGGCTGCGTAGAGGAAACAGTATCAACAGTTGTAGCCAACAAGAACCCACACGATGTGGCTTGTCTAGGGAAAACTGATGAGGATGGTGGGTCTTACAGTAACAGCAGCACTTTGGTAAATGATTATGGCTAAACAAGAGACACCGTAGATAAATGGATGGCCGTGCGCGGAGATTGTGAAATCTGAGAGGCATGGAAGAAGAAAGAAATACACTCAGGTGGAAATTTGCAATACATGAAGACAATCAGGGGCCCAGTGGATATGGACTGAGTCTGACTGGGCCATTTGTCTCTCTGTTGTTTATTTTCCTGACTCTTGCCGTATCTCCCTGCTAGCTTGTCTTCATTGTTTTCTGTACCGTCTTTCTATATCTGTCTCACAATTACTCTGTACCGTCTTTCTATATCTGTCTCACAATTACTCTGTACCGTCTTTCTATATCTGTCTCACAATTATTCTGTACCGTCTTTCTATATCTGTCTCACAATTATTCTGTACCGTCTTTCTATATCTGTCTCACAATTACTCTGTACTGTCTTTCTATATCTGTCTCACAATTACTCTGTACTGTTTTTCTATATCTGTCTCACAATTACTCTGTACCGTCTTTCTATATCTGCCTCACAATTACTCTGTACTTTTATACTGTAACGTGATATTTCTAAGTCTAATTCGTGCATTCTATCTTTCTTCTCTTGCACCGCCTTTCATTCTGTATCAATTTATTCATCTTATTGTCTCTCGTTATTTTTTCCGCGTCTGACCTTCTGCATTTGTTTCTTTATAACATCCTGCATTTGTCTGTTTTTTAAAAATCTTCTGCATTTGTCTCTTTATAATCGTCCGCATTTGTCGGTTTATAGCCTTTGCATTTGTTTATTTATAATATTTCTTAACTGTCTGTTTATAATCTGCATGTTCCTGTTTATAATCTTCTACATTTGTCCATCTACAATCTTATGTATTTGCCTATTTATAATCTTCCGCATGAGTCAGTGTATAATCTTCCGCATGAATCAGTGTATAATCTTCCGCATGAGTCAGTGTATAATCTTCCGCATGAGTCAGTGTATAATCTTCCTTATTTGTTTGTTCCCCATGTTTTTTTTTTTAGTTTTTGCCTCTTGCTGTGCTCAGTCGCCTTGTCTTCGTCCTACCCCTGTCAAGCAACGCATACAGGTTTCCTATATATTCCCTGCACTTGAATGAAACACTTTGTTCATCATCATCATCATCATCTGGTGCCTTCTCCTCAGGGACGGTCGATTGCTAATGGTCTTCCACCTTTTCCCCTGTCTCCTATTTTCACAGTGCACCCGGCAGAGCTTAATCCATCCCCATATTTTAATGTTCTCCGTCAACCTATATTGTTGTCCATCTCCTGTTCTTTTTTCTTCTACGGTTCCCTCTAGTAAGGTTTTCATCACCATATTATGGCCCCTGAAGTGAATGTAATATTTTAACTATCTGGCTCTGATGCGGTTATTTCCCTCCATTATTTCTCTTTTAAGTTTCAACATTTTGTTAGGTTTGCTTATTTCCTGACTACAATTGTGTTTTCAACGATATAGAAGTTCGTGCCATGTGTTTTCTAAAAATCCTTCACGTCTCTTCACGTTCGTTTCTTCACTGAAATGTGAATTCCTTGCACCTTGTGCAAGTCTCAGAGTCTGTTCTTGTTTGATTCGAACGCAGAAAGAAGCCCTCTAAGTTTACACATACCAACACTTCAATGAATTTCGTGGAAAGTTGTGTTCAAGTACTAATGAACTAATATCCACGCCTTCCCATAAAACGTTCAAATCCTAGTACAAACACAGAGGCAAATTATTTCACGAACGTGACGTGAATAATGTCCGGGAGTCTATTAACGTGACCTCCTAAGAAAAAGTTCACGTTCCTGTGCCGTCCCGCGACGTAATTAACTTCCTCGCTACGCCCCATAATCTATTTCTGGGCACTACAAATAGCTTTGACATTATCATTGAGGGGACTCTCTATCATCTGACGCGCTACGCGTAATGATTAACTTACTTTTACTGATGTCATAGCCTCTACTATACAGTAAGAGAAGAAAGATATCTCTCTCTGCAGGGGTTGGAAGAAATAGAAAACCTCTGTAACAAGCTGGATGAAAGAAAAAGTGTTCAAGACTGGAGAAAAATGTCGGGCAAAAGCTGGAAGAAAGGAAGAGAATGTACAACATTTTTTTACAAGACAAAGATGTAAGAGACAAAGATGTACGAGACAAAGATGTACAAGACGAGTCAGACGGCGTGGCTCTCTGGATTATAATTAAACAAAACCAGGGAGATAATGCCATTTAAGTTAGCAACACTGATATTCTATAACTCCAGAAAAGAACATAAGAAACAAACGTCCTTCTAAACTCTTACCACCCAGAAAATCACGTTACGGGGGCGTAATATATTACAAAAGGACGATCATTATGTATCAAATGAAGAAGTTTTGAGAGAGCCCAGCTCGAGAACTAATTACAGCAGTCATGAAAAGATAAGTCTAAATTTATAGGACATGCCACGAGAAAAGTCCAACTAGAGCACATCGTGACAGTAGGGCAGGAGGGGCCGAAGTTAGATCAAAAAGTAAAATCGTGGATGGACTGGCAAGATGATATGGAAAGAAAGGACACCAGAACAACTCACAGAGGCAGCACAAAGCAGAGAGTTGTGGAGATCTACGATCGTTTGAAGCCGGTAGGCACGGCACTTGATAGATAATCAGACGCTCACTTGCATCACCTGTAGTAAAGATACGTCAATCTATATGAGTTATCTACTCACCAGCTATGTCCCCTGACAAACAAATTTCATCTCTCTCTTTCTCTGAACCTTAAGTGCCCAGGGCACATGGGGCTTCCGCAAGGGTTTTCCACAAATGCCTGTCCTTCGCCTTTTTTTCTGCTCTTGCCCAGGTGAGCCCTCTATTGCTCAACATCCTTTCTGTTGTTCTTCTCCATGTCTTTTTTGGTCTACCCTTCTACCTACAAATTTCATATCGTTTAATAAATATTCAATTTCGTTCCCTCCAATTTTAGCTTGAATCTGCCGTTTGAAAAAAAAAATGAACGACTGCACATCGGTTTCCATACTTTTCTGAGTGAAATTCTCAGAAATAGTATGTGGGGGGGGGGGGGGGGGGAAGAGATGAAACAAAAAAGAATACTGAAATTTAAAAAAAGTAACTAACACTATTTCAATGCCTTTAAGTTACACTGCCGTTGATTCCCAGCTATAATGTTACTTACTTCATAATTTAACGTTTTTTCAAGATATGATATATTCAGTAGTCAACCGCCGCGGGATATTACATATGTATGAAAGTACAACATTTCAAGGGAAGCAACAATAATTGTGGTTGCTGTCATTTTAATATTCGGGCCGGGAAAACACAAAGTTCATGTCAATTTTAAATTTATTATTCCTTTTCTTTTTCTTAAATACATTTTTCTTCATAAATTCTCGTGACTTTACCTCAGAATATCCTCGCTCCCATCTGCTACCCTACCCCACCCCCACCCTCCGGGTCCCGTGGTGCTATCCCTGACCACAGCCACCGTACCTCATACCCCATCACTCCACGATCCTATCTCAGTCCACCCTATTTCAGACGCTCTAGCCCCCACGATCCTATCTCAGTCCACCCTATTTCAGACGCTCTAGCCCCCACGATCCTATCTCAGTCCACCCTATTTCAGACGCTCTAGCCCCCATGATCCTATCTCAGTCCACCCTATTTCAGACGCTCTAGCCCCCATGATCCTATCTCAGTCCACCCGCCAACCTAACTCGGACCCCATCAACCACTCCCCCCCGCCACCCTATCTCTAAGTCCTTCTCTCCACCATACCTCAAACTCCCTCTCGCCACCCTACCTCAAACTCCCTCTCGCCACCCTACCTCAAACTCCCTCTCGCCACCCTACCTCAAACTCCCTCTCGCCACCCCCCGCCAACCCCTACTTCAAACTCCCACTCGCCACCCTACTTCAGACCCTCCCAGTCCTCCGACACTACCTGAGACCCTCTCCCCCAGCGACCCTAGTCTGGGTCGAGACCTGAGGTTGGAAGCCATTCCTTTATTAGTTCGTGCTTAAAAATCTCACCGGTAGCAGTGTCCTACACATTCAACAGGACAAGAAGCTATTTGAACGTCCCCGTACCCCAGAGTACATAAACACAAAGAGCTTCAATCGTGCAATAAATTCTCTGGACCTAAAATGCTTCAGAAACAAAATGTCTAATTAAACGCCAAACAACTGTTTCAACCAGCGAAATATCTAATTAAAATTGTGGATCGATTTGGCCACAAATCAGCATTCTATACCCACATTTTACAATCTGGCAGAAGTGAGGCATGGCGGGGACTTGTCCACGTGGCCCTCATGTACCTCCAGTTTTTTTGTTGAAACTAGAGCTTCATGCTGGGAGATGATTTCATCTGTTTATTCATGCTTAGCCGTTCAAGTGTGCAGGCACTCTGGTATTAGTGCTATTTTTTCCACTCACACAATTCACGTGTTCGGTCGTTACGCTTGGCGTATCCATGAAGGTGAGGAAAAAAATTATTACCAAAACAAGTGACTGAACGCAAGAGAAACGTATATAATGTGCACGCTTGTGTGTAGATGTGTATGTGTAACTGACGCACAGACAAAAGTTAACATTGGCTCAGGTGCAGCAAGTTTGAATACGAGCAGAATTAATTTGAACAATATTACTTGTCATCGCGTCACATTTGATTGCGCCCAAATATGGAGGATGCGTGGGAAGAGACAGGAAGTATGTCCGATATGACCTTGGAGTGAAAGGTTCGAGGTTGGGGGGGGGGGGGGACGCGACACCAGCTTCCAAATTCTGGTAATGAACTGATCTCTTCAAATGTTTATGATTTTATTGTTCTGTAAGATTTTAAAACTGGCCGAAGTGGACTTCTGGAGTGGGGGGGGGGGGGGGGGTGAGGGTTCTTTTTTCCTGTTTTCTTCAAGTTCATCTTCTTCTTCTTTTCGTGTTCTTAGTTCTCTTCCTCCTCCTCCTCTTCTTCTTATTCTGTTTCATGTTCTTGTTTCTCTTCTTCCTCCTCCTCCTCCTCTTCTTCTTCTGCTTCATGTTCTTAGTTCTCTTCCTCCGCCTCCTAGCCCTCTTCTTCTTCTTCTTCTGTTTCATATTCTAAGTTCTCTTCCTCCTCGTCGTCTTCATCTGTTTCATGTTCTTAGTTCTCTTCCTCCTCGTCGTCTTCATCTGTTTCATATTCTAAGTTCTCTTCCTCCTCCTCGTCTTCATCTGTTTCATATTCTAAGTTCTCTTCCTCCTCCTCGTCTTCATCTGTTTCATATTCTAAGTTCTCTTCCTCCTCCTCGTCTTCATCTGTTTCATGTTCTTAGTTCACTTCCTCCTCTTCTTCTTCTTATTCTGTTTCATGTTCTTGTTTCTCTTCTCCTCCTCCTTCTCTTCCTCTTCTTCTTCTGCTTCATGTTCTTAGTTCTCTTCCTCCGCCTCCTAGCCCTCTTCTTCTTCTTCTTCTTCTGTTTCATATTCTAAGTTCTCTTCCTCCTCGTCGTCTTCATCTGTTTCGTATTCTTAGTTCTCTTCCTCCTCTTCTTCTTCTTCTGTTTCATGTTCTTAGTTCTCTTTCTCCTTCTCTTCTTCTGTTTCATGTTCTAAGTTCTCTTCCTCCTCTTCTTCTTCCTCTTCTTCTGTTTCATGATCTAAGTTCTCTTCCTCCTCCTCGTCTTCTTCTGTTTTGTGTTTTTAATTCTCTTCCTCCTTCTCCTCCTCTTCTTCTTCTGTTTCATGTTCTTAATTCTCTTCCTCTTCCTCCTCCTCCTCTTGTTTTTCTTCTGTTTCATGATCTAAGTTGTCTTCCCTCTCGTCTTCTTCTTCTGTTTCATGTTCTTAGTTCTCTTCCTCTTCCTACTATTCTTCTTCTGTTTCGTATTTTTAGTCCTCCTCCTCCTCTTCTTCTTCGTCTTCTTCTATTTCATGTTCTTAGTTCTCTTCTTCTTCTTCTTCGTGTTCTTAGTTCTCTTCCACCTCTTCTTCTTCTTCTGTTTCATCTTCTTAATTCTCTTCCTCTTTCTCTACTTCTTCGTGTTCTTAGTTCTTTTCCTCCTTCTCTTCTTCTTCTGTTTCATGTTCTTAGTTCTTTTCTTCTTCCTTTTGTTTCATGTTATTAGTTCTCTTCCTCCTTTTATTCTGCTTCTTCTTCTTTCTCTTTTTTTTCTTTTTTTTCTGCTTTTCTTCATATTCTTCTTTCTTATTTTTCTCCGTTCTTCTTCTTCTTTCTTTTTCTTCATCTTTCTTCTTCTTCTTTTTCTTCTTTCATCTTCTTCTTCTTCTGTTTTTATTCTCTACTTCCTTTTCTTCTTTCTCTTTTCTTCTTTTATTTCTTATAATTTATTCTCTTTCTACGTCTTATTCTTTATTTTCCTTCTGCGTTACTACCTCGTCTTCTGTTACTTCTTCTTCTTCTTCTTCATTTTAAATTCGTCTTACCCCCCCCCCCCCCCCCCATTCTCCATTCTCTTAAATTCTCTTACAGAACAAGGTTAAGCTAAATCCAGAGATGTTTTAGTCAGAATGAAAACTGGCACCTGTTAGGAAAGCTTCTACAATCCTTTCTCAGGATCAATGAATGTAAACACGCCCAGAGGAGGAGCCAGACAATAGCAACCTGGTTCAGAACAAATGAAGTTAAGCTACTCAGCTGCACGGGGGTGGGGGGAGGGCACTGACCACCGGCCGGTACACCACTCAAAAGATAACAGTTAACAAAAGATGTAGGCAATTTAGTGCAGTCAATTTAATATAGCGTGATTTTCAACTATTCTATGACCGAAGGCGGGGTTGTTTTTTTTTTTTGATAAGACACGAAGATTCTTAGAATTCTAGTTAAACAAGAACATCATTAATTAAACAGTCCGTGTTTAGAACATTTCCGTCATAGACTGATGCGTTAATACGAATAGGTTTTTTTAAATAACAAAATGGTATTTCTCTGTAATATATATTAGCGTCAAAATTACTGCAAGCAAAATCTGAGATGTAGAATACCTGTTTTCTTTGACATTCTCAACGAAGGTGATTTTCATGAATGCTTAGCTAAGAATATGCAATGTAAATAAATATGAGAAAGACAAAGGCCATGGCAATCTGCAGTAGAGTACAAAATCCGGTTGTAAATATAAATGTAAATGGAGAAACACTAGAGCAAGTTCATGTTCTGGGACACATGATAACAGATGAATACAAACGGCTAAACCCACTTTCATCTTGCTCTTGTTTTACTCCCTGAAAATACAGGCAGATATTCTTTGCAGTTGATGCGGTGAAGATGTTGAAACACAGCACCGTGTAGGATTGGGAGTGGGTTATGGCAGCTTTTGTTCCAGACTGAGTGGATTTTTAAAAAGCGGGGATTGTGCAATACTTCTTTATCAGACTCCACCACCATGGAGACTATGACGATCCCTTCCTGTTAGCCAGGCTGTTTCTGCGACTGGGGGTAATATCGGAGGGGTGGGACAAGGTCTTGGTCAGCTGTGGTTAGCCAGCTCTGACGCTGAACCATATGAATAGAGTGGGTTCCTTGGACAGAGACGACAACAAACAAAGAAGTTATTAATCAACTGAAATCGACGAGAGAAATCAAGAAAAACGTAAGAAACAGACATTTAAAACATTGCAGTCATATTCTTTCCTATCGCAACATATGCCTGTGAGACCTGGACACTAAACAAAACAGCTGAGAAGCACATAAATGCCTTTGAATGTAAATGCTATAGAAGAGTTCTCCAGATATCGTGGACACAAAAAAGAACAAATATATCTATACTACAAGAGCTTAATATTGAAGAAGGCTGGCTAGTAAAGAGGATTAAAGAGAGAAAACTTAAATATTTTGGCCACATTAAACGTCATGATAATTTAGAGAAGACCGTATTGGAAGGATACATAATGGGAAAAAGAAAAAGAGGAAGACCGAAACGAAGATGGCTGCAAGACTGCCAAGTTATGTTCAAGTTGTTGTATTCGTACTAATTTTGTGGAGTGGAAAGCCTGGGTGTCTTGTTGTATTTTCTTAGTGTATAATACAGAAAATTAGGTGATGGTTAGAACACCAGCAACAAGAAGAAACTTATAAGTTGAAACTGTACTCCACAAGAGTAGTCATACAATCCAGTAGTCTCCTTGTAAGGGGAATCCTGCTTCAGTGGCGCAGTGATTCTGTTTCAATGGTGCCGTGACCATTAATTTGTTCTGATGTGGAATTTTGCTGGATTGCAATCAATTAGCATTTAGTTTACCATTTTGTTGTGATTTTGCATTAGCAAGGATGATATGGATATTTGACATTAGTGTATATGTCATTAATTCCAGTTTTTTACTCTGATAGGTGCTAGAAAACTGAGGAGTCTTAGTTAAAATGTTTCTGGAAGATTGCCATTTGCTGTTATAACTTATTTAACTAAAAAGTACAGTAATTATTCTGGACTGAATTAGGTGCAAGTATGGTTGGATTATTTTGAGTGGATTGGATAATGCTAATATTGTTTTTTTTTGTTTTATTATAGATTATTGGTTCCATGTCTGAGTTTTTCCAGAAAGAGTCATGTTACTATGGAAGAGGTTAGGCTTTGTCATGCAGTGCATTGGAAATGTACCAGAAGCCCTGGAAGTATCATTGCTACATATGAGAATTCCGTGGGAGTTGAAGGCTGCAGTTGGAGATTCTATTAAGCATAATTTTTTATAGATTGTATAGTTCTTGTGCAGCAATTAGTGAATGTATTTTTTTTTTCCTCTGTTTATTTTTTGTATAACGGATTCATTAGTGGTTAATTAGGATGGATGATAAATCATGTAGCCTTGAATAAGGTGACATTACTGATGATGACTTATTAATAGCCAATTGTTATGGCATTTACTATGTTCAAATTGGTTAATTATCTTTGATGTGACAGCATTGGCTTGGATGTGACATTATTACCACGGATGTGATGTTATGAGGAGATTACACAAACAGGTGTGGTTCTCTGATTGGGTACCTAGGCCGGAACATGCAGATTCCATGTAACCGAGCCTAAGGTGAAATTACCAGAGGGGGTATCTTTTTTTTAAGGACCTAGATATTACATTGTTTTGTTGCGCGTACATATGGTACGTGGCACAGTCCCTTTGGGGATAAATAAAAGGTGGATTAACCTGATACCAAAGTTTTGCCTGTTCTGCATATGTTAATGGATAATTACATATGTTAAGAATGGATGATTATATATGATACCAAAGTTTTGCCTGTTCTGCATATGTTAATGGATAATTACATATGTTAAGAATGGATGATTATATATGATACCTAAAGATTTGCCTATTCTGCATATGTTTAATGGATGATTACATATGTTAAGAATGGATGATTATATATGATACCTGAAGATTTGCCTATTCTGCATATGTTTAATGGATGATTACATATGTTAAGAATGGATGATTATATATGATACCTAAAGATTTGCCTATTCTGCATATGTTTAATGGATATTTACATATGTTAAGAATGGATGATTAATAATTGTAACCCAGATGAAACTATTCTGCGTATGTACAGCATATGGCTGCATTTGTCAGTAGTAACAGATTATATATGATACCTAAAGATTTGCCTATTCTGCATATGTTTAATGGATATTTACATATGTTTAAGAATGGATGATTAATAATTGTAACCCAGATGAACCTATTCTGCGTATGTACAGCATATAGCTGCATTTGTCAGTAATAGCAGATTATATATGGTACCAGAGTTTACCTATTCTATGTATGTGTATTGAGGAGTCACACATAATAGAAATAGATGATTGTATATGAAGTGGACATGGGCTGAGTATAGCCGAATGTCACACGAACAGTTTATGGGTATAGTCAGAGTATGAAGTTCTATGTTGAGAGTCGATTATTATCTTTGAATTAGCCTGGAGTTATAATTTAGATAAGTAGATTGGTTTTTTTGAAAGTTTTGACAGGCACAACTCTACTTTTTGGGATAGGGGAATATTATAGCAGCATAAGCCAGGGGTTATACCCAGGATTGGTACTTAGGAAATAAATACTAGAGTGAGTACCCTTGTTTGAAAGGTAGGTTGGTTGAGACCATTGAGTGGGGGTCTTTGGAAAAGCGTGCAGCATGGAGAAAACTGAGTGGGTAGGAATAGTATAAATACCACTCACGATTAGTCTAAAGGCAAGAGCCTTACTTGTTTATTGTAGGAAGAATTTTTGTCGTTTTGATGTAGATGGAATCTCATTTAGGAAGAGTTTCTAGCAGTGGAAATTTATTGGCCCAACATGTTTCAGGATTGCTACCAACATGTAGAGTCTTGTGGCCGTTGTCGAGAACGCAATATTCTGCACAAGAATGCACCGCTGCAAGAGACAGACATTCCGTGCTTTCCGTTTCAGAAGATCTCGCTGGATTTCTCAGGTCCCTATCCGCTGACCTTGGCTGGAAATAAATACATCCTTCATGTCGTTGATTGGCTAACCCTATGGCCCGAATGTTTCCCAGTACCAGACAGGACAGCCCACACGGTGGCTGAGGTATTGTTGCAGCGGATAATCCCGCGTCACTCCACGCCATCTGTAGTGGTAACGGACAATGGGGCTGAGTTTGTGAATCATTCCTTGAGCCACCTGTTCAAACAGCTCCATGTTCAACACGTTACTACGGCGTTGTATCACCCACAGAGCAACGCCAGGAATGAAAGGATGCATCGCACCCTCCTTGACATTTTGTCCAAGCATGTGCACGAGATTCCACAGATGTGGGATGTGTTCTTACCAATGGCAGTGGGGGCCATTCGTATGAACGTCAATGAAAGTACTGGGGTGTCTCCCTTCTTCTTTTTATACGGCCGGCACCCTTGGTTGCCCCTGGATAATTTGTTGTGCCCCCATGTTAAGTACTATGGGGAGGACCCTACGGAGATCAGGTTGATGCAACAGCACCGTACGTTCCTTCAAGTATTTCGCCAGTTAAATAAGTCTCGCTCCAGACAGAGAGCGAGCTATAATGAACGTGCGGAGATGCCAAACATTTCAGTGGGAGACAGTGTAGCGTATAGAATCCATGCACGCCATTCTAAGTTAGATGCGCGGTGGGCCCCGTTTTATACGGTGGTGAAGCGTTTGTCTCCGGTTACCTTCCTGATCAAGAACCAGGCTGACGGGAGAACCCACTCGGTTCATGCAAATGATATACACAAGGTGGAGGTTCAGTGGAGGGAGCCTCCTTCGAATAAATTGTATGGTTTGCGTTCGGCGCGATTTGTTCTTCCACCTATCGAGGAAGGAACAGATTCCAGCGGTAGCGATGCCGACAACGTTGAATCTGATGTCGGTCATGGTGAAACACACACAGGAGGGATTGGCGATCCCCTCTCACACCTTTTGAGGGATGTTCGAAATGAACGGGATGGATCCTCTTCAGAGGCCCCTGTTCCCCTTCAGGAGCTCTATAAAAGGGCGACGGCTCGATTGGGGACGCAGAGTACTCCCCTTTCGGGTATGGATGGGCCCACATCCGTGGTGGCCCCTTCAGGAATTAACTCTTCTTCGAGTTCGGAAAGTGTTCCGTTGGCTAGGTATAAAGAAAAGCATAATAGACACTAGTTGGGTAGTGTTCTTCGAAAAAGGAGTTCATCCTTTGCTTCTATCCTATTTCTATGGCAGTAGAAATAGATGGTGTAGTTCACAGAACTTAGTATTAAAAATGTTGTAAATATATGTATATTTATGTTTGCACCACAAAAGTTTAACGTACTTAATTTGTACAAATTGTGGGTGCATGAAATTTTTTTTGTAGCTGCATATTCAGCTTTAAATTCATTGTTATCGCTCACAGTTCGTGAGAGTTTTCTGTGCAAGTTCGCAATTTTTTTTTGTTTGGTTGGAGATATTTGATGGCCAAATATCTACCTTTAGGGGGTGGGGAGATATTCTGTAACAGAATAGCCATTCTGTTCAGAGAGTTTTTGTGTATTGCTAATAATTGTGTTGCGTAAACTACGTCATTAGGAAAGTACGTGTGCAAAGAAGTCGTTAAAAAGGTCCGTGTGAAAAAGCCGGTCGTAAGCAGTCTATGTGTGGAAAGTTGAACTGGAAGGACGTGTTGGGCGGACGAGAATGGGGTAGAGCGAGTCTTGTTGTCAGAATTAGTTTAGTTTGTTTTTTCTGTGTGGCTGCAGTCCTTGGTAAGCCTGTAAGTATGGTTTTTGGTATGAATAAATCATTGTAAGGTTTTCCTTGCCCATGTGGCGTAGACATTTTCACGCCGGGCATTTGTTGCTGTGAATTTCTGTAATAAATGTGTGTTGTCTGATGATAAACTACACCAATTGGCTTTGTGGAAATTCTCATTGTTGACCAGTTTGTTTTGGTCGGAAGACTGCCAAGTTATGTTCAAGTTGTTGTATTCGTACTAATTTTGTGGAGTGGAAAGCCTGGGTGTCTTGTTGTATTTTCTTAGTGTATAATACAGAAAATTAGGTGATGGTTAGAACACCAGCAACAAGAAGAAACTTATAAGTTGAAACTGTACTCCACAAGAGTAGTCATACAATCCAGTAGTCTCCTTGTAAGGGGAATCCTGCTTCAGTGGCGCAGTGATTCTGTTTCAATCGTTGATGATCTGGAAATGGATGCAGCAGCAGCAGGCCATCTTGCTCACAACCGAAAGGCCTACAGGAGTGCTGTTTGGGAGGCAAAGTTCCGCAAGGGACATGCAAAGGAATGAATGAATGAGTCATATTCTATTCTAAGCGCCGTGCCGCGTGACGTAGGCGATCATTCTCTCCACAATTCCCTGTCTTTAGACTTGATTATGAGATCCGCCGGTGACTTTCTTCCTAGCCATACTGACAGCCCATCCAGTACCTTCTCTTTCTCTGTCTTCCTCTGTCTCTTCTTCCCTCAATTTTTTCAGTTGCCACAGTGTGTTCCAATTTTCCTCTTCTAAGCAAATGTCCAACAAATCTCGCGTGTTTGCCTCTGATCTTTGCTACAATTTGCTTTTTAACTCCAACCTCTCTTAAGACTTCTTCATTTGTTTTCTTGGCTCTCCCTTCAACATCATTCTTATAAACCACATTTCCATGGCCTCCATTTCTCGCTGTACTCTCTTATTCACAGACCATGCTTTACACCCATAAAACAGAATTGGCTCGATGTAACATTTAAGTACTTGGAATCTTGTTTCCAGTAATATGGATATGTTGCACAAGATGTGTCTCATTGTCTGGAATGCTGACTTGGCCTGACCACGTCTGCTTTTTATTTCATTGCGACTTTTCCTATCAGTTGTTATATTCGTTCCTAAGTACTTGGCAGTCATATCAATGGTCAAAACACAATAATGAAAACCATATTACACGAGAAAGTTTTTGGAAAACGAGTAATGGAACAATAAAGACACAGCTGGGCGGAGAACATCAAGAGTGGGACTAGATGAATCTGGCCAGGTGCACTGACAACTTGGAAGGAGATTGCAGCCAACCTTCCAGGGGAGACGGCACATGTTGATGATGATGTGATAACAATATGTGCTGGAAAGTAAATGTGAACGTTGCGTGATGCAAAATTGCAAAATCCTTATGCCAAATGGCATTCTGAGTTACAAGACAAACCTCTCTCTTTCTCCTTGTCCCCCTCTCTCTCTTTCTCTCTCTTTCTCTCTCTCTCTCTCTCTCTCTCTGAACCTTAAGTGCCCAGGGCACATGGGGCTTCTGCAGAAGTTTTCCACAAACGCCTGTACTTCTCTTTTTTTCCGCTCTTGCCCAGGTGAGCCCTCTATTGCTCAACATCCTCTCTACTGTTCTTCCTCATGTCTCCTTTGGTCTACCCTTACTTCTGTTCCCATCTACCACAAGTAATTCTTTTTTTTTCTATACCATTACAACTGCAGCTACTGACACCTTGCAGATCTGACTCAAGGTTCTTTTGTCAGTTTGAGAATCATAGTCTAAGGAATGGAAAATTAACTATTCTTCCGTCATAAATCTGTTAGTATACTGCGACTTTACTGCCCATTATACAGAAGCATATAATGACCGTGGATTGGCTGATCCAATCCAGGGCGTACCTCAGCACAAGTACGTGTGTTTTGAAGCAGTGACAATACTTACCAAGGCAGCTTACCTGAACATTGTTTGCCGAGTGCTCATTTTTACTGTAGGTTTTTTTTTTAACCAAGAAAGCCCAGTAGTTATCGATACAGTCAGTGTCACTGACTCCTGCTGAACACAATCTCTTTGCGAGAGTTTTCACATTCCGCCTTTCTCATTCTGTAGATTGTATCCCGTCTGTGTGAAACAACATGGTTGGCAAAGGGACATAATTTTAGCACGTTGACTTTTTTGAGTACCATGAATTACCCACCTTTGGGAATTCCCCTTTGCTTTTTTTTTTGGGGGGGGGGGGTGGTGTTATGAGCAATGCATGCACGAAACTGTGCCGAGACCGAAGGTGAGTTTTAAAAAAGTCCTCAATTTCCGTGGATCCGTTAGTTTAGAAGCAGATGTGGGGGGGGGGGGGGATGATATAGAGGACACCTGAAGGACACGGGGACAGACAGATGAGACAGATCAAGGACGACGGACCTACAGGAAGGGCAGACAGACTTCAAGATGGAAAGACGCGACTAAAATGACGCGGGCTGGCAATGACAAAGACCATCTAAGCCAAGGTTGATTGATTTTCAAGAAGGCGGTTGGGGGGGGGGGGGTGGAGGAGTACGTGAAATGTGTCATCAGTGAGTTGCGTGACAATGAGCATTTAAAACTGAGATTAGAAGTTGGAGTTGAAATGATGAAGATATCAGCAGGTGCGTACACGGTTTTTGGTCAAGTTGGACGGTAATCTGACAAATAACTTTAGGATTCGTCGTTATCCAATAACACAAGTAAATCAGGGAACTGATAACATAAATCTGAAGATATGAATGATCATTTGCACGTTTTCCATGACTTGATATAAAAACCGAAAAAAATATTTGGTTACTGAGCTTGATTAAACGGAGGACAATAGCAGTTACTGCCATTTATTATGTTAACATCAGTTTAGTAAAGATGAAGGTAACGTTAACAAAGATTTATTGTTTCATGGTAATGCTACAGCTGATTGTGTCTTTTGAAACACTGATTATCACACAGAGGAAGATAAAACCAAATGATAAAAATATATTGTGGGGCTTCCAGTCGTAACTTGCTTCGCGGTTTCTCCTAGTTAGTTAATTAGTTAGTTGATCCTCTTGGGCCAAAGGCGGCGCATAGGGCGGAGGACAAGTCTCTCCATGTCTGGCGATTCCTTGCTACTTGCTTTAGATCTTCGGTGTTTCTCATGAGCGTTGTTGAACACTCCTTGGTGATAATTCTTCTTAGTGTGTCTTTGGGTCTTCCTCGCTTTCTTTTACCCCCTGGTGACCACGTAAATGCTTGGTGTGGGAGTCGTTTTTCGTCCATTCTTAGTACGTGGCCGACGTAGTTCCAGCGACGTCTTCTGATAATGGACGAAACAAATGCCGAATTGAAAGGAAATTTCCGAGTGAAGTTTAAACGTGCTGTAGCTGAAACGAGTGTTTCCCTATGATACTGGCGTCTTTCATTAAATGATTTTAAAAATAATAAAATTTGTGAACTACAAATCAAAACTAGAAGAAGAAGTGAATTAGAGATCAAAACTAGATGTAAGAAGGCAATATTTCTTTTCCTGTAAGTAAAGTTTTGACTGAAGGTGGTCAGGTTGCTTTCATGTTATGGTTGTAGCATTCAATGGCAAGTGCATAGAAGTGAAGCTTACGTTAAACGGTTAAGAGAAAAAAATAAAACACGGTTTTGTTAAATCGACGACCTACAAACAAGAGCTGGCAACCAACGGTCCGCGGGCCAAATGCGAAAGTATCCCCCCCCCCCTTTTTTTCCAATGCATTCATTATGCCCTTACGGCATTATATTACCTAAGCGAAACAAATAATTTTATTCCAAGTTTTATAATGTTTACTACTATTACCCTCATGTATTAGCTATACGGATGAATGTCGCTCGCCGGTTATTCACATGCATGGCTTCTGGCCTTTTTATAAAAGAAAGTTCCGATCACTGATTTAGAATGAGTAGAAGAGCTAAGAAGAATCGGACTGGGATCACACTCCCATAATGCCAGAACACAAATAAAATAATAGAATTAATCGCAAACTTTCATGGACAATGTTCTCCATGCTTGAGAATCTGGATTACGCGCATGATGCAGCACTCGCAGCAAACACCCACCACCACGCGCATGATGCAGCACTCGCAGCAAACACCCACCACCACGCGCATGATGCAGCACTCGCAGCAAACACCCACCACCACGTACAGGAGAAAACAGGCGATCTAGACACAGTCAGCAGAGAAGTGCGGCTGAATATTACTTCTGAAAAATCGCTATAAAGTAAACACAGAAAACCAAACGGCAGTTAAAAATGGCATCTGAATCACAGCTGTGTGCTTTTCTATGGAGCAAAGTGCTGGAGAACATCTGAAAATAACTGGAAAATTTATCATTATTCCATAGAACCCAGCCTTAGGAAGATTTTGAATATTTATTTGGTCACAGGCAATAAATAAAGGAGATCTACTTCCCCAGTATGAACAAGATGACATGCATGTTATAAAAGGAGATCTACTTCCCCAGTATGAACAAGATGACATGCATGTTATAAAAGGAGATCTACTTACCCAGTATGAACAAGATAACATGCAAGATATAAAAGGAGATCTACTTACCCAGTATGAACAAGATGACATGTATGTTATAAAAGGAGATCTACTTACCCAGTATGAACAAGATGACATGCATGTTATAAAAGGAGATCTACTTACCCAGTATGAACAAGATGACATGCATGATATAAAAGGAGATCTACTTACCCAGTATGAACAAGATAACATGCAAGATATAAAAGGAGATCTATTTACCCAGTATGAACAAGATGACATGCATGTTATAAAAGGAGATCTACTTACCCAGTATGAACAAGATAACATGCAAGATATAAAAGGAGATCTACTTACCCAGTATGAACAAGATGACATGCATGTTATAAAAGGAGATCTACTTACCCAGTATGAACAAGATGACATGCATGTTATAAAAGGAGATCTACTTACCCAGTATGAACAAGATGGCATGCATGTTATAAAAGCATTAAAAAAACCGCTTGAAATGGCTAGATCATATGCTTCGAAGGAACCCCAGCAGTATCCCTTTAACAGCCATACGATGGTCGCCAGAGAGGAAAAAGAAAGAGAGTCCGACTGAAGACTACCTGGCGGAGAACTGTAGAAGCAGAAATGAGCAGCATGCAGCACAGCTGGGACACCTCACAAAGGATGGCGACAAACCTTGAAAAGTGGAAAGAATTTCTTGCTGCCCTGCAAAACACCACAAGGCGTACTTGGCGGTGATTGCTTTGCCAATCACCGACCAATAATATGAATAGATGGATGGATCAAAAAGCAAAACTTTCCTAGAAAGAGAATAAGACAAAAACAAAACAAAATAAAAATAAAACAAAACAACCTTTTCTTCTAATGAAGTGATTTCTTAAAAAAAAAAAAAGAGGCTAAGTTTGTCCGTCAAAAGATTTGAAATCTGTCACTTAGGAAAGGATTCAGACTTTGAACCAACTACGAAAAAAACCCCCAATAAACGGATATTTCAAAGAACAGAAATAAAGCAAACTGCCGCAACTTATATAGAACAAAAACAACTCCCTCATCATGTCAACCCACTTATCAGTGGCAGTCAGTCAGTCATTTGCATGTCCCTTGTGGAACTTTCCCTCCCTAACAGCTCTCCTGTAGGCCTCTCGGTTGTAAGCAAGATACCCTGCTGCTGATGCATCCATTTGCAAATTATCAACGATGTCTTGCAGCCGTCTTCGCCTTTGTCTTACTCTCTTTTCCCCATTATTTACCCTTCCAAGACAGTCTTTTCTAAATTCTCATGACGTTTAATGTGTCCGAAATATTTAAGTTTTCTCAACCCACTTACACAGAACAGAAACAACTCCCTCATCATATCAACCACTTATACAGAACAGAACTTTCCCATCATTCAACCAATGCCACACCGAGTATCAGATTCCTTCTTAAGTCACTTCTCCAGCTGTCAGAGTTGTGTACAGAAGAAATAGATCGAATTTAACATTCCGAGCCCTACAGATGTATAATCCAGTCGCCACCTCCACGCTGTCTGCACAAAAACCTTTATCCCCAGTTCATTCATTCATTCATTTGCATGTCCCTTGCGGAACTTTGCCTCCCTAACAGCACTCCTGTAGGCCTCTCGGCTGTAAGCAAGAGGCCATGCTGCTGATGCATCCATTTGTAGATCATCAACGATGTTTTGCAGCCGTCTTCGCCTTGGTCTTCCTCTCTTTCTTCCATTATGTACCCTTCCAAGACGGTCTTCTCTAGATTATCATGACGTTTAATGTGTCCAAAATATTTAAGTTTTCTCTCTTTAATCTTCTTCACTAGCTAGCCTTCTTCAATATTACGTTCTTGTAGTATAGATATATTTGTTCTTTGTGTCCATGATATTTGAAGAACTCTTCTGTAGCATTTACATTCAAAGGCATTTATGTGTTTCTCGGCTGTTTTGTTAAGTGTCCAGGTCTCACAGGCATATGTTGCGATGGGAAAGATGCATGTCCTTAAAAATCTTATTTTTGTGGTTCTGTCCCCGGTATCGTGATAAAAAAATAATCAAGAACTGTTTTAACAGATCAAAGCACAAAATCAAATGAGTTTTATAGTGTTTAAATTATTATGGCTTCATCATGCATATAGAGAAAAGCAAATCAAATATTCATCAGTAAGTGATTTACGTGTTTGTTTTTTTTATAATAATAATTTGGCTTTTAAATAATTTCGTCATGTATTTCGACTTCCTCGTTTTGTTATAAAAATGTATAAATTTTTCGTGGCGTTACATATAATCCTGTTTTGGGATTAATTATTTGTTGTGACTTTGGATTATTTTATGTGTTGTTTAATCTGAATATAGCTGTCTTATATGTATTATTTCTCATACGTTTTTCTCATTTCCATGATTCTTTCTTCTTGGAAACAATATTTGTTTGATTTATATCCCTCGCGAGTGTCTCTAACATCAAATATCTTTTGAGCTAAATTATTTTCAACTGCAAATTGTTGAACTGGTTTTTATAAATGGCATTGTTATAATATAAAAGAGAGAATGTGATTTGAAAATAGCCAAGGGGTTAACACCAGGAACGAAACAAATAAATAGATTGTCCAGGAAGTAGGGTTAAACTCTGGGAAAGGGGCGGGTGTCAAATTTGGTTACGTGTTACACAGTTTATGTAAATTTTTCTTTCTTTTTTTTGTGAGTTGTTTCTTTTCAGTTGTTAACAGCTGTCAAGAGTATATTCTTGGCAGTTGTCAAGAGTATATTCTTGGCAGTTGTCAAGAGTATATTCTTGGCAGTTGTCAAGAGTATATTCTTGGCAGTTGTCAAGAGTATATTCTTGGCAGTTCATTCCATTAGGAAGCCCTTCGAATAAAAACTAAATATCTGATGTTGATAAGTGTAGGCAACTAGGGCTTCTTCACTTTGTGGATCTAGAACGCATCTCAGTAGTAATGTACTAAAAAAGTTATAAGGAGAATATAGGGCTTGATACGCACGAATAATTAGTGTATGAGTAGAAACTAAAGAAAAACTAAGGATATAACTATACACGAAGCCACTACAGTAAAGTTATGATAACATTAAAAAAATAGAACTAGACAGTCTTTCTGAAAAATGCAAAATCTCTTTGTTAAAAAAAAACAATATAAGAAATATAAACCTCGTATAATAAGCCCCCCCCCCTCTCTCTCTCTCTCTCTCTCTCTCTCTAGCATGTATCGCTTCTTCTTCTTCTTCTTATTTTCGAACTATTATGGCTCACTGATGCAGGTAAAGTTCGCCTCCATATTACTATTCTTCTTTCTCCGGTTAGTGGCACCAATTATATATATATATCCTCTTCTATGTTGTCTCTCCATCTCTGTCTTGGTCTACCTCTCGGCCTTGTTTCCTTCATCTTTTGTACATACATCACTTTCGTTTATCTGCTCTCTTCCATTCTTTCTACATGACCCAACCAACGTAGTCAGTTCTCTTCTGAGTGAATGTTTAAGAGCGCAACGTAAATGTTATATTTTGTTTTATGTCTCTCAGCTTCAATGTTAGTTATGTTTGTTATATGAACAGTATATTTGTAGAATATCTGGAATAGAGTGAAAGATGTATGATAAAGGGCAGAATGTCAGACGGGCCTGCATGCCCAATTCTTAACCCTTTTGAAATAAAGATCAATCAATCAATCTTTCAAGGCGTTTATAATGCGCTTTGATTTAAATAAACTGTTAAGTTCAGTGTTCATTCTAGCTAAAACCCTGCTATTGATATCTTTTATGGGCCCAAAGATTCTTCTTGGGATCTTGTTCTCAAAGACCTGTAATTGTTGTTCATCTAGCCTGTATTACTCTACCTTAATGTTCTTAAGACCAAGGAAGAGGAACTGCTCTTCCACAACAAACAGACCATTTGAGAAACTGTTGTTTTTTTTTTAAGAAGAATGGGAAGAGTGTCTGAAAAATAGGGTTGAGACAATAAAGCTTTAATAAAGAAAGCCAACGAAAGAGAGGCTTAAAAAAAAAGATTCACAAAACACTGAGCACATGATAAAAGGTTGGCACTTGAACACATCGTAACAAAACGATAGAATGGCACGTGTTGGAAAGGAGGGACGTAGCGGAAGAGAGCAGGTACCCCTAAATGATACATAAATCACAAGAGACAAAGAACTCCCGTAGATCAAAACATCATCTACGCTACGTTTCCTTCATCACATTAAGGTGATCTTGATTCTATGAAGCGTGTTACTTTGATAAATTACAAAGAGCTGGAGTATGTAATTTATGCTAACAACAGCAATGTCGCACGTAAGCACGTAACATTTTCAAGGTATGAGGATTAAATCTCGTACAGATTTATGAATATGTGTGTATATGCGTGTATACATGGAATGAATTGACGAATGTAATGTATGTACGGCAAGACAAGGATGCTCTGTTGTAAACAAATTATCATTCAACGTGTACACTCAGTGTTCTGGATCACAGTGTGTGTTCAGTGTTCTTTACGATCATGCTATATCCTGCCACAGTGGGGTCGTGAGACCTAGAAACGACCAGTTCATTAATCTTCTACAGAAATACGTGACCAGTTCAAAAATCTTTAGAAACATACGTTTATCAGCCAATAAATGTTTGCAGAAATATGTGATCAGTTAACTAATCTTTAGAGAAATATGTGATCAGTCCACTAATCTTCTACAGAAATATGTTATCAGTCCACTAATCTTTAGAGAAATACGTAATCAGTCCACTAATCTTCTACAGAAATATGTTATCAGTCCACTAATCTTTAGAGAAATACGTGATCAGTCCACTAATCTTCTACAGAAATACGTGATCAGTCCACTAATCTTCTGCAGAAATATGTGAAAATTTTAGAAAAATACGCTTATCAGCCAAATAAACGTTTACAGAAATACGTGATCGGTCCACTAATCTTTAGAGAAATACGTGATAAGTCCACTAAACCTTTTCACAAATACGTGATCAGTTCACTAATCTTCAGAGAAATACGTGATCAGTCAACTAATATTTAGAGAAATACGTGATCAGTCCAATAATCTTTAGAGAAACACGTGACCAGTCCACTAATCTTCTACAGAAATACGTGATCAGTCCACTAATCTTCTACAGAAATACGTGATCAGTCCACTAATCTTCTACAGAAAAACGTAATCAGTTCACTAACTTTTAGAAAAATACGTTCATCAGCCGAATAAACGTTTACAGAAATACGTGATCGGTCCTCTAATCTTTAGAGAAATAAGTGATCAATCCACTAAACCTCTTCACAAATACGTAATCAGTCCACTGAATCTTTACAGAAATACATGATCAGTTCACTAAACCTTTACAGAAATACGTGATTAGTCCAGTAAACCGTTATAGAAATATGTGATCGGCTCACTAAATCTTTAGAGAAATGTAATCAATCCAGTAATCATTTAGAGAAATATATGATCGATCACTAAACCTTTAGAGAAATATATGATCGATCACTAAACCTTTAGAGAAATACGTGATCAGTCCATTAAACGTTTAGAGAAATACAATACTTGATCGCCCCACTAAACAATTAAGGCCTCAAAACATTGCTACATGTTTTAAGATGGGGTCCTCAGTTTATACGAAGGTGGAAAAGTGGTCCTTGGATCTGAAAAGGTTTAAGTAATAAGTTCACTAAACCGTTAGCGGGAGTTACTAGTCCACTAAATCTTTAGGGAGGGAAGTGATAAATCTAGTAAACCATTACGGAATGAAGTAGTCCATCGGTTTACACAAATATTCAGCATTTGATGTGGATTTTCAGATTGGATTTCCTGTGAGGAAGCTTACTGAAAAGTAGTATTATTTATTCAACCCTAGCCCCTCCCCTCCTAAAAGTCCAAAGAATTCATGTTTATTCATACCTCACACGTTCATCACGTAAAGAAAATGTAGAGAGCTAATTATGTTCCATGTTTATATCAAATTCACCAAGAGTTTATGTAACCAAGTTATCGCTCTTTAGGGTGGAAAAAAATGAAAGATAACTGTGGACAGACGTGCCGAGGTTTCACGTGCTTGTATGCTTTATAATGCAGGGAGTTAACATAGGTGTGCAAACTGTAGTACCCACATACAGGGACAGAGGTTGAACAAAATACCTTTATAACGCGTCATATTATACCTGATATCAAATACTTCTGTTGTAATTAAAACCTTTCAGAACGGTTTAGTAATATCCCGAGGGGAAGGAGGGTTGTATTTTCTTTGATACTCTTCTCTTATTCTGCCATGGTGCGTGTATGGATTGCTTATGTCAGATGCGACATACTCTGTGTTCACAGATGGTTATTTTGTATGTGGTGTCTGAGTGGCGAAGTGGTTAGTGCACTGGTCTCTCATGGCGAAGGTCGGGGGTTTGAATCCGGCCGGAGGCACCCCAGTCACGCAGCTGTAGAAATGGGTACCCGACTTTTTCTGGCGGCCAGGCGTGTTACTGACCGAATCAACCTCTAGTGTGCTGACAGGTCAAGAAGAATATGGGCACTAACCACCATATCCCTATGTGCCTCTAAGGCATTACAGGATTACCTTTACCTACTTTACCTTTACCTATTCTGTATGTACGCATGTGTATTTATACGTTGCTTGTGTGTTTGTGTGTGATAGGTATAGGTGTAGGTTGTGTGAGGACTGATCTGAAATATTAAGACTCTGAAATCTTGAGAGACAAACATATGCTGTCTTCTACTGTCAACGCCAGTAACATAATGTCAGAAGTATTAAAAACTGACGTATATGGTAATAGGAGACGGCGCCTTTTCAGGCTCTGTCTGATCTAAAAACAACAGTACAGTTTAACTCTTTCACCCTTGAATTAATTTCCATGTTCTACCAGAATAAATTTTGATAGAAAGAAGCTGGAAGAAAGCTACTCTGCAATTTAAAAAATGTGGTTTGGGTTAGAAACGTGCTACTTTTAACCCTACTTAGATTTCGTCTAAATGTCACTTTGATCATTGATTTGCATAGGTGTACAAGATCTACCGACGCTGCAGGTATTGTTTTGAAGTCAAAGAGTTAAACTACTGGTCAATAAGAAAGTTAAAATAAAAGAAATTTTGTAGAGACAACTGTACAGCATGAAAAGGGAAAAAACCCCAACTTTGTACGAATGAAAAGTATGAAACTGAAGTGGGCGGTTTTAAATATATTTACACCAGCTCTGTTAAACTCCATCATAGGTGGTCCAAAAGCAGGGCTGAGAGGAGCAGGTGAAATGAGAAAGTGATTGGATATGGAACCAACAAACCACTTCAGAGAAGCGGACCCTGGTACGGAAAACATCAACAATGAAAAGAGAAAGAAGGTAGATAAGAACCACCTGGTGAAGAAAGAATACGGAAGAGGTCTTGAAAACCGCTGCAGCTGGAGTCAGACCCAGTAAGAAGTGGGGGCCCCACCCGGTGCTTTGTTCTGGGGCCCGAAAGGCTTACCATAATTTAAGGGTAGGCTCGAGAGCCTTCCACTGGTTTTTTTTTGGGGGGGGGGGGGAAGACCTGCCGTGGATGAAAACAGAATGACTAAACAATATGGTAAAGGAAGAAAGAGTGGGTGTAAAAAGAGGGGGAGGGAGATAATTTTTCATCACTTTTTTTTCTTCTTGAAGGCTTTGCTTGGAGCCAGACTTAAACAGCACTCGAGAACGTTGAGGAAACGCACGTGATGTCTCAGCTGATGTGACAAGAGTTCATGATATGAAAATTGCAGTGGTGCAGAAAATAAGACACCACTTTGTCAGAGGCACATTAACGAATAAAACAACTTACTAGAACAAATAAAAAAATTGGGGGGGAGGAACAAAAACTAGTCAGACATCGCAGACAGGCCGCAGGAAAGATATATAACGTAAACAGAGAACAAGAAAGAACAAGACATCACATATACATTTTACTAAACGTGCAATAAGCAATGATAACAACTTCAATAGATGCATTTAAATCTATGTCTGTGTGTGTGCATACGTGCCAAAACATAACCTCTCTGTTCCGACACAATCTCAACTGAACCCACGACCATTCACGCCTGGGTCCCTGTCACTGGATTATGTGACAAGTCTAGTCAATCAAGACGCTGTTAGCCTAACATCCCTCGACAAACTGCGTCTAACGCTGCTCCCGTGTGGCAGCATAGGTAAGACACGTTTCAAGATACCATGTCACACAGGAGAGAAGGGTTCAGTCCTGGCAGCAGAATGGGAAACAAATCGAAAAAATTCACAGCTTTCTGAACCCTGGGAATCATAACTCAAAGGGGCTTCCAGGTATTCAAAGGGCCGAAACACTTATCATCACCTCCTCTGATGATATAGGAAATTGTGAAATTGTTTGGCACTCTACAGTAGAGAGTTTCCTGCATACAAACTGAAACACATAAACGGGTTAACAGCTGTAAAGAGAGACCAAAGGAGACATGGAGAAGAACAACAGAGAGGATGTTGAGTAAGGGACGGCTGGCCTGGACGAGAGCGGAGAAGGAGGGGAAGGATAGGCGTTTGTGGAAAACCCGTACGGGAGCCCCACGTGCCTTGGGCACTTAAATTTTCAGAGAGAGAGGGAGAGACTGATTGATTGATTGATTGATTGATTGATATTTATTTCAAAAGGGTTAAGAATTGAGCACGCAGGCCTGTCTGACATTCCGCCCTTTATCATACAACTTTCACTCTGTTCCAGACATTCAGAAAGAGTGAGAGAGAGAGAGAGAAAGTTGTAAGATGCAACGAAATATGAAACTAATGCAGTTATACACAGAGACACAAACACTTTGGAATTCAAGGCTCAAGACAGAAATCATGCTCAGCGCGTTTCAAAACATGATGTACAAAAAATTGTCATGAGTTACATTAAAAAATGAAGTAAATTACGGCGTTTAATGTCTTTGTACAGCTGTACAAAGTGTACGCTAATAACAACGTCGACAGATTCATAAACTATTAAAGATCATGAATAAAACAGCATGAAAATGTAAAACAAAACAAACAAAAAAAAAGAAAAAAAAACATTGAATTCAGCATTTAGAAATCAAAAAGTAAAAACTACAAAATTCTGAAAAAAAAGATGGAAAACAAAAAACAAAAACAAAAAAAACAAAAAAAGAAAAAAACAAAAATAAACCTGATGCTCGAGACAACCTTTTGACAAAATGACAGGAGAAACAGATTCCACAGACGCGCGAAGTTTTCATATGATACAGAACAGAAATTATGAGGGGAATGAAAGAGACAAAAAATGATGGTGTGATTAAATTATGTATAAGAAAACTCTACTCAGAGGCAGCTTCGTGGGGGAAAAAAATCGACGTCTAGAGATTAAGTCTGAAATAACATATTTTAAAACTTCTATTTTTATGAACAGTAACTTTAACACTTGATTAAGACGAATAGAGAATTATGCATCAGTTTGAGATAAACGACGCATATAGTCTGTAACTGAACTCATGCTGGCTGTAAAGACCACTCAGATTTAGATATTGATCAAACAGTAATTTGGACATTTATCTAATACATCCACACGTCTGTTTGTCTGTCGGTCCTTTGTATCCTTATGCCCATCCGTCTCTCCGTCCATCTATTCTTTTAATCGTCCTCCATGCTCACTGATGTATGGCAAGGGTACTCGTACACGGGGGCTCACTCAAAGCCAGAAATTAGGACCTATTTGGGCATCAGCGAACGAGCACACGTCGAGTTGTGGAGTGGATCCCCTCCGATCGTTCAATGAACAAGTAAGAGCTCTTAAACTTCCTGGTTATTGCAGCTCTTCAGTTCTTTCCGTGCTGGTTTCAGAGTAGATCTGATGTTGGTCGGATTTTTCTCATTCTCATACGCTTCCTGGAACTCGCAGATATCATATGAAAGAGGGGGGGGGGTCAGTTTTGGACATCGATAGCAGTATGGGATAGGAGTGAAGATGCTGCCAGTTTTGACAATCAGTGAACCATAGCTGACATGCTAGCGTCAGTGTTGGCGAACCTAGCTGACATGCTAGCGTCAGTGTTGGCGAACCTAGCTGACATGCTAGCGTCAGTATTGGCGAACCTAGCTGACATGCTAGCGTCAGTATTGGCGAATCACAGCTGATCAAGACCCTGTCCCACATCTCCATTGGAACCCCAAGTAACAGGCCTAGCCTGTCTAACGGGGGCCATAGTTCCCATGTTCCCATGGCAGTGGGGTCTGCTAAAAAAAAACCACTGGACGCTCCTTACCTTATTAACGCTCCACTCACGGGCTGAATAAAATAGTGTGCATAACCCATTTCCAACCCTACACGATGCTGTGGCTCAACATCTTCACCCCATTGGCTGCAAAGAATACCAGCCTGCAGTTCCAAGAAGAAGAAGAAGAAGTAGAAGAAGAAGAAGAAGAAGCAGAAGAAGAAGTAGAAAATAAGAAACTTAATAAGCAGAAGAAACGATTGTCACCATCATTATACCTGGACAAAAGCACAACTGGCTGAACTCCATTAATAACACCTATCGCACTTGCCTGTCAGTCTACGTCCCTGCCTTATCTGTCTAGACTACCCTTTCATTTCCCTGCTTCCTACCAGTACCCATGCTCTGCTTGTAAATCCGTACATTAACTATTTATTTCCAGGGATCGCCCTAGTCCCCATGGCGGTGGAGTCTGCTAAAGAAGTATTGCACACCCCCAGCTTTTTAGCTGCACTCTGGGGGGACTGAAAAAGTAGTTGTTGTAGCCCACTCCCAAGCCGGCACGATGCTGCGCCTCAACATCTTCACTGTATCGGCTGCAAAGAACACTGGCTCGCACTTTCAGGGAGACAGAAGACAAGACAACGCAAAAATATGGGATTTTGGCTCCAAATCAGTATGACAGATGTCACACTGTTGGGGCATTCACGGCGATTTGGGAAGTCTGTGTTAGACATGAATACTGATACAGGTCTGTGTTAGACATGAATACGTCTGTGTTAGACATGAATACGTCTGTGTTAGACATGAATACTGATACAGGTCTGTGTTAGACATGAATACTGATACAGGTCTGTGTTAGACATGAATACTGATACAGGTCTGTGTTAGACATGAATACTGACACAGGAAGTCAGTGTATGACGACGGCAGAGAAAGTCAGTAATGAACTTTGATGTGGATATGTAAATCATTGCTGGACATTAATGGGGAGTTGGAAAGTCAATGTTGGACATTAATGGGGAGTTGGAAAGTCAATGTTGAACATTAATGAGGCGTTGGAAAGTCAATGTTGGACATTAATGGCGAGTTGGAAAGTCAATATTAGACATTAATGGGAAGCTGGAAAGTCAATGTTGGACATTAATGGGGAGCTGGAAAATCAATACTGGACATTGTTGGGGAGTTGGAAAGTCAATGTTAGATATTAATGGGGAGTTGGAAAGTCAATACTGGACATTAATGGGGGGTTGGAAAGTCAACGTTAGATATTAATGGGGAGTTGGAAAGTCAATGTTGGGTATTAATGAGGAGTTGGAAAGTCAATGTTGGACATTAATGGGGGTAGGAAAGTCAATGCTGGATATTAATGGGGAGTTGGAAAGTCAGCGTTGAACATTGAGACCAACATAGGAGTTTAACATGAGCGTGGATGCTGCACACACAAAAAAAATAAAAATAAACAACAGCTCCAGCTCGTGAATTATAAATATAAAAAATAAAAAACCAATAAAAAATAATTTTAAAAATTACACCTATTTTGCTGTATATCGATTGTGGTTTTTAAAAAACCCAAACAAAACTGACAGCTGTGACCAGTAGTTATCATGTTCTATATTACTTGTAAGTAGTTGCTTTATATTAATTTATCTTGCGTTTTCTTCTATCGGGTGGATAAAAACAACAACATATCATTGGACAGTATTGTCATTGACAACGGTGACATAGAATTTGAGCGACGGGAAGGGTTAGAAGTGACTGATGGGTTACCGAGTTCTATGATGACTTGTGTGAGTTTTGCGCATAATACGTATGTCAATCAAATCTTCTCATCCAGTGAAAAATATTATTAAGGGTAAAACTTGGCATTTAAAAAAAATTGCCTAGTAGAGAGGAGGAAAACTATTTTAAGAAATTTTCTACTGTTTCCACACAGGTATTCATCATATCGAAGGCACTCTAGAACAAAACGAGAGAGAGAGAGAGGGGAGAGAGAGAGAGAGAGAGAGAGAGAGAGAGAGAATGAGAGAAAGAGAATAAACAGAGGATGAACAGAAGATGAGATTTCTTATCACATGATATGATGAAATTAACGATGTAAGCTGCGGCGAGTGTAGGCTCTGTGTTATTAGACAGAAGGTGCAATGATTGATCTGCAACTCCACGTGAATGTTTAACAAGGATAGGAGCAACAGTTACATAAAATAATTCTTGTCTTGTCTTGTCTTGTCTAGTCTAGTCTAGTCTAGTCTTGTCTTGTCTTGTCTCCTTCCTCAGACACCTTTCGGTGTTGAGGGCACAAATAGACGTCTTGATAGGGCTCGAAGATTTGCTTCACATAATGAGATATTTAAAAATATTTCATTTAAAACACGCGCAACAATAAATTTTATCGGTTGTGGAAATACTTACTGTTTACTAGTATCCTTGCACAGCGAGGATTTCCAGATCTGTGACTGTTCCTTGGCAGTTGGAATCTCTTGATAAATGTGGACTCTTAACTGCGGAAACCAGACTGAGAGGTGAACTACTACATTTAGAGAAGTTCAATATAGTTCAGTACGTCTGTATGCTCGCTCTGTTATTGTTGATATATTTTAAAAAAAGCAATTAACACAGTCAGCATGTGACTGACTGCCAACAAACTTTTTTTTGGATTTATTTTGTCTTTTCATTTCAACACTACATAGCAAAGTGTGATAACAATTACATGGAGCCCATGACTTGGGTGAGAATAAAGTGGTTTTTACGCAAAACAACAGACTTCTCCTTGATGACTTGGGTAAACAGTTCGGTTCCTGGATATGAAAAGCAGAGAGCAGAACGGTAGTATCCGATGGGCGAAGGTGGAATTTGTGACATAAAACTGCTCGCAAAACGCAGATGAATGCGACATACAACACCAAATATTGCGCTGGATAGGCGCCGGCGGCACTTTCGCGGTCTCGTCTCCCTTTGTTGTAAGCCGGGGCCGCCGCTACCTTTTAAGCCAGCTCGGCTCCCAACTACTGCTCACTTCACACACTCGGCCTCGCTTCTGCCTCGGCCACAGCAACAAGTGCTCGCTGCAACATTTACCTCTAGAACAGTAACGACCAACAATAACAACTGTGAGGAACGTTATTTCCCTGCTCGACTGATGTCATGTTTGTCTGTTTATCTGTCTCTATGTTTATCTGTTTATCAAAACGTTGGCCCGTCTCTCTGATAATTTGTCTTTTGTTTCTGTAATATTTTCATTGTCTGTTTGTTCTATGAAGCAATTTTCCCCTTGTTGGTCTGCCTATTTATTTGAGTGTGTTTTTCGTGCCCAGATATAGCCCCTCTATTTTGACATAATCTCAATTTAACACACGAGAGCACATGCCTGGGTCTTGCCACACGATATATAACAAGTCCAGTAACTCAAGACACTGTCTGTATAACATCCTCCAACAAATCAGTTCTAGACTGTCAGTTTAATCGCCATATAAAAAAAAAATAGGGCACCACACAGTACAGCCTGTAAACTTTGAAAACATTACAGAGTAGCCAATGTTACCCTTTTTTAAAAAAAAAACTACAAAGACAGTAAACAACTACAAAGACAGTAAACAACTACAAAGACAGTAAACAACTACAAAGACAGTAAACAACAGGCAACTTCGTCGTTTAACTTTGAAGACAAGAAACAACACACAGCGTGGTCTTTCGAAATGTCAGAGCTAGAAATAACAGACAGATAAACAGGTGATAGTCTGAGAAGAAAAGATAATGGCCAGCATCATCTTCTAAATTTTGTGACTAGAATTTCATCCGATGAAATCTTCATACTCTCAGAACCAGACAGAAGGAATCAACGTAAAACCTTAAAATCAGAAGCGATGAAAAATGTCACCTTAAAACTTTAAAAGTACGTTGACTTAAAAGGGGAAAAAATAGATATATGACAATAGGACAACCAAAAAAAAAAAAACAGGCAACGTTGTCAGTCATGTAGTAACTGTACACCATCACCAGACACTTAAAAACATCGATTTAAAAAAATGAAATTCAAAGCCATAAAATAAAATCAGCACAATAAAGCACACACATACACATACAGAATAAAATAAAACCAAACGTATAAACACAAATGCAGAGTAAAATTATTTTTAGAAACCAAACACAAACACAGAGTAAAATAAACAAACCCAAACACACACACATTAAAAAAACAAGAACGCACATATATCAAAATAAATAAAACCAGACACACATGTACCAAAATAGGCAAAACCAGACACATATGTATCAAAATAAACAAAACCAGACACACATATATCAAAATAAAGAAGACAAGCACACACATATATAAAAAAAACAAAACCAGACACACATATATCAAAATAAACAAAATAAGCACCAACATATATCAAAATAAACAACACCACACACACATATACCAAAATAAACAAAACCAGACACACATACATCAAAATAAACAAAACCAGAGACACATATATCAAAATAAACAAAATAAGCACCAACATATATCAAAATAAACAACACCACACACACATATACCAAAATAAACAAAACCAGACACACATACATCAAAATAAACAAAACAAGACACATATATCAAAATAATCAAAACCAGACACACACACATCAAAATAAACAAAACCAGATCGAGCGTTTTCCCAGGGCACAGCCTGTCAATCACGGCTAAAAGGCCGCGAATTTAACGCAAAAGATGACAAGTGAATCAAACCAACAGTATTGAACTACTAATCAGGTATCAGTTTGTAATTAAAATATTGAAATTAACAAAGTCAAGTAATGATAATTATACATAAAGTTTAATATTTCCTTCTTTTCATAAATGTTGACGGTAGAAGGAGGTATATGGCTAAGTTTTACAAACAAATATAGACAGAATGATGAAAATGAGCAGGAACAAGAATGGCAGAAAGAAAGATGAGCATAGAGCAGAATATACAATAAATCAATATTTCGGCAAAAGCCTTTTTTCATGAATCACATACAAAAAAACAGCACAACAGATAAAAGCACAAAAAGCAGATGAAAAAGAAACACTTGGCTCTTTCCGTATCCTCCTCATAAGATACAAGGGGACAAAATGGTGGCCCCCCCCCCCAGTTGTTCTTCTAGTGAACAACTTTTCAGTTTTGACAGCAACTAAAGTCCTTCTTCTTCTTCTTCTTCTTCGTCATCGTCGTTCTGGAACTACGAGCTGGTGTTCTCTTCAGCCTATGCGGTGAAGGTGTTGAGGCACAATATCGTGTCGGATTGGGAGTGGGTTATGGCGGCTACTTTTTTACAAAAATTCCTGAGAGGAACTAAAAAGCACGAGGCAATAATTCTTTACCAGACTTCACCTCTATGGGGACTGTGGCGAGCCAGACTAAGTCTGTACACGGCGGGGGAGGGGGGAAGCTGGGGTACCAACGGAGAGATGGGACAAGGTCTTGGTCAGTTGTGTTTCGTCAACACTAATGCCAGAATGTCAGATATGGGCGGCTGGCTTTAAAAAAATAACGATTTTAATTAGCACAAAGTTCTAGGAAAAAAAAAACTCAGTTGTAGATCAGAGAGAGAGAGAGAGGAGAGAAAGGAGAGAGAGTAAAATATAATTCATTACAAAAGCCGGCTTATCTAAAACAGAACTGACTGACAAGAAATGTATATTAAAAAGAATCAGACATGCACCACCGACGACACTGAGAATAGACCTCTGGGGGGTGGGGGGGGGGGGAGGGGAGGGGGGGGAGGCGCTGAGTATGAGATGATTATTGGCTCAGAAACAGACAATAAGTGAATATCCAACGTGTGGCCGAGTCTTGTCTGTTGACTTACTGTGGTGATATTTGCTTCAAAAAACATAAATAACAATATTTGTCTGCTCACATAAAAAAAGGTCGAATGCGGGTAAGAAAGCAAAACAAGAAAATTAATTCAATTAAAACTTGTATAAGACGCAGGCATTTTGTGAGGTTGAAATAGTCTTAACAGAGAAATGTGTATGAAAGAAAAGACACAAGAAAAACAAAAACTCACGGAGAGCTAAGAGTACGCAGGATTAAATAATAAAACTATTTTTTTAAATTTAAATATTAAAACTATTTCGTCACATTCTTCCTTAATTTTTTTTTTACCTTTAATACGTCATAGTGGAGGTTAGCTGACGTGACAGTAGATGTAGGCGATCGTGCTTCTCCACAGACCTCGGGCCTTGATATTTTCCATCAGCTCAGGTGCTGACATTTTATTGTGCCACCCTGCTGGTTCAAGTACTGACCAGCTGCCCTTGTATCAGCACTCAGTTTACCTGTTTGATATTCTTCAACCTCGGACTGAAAAAAAAAAGTTAAACCTAGGCTGCTAAACGCGAATCTCTAAACCCAGTCTGCTAAACGTTAATCTCTAAACCTAGTCTGCTAAACTTGAATCTCTAAACCTAGTCTGCTAGATGTGAATCTCTAAGCCTAGTTTGCTAAACGTGAGTCTCTAAACCTAGTCTGCTAAACGTGAGTCTCTAAACCTAGTCTGCTAAACGTGAATCTCTAAACCTAGTCTGCTAAACATAAATCTCTAAACCTAGTCTGCTAAACGTGAGTCTCTAAACCTAGTCTGCAGATGTGAATATCTAAACCTAGTCTGCTAAAAATAAATCTCTAAGCCTAGTTTGCTAAACGTGAGTCTCTAAACCTAGTCTGCTAAACATAAATCTCTAAGCCTAGTTTGCTAAACATAAATCTCTAAACCTAGTCTGCTAAACGTGAATCTCTAAACCTAGTCTGCTAAACATAAATCTCTAAGCCTAGTTTGCTAAACGTGAGTCTCTAAACCTAGTCTGCTAAACATAAATCTCTAAGCCTAGTCTGCAGATGTGAATCTCTAAACCTAGTTTGCTAAACGTAAATCTCTAAACCTAGTTTGATAAAAGTGAATCTCTAAACCTAGTCTACTAAACATAAATCTCTAAACCTAGTCTGCTAAACATAAATCTCTAAGCCTAGTCTGCAGATATGAATCTCTAAACCTAGTCTGCTAAACATAAATCTCTAAACCTAGTTTGCTAAACGTGAGTCTCTAAACCTATTCTGCTAAACGTGAGTCTCTACCACACTGTTTTGACACGAGTGTTTGCGTATAAGATGCTTCAATTTTGGAGACATCCGGAATCCCCCCCCCCCCCTTTCCTCCGTTCTGACATCGAAAATCACGAACTACTGCAGGATAAAATAACTGTTGTCCCGTATTTTAGATTACCAGCTGTTAACGTTTGTGTCAACAGGGAGTATTGTCTGGTAATGAATACGCCGTCATACCAGTGCTGTCTGATAATGGATTTAATATCATGGTAGTACTCCCAGGCAAAGAAAAGCACTGTCATAGCCGTACTGAATTGGGTGACCTAGAGAGTTATCTGGAAAATGTCCCACCTGAAGCAACCAGACCACCTATATTATTTCACAGTAATAATCTAGATTATAACGTCGATGATAGTAACGATGGAGATAACAATAGACCAGTGACTGTCTGAAAAAAAGAGAAACCATTAGTTCTCCCAAGTCTGAAGAAAAATGACGACATAAACTGATCTCGAATCAGTTTGCACTGGCTGACAGGGTATTGCGAATATAACGGACTAAATCAGGGAACCCACAAGATCAAATATAACACCTACAGTAAATCTTATATGAGATCGTATTAAAACTACCTCATTACTGCCTCATACTAATTCCAAAAGACCAATATCAATAACACAATCACTGAGTAGAGAGATGTTCATTTGTCGTTCTGTCGATTTCAATCACGGGGGAAATAAAAAAAATTACTGAGCGGAACAATATACGAACTATAGATCGATGTCAGCTTCATAAAGCTCCCATGATTAATGCTTTTGCTATTGCTGAAGGATAATATTTGTTTGTATCTCAATAATAAAAAAGAGTTTGTTTTTTCTCTTAAAGAAGAGAAGCTTAGAGCCGATGTAAAAGGTCTCCTTTTATTTAGATAATACGTACATCGAAAACAGTTTTCTACCGCATATCGTTCGTAAATCATATCACTGAACCCGGTACACATACAATAACTTTAATCTTATTTAGACGCTTGGAAGAAGTCTTGCGTGTTCAAATTTGTTAATACATTGATTATTTTCTTTAATCTTTTTATTTCAAGTTTTTTTTTCTTTTATAAAGTCTATCCTGTGGCAGAACAGTTCTTCAATCACTTCGGGTCACTAGATCTCTTAAATTAGATCATTCTTGCAAATATGTCCGTCTGACGTGACTTTTCGCTCCGTTAGTTTAGATAAGTTAAATTTTCTATGTATATTCAAAGCTCTTTTGTCTCGCTGTTTTACAAACTAGATCAAACTTTCATGTATGTTTGTCTGAAACTTCTTTGTTTCACTGTTTACAAACTAAATCAGACTTTCATATGTGTTTGTCTGAAGCTCCTGAAGTCTGACTGTTTTACAAAACTAGATGAAACTGTCTCGTATGTTTGTCTGAAGCTCCTTTGTCTCACTGTTTTCCAAAACTAGACTACACTTTCATGTATGTTTGCTTGAAGCTCATTTGTCTCACTGTTTTACAAAACTAGACCAAACTTTCATGTATGTCTGTTTTAAGCTTATTTGTCTCACTGTTTTCCAAAACTAGACCAAACGTTCATGTATGTTTGTTTGAAGCTCATTTGTCTCACTGTTTTACAAAACTAGACCAAACTTTCATATATGTTTGTTAGAAACTTATTTGTTTCGCTGTTTACAAACTAAATGAGACTTTCGTATGTGTTTGTCGGAAACTCTTTTGTCTCATTGAATTAAAAAAATTAGATCAAACTTTCATGTATGTTTATCTAAAACGTCTTTGTTTCGTTATTTACAAACTAAATTAGACTTTCATATGTGTTTGTCTGAAGTTCCTTTGTTTCACTGTTTAAAAAAATAGATCAAACTTTCACGTATGTTTGTTTGAAACGTCTTCGTTTCGCCGTTTACAAATTAAATTAGACTTTCATATGTGTTTGTCTGGAGCTCCTGTGTCTCAGTTTTAAAAAATTAGATCAAACTTTCATGTATGTTTGTCTGAAACTTCTTTGTTTCACTGTTTTACAGACCAGATCAAACTTTCGAGAATGTTCGCCTGACGTTACTTTTGTTTCCCTTCCACTATCTGATGGACCAGCCTGTCTCCACTCTTCCCATGAATAATGTTGCTTTTCCTATTGGGAACAGCGTAGTAGTCCTTCACTGGTGTTTAGTCTATGTCATATTTTTATCCGTGAATAATAACTGTGGGCGTCCTGCTGTCCCTGTGTCATGTGTTACTGTCCGTGAAGATTAACCTTAGGGACACGGCCAAGCCAGTCTACGAGGTTTATATTAAATGGCAGTGGAAGATTATCCTGTATAATCTAGTATTCTTTGTGAGATACTCCCTTGGTCTTTTCACCAACAAGCACTAAGAGATAATTAACGTGACCGGGAGAAAATTCTTGTAAATCAGAGTCTTTAAAATGAATTTATTTATTCTCTAGCTTGTCCTACAATGCAAAATCAATAACACGACGTTTCTGGTCATCGGACTAAATCTAGCCAAGAGAGAACTATTATAACAGTGTTAAATCTTCTAAACATTTTTGTTTACCCGCCCGTTTGCTTCTCACTCAGCTCGTAAACTGCTAACAACATTTAAAACCGCACCAGCTAAACCACTAATCGTGGCCGAGAAGCTGATCAAAGAGAGCGACCGACCAATCCGATGCCTTCTATAGATTTATGATGCAAAACCAGGTGAACTATATTTGCCGCATGTGTGACTAAGATCAAAAGACATCAGTTATTTTGGGTGTTAGTATATTTAGGAATAAACACGTCTTGTAATACACAAAGCCACTGCAGTAAAGCTGTAATGACAAAATGTAAAAACTTTTAGAAAAGAAATTAGAAATAGTTTTATTAATAAACGAGCACACAGGTGTGACGTTTCGGTTTACATCTTAATCATACAAGGAACATACAGGATAAGGAAATAGGTAAAGAATCTAATATATAAATTCACATGAACAACGCACTCTTAAACCCAGCTTATTGCAAGTCATAGCTCCCTATTTTATACTATTTTTGTTCTATATAGCATTCAAGAAGGTTGAAGATCTGCTAAATGTGAGTCGGGATATATGTCAAACACGACAAAACTACCGTGTAGAAGGGACAATACATCAAATACCTCAATTTCCATAAGAAGGTTTCCTACGTTAATAAGAAAGTCAGTTTATGCGTTTAGTGTTTAACATAAATTCCGGTTACATGAGGTTTATATAAACTATTGCACGTGAAATTTTCACTTTCGTAAAAAGGAAAGACTCCGCCATTTTGAAACATTCACGTGACATGATCACATGACCGCAAACATGAAGGACAGAAGCCTGAACCTCCTGATGTTCTTCACACTAGGCCACACTTTTCCAGGAATTACTACATAAACAAGTTTCTCCTTCACACAGTGCACAAAGCTTTGAGCGAAGACACGATTTATTTGTATAAGACACAATGAATACAGAGACCAAGCAGTAAAAATGTACTGGATACAGGACACAAAGGACGTAAGAGCTGGAGAAAAATGGTTGCAAACTTATTTCGATATGTCGTCCCGACTTTGACGAAGATGATTCTAATGTCAAGTAACTTTCCGAAAAGTTTCTATAGTATCCGAAATTCATATGCAACTTTCCGAAAAGTTTCTGTAGTATCCAAAACTCACATGTAACTTTCTGTAAAGTTTCTGTGGTGCCAAGAACTCGCAATTAACTGTTTGAATAATGCATATAGTATCTAGGACTAACAAGTGAAGTCTCTCTGACTTGTGAAGGCCAGAGTTTTTATTATAATGTAGCTGTTTTGTTGAACGACCTATCAAAGCCGTTTTATCATTATTCTTCAACTGGTTTCTTAGGAATGGGTACATTCTCCTCGGGTTCAGAAGTTGCCATAATTGCATGATTTTAGCCACACACTCCAGGGAAGTTTGAACTTTATTTAGAGGACGGCGTTGCCCTGGTATTTATTTATCCCAATCTTCTGTTAGACAGGAAACCCATCTCAACCATCATGACGATTGGGGCTGAGCTATGATTTAAACGGCATTGGAAGTGACACTATTCATCTCAGCGAGCCAGAAAACTATAGATTCGACACTAATATTGGTCGTTTTCGATTATTTTCACACGTCACCTCCTTCCCAGCTCCACCCCTATAGGTACTTGGGGTATCTTACCCCCTCCTCACACTATTTTTTCCAGATTGTTTCCACAGTCTTCTAGACGATTTTACAGAGTTCCATTCCTTTTATTCGACTAAACTTCTGCTGAAATATGATCTGGACTGTCATCAATCAGCTTAGCGACCCCAAAAACTACGGATTCTACACTAATCTCGGTCATTTTGGACATTTTATTGTTCAACCCTTCTCACCCCCCCCCCCCCCATGCCGATGGGAGCTGAACTTGGACTTAAATGGCATTGGAAGTGTCATTGTTCATCTCTGCGACCCCCGAAGACTATGGATTCGACACTAATATTGATCGTTTTCAATTTTTTACATGTCATCTCCTTCCCACCCCAGCCCTAGGGCTGCTAGGGGTGTTTTACCCCCACAGTAATTTTTTTTCCAGATTGTTTCCACAAACTTCTAGAAGGTTCTACAGAGTTCCATTCGTTCTATTCGACTAAACTTGGGCTGAAATGTAATCGGGAGTATTTTTTCCAGATTGTAAGTCATGTGTGTACCAAGTTTGGTTGAAATTGCTTCAGGTGTTCCACAGATATGCTGCAACATACACACATCCGTATATATATATATATATATATATATATATATATATATATATATATGAATTATGAAAGAGATGTTTTTACTATCCGCAAGGAACAAACATCTCAGTCTGGGTGGGTTTCAGTGCAATCTAGCCTAGATCTAAGTGACAAAAGTTCCTATATACGATAGCCTAGATCTAAGTGACAAAAGTTCCTGTGTAAGATGCTGTCAAAGAACTAGAGAAATAAGAAAATTTATCGATTAGGTATGAGCGGTATAAAGATAGTCTTCATAGATACGATGAATTTTGGTAGTTATGTTCAGGCATTTAGCTCTGCATTATTAATGATGTTGTCATCTCAGTGTTCTTCATTATTTCTGAATCTTCCTTCATCCACCCCTCCCCATAATGTCTTATCACTTTTATCATCTGCGCCATCTATGCGACTTTTGTTTAGGTCACATGTATCCTATGGGGCAATGTAGGGCATAACATCATGCTGTTCATCTTATTTCTCAGTCAATTGCCTTCTTCCACTTTGTGCTTACCTACGCCTGTCTAGACGCATTGTGTTCTCGTTTTCTTACAACGAGGAGACCAAAACAGCTAAATGTTTGATTTTTCATTTGTTTTTCGTTTTTTATTTGATGTGTTGTTTTTGTATGTGATCCTTGAAAAAGACTTCTGCCGAAATAATTAGATTACTGTATGTTCTTCATTTATACGTGCTCATTTTACTTTCTGCCATTCTTGTTTCTACCTACTTTCTTCACGCTTTCTATCTTTGTGTAAAACTGAACCACATACTTCTATTTACTTCCATTGTTCACTGCTGGCGAGATTATTTGGCTGCCGTGCGTGGGGTGAAACTCCTCCCGGCCAATGAAGAAAATGCGAAAATGCAATTAGGGTTGCCGTGCAAAGCCGCTATGAAAAAGGTGATGGAAAGGATAAAGTGCAGTTTAATCGGTATGTTCAGTAGTCTCGCGGCTAGAGCCACTTATACCACGGCACCTCTGCTCTAGAGGCCGGCCATGTCCTATATACACCCATACTGGGATAATATGCCTAAATCGGCTTAACCCAGGGATGAAATTCACTAGTGGCGAGGATTCGTCCTCTTGGAGAAAAGCTCCGTCCCTATCACGACCAGGAAGGGTAGCGGCCACGACCACAAAATGCTAAAGTCGGAGGCACTGGACCAGTACTGTCTAGATGGGCAACCACCTCTCACCCGACGGGGATATATTATATCCAAAGCACGTTGAGGTTTTCCGGCGAGAAAGTCCAACTCTGGACTGGATGGACAACGACCTCTCACCCGGCGGGGATATACTGATATCCAAAACACGTCGAGGTTTTCCGGTGAGAAAGTCCATGTCTAGGCTGGACTGCCAACCACCTCTCACCCAGCGGGGATATATTCATACCCAAACCACGTCGAGGTTTTCCGGTGAGAAAGTCCAACTCTAGACTAAACTGGTGCAACGAAAACCACAGTGTAACGCAATGCCGCTTCTGTGACCCACCGAGAATATAGGCCCAAGCCCCACAATGCTCTGAGCCTCCATCCTAAATGAGACCAGCGCAGTACCACAGGAGTAAATTCAGTAGGATCACGGGGCGATCTTAGTGGTAGAAGCGACCGAAGAAGATGATGAAGAAGAAGAAGAGAAGAAGAAGAAGAAGAAGAAGGACTTCCATTGTTAATTTAATGACGCAGCAGACAACAAAATTCTCCATACTTTCGTCAAACAGTGTCTCTTTGCTCGCTCCATCATCAGCATCGATTGGCGTGGGTTCGTCTCAGGTCCACCTATGACTGTTGTGATAACAACCTGCCTAATTGCTGTAGTAGACGTAATCCAGTGTGCGAATAAACAAAAACAGAATTTTCACATTGTAATTAATACTGTACCTGTTACATCGCTGTACATTTTAATACTCCATCTACACCATCTTTGCTCACAACGTGACTTAATTCATTCAAGGAGATGGGTCGTAAAAGGTAAAAGTTATACAATTGTTGTATAAGACACGTGTGTGCGACGGAAGGTAAACAGGAAGTTGCGGAGCAGCCATCAGAGAAGCAAATAAAAAAAAAACTGCTGTGTTTAACGCGACCCGGAAGATGTGGACCTTCAGACAAACGTACAGTATCTGCGTTCCTAGTATTCTAGAAACAATATTGGCTGTGTGATGAACATCTGTCCCAAAAGCCATAGATATACTAGAAAATGGACGCTAGCATTTATGATTACATTCAGGGTATGATTTGTGACTTGAGCTGTATGAACTAAGAATACTGAAATATGGTCAGTAATAATCACAACTGGTTCCCGGATGTTATTGAATTATAAGATCGTAGCGGTTATTTCGGTAGACAGTATTTTTAGTGCACTGAATGTGATGCGATTTCTCTCTCCTGGTTGTGTGGGGACCCCCCCCCCCCCCACCCACCCCACCCCCACAGTTTTATGCCCTCTATGATCTATATAGTAAGATTCTGAAAGTGTATGCTTCTCTGAGGCATGTAGAATAGTAAGTTATTTTACTGTTTACGCTCAGATCTAGAAAACTATGTTATAACATTACTTGAAACTCATTAAGGTTTGACTCAAAACAATTACTCTCCAAAGAATAAAACCCTTTAAAAAAAACCAGTATTTTTTTTTTTGGTCCGCTATATTCCGAAAGTTCACTTAATTTACTGATGACATTTGGGTGGTGCTCTTCCAATGCACAATTCAATCAATCATGTCCTTTTTTTATTCGGAGAGCGTAAAGCCAACAAAAAAAAAAAACAAAAAAACTGAATGTGATACTCGCTGATAAGTGATCTAAAAGCGTATTCGTAGACCTGGTCGTGCATCAGCACACAGAGAGCGGAAACAAATGAGCGCGGTTGTAACATCAAAAGCACATTGAGGTTTTCGGTTAAAACAGACGTTCTGGTAGCACTGACTGTGATGTGCACACATCCTGTATGTCTGAGCTAAATCTGCCGAGACGCGAAGATTTTGTTGTTATTGTTTTATTTTGTTTTCGACTTAATGGGTTTTTTTTTTCTTCGTGAGAGATGGAAGTTCAGAAATCATAAACACGGTGCAAATATCCAGAACACTGAAGACACTTATTTTTCTTTTAACTTTTACTCATTCCTTAAATCAACTGGATCAAGATCTGCTGGGTCAGGTTGACAAGTGTTCTAAACTTTCTCAGTTAAGATGTGACGGAACAACAACAACAACAAGTTTCTCAGATTGTGGTTGAAGTTTCGACAAAAAAATTAGTAACAAAAGCTGGAAGATTCACAAAACATCTCTAAATATAGGAGGATGGTAGAGGAAGAAATGATGCGTGACTGACCAGATATAACTTCCTTTCATCTCGCGCGGTTCAGCTTCGAGTGGAGATCCTTCCTCTGACGCACATCAACAATGTAACCCGCTGGCGTAGATCAGCCACAACGCCCTTGCCTCTAAGCATCTCATGTTGGACACAGAATCTCAACGAAAAGACGTACCCTGTACAACTTAACCTGCAGTTATCTGTCTCTATGTGTCTAGGCCTGTCTGATCTAGAAGCATTCAATATCAGACACGAGATTCACAGATGACTGCATATTTTTAGAAGTACTTTGGAGGAGTGTTAGGGGATTTTAAGGAGTGCTAAGTAGAAGTTCGAGATACAGAGAAGTGATCCAGATTTATGAACTTTCGTAATTTAGGAGTCTTTGTGTTTGAGAAAATCTGGACAATAGTCTTTTTCATGACTCACATGTTTACATACTAGTCACTGGCTAAATTGTAGACAAGGCTGTCCTCACTGAGGACAAGACTGTCCTTCTAACAATAACACCTGCCGCCTTTGGCAACGATCCTATACGTTCCAAGTCTTTGGTATTATTATTATTATTATTTCCGTCTAGGAAAAGCGGAGAGCGTACGAGGACCCACTTCATGCACTGACACGCACAGGGACAATAGGTCAGATACCTCAGTTTCCATAAGAACAAGACAAAACTACCGCGTAGAAGGGACAATTGGTCAGATATCTCAGTTTCCATAAGAACAAGACAAAACTACCGTGTAGAAGGGACAATAGGTCAAATACCTCAGTTTCCATAAGAATAAGACAAAACTACCGTGTAGAAGGGATAATAGGTCAGATACCTCGGCATCATTCAGAAGCTGCAAGTTGTCCTCCTGTTACCCCGTTCAATATTCTGTTTAAAAATCTCAGTTGTTAGCTCACCATATTCTCTGCTGCAAAATAGTAATCTTTAAAATTTTTAATTAAAACGAGTTTAAGACTCAAATATAATGTGCATGTTATCTTATAAATTGACTGATATGTTCTATATCATGACTTATATTTACCTTTTTGGAAGGATACAGAATAGGAAAACGAAAGAGAGGAAGACCCAAGCGGAGATGGCTGGAAGACATCGTTGATAATCTGCAGATGGATGCATCAGCAGCAGAGCACCTTGCTTACAACCGAGAGGCCTACAGGAGTGCTGTTAGGGAGGCAAAGTTCCGCAAGGTCAGACTTACTGACTGACTGACTGAAACGCCAATAACATTTCTCTAATGTTTTCTCCTTTGTCCTTTTCATCTTTCTCACAAGTTGCTCTTCGTTTCTCACTTTTCTTCGAGACTCACAGTAGGCCAGTAATAACTTCAGATGGGAAATGCAGAACAGAAATTAGGAACAGAATAGGCCAAGCAAAGACTGCATTACAGAGAATGAGAAACATATTACTCAACACATCCTTATCCATAAATATTAGAAAACGAGTCCTAAAATGCTATATTGAACCTATCTTGTTATATGGAAGTGAATCATGGACAATAGGGAGGTCTGCACAAAAATCATTGGAAGCAGCAGAAATGTGGTTTATTAGAAGAATGTTGCAAATCCCCTGGACAGCAAAAATAACTAATGAAGAATGTGTGAGAAGAGCTGAAGAGACAAAAAAATCTTATAAAAAAAATAAGAGAGAGACAATGTACTTTCATAGGACATACAATGAGAAGAGAGGGCATTGAAAATATTATTACAGCATAAAAAATAGAAGGAAGAAGATCCATAGGAAGACCAAGAGAAATGATACTTGACAGTCTGACGGGATGGTGTGAGAGAAGATCACCAAATGAGCTGATGGCCTGCATGAAGGATCGTGTACTCTGGAGAAGCACAATAGCCAACGATAGTCGGCACGGCACTTGATGATGATGATGATGATGACAGTAGGCAGATCATCATCATCATCATCATCATCAACGCCTTTCATTCCTTTGAGAGTATAGGCTACGGATTAAGGGTCTCCAGTCATCGCTGTTCTTGGAATTATTCTCTGCTTCCTTCCATGTGTATCCCTTGTCTCTGAGCACTGTCATTTCTCTTCTGCAAGTAAGCCTAGGTCTTCCTCGTTTTCTATTTCCTTGAGGATCCCATGTCAGGGCCTGTCTTGCTAAGCTGGTTTCTTCGGAAATCAGATCAGTTATTTTTTAAAGTAATTTTCTTTTTCAAATGTCACTGTCCTGAATTTCATATTTTCCTCTCGATTATTTCAGTATTTCTCCCTTACCTTGTGAAAAAAAAATCATTTATTTCAGCTGCAGTTTCTCATTACGAAAATATCAGGGTTTTTTTTTTCATGACTTGGTTTCTCATTGATTATCTGAACATTATGTTACATGCAGTGTTCATATTAACAAATCGGGAACTTGACTCTTGTGACTTGAGATTTAATTAGCCATGAAAGATTTTTATGCTTATTTCCACCTGAGGTTTTATAACTCCCTTCATACGAAATTGTAGCTTGTCGTTGGTCAAATTTATCAATCCAAGTATTGATTATTGCCCCTTTATGCATGTCCCAATGGGCGTTACATTATCAGGGTCTGCTATCCTCGAATTTCGTTCTTTATAGGTAATTGGCATAAGGCAAACAGCAACCACGAAGGCTGAAAAAGGCAGGTGGGAGAGTTGTTTGTGGAAGGGGGGGGGTGGGGGTTGAGGAGAGGGTATATGACACGTCTGATGTGACAGCCATGGAGTTGCAAAATTCTTAAACCAGGTCATGATCTTTGTTCAGTTTTTGAACGTCCTTGAGCTGACCTGAGGATTGTCTATATGCTGTAAATGCAATATTATTTTACATATGTTCTTATGTCCTTATGTTGTCAAAATACTATTCTCTTGTCAAAGAGCTGTAAATAATATGTTATTTTGTCCTTTGTTATAAATACTAATTTACTTTGTCCAGTGACTGTAAATACAAAGCTGTTTAATGGCTAGTTTTAAAGTGTCGAAAACAAAAGTAGGAAAAGCTTTATTAATTAAAGACCACGCCGTGGCCAGCTATTCGTATGTTACTAATTTAACTGCCGTAGGATTTTAACTTCCAAGAAACCATCAATTTTCATCAGCTTGTTGTCACGTCATCTCGGGTCTAACGTTTTGGTGTATCCTGCACGCTTTTATCTCTCGTTTTTCTATCAGTACATTAACTGTTCTTCTTGTTAATTCTTCGTTTTTATATAAGTACATTAACTGCTCTCCTTGGTAATCTCTTGTTTTTCTATCAGTACATTAACTGTTCTTCTTGTTAATTCCTCGTTTTTATATAAGTACATTAACTGCTCTCCTTGGTAATCTCTTGTTTTTCTATCAGTACATTAACTGCTCTCCTAGTTTATCTCTCGTTTTTTTTTTACATTAACTGTTCTCCTTGCTTATCTCTCATTTCTTTGTTAGTACATTAACTGTTTTCCTTGCTTATCTCTCGTTTCTTTGTCAGTTCATTAACTGTTCTCCTTGCTTATCTCTCGTTTCTTTGTCAGTACATTAACTGTTCTCCTTGCTTATCTCTCGTTTCTTTGTCAGTACATTAACTGTTCTCCTTGCTTATCTCTCGTTTCTTTAATTAGTACATTAACTGTTCTCCTTGCTTATCTCTCGTTTATTTAATTAGTACACTAACTATTCTCTTTGCTGATCTCTCGTTTCTCTATCAGTACACTAACTGTTCTCCTTGGTGATCTCTCGTTTCTCTACAAAGACGTTTCAGTTAAAAGAGCTGAAAAGCGGGTGCCCAAAACACATGTTGAGAGCACGTGTTATATTTCTGGAAGCTGAGCTCTTTTAAAAATAAAGGTTTTAACAACTCTACCTACGGAGCTGTGTGTACGATAGAACTGATCTGCCTCTGTAATTTCAGTGTGCCGATGTGATGCAGTACTTTCTCTGCTCACCTAGACTCTCTCATCACATGAACAGAAAGAGATAGTGGGTTCTCCATCCATCAGCTACTGGTGTGAATATGCACTGATAAATACTTCTTCTTTTGAGCCATGAAGGCTCATTGCTGCAAATAAAGTTCGCCTCCTTTCCTCTCTATTCCTAATCTTCTGTCTCCAGTTGGTGACACCAATTCCTTGTATATCCTCTTCTATGTTGTCTTTCCATCTCTGTCTTGGTTTAGCCCTTGGTCTTGTTTCCCTCATATCTTGTACTACATCATTTTCGTTTGTATAAATATATATTATATTTAAAATTTACTTTCAGTTAAATCTATTAATTTTATCCGTTAAAAGTCCCAAGCAATTCTGTTAACTCGAGTTTTCGACGCATTGCATTCAGTCAGAAACTACCGACACTGCATCTATAAATATTCTTTAAAATATAATGTAAACAACGAAACATGAAAACAGTGACACAATCCCGACCTTACAGCGTGAGTCCAGTTAGTGTGCCTGTTGTTGCAATATCGCCTGTAAACAGCAGGTATTTCATATGATAAAAGTTGGCTTGTATGAAAATCACTTCACTGAGAACGTGTATCTGAAATGTGAGACTTACATAATTCTACGCAGGACATTATCTCCTAATGTAAGGTTTGTGCTTACGTCTTATAGCATGAAATATACTTATATTAAAGTGCACTACATTATATCTCCTATTTTACATGCTTTTCCATTGTTAAACTGGTGTGATCTAAGCCGGATATTTCTTTAAAAAGATTGTGGCTGGTCTGTCTAGTGGAAGACGTAATGAATATAGACACGGCTATAAACTGATTTTTAACCTAAGGAAGGCTCTGTAAGGAATCTCAAGACGTAAATCTAGCAACTGTTCAGTCTAATCCTGTGAATTTTTTCTTATGAAACTGTCTTCATTCAGTCTGCTCTTGTGAATATTTTCTTAGGAAACTATCTAGTAGCTGTTCAGCCTATTCTTGTGAATATTTTCTTAAGAAACTATCTAGTAACTGTTCTGTCTATTCTTGGTAATGTTTTCTTAGGAAACTTAACAACCAGGACACAAAATATGATTTAATTTACTGCTCTCTTCTGTGCTGTGGTCGTCGCTGTTACCGGTCACCGGCTTCTGATAACATTTCTGTGTAGCAGAATAGTTAACGCGCGCTTGAAGACTCCGTGCCACAAGGGAGGTCATGACTGGCTCGGGGAAGTCACAGACCCCCTGGGAGTCATGATCTGGACGACCTGAGTCAGGGCAGAGCGTGACAAGACCTGGGAGCACTCGTCTGAGGGAGGGGTGTGAGAACTATAATAATATCAGGCTGATGTATGGTTATCTTCTCTCTCTCTCTCTCTCTCATCACAAACGTATCAAAATACTACCTCTTAAGAACAGGTTCCTCTTCAACAAAGCCAAGTTAGTACATCAAATTCTTTCACGGCATGCCCCGCTTTTTCTATGGAACCTGTTTAAATTTAGCCCAAAGTGCAGCCAACGCTTGAACAACATATGTCTTCCAAAACCTAGACTTGATCTTTACAAGAAAAGCTTTAGTTATTCTGCTGCTCATCTTTGGAATACCCTCCCATCCTATATAAAAAATATAAATTATACTCCTTCCTTACAACTACAAGCTTTCCCAATATCTATTTGATGTCGACTACATGCCTCCATGAATTATAAAACTTAACAGTTATCTTAAGCTGCTCTTACAGACACCGAATACAATTAATTGTTTTCTGAATAGTCCCGAAAATTTTGTTTAGTAGATAGTCATTTATAATGAATGTAGTTACTTCTGTACTGAGTGAATGTTTAAGAGCGAAACGTAAATGTTATATTTTATTTTATGTCTGTCAGCTTCAATGTTAGTTATGTTTGTTATATGAACAGCATATTTGTAGAATGTCTGGAATAGAGTGAAAGATGTATGATAAAGGGCAGAATGTCAGACGGGCCTGCGTGCCCAATTCTTAACCCTTTTGAAATAAAGACCAATCAATCAATCAATCTCTCTCTCTGCGAGAGACAATTTCTAGTCTAACAGAACTTGAAAATGTATTTTATTTTCTTGTTAGTTTTGTTTATAAGCTTTCTTCCCCTCTTACCACTCATGCACATTTTTTTTATTACAGCTATCGCCATAATGTAAAACAGGCTACAAATCTGACATTTTCGACATACATAGAGACCATATGGCGTCTATGATTTGTCAGTGTTTGACATGTATAATATATACAAACCACCATGTGGTATCTATAGTATATCAATGTTTTTACATACCTTCTTAGTACGTCATAAAAAAGTTGTTAGCTGTCAACTTCCATTAAATCTAAACGGAAGCACGTCCTCCACGTTTACAGTCCTTGCTTCTGAGTCGACTGTTTGAAACAAACAAACCCCGAGACAGAAAGAAAAACACAGAGAAAATGGTTAAATGACGAAAAACCGGATCACAATATCCAACGATGTTTCGTGTCAGCGGGGGACAGTGCGAGTGGCCCGGTGACAGTGCTGTGTTTGCCGTGCCTGTTAGACAGGTACGTACATCAAACTTTCATTTAATCGGGGAAGATCTCTTGAAAAAAATGGGGGGGGGGGGAATTTCTGAGCAGCCAGAGTTTATCCTAGAACGGGCCACAAAAATGTAAATAAAATTAAAGGCAAACATTCAAGTAGTCAGACAGGCTTTCCCCTTTCATGTATCAAGGCCTACTTCAATGAACGAAAATAGCCCCCGCGACATGAATGGGGCGCATACAATATGAACCCACTACCTTCTCTGAACATATGTTCATCTGAAACCACAGAAGACTCAGTTTGGTCTAAAACATTAATTACCTTACGTCAGAAAAATATAATTGATTTGTGTGATACCTTATTATTAATACTAGATTACTTCTGGGATTTAAAAGCATTGAGATTATGATTATCATAGATTAAAGTTTATTTTTCCTATAGAATGTTATGGCTGTGGTTTTGATTTTAAGCTTACATGGTGCAGTGTAAGGCGAGCTGCGAGACTAGAATAAACAAAAGAGACACAAGAAACAGTCCAAGCTGTAAATTTAGGAGATATAATGGCTACATAGAATGAATAGAAGACTATAATACACATATACAAATATTATGACTTTGCTTCTCAGAAAGCAAACAATGAGAGACAGACAGACAGACAGACAGACAGACAGACAGACAGACAGACAGACAGACAGACAGACAGACAGACAGACAGACAGACAGACAGACAGACAGACAGACAGACAGACAGATAGATAGATAGATAGATAGATAGATAGATAGATAGATAGATAGATAGATAGATAGATAGATAGATAGATAGAGGAAGAGAGAGCGAGAGAAAGGGAAGGATGGGGTATAGGAATATAGGAAAGAGATTTTTAAAAAAAAGAAATAACGTAACAGTAACAGGAAGTTTAAATATGAAAGTGGATAGAAACATCACGTAGATGAAAAGAGAGGAAGAAAATCACAAGGCTGTGATCATAAAATCCGTTTCTGATGAGAAGCTAAATAGATTCCTTATAGAGAGCAGCCATACACAGTGAACCGAAGTAATCTCGTGTTTCTGAGACACGCCCGCCTGAGAATCACATGTATGGCGCAGTGTTGCAGTACAAATCAACTAGCGCAGGATATGACAGTATCAAAATCTGTAGTTTTGCTTTACAGAACTGAAATAGAATAACGCAACGATTTTAGAAATATAAACTTGAAGTGGCATTTAAATGAACATGTCGGTGAACAGTAGTTTAGGTTTCGCATGAACTGATGAAGAAGCTCTATTTAGTATTAAGATGCTAAAAGCTAAAAGAGCGATATTTAAGATTGTTCCGTGGACTACATTCAAGTTTTTGACAACTTCCAGCTTGAAGGACTGGCTGAATATATGAAAGAGGCTGACTTGGGAGGGGGGGGGGGGGAAATGAGCAATCTATACTATGAGGAAGCTGTGACAGCACGTGGTGCTTGGAGCATACTGAAATACACAAAGGACTCAAAGTTATCTCTCATATTCTCAATACATAAAGGACTGAAAGTTACCTCTCGTATTCTCAATACATAAAGGTCTGAAAGTTACCTCTCGTATTCTCAATACATAAAGGAATCAAAGTTATCTCTCATATTGGTTCTAAGGACTGCAAACGCGCCACAAACAGCCTCTGGCAGTCAAGTCCAGCTCCTGGCCTTCCCGTGGCAGAACTGTTTAAACTGACAGGAGAAGGGGCGAGGGCGAATATCTGGCGCCTTAAAACCAGTTACTTAGGGTAGATGAGTGTCACGTTTGGTAGCTCATCTGCCGCTGTTGGCGAGATCTTCAGCTGCCGTGCGTGGAGCTGTGCTCTTCCCGGCCAATGAAGAAATTTGCAAATGAGGTTGCCGCGCAGCATCACTGCGGAAAAGGTGGTTGAAAGGATAAATCGAAGCAAACAGTCAAATCACGGCACCTCTGGTCTGGAGGTCGGCCACGTCCTGAGTGCAGTCATATCGGGTGAAATGCACGAACCGGCTTGTCCCAGAGGTTAAGTCACTGCTGGCTTGACTCTTCAAATGCCGCGCGTGGAGTGAAGCTCCTCCCGGTTAAGGAAGTAAATGCGGATATAAAGGTTGCTGTGCGGCGCCGATGGGAAAAGGTGGTGGAAAGTGAAGTTTAACCTGGTATGTCCAGTAGTATCGCTACGAGAGCTATACCACGGCGCCTCTGCTCTAGAGGCCGCCTACGTCCGAAATACACCTACACTGGTGAAATATGCCTAAACCGGCACACACCAGAGGTGGAACTCGATGGCTAGACATGTCATGCCACCTCCGCTCTAGAGGTCGGTAACGCCAGATAAACACCCATACTGGTGAATTTTGCCTAAACCGGCTCATACCAGGGGTGAATCCTGAAGGCTATGAATGTCACAGTACCTCTGCCCCAGAGGTCGGTCCCGTCCCAAACACGCCCATACTGGGAAATGCCTAAACCGGCTCAACCCAGGGGTAGAAGTCACTAGTGGCGAGGATTCGTCCTCCTGGACAAAAGCTCCATCCTGGTCACAACTAGGAAGGGTAGCGGCCACGACCGCAAAATGCTGAAGTCGGAGACACACCAAGAATACAGGCTAAAGCACTGTGATACTCTGAACCCCTTGTGGTCCTTTCGTGTGGTCTATTTTGGACCAGACAGGGGACCACGGGACCTAACGAGGACCACATGCGTGAATTCAGTAGGTTCACAGTGCGGTTTTTGGTGGTAGAAGTGAACGAAGAAGAAGAAGAAGATCTCTCATATTCTCAATACATAAAGGAATCAAAGTTATCTCTCATATTCTCAATACATAAAGGAATCAAAGTTATCTCTCATATTCTCAATACATAAAGGAATCAAAGTTATCTCTCATATTCTCAATACATAAAGGAATCAAAGTTATCTCTCATATTCTCAATACATGAAGGACTCAAAGTTATCTCTCATATTCTCAATACATAAAGGAATCAAAGTTATCTCTCATAATCTCAATACATAAAGGACTCAAAGTTATCTCTCATATTCTCGTCCATTATGCTACAGGTAGGGTGAAACTTCAGAATGTCCTTAAAATAATCATCGACGCGTGAACCACTAACAATTTCAGACAGATTTACATCTGTGCCACAGAAAACAAATTCAGAAAACCAGCTGGTCCTAATGGCGTATATTAAAAAAAAAACAGAAAGAAAAAGAACCGTAAAGAAAGCAAATCTGCACGGAAAGCAAAAATAAATTGTCAAAGAGCCAACAGTTTTCTCTGTCGTGAATTTTCAGGTTCTTCATAGGTCCGTGAAACATTTTAAAAATCGCAACAAATCATACGTGACGGAGCATGATTATTCTTACGACGAGAGAGAGAGAGAGAGAGAGAGAGAGAGAGAGAGAGGGGGAGAGAGAGAGAGAGAGAAATTCTTCAAGTATTTTGTTTTTAAACAAAGCCCTCACGCAGAGCTCCCGTGGTTTGCCGCTAGGAGGCAGTAGTAGCAAATATGGCGTCCAATAAACATGAGCAGTCACTTTGTGTTTTGGAATATATAATAACCTCGTTGTTTGTGACTGTGCAGCAACGATTTCGAGCAGAATTCCAGAAGGCAACACATGTTTTCGACAGTATCAAGAAGTGGTATGCGAAGTTCCAGATGAAGGCTGCCTGTGCACAGTTCCAGGGCAGGAACGTCCAGGACCAAGCGAAGAAACTGTGAATCGTGTTAGAGAAACTTACCAGTGAAGCCCCCGCCTTCATCCCGGAATTTCGCATACCACTTCTTGATACTGTTGAAAACAGATGCTGCCTTCTGGAATTTCGCTCGAAATTGTCGCTGCACAGTCACAACGGACGAGGTTCTTGCGTATTCCAAAACACAAAATGACTGCTCACGTTTACTGAACGCCTTATTGCTACTACTGCCTCCTAGCGGCTAACCACGGGAGCTCTGCGAGCGGACTTTATTTTATTATTTAAAAAAAACTTGAAAGGTTTCTCTCTCTCTCTCTCTCTCTCTCCTTCTCTCTCTCCATTGGCATAATAATAATAATCATGATCTGTTACGTAGTTTATTTGTTGCGAATCTGTGAAATGTTTCACTGACTTATGAAGAATAACCATGTATTGTAAGGAAGTATTGGAAACGTGAAATGGAAATCAACAAAATACTAAGGACGACTGCAAGCACTGTGTACACATTATTATTATCTTTACCTCAAACAAAAAAATAACAGTTTATACTAGACATTTGCCATGTGTAACTAAGAACGGTACCGTACACAAACACAGAGATTTACGAGAGAAAATGAAAAATCTTGAAGTATGGATACATAAACGAATGAAGGATAATTGTATAAACAACAGAAAAGAAAACAGGAATTAGTACAACAGATTTTCATCTTTTGCAGTAATTCTTGTTTTCTTTTGTGAAAGGAAAAAAACCCATGAAAACATTAGAACTTCTTCTATTCCTAATCTTCTCTCTCCAGTTGGTGAAAACAATTTCTTTTATATCCTCCTCTATGTTGTCTTTTCATCTCTGTCTTGGTCTACCCTCATGGTCTTGTTTAAAGAGCAGAATGTCAAACGGGCCTGCGCGCCCAATTCTTAACACTTTTGAAATAAAGATCAATCAATCAATCAGTCAATCACTCAATCAAGCAATCAATCAATCTGTGAACTGCCTTTCGAAGCCCAGAATAGTGTACGGTTTTTGGAAGGAGAAATGCAGTTCATGTGATGCAGGGCTGGAAGACCTATATAAAGAGAAAAGCGTGCGGGAAAGGACACACTGAGCATAGCCAGCGGGCAAATGGCGGGGCAAGTTCGATCTCGTCTGTTGTGTTTGATATGGAAATACTTAGCTACTTAGCCCCAGCCTTCTAAAATATTGTGTTTTATATATATATATATATATATATATATATATATATATATATATATATATCAGGAGTGAAGCAGGGATGTGTACTATCACCAACATCTTGGCAGTAGACTGGTTAATGAGGGAAGCAACATCAGACAAACGCAGAGGATTACAATGAACCCTTGACACAGTGCTGGAGGACTTTGACTTTGCGGACGACATTTGTCTATTATCAAGCAGTCACAAAGGTATGCAAGATAAAATAAACAAGCTAACTCAGAATGCAAACAACATAGGACTAAAGATCAATGTAGGAAAGACAAAGTTAATGAAGCAAAATGTGAACAACAGAAATGTATTCAGAGTAGATAGCAAGTTAGTGGAGGAGGTCAACGAATTTGTATACCTTGGCAGTAGAGTAGTAGAAAATGGAGACAGCACAGAGGACATCAACAGCAGACTTACTAGAGCAAACCAGGCTTTTGCAGTGCTGCAGACTATATGAAAATAAAAAAAAACTAAGCATAAATATGAAAATCAGGATATTTAAGAGTAATGTTCTAAGTGTACTACTCTATGGAAGTGAATGCTGGAAAATCACCAAAACCATAGAAAACAAGTTGAATTCTTTCCAGACTAAATGTTTACGAAGAATTAGAAAAATATTTTGGCCAAACACCATAAGAAATAACATCTTATTGGCAGAAATGTAGATGAAACCACTGACAACAATTACTGAGGAAAGACACTGGCGATGGTTGGGACATGTGCTCCGAATGACTGACAACTCACTACCAAAAATAGCACTAAGATGGACACCACAGGGGAACAGAAATAAGGGTAGACCAAAAGATACACGGAGAAGAACAACAGAAAGGATGTTGAGGAATAGAGGGCTCACCTGGGCAAGAGCAGGTATGCAGTGCATTGGCACAATTTTGAGATATATGTATACTTCCCTAATAGGGCCAGAGGAGCCCAGTCCAATCTGGTCCACTGATTTAGATGTTACTTAGTTATAGATAATACATTGTATTTATGTATGCCTTGATTATCATGATGATACATGTTGATGTCCTGTGTATGTAATGTCTGTGGTGGCGTCACTATGATATATGTAGAGAGTGTTAATAAATGGATGTAAATTGATGGCTGACTTGGTGATATGTATTTCATGTTGATGTCATGTATGAATGTGTGTAAGATGCTGAATTAACTGGCATGTAGTATCCTTGAAGGGGAGAATCTGGGTTGGTGGTCATGGGGGTCGCGAGATCTTGGCCACGCAGTACGGTAGTACCTGCCAAGGGAATGCCTGAAACAGCTGGGTTGATCTATTTCTTCCCAATCTATCCATAACATGTAGATTTAGCGCCAGCTGAGTTTACAAATCAGTCAGGCAACCAATCAATCAATCAATCAATCCCTCATCTCTTGTGCATACGTAATGATCGTTTTTCTGTTCTCTTCCATTCTTTCTACATGGCCCAACCAGCGTAGTCTGTTCAGTTTCAAGACAGTTATAACTTGTTGGGATTTAAATAAGCTGTTCAGTTTCTTACACCCTGGTCCTCCAGGTTGGGGGTTGGAGCCCAGGGTCAGCGACCCCATCTCCGTTAAAAAAAAAAAAGATTAGTGTTAGGGAACAGATAGGGAAAACTTTAGAACTACACCACCAAATTATTTTACCTGTTTAAAGAGGCACAATACTACTACAAAAACCACATATATATGAGGGAGAAAAGATAGCAATGAGGTTCAATAGACAACATAAAATAATAAAAACGGCTAAATGTTATGATAAATGTAAAGTCTTTGAAACTGTAGTCATCGTCATCTCTAGGGATGACAGAGTCTTGAGAGTGAAAGTTTAATAAGCCGATGCAAATAAAATCCCACCCTCCCTTTGGTTACCTATTTTTTTCCCGACCACTAGGGGTCTTCTAAAGCCTTCCGAGCCCACACATAAAATAAGGAAAATCTTCCGAGCCCACACATAAAATAAAGAAAATCTTCCGAGCCCACACATAAAACAAGGAAAATCTTCCGGGCCCACCCTTAAAACAGGGAAAATCCTCCGGGCCTGGGAGCGACGCACCGGCTTGAACTCCCCTGACCAAAAGGGCCTGGAGGGAATTGCGCAGTAATTCATGCCATATTATTTTGAATGTTTTCTTGTATATATATTTAGCCGGTCGCTAATGCCCACTTCACTGCATAAATAAAGTCAGATATTCTATACCAGCAGGTGATAGGCTGTGTTTGCTTACCCTAGTTAATTGATTTTGTGTATCGGAGAAACTATTTTTAGAAGAATTAAATATGGGCGTTAAATGTACACAGAGGACAATAATATAAATTGTTGATTTTCTTGACCAGATAGCGGAGATGGGAGATACGGCGGTGTGAATATCACAGTTCTAGCATGATTAGTTATCGGAGCTGAAGAAGACAGAATTGGTCAAGACCCTAGCCAACCTAACGAAAATGGCCCTCGTCGTGATTCCCGTGGAAGCACACTCGTTTCTTGGGTCCTTTCTGTCGCACATTCTCCACCCAAACCAGGTTCCGGTGAGTCAACGTCGCCACGTCCTCGGTAGAAGAGGATAGCCATTTGCTGTCTTAGGGGGACCAAAACCAGGGGGAGATAAGCCAGATCATTCAAATAAATAAGGAACAACAGTTTTAAAAAGTATCTTTCAACAAAAAAAAAACGTAGAAATTCTAGCTAGAAAGATTTGTCGACGCTGACTGGGTGGATTAAACCCTAGTCGGCTCGCATGACAGGCTGTGGCCACACCTGGAAATATTAGCAGAGGTTCACAAAGCAAGCACTGTGGGGAGTGGAATGATACAGCAAAACGCTGAGGGAATATGGAGCGACAAGGGCATAAGAAACAGCTAAGTGAACAAGAATTTTTTCGGAAGCGCTAAGAGTATGAGGCATCATTTCAAAACAAAAAAAAGTTTTCGGAGCGCTAGGGATATTCCAGGAAGAGAATGAGATTAAACAAAATAGATAAAACAAACGAACATTTTGTTTAATTTAAATCTATGAGCCAGCATCAGGACTGCTCAATTATTTGTTAAAGGTACAGGGTGAAGGAAAATACGTCACAAATCAGAAGCCGGTTATATAATCAATCAGTCATTAGTGTGTTCCTTGTAGTACTTTGCCTCCTTAACAGCATACCTGTAGGCCTCTCGGTTGTAAGAAAGATACCCTGCTGCTGATGCATCCAATCACAGATCATGATCGATGGTTTGCACCCATCTTCGCTTTGGTCTTCCACTCTTTCTTTTTTCCCATTATGTACCCTTCCAGAACGATCTTCTGTAAATTCTCATGACGTTTCATATGTTCAAAATGTTAAAGTTTTCTCTGTTTAATCATCTTTACTAACCAACCTGCTTCAATATTAAGTTATTGTAGTATGGATATATATTTATATTTTTTTGTGTGTCCATGATATTTGAAGGACTCTTCTGTAGCATTTACAGTCAAAGGCATTTATGTGTTTCTCAGCTGTTATGTTAAGTGTCCAGGTCTCACAGGCATATGTTGCGATGAGAAAAATGCATGCCCTTAAAAATCTTATTTTTGTAGTTCTATCTGTTCCTCTCCACAGCTTCTTTAGTTTTTTTTTTGTTTTTTGTTTTTTAGTGAGATAGATGTTCTCCGTTTAATTCTCATTGTATCTCCATAAAGTTACATAATTTGAAGTTTAAAAATTGTTTACATTAAGCGTAGTCAAATGTTTTCTTTTGCGTATTTTTTAAATGGTACATAGAAAAGATAATATTACAGGCCGATGCCAGACATAAGCCAGACCGCTTGCAGGGGAAACACAACGCTGTTCTGGGTGTTCCACTTAAGACTAGGGAGTTGTGTTTTTTAAGTTCATTTTTCGTAAGATATGTTCTATGAACGAAATCGCAATTCTTCTCATATCTGCATTTTTTCTTGGCGTGTTATTACATTACAGTTTGTTGTTACATTACAGCTTATGCTACAATGTCACAGAATATGTGGAGAAACCACTTTTTTAAAAAGTTCCTGGAAGTAGTTTGCTTTTTTTTTGGCTAAAGAGAATTAATTAACTGATAACATAAATTAGTTCTCATTATGTCTATATTCTGTCTACATTAGGTCAAGATTGCTTTGTTTGGTCTACACGTCAAAGTGAACTGTATTGTTCTTGTTCTAGCTCTATGGAACTCTGAGCTGGATGTTCCATGTAGCCGATGAATGACGGTATTGAAGCTCAAGCATAGTGTCGGATGGGGAGTTGGTTCCAGCGACAGTTTTTGCAGATCCAGAGTGCAGTTAAAAAAAAAGGCGCAATGCTTCTTTAGCAAAATACACTCTTTTGGGGGCAGAAGCAATAGCTGCCTGTTAGCCAGGCTGAGCCGGTACTGGGGGCATCACGGAGATAGAGGACGAGGGTCTTGACCGACTCTGGCTTGCCAACCCTGATGCCAGCAATTATGCGTTGACAACCGCTATTTCACACTACATCTTTATCTCCAGGTGAAGTATGTTAGTTTATCCCTCTATTAATCCATCCATCTGTTTCTCCGTTCCTCCATCTATGTGCCTTCACCATATACATATAACTGTGAGTGCCCTTACATTTTAGGTGAAAGACACAAATGGAAGAAGCTGTTGTGGTTAGAAGCAGGTAAGTTTGTAGTTATAAGAAAAGCGTCAATACCCTTGCTTTTAGCAGGCAGTCATTCCATGCACCTGAACGAGTTTATAAACAAACGCTAATGTAAAAGGGTGAGCGAAATGCATTGTGCACCTGCAGTTTGTATGGTCACGTCCCGCCAGCGTACACGCTTTTGTTGTATCTTTGTAAACAATTTATGAGGAGAACGAGTTAAAAAGGGACTGAGACACTACTCGAAGAAGACCGCATCTGTCTCTAAAAGTGCACCAGTGAGTACATCTGCCAGTATTATCGAGCTACACTATCTTCTTCAGTGAGTACATCTGCCAGTATTATCGAGCTACACTATCCTCTTCAATGAGTACATCTGCCAGTATTATCGAGCTACACTATCTTCTTCAATGAGTACATCTGCCAGTATTATCGAGCTACACTATCTTCTTCAGTGAGTACATCTGCCAGTATTATCGAGCTACATTATCTTCTTCAGTGAGTACATCTGCCAGTATTATCGAGCTACACTATCTTCTTCAGTGAGTACATCTGCCAGTATTATCAAGCTACACTATCTTCTTCAGTGAGTACATCTGCCAGTATTATCAAGCTACACTATCTTCTTCAGTGAGTATATCTGCCAGTATTATCGGGCTACATTCTTCAGTGAGTACATCTCCTAGTATTATCGGGCTACACTATCTTTTTCAGTGAGTACATCTGCCACTATTATCGGGCTACACTATGTTCTTATGTTTCTTATGGAAAGGGACTCTTCATTCTTCAGTGTTATGCAAGAAACGACCACCCTACGTTAACTACAATTTTATAAGTTACGTAAGTTTATGAACAAAAGGGTGTCCGCAGCAAAAATTGACGGTATTTCAAAAATCACTATTTTATATAAAAAATTTAACAACAAATGCATAAAACTAGTTTATGAAAACTATAGATTTTACCGGTTACCATGGTACCTTCGTGAAAATATGGCGCTCAATATTCTGTCAAAAAGAAAAAAAAAAGCCCTAATATAACCTGCCGTTCCGTTATCCGCGGTTTCAGTAACCCGTAGTCTGAAAAAAAAAAAAAAAAAGAAATTTCTAAATTTGAAGACATAAATTTTCGTGCGCGAACACCTGTATGAGAGGTATCATGAATTATGAGTATCATCTGTCAGTCGGCCATTTTCCTCGTTTCGCCCGCTCAGCCAAGTCACGTGATTGTTATCTCAAAGAAGGCATTAAATTGTTACCTTCGTGGTATCGCCGCTGTGAGTTAGGAAACAAAAATTTTGTTTAAATTGCCCGTAAGGAGTAAAGTAAATTAATGACTGCAACAACTCTGTCAAGTCACTTTCTGTCAAGTGAAGTGGCTTCTGTATGTTATGAAATGAAAATAACTGATTTAGTAGCGAAGCAAACCAAAAAACAAAACAAAACAAAAACTGTCGTATGTTGAAATTGATCGAATGTTCAATAAGAACGAAATCATCAATTCTTGAAACAGTAAAACAAAGAAATTCTCGCTGTTGTTATTTATGCTCCTAAAATTGATAAAGTTAAGTCAATAGTGCAAGATAAATGTGTACGTATATAGTTCTGGAAAATATCAACCTATAAAACAAGGGGCGCGACAAGGATGTTTACTATCTCTAGACCTTTTTTCTCTGTACAGCGAGAATATTCTAAGAACTATCATCACAGAACCAGGCAAAAAATTGGAGGATACAATATTAACATCTTTCTGTACGCTGTCGACACAGTACTGATAGCTGAGAACCAGCAAGACCTGCAAAATCTCTTGGATAAAGTCGCTAAAGGAAGTGAACAGAAAGGTCTTAAACAAAAAAAAAAGACAGAGACTATAGTTATATCTAAGAAACAGAATCCACCAACATGCAGTATAAAATTAAACAGAACTATTCTAAAGCAGATGCAGAAATAACTTAGATGGGAAATGCAGAACAGAAATTAGGAACAGAATAGGTCAAGCAAAGACTGCATTTCAAAGAATGAGAAACATATTATTCAACACATCCTTATCAATGAATGTTAGAAAACGAGTCCTAAAATGCTATATTGAACCTATCTTATTATATGGAAGTGAATCATGGACAATAGACAGGTCTGCACAAAAATCATTGGAAGCAGCAGAAATGTGGTTTATTAGAAGAATGTTGCGAATCCCCTGGACAGAAAAAATAACTAATGAAGAATGTATGAGAAGAGCTGGAGAGACAACAAATCTTGTAAAAAAAAATAGGAAAGAGACAATGTACTTTAATAGGACATGCAATAAGAAGAGGGGGCATTGAAAATATTATAACAACAGGAAAAATAGAAGGAAGAAGATCCAGAGGAAGACCAAGAGAAATGATACTGGACAGTCTGACGGGATGGTGTGAGAGGAGATCACCAACTGAGCTGATGGCCTGCATGAAGGAGAAGGAGAAGCTTCTGGAGAAGCATAATAGCCAGTGCCAGTCGGCACGGCGCATGATGATGATGATGATAATGTATAGTTCTTAAACTGTATTAAATTAAAACGTATATATTATAGGGTTCGAGTTCTATGCGGTTTCAGGCATCCACATGAAGGCTTGGGGGCAGAGGGGGAGGGAGAGGGGGAAACTATTTGGAAATGCAGAACTTACAAGCCAGTAGCTGTTCACTTAAAGTAAAGATCCCAAAAATGTAAGGTTTTCTTCAAAATGGTGGTTAACATTCGACTATGGAAGAAAATATGTTCAATATAATAATTAAAATATGTACTTCATTTTTCTGACATGTAAACAGACATCACAGGTGGTTGCTTTTCACGGATCTAAACTGATATATTTCGTTTTAGAAAAGACAGTTTTGAAGCAGACGGATATTCCTCATTACATGTATGTCTTCCCCTGGCAAGGAGGTTAGAAGAAAGTGTCTTGTCCTTGTTGCACTTTCACCCTCTGGACTCTGTCAAGGTGGTTAGAAAAAAGTGTCTTGTCCGTATTGCACTTTCACGCACTGGACTCTGCCGGTTCAGCTCTAGAGGAAAGACAAGGTCTGTAAGTGTGAAGAAAAAAAATCACTTAAATCTTTGAGATGATGATTGATGTTTACTCGCTGACAGTGCCTGCTATTAACGCTCTAAAATTATTTGCCATTAAATATTTAACACCGCACGTAAACGCCTTATTTAATTTTGGTTAATCTGACTTCGCTACATCATCATCATCATCATCATCATGACCTCGCTGTATACGTTGTTTAAATTAATAAACCAGCACCAAATGAATCCAAGTCTATTAAATAGTAGTAGCGGGTCACCGAGGTCAGATTCACGCCTGGTACAGGAGGTTTTAGATCTCCGTTGTTGTGCAGGATTACTGGAGGGAGTGAGAGCAACATGTTTCTATTTCACTTATCCTCTAATAAAGCTGTGCCGTCCTGAAGTCTGACGATAAGCCTGCTGAAGTCTGATGATAGCCCTGCTGAAGTCTTATGATAAGCCTGCCAGCGTCGTACGTTTCAAAGACGCGCTTTGTGTTGAGAATTGTGACCGCGCTGGACCGTCGTTTTAAAAAAAAAACATCTTAGAAGTTGCCATAAGGACAAAAGATGAGAGGTTTGGCAAGAGCTGAATGTTTCTCTGGAAAACTGACCAACATGGCAGTGATCAACACACACCTGAAAAAAAAACCCCACCCTAAAAGAAAGTGCCAACTGTCAACAAATTCTGAAGATGATGATACCTCGCCCCTTCTCCTCCATGAAAACAGTTGTTTACCAATACAGACACGAAGAATAAACTGAATCCACTACAAAAAGAAAAATACTAAGCTCAGGTGGGTAATTAGAAAATATTTCAGCATCTAAGATTGTCTCGTAGTGAATGTTTTCCCCCTGCATCTGGATATGTTATTAATTTTAAAAAAAGATATCCCTTGAACAGAGAACTGTAAATAAACAGTTCTGCTTAAGCAATTAGCTGGATAAATATGTTAACAGTCAGAGTCAACTTTTATTTTCATCTTTACATCATTTTAAAGACATCATTATTCACAGAACCAGTCAAAGTGTTAGACGAATTCGCATTGTGATATCACTCAAAATACTATTATAAAAACTTACTTTGAGCTGTCGATTGATTAGAGTTCTACTGATTTATATGGTTATTTGTATTACACAAGCTAAATGGAATAATTTAATGTGCTCAAACAAGTGTTGTTATTGAAGATGTTTCATATTAGAAAGTATCACTGTACTAATACAGCTTTATCTCATTAATATGCTTGAAGGAAATACGTATGAATTAGATTAATAATACTTAATTTCCATTATAAATTTTAATCATACGTTTAACTGGAGTTATTTTTTTAAATTTAACAACAGCCATATATATATATATATAAGAGGTGTGATCAAAAAGTATCCGGAATGAGGGTATAACCCGCAACCAACTGACACAATCAGAAGCGAATTGGCGTATACCGCATACGTGGCATAAGTCACGCCTTCCCTGCTTGTCTGCTTTGTTTACAGTAGTGCTTTCTTCTAACGTATCTGAATCCATTCGTCGCAACTGTCATTCGGAAAAACTGGATCAACGAATTTGTATCAGATTTTGTAAAAAACAAAAAAACTTGGCGAAACGTGCAGAGACACATACTTGGAGTTATATGTAGTCTTTAGGGAGGAATGAGTGAGTCGTACATGTGTTTATGAGTGGCAAAACATTCTAAAGATGGATACAAAAGTGTTGAAAGTGATGAATGATCTGGGAGGCCCACAACAAGCAAAACTGAAGAAAGTATCGAACTTGTCCGCGCATCTGTACTGCAAAATGACCGAATTATCTGAAGATTTACATATCATTTTCGGTTAAATTCAGTCAGTTCTTACGGGCTATTTGGGCTTGAGACGTGTCTCAGTTAATTTTGTGTCAAAAGTTCTCTCAGCTGACCAGAAACGTGTCTCAGTTAATTTTGTGTCAAAATTTCTCTCAGCTGACCAGAAACGTGTCTCAGTTAATTTTGTGTCAAAAGTTCTCTCAGCTGACCAGAAACGTGTTTCGGCTGCTCGTGACCTGCTTGAATGCGTCGACAACTTTTAAAAACAATCATAACTGGTGGTGGATAGTGGATTTGTGGGTATGACCCCGAAACTAAGCCCAGTCTTCACAGTGGAAGACCCCGACATCTCTCAGACCAGCCCCCCCCCCACCCTTTTTTTCCACAAAAAAAAAAGCGCGACAGAGCCGCAGCAATTTCAAGTCAATGCTGACTGGTTTTTTTTTTCAATTACACTTGAATTGTGTATCATGAATATGTATCATCGGGTCAGACAATCAACAAGGAATACTACTGCAACGTTCTGCGGCGTTTGTGGGACACAGTTCGTCGCAAAGAGCCGACACTGACATGAGACTGGTTAGTGGCAACTCCGTCGTGACAACGCGCCTGCCCATCATAGCGACTTGTGCACCGTATCCCACAGGTCCAGCAACCACCATCTTCACCTGACATCGCTCCTTGTGACTCTTTCCTATTCCCAAACATAAAAAAAACACTTGAAAGGAAAAAAAAAAGAGAAGATTTTAGGATGTTGAGGAGATACAGCAGAATGCGACGTGGCAGTTTTACTTCATATCGGAAGATGACTTTAAAAAATATTTCCGCCAGTGGAAACAGCGCTGGACTAAAGCGTGTTATTTCAGAGAAGGGCTATTTCGAAGGCGACTAAATTACAGATCACTAACTCTTGTATGTCTTATAGAACTTTCGGTAAGCTGACGACAAAGTAGTGATAGCTGAGAAAACCAACAAGACCTGCAAAATCTCTTGGATAAATTCACTAAAGTAAGTGAACAGAAAGGCCTTACTTTAACATAAAAAAGACAGAGGCTATGGTTATATCTAAGAAACAGAACCCACCAAAATGCAGTATAAAATTAAATGGAACTAATCTAAAGCAGGTGCATCAATTTAAATACCTTGGAGCAGTAATAAATTCAGATGGGAAATGCAGAACCAAATTTACAAACAGAATAGGTAAAGCAAAGTCTGCATTTCAGAGAATGAGGAACATATTATGCAACACATCCTTATCAATGAATGTTAGAAAACGAGTCCTGAAATGCTATATTGAACCTATCTTATTATATGGAAGTGAATCATGGACAATAGGCAAGTCTGCACAAAAATCATTGGAAACAGCAGAAATGTGGTTTATTAGAAGAATGTTGCGAATTCACTGGACAGCAAAAATAAATCATGGAGAATGTATGAGAAGAGCTGAAGAGACAAAAAAATCTTGTAAAAAAATAGGAGAGAGGCAATGTACTTTCATAGCACATACAATGAGAATGTTATTAACTACAGGAAAAATAGAAGGAAGAAGATCCATAGGAAGACCGAGAGAAATGATACTGGACAATCTGGCGAGATGGTGTGAGAGGAGATCACCAACTGAACTAATGGCCTGCATGAAGGATCGGGTGCTCCGGAGAAGCATAATAGCCAACGCCAATCGGCGCGGCACCTGATGATGATGATGATGAACTCTTGTAGGCTTTTAGGGTTTTTTTTAATAAGTTCAGTCTGGATACTTTTTGATCACACATCGTATGTAAGTTAAAGGTGTATGTAATATTTAGTCATTTGTGTGAACTACATGCATAAGAAATGTTATCAGCGAGTGAATTAGATGCGTCTAAGATGAAGTCACTGCATAAACTAGACGAGTCCGTGCAAAGAAGTAGACGCAGATTCAGTGACTACGCGAACTAAATATGCGTGACATTTGTAGGACACATGGCTTGTAAAACGATCCTGGTCTGCAGGTTTGCTTAAGGTTTTGCAAGTAATACCGGTCGGTGCGTGAGAGCCGTACCTCCTGTGCACATATATATGCACACATATACATACATACTCGTATATGTTCATGTAGATTCAGTTTCGTACTAAAATATGACCAGATTCAGCGACCCAGGACAGTATCATTGCTGTCATGTACATTTGGTCTGTTTGTTGCTTTATATTATAATCCTTCACACAAACGTTCAATGTAAAGTTGAAATATTGCATTTTTCTTCCACATCCTTTCTCTTTTTTCCTCTTTCCCTTCATTTTCTTCTCTCCCTCCCTCCCCCTCTGTGTCCCTCCCTAATGTTTCATTATTTCCTTGCTTGTAATTGTATGCCTCCATAGAATAACCAGCACTCTCTCACTCATGACTCGCCAGCCATCAAGTACTAAAATGACATATGACTCGCCAACCATCAAGTACTAAAATGACATATGACTCGCCAACCATCAAGTACTAAAATGACATATGACTCGCCAACCATCAAGTACTAAAATGACATAGTACGAAAAGTAACCTGTTAGATATTGTTAGAAATTATTTGTTAAAAAAAACATATGTTAGAAGATCTGCACTGACAATGTATTTTTATTTATATATATGTCTGTGTATGCGTGTTTGTGTGTGTGGGGGCTATTTTATTAGGTTAATTACTTCTTCTCTTTTACCTTGAATGTAATAGTTTAATCTTACACTTTTTTGATATGTTTTTTTTTGTGTGTTCCTAATTTAATTTGTATACTTGTATTAAATCGAGTGTATGGGAAGAATGAAAGATGGAGTGATGAAGAGCAGAATGTAAGACTGGCCTGCGTGCCCAAATCTTTACCCTTTAAAAATAAAGATAATTCATTCATTCCCCCCCCCCTCTTTCTGTCTGCCTCCCTCATTTCAACTAAGTCTTTTAAAACGATGTTATAAAATATTAAAAGGTGCACATTATATCTAAAAACCGTTAAATAAACATTCATAAAGTGGTTCTTTTCCTGTGCGGTGCACTTATAAATGACGTTATTTAACACGAATAAATGGGTCTCAAATAGCGTTGTCTGTTGCGAACAGGTAAACGTTTCACAAAACTCTCGTAAATATGATAAACTTAGTGAGAGTGTACGTATGGGTGAACGTACAGGGGTGAAAGGATTTAAGTTCTGAACGTTTGTCTGCTTCTGTACAGCTCTTTAAGCGATGTATATAGATGTGTTGTGTATGTTGTTAACATAATTGACTGGATATCACATGATGGGGACCTGCTTGATCATATGATTTTGTTACGCTTAGCCACGGGTTTTAGTCAGCGGTTCTCAATCTGGTGTCCATGGACTGCCATGGGGTCCACGGAGGGATTTTTGAGGAATCCACTAACCAGCAAATTAACATCATCTGGCTGAGTATTGCTTTATTTTTAGTGGGGGTTCCATAGCTTTTCTCAACCCAAAAAGGGGGTTCAATGCCCAAAAAAGAGCTTAAAACCTAGTTTTAAGAGAATCTAATTTCTTAACATTTATAGCGATTCTGGGTTTTTCTTCTGTAACATAGTCTAGTTTAAGCTTTATGTGTGTGGCGAAGTTGTTAGTGCACTAGTCTTCCATGCCGAAGGTCGGGGGTTCGAATCCGGCCGGAGGTGTCCCAGTCGTCCAACTGCAGAAATGGGTACCCCGTCTTCTGCTGGAGCTGGGGAAGGAAAGGTAGCCAGGTGTGATGTTGACCGCATCATCTTCTAGAACAGGTCAAAGAGAACATGAGCACTAACACCATATCCCCTACATGCCCCTAGGGTATGACAGGTTACCTTTACCCTACCTTAAAGCTTTGTATAGACGCATATAGGAAACTCCAGGTGCGAACATTTTTACATTAAATATGAAAAAGCAAGCAGCATAAACTATCGCTGTTTCTGTGTAACTCTATAAGATATGGACAACTATTCATATTTGCAAGGGCTCGGATTATTTGATTTCCAACGATTAAAGAAAATCAATGCGCCAAAATTTATTGCACAGTTCACAACAGAGCTTATTGACAGGCATTCATTACTGCAGTTGTGTACAGACTCTTTGTTCAGACACATTCTGCGCTGATTTACGCAATATCATTGATGGAACAGTTAGGAAGATAAGCTAAGAAGTGGCAGAAAGAACGGAAAAATAAAAAAAAGACAGTCATCATAAAAGGAAAGTTCTGGATTTGGGGTGCTAGAAATCTTGAACTCTGAACAAGAGCAACATCACTACTATGTTCCGTGTCAGTCTGCATACGAAGGCCTGTGTGTCTGCTTTATCTCGTGCAAGTAGAACTTTAATGACACCCCTATGATAATGGAATGTATCAATAATTTGACAATACAAACAACATTTTTTTACATTTAAAACATTTGTCGGAGCTTTCAATGTGATTCTCGTTAATGTAGCTACTGTTACTAACGCGTGGTGGTTCAGTAGTTAAGCGTAGAGTTGTTGGGCAAAAGTATTGATTTCAATCACAAAATTTGTGATGGTATTCTTTCAAGCGTTCCTAGTGTTCTATTCTCAAACAATTTTCTGTAAAAAAAAAAAATCGGCTTCTGAAAGCAGAAAATATATGACCACCATGGAAGGTGAAAGACACACAAGTCCACATGCAGCTGTTATACTCTAAGAGGAGAAAAAGACATTCATGTAAAAGACAGACCTGGACCTACAGGCCACTGCACTGTGCCTTTTGCGTGTGATCATTGAAAAAGGCGTTTGCCGAAATTCTGGACTATGTGTTCTTCATTCATAGCTGCTCATATTTCTTGTTCCTGGCCGTTTTCCTCGCTCTTTCTATCTTTTTTTTTAAACTGAACCATATATAGTTCCATCTTCTTTATTACCAGAACCAATTTTACCGCAGTCGTCATTTCTCTTATCTCTCGCTTTAGCTTAGAAGGGGTTGAACAAACGAAGGGATTTAACATAGCTTCATATCCAAAAACAAGTTTCCACTTTTTTTTTCTTTCTCTAAACATATTGTACTTCACTTTCCTGAGTGTTATCTGGATCTAACAAAGCTTCCCTCATCTGAGCTTTCTCTGATATTTCGGACAAATTCTCTTCTCTGAGTTTTCTGTTATCATTCAGGACAACTTCTTCTACTATGTAATTTGTCCCCTTCCTCATTGATTCCCCCAAATCTTGACTAAGTAACACTGCCAAGATGTAACAATTCTAGAAGCGAACTGTTATTTTTTTGTGTACATTTTCTTTTCATATCCCATCCTTCTCTACTCGCTTTCGTCCCTGGAAGCCCTCTCTACATCTCTGCCAAAAATCTTTCCAACAACCACGAAACAGAATTTTAAAAAAAACAAACAAAATAAGAAAATGTTCTTTGAAATGCAATACACGAATCTCGCATTATGCTTTTCTTGCTTGTCAAAAACAAACGGTGTTGGATGTGATTCACGTTTTGGCCCGCAGATTTCCTTGGCACAAAGGAACAAGCAGAAGCACGAACAAGCATGGCCAGACCAAAAACAAGGCAATATGGGTCCTCTGCATCCTATGGGAATCCTCACTTTTGCTTTTCTCAGACGTTTTCATCTTTCCAAGCCATCATTGTCCAGCCTTGAAAACATTTCTTATTTTATCTATGCAAGTCTATTCAGCTGGAAAACAAATGAATTAATAAATATTAACATGTAAACAATCCTCACCTTGACATTAAAGCGACCTGCTCCACCGGATGTGACAATTAATCTTCAGCTGAGCAACATCGTTGACAAAATATACCTTCCTTTGATGACACTGACGTCAGCGCACTCTTGTTTCACACTGCCGCATGGTTTCAAGGCTTGTTTCTCATGCTTTGTTTCTGTGTGAGGAAAATCTTTAGAGATAAATATAAATAAATCACTGATAGAATGATACTTGGGCATGTCTAAGACAAATATAAATAAATCACTGATAGAATGATACTTGGACATGTCTAAGATAAATATAAATAAATCAGTAATAGAATGATACTTGGACAAGTCTAAGACAAATATAAATAAAAATGTACAAAAGCAGCACGTAGATACTTCATCTTCTGTGAGCAGCTGCCGAGTTCCAAGCCATTGAGCCTCGTTGCAACAGACAAGACACGTCTCCATTCCTCTCTGTTTTTTATCTTTTCTTGGCAATTGTAGATTCCAAAAGTGCACATATCTTAATCGCCATCTTTATCTAGCTCCACCTCTCGATCTTACCCCTTTCATCAATTTTGTACAGGCCATCTTTCTTTGTCTATTCTCCTCCATTCGCTGTAAGAGCCCCAGAAATCTCAGTCTGTTGCTTTTTTCGTAATGGCTGTTACAAGCTGAGAGTTAAACAATGTGCACATTTCTTTGTTACTTTATATCTTCTATTTTTGTGTTGTAGGGACTCTAACTCGTCCATATATTCTTCTCAGGATTCTGTTGTCAAATGTTTGTATTTGGTTTTCGTCTTGTTTAGTTGTACTCCATGTTTCTAACTCATATAGTACAACTGGTATAATCTGTGTCTTATTAATGTCTAGTTTGGCGTTGTGGGCTAGAATTTTTTATTGTGATAATTGTCTAAGGGCAAAAGTATGTCTTGTTTCCAATTTGTATTCTAGCCCTTGTCTCTTATAATGTTGGAATATTGTACTGAATATTGTTCTCCGATATTTATAGGAATCTGTTCTTTTAATCTTTATATTTTCTTATTACATATGATCTTCACGTTTATCTTGTGATCTTGATGTCCTCATATATTCAGTTTTCTCCTGTGTTATCTTTAGCCCCACTTTTTCATGCTTGTTTTTTTTTCCTGATGCTTGAAGACTTTAGTGCTATCTCGTGAAGTTTCTCCTACTGCAGCTATATGGTCTGCATATCCTAATATTTTTGTTCTGTCATTCGTGGTTTGTTCTTTATCTACTAGTTTTAATATTCTTTTTTCCAAGAGCAGATTGAGCAGTACTGGGGTGGGGGTAGGGTGGGGGTGGGGAAGCATCTCCTTTCTTGAGACTTGTTCTTATTTGAAATGATTCTGATTTCCGTCCTTTATGTTTCACCATATTTTCTGTGTCTTCCATACATATCTTAATTATATTTATGAGTTTCCCTGGTATACCAAACTCCTTCATTATGTTCCATAGGCTGTTTCTGTGTATGCCTTTTTTGAAGTCCATGAATAAGTTATGGACGTACCTTCCGTGCTCCCAAACTTTTCCTGCTTGCCGTCTCAAGACCAGATAGTTAGACCTGCCATATTAACCTTTATCAAATTCTCTCTCTTCCCCTGTCCCCTCCTTTGGCACCTCTCCCTCTTTCCTCTCTCTCTCTCCCTCTCTCTCATCTGTCTTTTTATCCTTTGTTTCAGGTCGCATGTGCGCACCCCAGGAAGTGCCAGCTGTATCTCTTCACGCTTGAGTAAACATTTTAGTTTTCTTTTTTTTACATTGTGTGGTCATACCAAGTCATAACCAACGATAATATATACTGTTCGTGTAGTTCTTCCCCCATATACTGTTCGTGTAGTTCTTCCCCCATATACTGTTCATGTAGTTCTTCCTTTCCCCCCTCCATATACTGTTCATGTAGTTGTTCCCCCATATACTGTTCATGTAGTTCTTCCTTTCCCCCCTCCATATACTGTTCATGTAGTTCTTCCCCTATATGCTTTTCCTGTAGTTCTTCCTTCATATACTGTTCGTGTAGTTCTTCCCCCATATACTGTTCGTGTAGTTCTTTCACCATATACTGTTCATATAGTTTTCCCCCATACACTGTTCATATAGTTCTTTCTCCATATACTGTTCATGTAGTTCTTCCTTTAGTCTTTAGTAACTTTAGTCACGACCTCGTTTCTTTCCAAGTGTCACGATCCCTCATGTCTGCTGAGCAGTTACTAAAGACTATGTCAACAAAACACCTTTTTTGGGGGTGCTAGTTGGCTAAGTCGATAGTGTGCTGTTCTCTCGTGGCTAGACGGCTGCTCGTCCTACCGGAGTCCGTGGTTCGAATCCCAGGTAATTCTCTTGTGATTTTTCTTTCTCTCACGTCTTACTAAAGTGCTTTGTCTACGATTTTTTCGAGGTTTAATCCTACAATATTTGTTCTCTTACTATACTGTTCATGTAGTTCTTCCCTCACTCCTCAGAAAAATTGATTTTCCTTAAAATAAAACACTTTTATTTCAGCCTCGTCCCCAAAGTTATTCCCTAATTCTGAAAGCGGACGTGGCAGAATTGGTGCCTGTAATATCTGGCAGCAGGAATATCATTATCTGATACACACTTTGAAAGATCGCGAGAGTTGTTTTTATGTTCGGTTAAACAGCGGTTCTCAAACCCCCAGGTTCTAATCCGCCCTTTTGAACCCAGTTTGCACTTGAAGCCCTCCCTATATATTAAACCATGGTTCTACGGGGGAAAAACATTCTTCCCTGGACAAATAATCCCCCACTTAGGCTTGAAATTCCTGTTGTTGAAATTAAAAACATATGTTAGAAGATCTGTATTTACAATGTATTTTTATTTATGTATATGTCTGCGTGTGTATGTGTGCGTGAGTGCTATTTTATTAGGTTAATTACTTCTTCTCTTTTACATTGAATGTAGTAGTTAAATCTTATACTCTTTTGATATGTTTTTCCTAATTTAATTTGTATATTTGTACTAAATCAAGTGTGTGGGAAGAATGAAAGATGGAGTGATGAAGGGCAGAATGTAAGACGGGCCTGCGTGCCCAATTCTTGGAAAATAAAGATTATTCATGCATTCATTTATTCATTCATTCTCCATGGAGCCACCTGCCTTCTTGTTGATAATCACTAAGTTCCTTTCACTGCAGATTCTGAGGATAGATGATGATTTCTAGAATGAAGCAGAACACAAAAAGCTCATTCCGTTCATTGAATGGTCAAAACGAAAAGAAAGCGCCGTATAAATCTCTTCCATTTTTATAGATTATATCACGGAAATGTCCAACTCTATCATTCCTCGGATACTGACGGTTACTACGTGCCTTTGAGATTTCTTATCAGTTTCTGGATCGTTTCTTGTGGGATTATACAGAGGCTGTTAGCTGACTGGATATTTCTCTCTTTCTGCCTCTTATTTTCTCTCTATGTGTATGTATGTGTATGTGCTTTTGAGACATGTCTCCCTCTTTTTTATGTATGAGTATTTGAGGTTTCTCTTTTCTCTATAAAAAAAAGGGTAAAATTCCCGTTTCCATGTCATTAAGATACAGGACATGCTGTGTTAGGCCCATATTTTCAAGGCCATCGGCATTATGAAAGTGTGGTGTGGTCAGTATCACACCTGGCCCGCATTTACGTTCCCAGATTTCTCTGATACCCATTTTTAGAGGCTGGGTGGACCCCCGGGGGCCTCTTTGGTGTTGTGTGTTTGTATTTGTGTTTGTCTGTTTGTATTTGTGTTTGTCTGTTTGTATTTGTGTTTGTCTGTTTGTATTTGTGTTTGTCTGTTTGTATTTGTGTGTGCGTGGGTTTTTTTTTAGATTTTTCTCTCTATATGTATATGTATCCATGTTTGATATTTTTTTCTTTCTATATAATGTATGTGTATGTGCGTTTGTATGTGCTATATGTGCGTTTGTATGTGCTGTATCTAGACCAACAAGCAGCAGTAGGAATAAATGGTGAAACAACAAGTTGGTTTGACATAAAACAAGGGGTCCGTCAGGGGTGCATATTGTCACCCTACTTCGCTGTTGGCGAGATCTTCAGCTGCCGTGCGTGGAGCGGTGCTCTTCCCGGCCAATGAAGAAATATGCAAATGAGGTTGCCGCGCAGCATCACTGCGGAAAAGGTGGTTGAAAGGATAAAGCGAAGCAAACAGTCAAATCACGGCACCTCTGGTTTGGAGGTCGGCCACGTCCTGAGTGCAGTCATATCGGGTGAAATGCATGAACCGGCTTGTCCCAGAGGTTAAGACACTGCTGGCGAGACTCTTCAAATGCCGCGCGTGGAGTGAAGCTCCTCCCGGTTAAGGAAGTAAATGCGGAAAAGAAATAAAGGTTGCTGTGCAGAGCCGATGGGAAAAGGTGGTGGAAAGTGAAGTTTAACCAGTATGTCCAGTAGTATCGCTATGAGAGCTATACCACGGCACCTCTGCTCTAGAGGCCGGCCACGTCCGAAATACACCTACACTGGTGAAATATGCCTAAACCGGCACACACCAGGGGTGGAACTTGATGGCTAGACATGTCATGCCACCTCCGCTCTAGAGGTCGGTAACGCCTGATAAAATAAAACACTTTTATTTCAGCCTCGTCCCCAAAGTTATTCCCTAATTCTGAAAGCGGACGTGGCAGAATTGGTGCCTGTAATATCTGGCAGCAGGAATATCATTATCTGATACACACTTTGAAAGATCGCGAGAGTTGTTTTTATGTTCGGTTAAACAGCGGTTCTCAAACTTCCAGGTTCTAATCCGCCCTTTTGAACCCAGTTTGCACTTGAAGCCCTCCCTATATATTAAACCATGGTTCTACGGGGGAAAAACATTCTTCCCTGGACAAATAATCCCCCACTTAGGCTTGAAATTCCTGTTGTTGAAATTAAAAACATATGTTAGAAGATCTGTATTTACAATGTATTTTTATTTATGTATATGTCTGCGTGTGTATGTGTGCGTGAGTGCTATTTTATTAGGTTAATTACTTCTTCTCTTTTACCTTGAATGTAGTAGTTAAATCTTACACTCTTTTGATATGTTTTTCCTAATTTAATTTGTATTTTTGTACTAAATCAAGTGTGTGGGAAGAATGAAAGATGGAGTGATGAAGGGCAGAATGTAAGACGGGCCTGCGTGCCCAATTCTTGGAAAATAAAGATTATTCATTCATTCATTTATTCATTCATTCTCCATGGAGCCACCTGCCTTCTTGTTGATAATCACTAAGTTCCTTTCACTGCAGATTCTGAGGATAAATGATGATTTCTAGAATGAAGCAGAACACAGAAAGCTCATTCCGTTCATTGAATGGTCAAAACGAAAAGAAAGCGCCGTATAAATCTCTTCCATTTTTATAGATTATATCACGGAAATGTCCAACTCTATCATTCCTCGGATACTGACGGTTACTACGTGCCTTTGAGATTTCTTATCAGTTTCTGGATCGTTTCTTGTGGGATTATACAGAGGCTGTTAGCTGACTGGATATTTCTCTCTTTCTGCCTCTTATTTTCTCTCTATGTGTATGTATGTGTATGTGCTTTTGAGACATGTCTCCCTCTTTTTTATGTATGAGTATTTGAGGTTTCTCTTTTCTCTATAAAAAAGGGTAAAATTCCCGTTTCCATGTCATTAAGATACAGGACATGCTGTGTTAGGCCCATATTTTCAAGGCCATCGGCATTATAAAAGTGTGGTGTGGTCAGTATCACACCTGGCCCGCATTTACCTTCCCAGATTTCTCTGATACCCATTTTTAGAGGCTGGGTGGACCCCCGGGGGCCTCTTTGGTGTTGTGTGTTTGTATTTGTGTTTGTCTGTTTGTATTTGTGTTTGTCTGTTTGTATTTGTGTTTGTCTGTTTGTATTTGTGTGTGCGTGGGTTTTTTTTTAGATTTTTCTCTCTATATGTATATGTATCCATGTTTGATATTTTTTTCTTTCTATATAATGTATGTGTATGTGCGTTTGTATGTGCTGTATCTAGACCAACATGCAGCAGTAAGAATAAATGGTGAAACAACAAGTTGGTTTGACATAAAACAAGGGGTCCGTCAGGGGTGCATATTGTCACCCTACTTATTTAACTTGTATACTGAAAATATAATGAGGAATGTTAGAGAAGATGTAGACAAAGAATATTACGATGCCATAACAGTTGGAGGTTATGAAATACCAGAGATTAGATATGCTGATGACACAGTATTGCTGTCCACAACACAAAAAAGAATGGAAAAACTAATTATGTCAGTCCGCAAGAACAGCGAAGAGCAGAACCTCTATTTTAATGCAAAGAAAACTAAATTGATGACAACTGACAAAACAAACAAGGCAACTGAAATATATATCAATGAGGAAAAACTGGAAGAAGTGGAGAGTTTTGAATATCTTGGATCGCTACTAACTAATAATGGAGATACAATGAGGGAAATTAAAAGGAGGACATCTATCGCTCTTCAGAAAGTAAAACAAATAAAGAATCTGTGGAGAGGAGCAGACAGAACCACAAAAATAAGATTTTTAAGGGCATGCATCTTTCCCATAGCAACATATGCCTGTGAGACCTGGACACTTAACAAAACAGCTGAGAAACACATAAATGCCTTTGAATGTAAATGCTACAGAAGAGTTCTCCAAATATCGTGGACACAAAAAAGAACAAATATATCTATACTACAAGGGGTTAATATTGAAGAAGGCTGGCTAGTGAAGAGGATTAAAGAGAGAAAACTGAAATATTTTGGACACATTAAACGTCATGATAATTTAGAGAAGACCGTATTGGAAGGATACATAATGGGAAAAAGAAAAAGAGGAAGACCAAGACGAAGATGGCTGCAAGACATCGTTGACGATCTGGAAATAGGTGCAACAGCAGCAGGCCATCTTGCTCACAACCGAGAGGCCTACAGGAGTGCTGTTTGGGAGGCAAAGTTCCGCAAGGGACATGCAAATGAATGAATGAATGTGCGTTTGAGATATCTTTCTCTCTCTCTCCAGACTGTATGAGTGTCTAAGACGTCTCTCCTCTCTCTCACTTTCTTTCTCCCTCCCTCCCCCCTCTCTCTCTCTCTCTCTCTCATGGGTATACATCTGAGACTCCTCTTAGTTCTCCGAACTACCGGTATCCGAATCTGTCTACTGACCTTGGCGCAAGCCGGAATGTATGTAAACAATTTCTTTAACACACAAAAGTCAGCTTGAAATGATAACACACTGTTTACCTTCTTCAAATTATCAACTCCCTCCCCCTTCCACATGGCGTAGATTAACGTAAATTACGCAAACAGAGTAAACACTCAAACACTTTCAAGGAAAGAAAGTGGATTGGAGAGAAATAATCTAACAAAATGGACGATACGATTTTTTCTGGTATAAAGCTTTGAAGATAACCACTTGCGTGCTTGTAACTAAAGTTTTATAGCTTATTATTTTAATAATTTTTTTTCAAAATGAGAATCTCTTACATTAAATAGTCTCTCAGTATCTGGTTTAGCTGCACTTTACAGCAAACCAAGCCACTGTGAATTACTTACAAATCATCATCATCATCATCATCATCATCATTATCATCATCATCATCATGATGTGCCGTGCCGACTGGGGTTGGCTATTATGCTTCTCCAGAGTACACGATCCTTTCATGCAGGCCATCAGCTCAGTTGGTGATCTCCTCTCACACCATCCCATCAGACTGTCCAGTATCATTTCTCATAGTCTTCGTCTTGATCTTCTTCCTTCTATTTTTCCTGTTATAATATTTTCAGTGCCCCCTCTTCTCATTGCATGTCCTATGAAAGTACATTGTCTCTCTTACAAATACTTGAACATATTGACAAGGAATTCCTTGTAGCTTCTACGAAATGGTTCATATACGATCGGACCACTAAAGCTTACACAGCAAGGTAGTTCTGTTACAAAACTCTCTGCATCAGTTAGTGGTGACCTTCAAGTTTGAGGTCACATAACGAAGCGCTTGTCTTGGTTTTCAGGGGAGAGAATCTTTGCCAAGGCTTGTTTCCCCTCATTTTGTGCTTAGAAGGAAAGCGGTTTCTGGAGGAGTTTGTGAACCAGAATTTTGCTTCAGTATCTTTTCTAGAATTTCAGCAAATATATTTTTACATTAGCTTTTCTTAGGAGACCATATCTCACGTTCTCGTAGCTCTACCATGATAGGCTAATCTTTAGCCAGACTCGGGTCAGAAGTAGGGTCGCGAGAAGGTATTATTAAAATATAAAGAGAAAGAAATAATACGTAAAAAAATGTATTTTAAGGAAATCTTCCTACTTTATATTTTAAAACCTGAATTTTAAAACAGCAACAATCATACTCGCAACTATTCATTGACATAATTTTTAAAGCATCTAAGTATTTTAAAAATCCTTTTGATAGGTCGCAGGTCATGTATTACTGCTTGTTTTAGGGTTCGATTAAAAAGGGTTGGGAACCCCTGTTTTGATGAATAAGATAGCGAATTTTATGGAATCTATCAGGATCTGGAGAGAACCGCAGGTTTTGCCACGTCGACAGATATCAGGATCTGACAAGATAGAAAGCAGAAGAAGAAGAAGAAGAAGAAGAAGAGGAAGAAGATTACTTGTAGCTGCTACTGCCTTACATATTTCTATCATTTCAATATCATTCATTTACATACTCGTTTTGCTTGTACTTGTACTTGCACGAACTCCCATGTAACTGCGAGCTGTTGTTCTTTGCAGCCAATGCTGTAGAGATGTTGAGGCACAGTATCGTATCGGCATGGGAGCGAGTTATGGCATCTATTTTTTTCAGTTCCGGAGTACAGCTAAAAAGCAGGGGATGTGCAATGCTTCTTTAACAGACTCCACCACCATGGAGACTATGACGATCCCTGGCCCGTTAGCCAGGCTAGACCTGTTACTGGGAGTACAGCGGAGAGGTAGGTTAGGGTCTTGGTCAGCTATGGTTCGCTAACCCTGACGTTAGCATACCAGCTATGGGCCAATGATTGCCTCAACGGACCCTCACACACTTGTCTAACTAGTTCCAGCCAAAAGTCTAGTTCCAGCCAAAAGTCTAGTTCCAGCCAAAAGTCAAGTTCCCGCCAAAAGTCTAGTTCCAGCCATAAGTCAAGTTCCAGCCATAAGTCTAGTTCCAGCCGTAAGTCTAGTTCCAGCCATAAGTCAAGTTCCAGCCAAAAATCTAGTTCCGGCCATCAGTCTAGTTCCAGCCATAAGTCCAGCCAAAAGTCTAGTTCCAGCCATAAGTCTAATTCCAGCCATAAGTCAAGTTCCAGCCATAAGTCAAGTTCTAGCCATCAGTCGTACTAGAGAAAGCCATCACTAGTGCTCTCCTGTTCTTCGATTCTAGTCTCCTGTTCTGTTTCTGTCATTCTAAACTAGGCGTGTTCCCCTACTTACCTTTGTCATTCCCATTTGATTATCCTTCTGCCTTCATTCTTTCGCTTCTTTGATGCTTATTTGAGTGCCTGTTTCTTCTAGACGTTTCTTCTAGATGTTTTTTTCTAGATGTTTCTTCTAGATGTTTCTCGGTGTAGAATAACATATTGCCGGGGGCTGGACTCTAGTGATTAATCCTTGGCGGGGTCAGGGAGACCTTGGTGACATTGGAGATGGGTGGATTTGGTTTGATTTGGTTTGGGGCCGTATTTTTTATCTGTGTACAACGAATAACCAACATTCTTTGCTCTCTGCTGTTTACTTTGAAGGTCGATTGTTGTTTTACTAGCGATTTAGTTGTAATTTACTTTATGACTTCGTTGTTGTTTACTCTGTGTCTTCGTTGCTGCTTACTTGATCACTTGGTTGTTGCGTAACTGTGACCTTTGTTGTTGTTGACTTGATGGTTTGGTTGTTGTTGACTTGATGACTTCGTTGTTGCTTACTTGTTGACTTCGTTGTTGCTTAATTGACGATTTCGTTATTGTTCACTTGATGACTTAGTTGTTGCTTACTTGATGAATTCGTTGTTGTTTACTTGACGATTTTCTTGTTGTTCACGTGATGATTTCGTTGTTGTTCACTTGGTTGTTGTTGATTTGATGGCCTGGTTATTGTTCTCCTGATCACTTGTTGTTGCTCACTAGAGGGCTTGCTTGCTGTTTACTGTGGCTTGATTGCTGTTTACTTGATCCATTGGTTATTATTTAGTTGATAGCTTGGTTGTAGTGTAAGTGTTATCTTGACTACCTTATGATTTTATAGTAGTTTACCTCCTAGCTTGTGTGTAGTTTACTTGCCAGCATGGATGTTGTTTATTTACCAGCTTGGTTATTGCTTACTTCGTGGCTTGGTTGTAGTTTGCCTGCTAGCCTTGTCGATGTTTTACCTGTTAGTTTGTTTATAGTTCACCTCCAAGTTTGCTTGTTGTTTACCTGGTAACTTGTTATTGTTCATCTGGTTTCTAGGTTGTTGTTTACTGATAGCCTTTTTTTTTTGTTTACTTCGTGGATTGTTATTTACTTTGTGGTTTGGCTGTTGATTATCTGCCAGTTTGGCTTTTGTTTACCTGGTGACTTGGTTGTTTTTTGTCTGCTAGTTTGGTTGCAGGGGCCGGCTAGCGTAGTGGTTAGAGCACTCGTCTAGCAACCAAATGGTCGAGGGTTCGAATCCCCAGCTGAGCGGGATTTTTTTTCCGACCAATACGGCCCTGAGGTCGACCCAGCCTCGTAAAATGGGTACCAGAGAAAATCTGGGAAGTAAAGGCAGCGAGGAAAGGAACTGATGACCCAGCATAATGAGGTCTCTAACGCTTCACCCCCTACGGCATTTGAAATGCTATGGGACTATCTTTACTTTTTTTAGTTTGGTTGCTGATCATTTGGTGGCTCCGTTGTTGTTTGCTTGCTAGCTTGGTTGTTCTTTAACTGATGTCTTGGCTATTGTTTAGTTTGGTTGTAGGTTACCTGCTAGATTTCTGTTGTTTACTTGATTGTAGTTTATCAGCTAGCTTATTTGCAGTTCACTTGGTTGCTTGTTTGTAGTTTACATATTAGCTTGTTTGTAGCTCACTTGGTTGCTTGGCTGTGGTTTATCTACTAACTTGGTTGTAGTTTATCTACTAACTTGGTTGTAGTTTATCTTCTAGCTTGTTTATAGTTTACCTGGCAGATTGGTTGTAGTTTACCTGCTAGTTCGGTGGCTTGGTTATAGTTCGCCTGGAGAGTTGGCTGTAGTTTAACTGGTAACTTGCTTTTAGTTTAACTGGTAACTTGCTTTTAGTTTAACTGGTGAATGTGTTGTTCCTTTTTGCTACACAACTGTACGTTATGAGTTTATAACCCTCTCCCCTTTCCCGGCACTCAAAAAAAAGGAAACAACTGTAGCATTACCGAATTCTGAAGATTAAAAATAAATCGAAACAATTTCCTAAGACATACCTCCTTGTTTTTCTAGGCCATGAGACAATAATCTGTGGTAAAACATTACTCGTGGGTACACACCTTCGTTAGCATGACCTTTTGGCTGAGATAAACTTGTGCGCATTATCATGAAACGTATGAAACAGTAAACAAAGAACCACAGAGATATATATAGTATATCTGTGACTGCACCTACTACTAAGTAAACAGGCAACAGTAAATATAATTGTATTAGCTAGCACTCACTACCAAAAATAGCACTAAGATGGACACCACAGGGGAGCAGAAGTAAGGGTAGACCAAAAGAGACATGGAGAAGAACAACAGAAAGGATGTTGAGCAATAGAGGGCTCACCTGGGCAAGAGCAGAAAAAAAGGCGAAGGACAGGCATTTGTGGAAAACCCTTGCGGAAGCCCCATGTGCCCTGGGCACTTAAGGTTCAGAGAGAGAGAGAGAGAGAGAGCTAGCACTTTCTTAGCGACAAAGTGTGTTTTTTTTTCTAAAATGTCTTCATGAGGAGATTTTGAATTTTGGTTCAGTGTTTGTCTTCGTTGTTTAATGCCTCTCATTTATCTTTTTTTCCTCGTACTTCTCTGGTCGTCTGGTACCTCAGTATTGTCTTATGTCTCCTGTGCCTCTCTTGTTTCCTTGTGCCTTTGTATTATCGTCTGCCATGAGGCTCTGAATTTGTCTTGTCCTGGCAAGCACCATCGCGTGGCTCTTAGTGCTGTCTTGCGCCTCTCTGTTAATTCTTTTGTGCTGTCTCGGTGTTGTCTTTTTGGCTCTCAAAGGTTGTCTTGTGTTTCTCTCAATGTTATTCCTACTGTCTTGTGGCTCTCAGGTTGTCTTGTTCTGCTAAGTGCTGTCATGTGGCTCTCAGGTTGTCTTGTTACGCTAAGTGCTGTCATGTGGCTCTCAGATTGTATTGTGTCTCTTAATGTTATACCCACTGTCTTGTGGCTCTCAGATTGTCTTGTTCAGCTAAGTGCTGTCATGTGGTTATCAGGTTGTCTTGTTCTGCTAAGTGCTGTCATGTGGCTCTCAGGTTGTCTTGTTCAGCTAAGTGCTGTCATGTGGTTCTCAGGTTGTCTTGTTCTGCTAAGTGCTGTCATGTGGCTCTCGGTGTTTACTTTTACTTCTCAGTGATTTTTTTCGCGCTGCTAAGCGTTGTCTTGTATCTCTCAATGTTGTCTTGCACCTCTGTTTATCGTGTGCCTTTCAGTGCTATCTCCACTGTCGTGTGCCTCTCTGTGCTGTCATGCCTTGTTTTGTCAGAGCGTGGAAACAAATCTTTATATAGTTCTATTTGTTGTCGCAAAATAATTTTATTCGCACTTTTTTTCCACATCTTTCTTTCTCTGTTTCCCTCATACTTCGTTGTTGTATTTCTGCTCTGTTGCCCCGATATTTGTGCTCAGGTCGTTTTATTTTTGCTTTGTTTAGCTGTCGTAACTTTTGCTTTGTTAAAAGAACTTTCATTGTCTTATACATGACAAGGAAATTAAACAAATTTTGCATACGATGTTGTAAATTATCGTGTTTGAAGGTACCTATTTCCTTGATTAAACGCCGGGTCTGAAATAGTCGCCTACCCCCGTTAAACTCCGGAAGGAAAAAAATAAAAGGGGAGGGGGATTATAAAGCGATAGTATTATACCACTAATAAACACTTGCCTCAAACACAGGCTTTGAAATAAACGCTTGGGCAGCACATCGTCTCATTCTATGAAAAGACGTACGGTATAGGCTAGTACCGTTGCTGCGGAACCGTAAGTGGCATTATGCGAATAAACGTCTGCCGTGAAAAGACGCCGACCTCTAATAAACGCCGCATCACGGCGAAAAATTTTTGTGAATAAACACCGGGGGGAGGGGAGGAATACGATTTGTTTTTAACTCTTTCATTGCACAGTGGCCATACTGATATTTTCTTTTCTTTTAACATAATAATTCACTATTTTGTATATGAATACAGAGAAGTGTTATTAAATTTAGAAACTTTATGATGTACTGAAACTCTGTGATAATAGATCGACTATAATGATAATTTCTATCAACCCACCCTGACCCATCAACGTTCATCGGATAAGTTAATCCTCGGAACTAAATGTAAGCGACTTCAGTGTACTGATTTTGAATGCCTTTTCTGTACTTGCACGCCATATGCTGCCTTATTTTCCTAATTCCTAATTTTTCAGATCTCTCTGAGGTTTTCCCAGTTTCTTTCAAGCTCTGTTTCTCGGGGGAGCTATTTGTTCATTAACAGAAATTAATATGCTAATGGATTCATATTTTCACACTTTTTTTCATACTTCTTCTTCTTCTTCTTCTACTACTACTACTACTACTACTACTACTACTACTACTACTACTACTACTACTACTGCTGCTGCTGCTGCTGCTGCTGCTACTACTACTACTACTTTTTCTTCTTCTACTACTACTACTTCTTCTTCTTCTTTTATTTTCTTCTTCTTCTGTCTCCATGGAACTGCGAGCTGATGTTCTTTGTAAACGATGCGATGAAGATTTTGAGACACTGCATCGTGTCTGTTTGGGACCTGATTACATTGGCTATTTTCTTTCAGTTTCTGAAATTCGTAAGTACATTACTTCATTTAGCAGACTGCACACCACGGGGACCATGGCCATTTCTGCCCCCGTTAGCAAGGTCAGACCTATTACTGGGGACACAAACTGGGAGGTCAAGTGGGACAGGGTCTTGATCAGCTAAGGTTCGCCACCCCGACGCTGGCATGTCAGCTATGGATCGCTGACGGCCAGATGTGCAGCGTTTCACCCCCTCCCCTTCGTCAAATTTAATTTTCTAATCACAAAAGAAGTTGTGGTTGTTGTTGCATGATCTTCTCAGAAATTTAACCTTTTATGTTGGTGTATAGTCTTCCTATAGCATAGAAATCGAGCCTCTTTTGTTGGTGTATGATCTTTCTGTAGCACAGAAATTGAGCCTCCTATGTTGGTGAATGATCTTGTAATAGCACAAAAACTGAACCTCTTGCAGTCGATGTCGAGTAGGTGCTGAAGGGCAGATATCTAGTCTGACTGAAAGAGAGTTAATATGAACGTTTCAATTTCTGAAGTGGATCCAAGAAGCAATCATCACGGGCTCGTACCAGCAGCTTGTGTTACATATCCTGCTCTGCCACGTGATCCAAGCTAAATGAGCATACACTGAAACCTCTCTATAAAGCCACCATGAAACCTGGATTAATATTTTAGCTAGGTCTGACTCGCTTACCTTAGTAACTGCTATACAGCTATCATGGCTGTCTAAAGCAGCTTTTCTCAATCCTTTTTTATGCTCCGCGGAAGCCTTGTAATATTTTTTTTAATCCCTGCATTCAAATATTTACTACCATTCATTTTTCGCTCCATATATACATCGTTCCGGCCCCTCTTTCTCTCGCACAATAATATATATTCGGCATTTGTTCGAATCTCTACCTAGGAGGAGGATGCCACAAAGCTGAGTTTTTCTCTTTTCCCTCTTTTTATTTATGTGTTGTGCTGTTCTTATATGTAATCCTTGAAAAAAGCTGAGGCCGAAATATTGGATGTTGTATTTTTTTCATTTATACTTTCAAATATTACTTTCATACTTTCTGCCACTTTTGTTTTTTTTTTTCATGTTCCTTATTCCCTCTGCCGTTTTGTAAAACTGAAGAATACTCCTCTGTCTGCCTTTATACGCTTCTGTCTGTCTTTATTACTAGAACCAGTTTTTATTTCTTTTATCTGCTACATAAAATATATTAATTCTAATAAAACCCCTAGTGTAGGTAAACCAAAAATTGTTTCTTTTTTAAAAGTTTATCTAGTAGAGGTCTCTGCCGCTTAAAGAAGAATAAATAAATGCATTGTTTACAAAATGCTAAACATGTATGGCTTGTGGTACATGACATGTGCAAGAGTAAGTTTTCTGTGTGTATGTAGAACTAAAAATGGCTTTCTAAACCAGCTTTTCTTGGACTAAAACAAAAACATGTAGCTCAGCCCTACGATTTCATGCCAACTGTTTAGGAGGGATTTTTTTTCATTCGCGATCAATCTGATCGTTTGTAGATCCATCACAGAATCCTAGGGTTCCACAGAATGAGGATTGAGAAACGCTGCTTAGAACATTTGCCCCTTAGTGTGTATCGTAGTAGGTGCTTCTATCAAGGTTTTAAATCATTAATACGAAAAGATGACAAGAGAAAAGCTGATGGAGGTCTCCAACTGATCCGAAGACTAATCACATGGCCGCTCTGCTTCATTGCTCTTTAAATTCTTTCAAGCACTGTATTTGTTGGTGCAAAAATTTCGATTATTTTTGTCTTTTAAAACTATTCCATAAATATCTTCTGATGCAAGAATCTTTCTGCTGTAGAAAATGAAACAGCTACACAGCTTCTGAAACCATCAGTTTCCAGCTTTAGTCATATGTTGCATCCTTTTAAGCTCCAAATATACTGATTATCTTTACCGTCTTTACATATTTATATTTAATTCACTTCCTGGTTATTTGGCAAAAGAAAGTATCTTTTATTCATTTCTTTTTCTTTAGGCGATATATATCATGCGAGTATAAACTAGAAAAAAACTGTATAAACTAAAAAAGGTGACTAATTATTCGTGTGTTATTATATCATAAGAGGTAGTACATCTCCCTACCACCTCTGTTCTTTTTAACTCTTTTGTTCCAAAACACTGACATGGTTGTTAGATCATGCACATCTATGCGAATCGATTCTCAGAGTGATTTTTAGACAAAATCGAAATAAAATAAAGTCTATCAGATCTCTACCCCAACCAAAGTTATATATTAAGTTCCTTGTAAGCTTTCTTTCTATCAAGGTTTCTCATCACAATTTATTGTGTCAGAATATTAAAATTAATTTAGAATTTAAAGAGTTAACAACTGACAGATTAGGTCCCCCCCTACCCACTCCTTTCTTTCTTCTATTTCCCGGACGCCCGACTGATTTAGGACACTCCCTGATTTACAAGTCCATGGCAAGTCTCTACAGAATCTAGTCTTTATAAACCAATGAAGGTCTAGTGGTTTCACGTGTCACATTAGCCGAGGCTAAGGATTTCACGACCCGATTACTGGCAAAAATCGATACGTACATAGACGTTTTATGTAAGAAGATATCTTTAACATTTTCGTGTCTTTAATCTCCAACATCCATGTAATGTTAACAAGTTCGTGTGAGATTTAACGTGTCTCTTCGACACCAAAATATGCAAAACAACATATTAATACTGTCTATAAAGCTAAGGTGAAATTCCCATTTCCATACCATTAAGGCATACAAAGGATACCGTTTTAGACCCATGTTTCCACGACCTTCGGGCATATAAAAGTGTGATGTGGTCAGTATCACGCCTGGCCGCTTTACCTTCCCAGATTTCTCTGGTACCCATTTTTAGAGGCTGGGTGAACCCTGGGGCCTTTTTTTTGTGTATACCAGAAAAAAAATCCCCACTGCTAGAACTGAACCTGGTACAACAGGATTAGTAAACCGAGCGCCTGACCACTCAGCTAACCACTCAGCTAACAATTCAGCTAACCAGGCCGCATACTACTGACTATATCTACTAATATATATAATTTCTCTAACGTTGACTGTACCAGCTGCTTATTTTAAGCAATCATTAAATGTCTCGATTTGTCTACATCTTAATGATCATCAGGTACCGTGCCGACTGGCGTTGGCTAGTATGCTTCTCCAGAGTACACGATCCTTCATGCAGGCCATCAGCTCAGTTGGTGATCTCCTCTCACACCATCCCGTCAGACTGTCCAGTGTCATTTCTCATGGTCTTCCCCTTGCTCTTCTTCCCTCTATTTTTCCTGTTGTTATAATATTTTCAATGTCTCCTCTTCTCATTGCATGTCCTATGAAAGTACATTGTCTCTCTCTCTCTCTCTCTCTCTCTTAATTTTTTTACAAGTTTTTTTTTGTTTGTAACTCCAACTCTTCTCATGCATTTCTCTATTAGTTATTTTTGCTGTCCAATGAACTCGCAACATTCTTCTAATAAACCACATTTCTACTGCTTCCAATGATTTTTGTCCAGACCTGCCTATTGTCCACGACTGACTTCCATATAATAAGATGTCTACATCATCTGTTTTAAAACTTTCATGACCACTGACAGCGTCTGGAAGCTACATTTCCTTAACTCCTGTAATCTACGATATATCTCTTCGTTTAGGATCTTTCTAACTTTAGGAGTTAACTGACATTCTTTTGAATAATAATTTTGCTACTTTGAATAGAATTACTTTAGGTCTGCCCTGTGAAAGTGAATGCGGTGGCCTTTTTGTCGAAATTGATTCCAATTACAGAATCCGACACATACTGGGATATTACATAATTTTAGTTGCACATTAGTGCTTTTTTTGACCAGGCGTCTCAAAATCTTGATGCAGGTATGTGTGCTTAAAATTTAGCATTAAAACGACAACTTTTGGGAAACTTGACATATTAGTACACAGATAGCTACGGCCATTAGGGAGCTAACTAAGATGCTCTCCAGTACAGTTCACTGGAAGAAGTCATCTCATCTTGTTGTGTGTGTCAGTCAGCCAGTCAGTCATCTGTATGTCCTTTGGGGAACTTTTCCTCCCTAATAGCTCTCCTGTACCCCACTCTGTTGTAAACAAGATGTCCTGCTGCTGATGCATCCATTGGCAGATCATCGACGATTTCTTGCAACCTTCTTCGCATTGGTCTTCTTCTCTTTTCTTTTCCCATTATGTACCCTACCAAGACTGTCTTTTTTAAATTCTCATGACGTTTAATATATCCAGAATATTTAAATTCTCTCTGTTTAATCATCTTTACTAGTCAGCCTTTCTTCAATATTAAGTTCTTGTAGTATGGATATATTTGTTATTTTCTGTGCCCATGATATTTGAAGAACTCTTCTGTAGCACTTACATTCAAAGCCAATTTTTTCTCAATTGTTTTGTTAAGTGTCCAGGTCTCACAAGCATATGTTGCGATTGGAAAGATGCATGCCCTTAAAATTCTTATTTTTGTAGTTCTGTCTGTTCCTCTCCGCAGCTTCTTTAGTTGCTTTATTTTCTGAAAAACGATAGATGTCCTCCTTTTAATTTCATTCACTGTATCTCCACTATTAGTTAGTAATGATTCAAGGTATTAAAAACTCTCCATCTCTTCCAATTTTTCCTCATGGATATATATATTTCAGCTGCTTTATTTTTTTTTATCAGTTGTCATCAATTTGGTGTACGTGTAAAGGAAGATAAAGAAGTACAATTGAAAGAAAATTGGATTGATCAGCAAAATCCAACCAGGAAATGACACAGGAAGCATGTAGATCAATGATGAAAACGAAAGACAAGGAAGGCCGTCATAATGAACGAAAATCGATTGTTTGGAATTTTCTTGCAGCAAATAACCAGTCTAATGTAAGACTTATTTTATCAGTGTGTACACAACAGCTATCTTGAGTACATGTATTCAGATATAGAACGTTAATACAGTAATGGGCGATTTCTTACTGAATGATAATTGATAAGAAGAAAGAAGAGAGAAAGAAAAAAAAAAGAAAGAAAAAAGAAACGAAAGAAAGAAAGAAAGAAAAGACAAAACAGAAAGAAAGAATGAATGAAAGAATGAAAGACAGAAAGAAAATACAGAAAGAAAGAACGAAAGCATGAAAGAATGAAAGACAGAAAGAAAGAAACTTTTGTTGATAACCAAATTTTTGTGAGATACGTTTCACTTTTAGAGAGTATGGAGGCTCTGGTCATATTTTAGAGTTATTTAGTTGTATGGAGTACATGTTAACAGTGGTGATACGTTGAGCTAGAAACATGTGCGCGAATATTATTCTGGAGTTCATATAAAACAGTGAGTAAACGTGAGAACATATGGAATTCAAAAGTTATAAGCACAAAAACCAAGTTAAGACTATTCAATTCAAATGTAATATCCACCCTCATTTATGCATGCGAAAGCTGGAAAACAACTAAAGAAATAGAAAAGAAATTAGTCTCTTTTGAAAACAAATGCCTAAGAAAAATACTCGGCATCAAGTGGAATGAATTCAAGAACAATGCAGAGATAAGACAGATGAGTGAACAACAACCAGTCTCATGGGTGATCAGGAAAAGGAGATGGACATGTTGGTCACGTGATGAGAAGAAACGATCAGAGAATCCCAAAACAAGCTATCAAGTGGAACACAACAGGCCAAAGAAAAAGAGGCAGACCGCGTGAAACTCAGAAGAGGACATTGTTAAGAGGGCAAATTAACAGGCATAAAATCCCTTGATGAAAGACTCGCCGAAGACAGGAAAAATTGGCAAACTACCTTGCGAGCCCTATGTGACGTTTAACGGCAAGGGAAGGATATAAGATATAAGAAGAAACGTAACATTTTTGTATGTTCTTGTCCGTTGTCACACGTTTTTAGTCATGTAGATTAAATCTCAGAGAGTTGTCTTCGGTTGAGTTCTGTAGCATATACTCGACATTATGGCCATGACATACAGCTGAGGCAGTTCTTTGTGTACCCGTTGTGATGTTGTAGTGTCCGTTTTCTGTGATAACATACATGATTAAATATAGGAAGGCGAGTCAGAAAGTAACTCCAAATCAAAGGACGTGGCTATTACAAATAATATATGAAAAGACTCCAGAACAACTGAAAAAGTCTTTCGTATATTTTTCAGTGCTTACGTCCCTTGATGTGCGATTACTTTTTAACTTTCTCATATATACTGATGACACGTGTATTCAAAAGGTCTTACATTTTAGTTCATTTCTCCCAGTGAGATCTACAATTATTTGTGCTATACATCATCATCATCATCATCATCATCGCGGACTCCTCTCTCTAAAGACGAACAATCCAGCGTTTATTTTCGCCCCATAATAGCTATCGTAACGGGACCACGCTACTTCTATGGAAATAACAACTATCGAGTTACGCCATGTTATTGAGAATGATTACTCCGTGTTACGCTGTTTTTCTCTTCCAGATGTGCGCAGCAAAACATCGCAGCCGAGTGCACCAGAATCTCCCTGAATCTTCCAATCTGAAAAAATGCCTCAGTTCTTTCCTGTTTTATTCTCCTAATGTCAGTGGGTTACTGGCCGGGAAGATCGTGGGGGGGGGGGGGGACTCATCTTGAGGGGGTTGGGGTGAATTACTAACAGTCAAGATCATGGGAACACAGGGACTGAGTTTGAGGGACACTGGGTTAATGACAGCGAAGATCATTATAAACAATGGGAGTCTGAGGAGAAAGTGGATGAATGTACTACCAACAACGGGATTTTTTTTTCTTTTGATTACGCAGTAGATTATGACCAACGTTGGTCGGGTGTGAGGGGTGCGGGGTGTGTATCTGTGAAGATAATTAGGTTCACATGGGTCCAGTATGGGGGGGGGGGGGGTGGAATACTGTTGCTTGCTTGATTTCCCGGAGAGTACCCCAGAAGGAAACTTGTGAATACGCTCCACCGACATGTCGAACACGTTGAAACCCGCCCCCCCCCCCACCTCTTTAACCAGGATGTGACGGTAGAACAGCCTATTTCTGAGATCACAGTGCAGGGGTGGGGGGGGGGGGGAGGGACCGAGCAGGGTCTTGGCTCGTTCTAGTCCGCCATTATTGAACTACACTGTCTCTTAAAATTAGTTATCTCTAGCCCACACTTCCAGAGACAGCAATGAAGAAATGAGACCAGACAGAACTGGGACATACATATCCAGCCAGAAGTGACGTCTTAAAATTACACTAAGCAGATGCCACCAGATTTAGCGGCTTGCTTCGGGTGAACTTTAGATTTGCGGAGATCACGGATAAGAATTGAAGACTTTATCTGGAGCAGGTAAAGACGAGCTGGAAAGAGGAATACGAAAGAGCCTATGAGAGTTTGTGGGAAAGATCAGCAGGCAATGAAGAGATAAGAACTGAGAGCAGACGATCAGGCTTCAGCCAACAAAAGAATGAGATAATTATGTGTTTGTAGCAAAATGTCAATCAGAGTAACAGCTAAGGAGAAAGAGAAAGCCAGAACAAGAGGTAAAACAAAAAATGTTTACCACGCTGCCTGGGTTAAAGTTATACAGATTTTACTAAACTGATATATTTTTAGAAAGAAGTTTGCAAAAAAGTAACTTAAGATAATACATATTTGTAGAAATAAGATTACAAAAAGTAACTGAAGAAAATATATACTTTTTGAAATAAGATTACAAAGAGTAACTTTTCTAGAAACAGATTTCTACATAACAATTTAACTTAGAAAAAAGAATTGTTTAGACATATTTAAACGTTATAGTTTCAGATTTTATATCATGCCCTATTATAATTGTATACATCAGATAACGGTCTCTCACACTTCTGTCGCGCTTCACACACAGCCACCAGCGTTGCAAAGCCAGGTCTAAAATATAAGACAACTTTAAATACATTTCGGTCCTCTGTTTCCAACATCTCTAAATTAATTCATGATTTCTTTCTCTAAAATCTTCAGACTGCTCTACATTGTATTTGACTATTATTGTCTTATCTCGTTTATTAAAAGGAGAAAAGCATTTCCTTGTTTCTGTAAGTGTAAGGTATTCCCTTGACGATATACTAATCCCAGAGACTTGTACCTTGCCAGTTCACGATACATAGAGTTTCACTATTCATTTTCTTATCCATTTCCTAACTTCCCTGCTTGCTTGATTCTGAGCACTTCTGTTGTACAGGACATGAGAAAGAGAGAGAGAGAGAGAGAGAGAGAAGAAGAGGAGGAGGAGGAGGAGAGGGGAGAGAGAGGAAGAGGAGAAGGAGGGGAAGAGAGACACAGAGAGAGGACAATAGGCAAGTCTGCACAAAAATCATTGGAAGCAGCAGAAATGTGGTTTATTAGAAGAATGTTGCGAATCCCCTGGACAGCAAAAATAACTAATGAAGAATGTAGGAGAAGAGCTGGAGAGACAAAAAACCTTGTCAAAAAGATAAGAGAGATACAATGTACTTCCATAGGACATGCAATGAGAAGAGGGGGCATTGAAAATATTATAACAACAGGAAAAATAGAAGGAAGAAAATCAAGAGGAAGACCAAGAGAAATGATACTGGACAGTCTGACGGGATGGTGTGAGAGGAGATCACCAACTGAGCTGATGGCCTGCATGAAGGATCGGATACTCTGGAGAAGCATAATAGCCAACGCCAGTCGGCACGGCACATGATGATGATGATAATGAGTCTTGGCAGTGTACATAATGGGAAAAGGAAAAAGATGAAGACCAGGGTGGAGAAGGTTGCAAGACATCGTCGATGATCTGCCAATGGATGCATCGGCAGCAGGCCATCTTGCTCACAACCGAGAGGTCTATGGAAGTGCTGTTAGGGAGGCAAAGTTCCGCAAGGGACATGCAAATGACTGACTGAGGGGGAGAGAGAGTAAGAGAGAGGGACAGAGAGAGAGAGAGAGAGAGAGGAAGAGAGTGAGATAAAATGCCCCAAGCTACTGGAAATGTTTTTAACATGCCACGGGCCACAACCGAGATGACAGCATCAGGCAGTGATACAAGATTTTACAGTGAACGAGTTTTTGTAAGGAAGAAAGCATTCATAAGTGCCTTTGTAACAGTTCATAAAAAAAGCTCTACTGCTATTTTGGCGCCCCATGTGGCGGTCTGGCACTCCGGTGGTACAGGCTGGTCCTATTCAAACAGAATATGTACCCCGGGTGGGTGCACCAGCTCCGGAAATAACATTTGATGTTTGTTTTTGTTTTTGTTTTTTTTAAAGTCGTTAGCTCAGATGGATGAGCGAAAAATAACTCTGCAATCTCATCGATCGCTGTGACGCTGTTTTCAAAGTCGTTATCGACTGAGATCGATTTTGAACATCTGGCCTGATTTGGTGACTTTATGAAGTTCATTCTTTTCTCCGAATACCTGCAGAGAGAACACTCTACCTCAGTGGGTTTTTTTTTTCGTGGCGAAGTGTCCAACATTCACAGTACTTGTATATTGCTATGAGAATCCATTTTAAATCAATGATTTACTTCAACTTAATTGCTAACCGAACAAAATTTACTTCCCCGTATATGATTAATTTAACTTTAATGAGCCACTTGTGCAAGAAAAATGATCCAAAATGGAAGCGCTAGAGAAAATTTTTACAAAAGTATTGGAAAGGGTTAAAACAACTAGACACAGATAAGAAAACATTTTAAAAAGGCCTGAGGTCCACCCAGCCTCTAGAAAAATGGATACCAGAGAAATCTGGGAAGGTAAATGAGGGCCAGGCGTGATACTGACAACGTCACATTTTCATGTGCCGCTGGTCCTGGAAATATGGACCTAACACTGTATCATGAATATGCCTTAATGGCACGAAAACTGAGATTTTACCTACTTACCCTTAAGAAAACATAACGATTCAAGCAGTTATCAACAAACAGGAATAGAAATATCTCTCAAGATTCAAATAAACACTGACACAGTCATCTTTCACACGAAACGATTAAACTGACCAGCAGCCATATTTCTTTGGTAATACCAGATGCCGTCGTCGCGAATGGACGCATCAGCAGCAGGACATCTTGCTCACAACGGAGAGGCCTACAGGAGACCTGTTAGGGAGGTAAAGTTCCGCAAGGGACATACAAATGACTGACGGACTGACTGACCAGATACCAGATATACGTGATAACATCTGCTTGTGAAAATCCAAAGTAATTAGAATGTAACTGAGTCTTAGCTATAATTTAAGCAATAAATGGTTTACCTTTTTTAAACAGTCGGGTCAATGTTACAAGTGTCACGTGACATTAGGAACATAAAAAACGGGAACTGTAATTCCATTATGCCCTTAAAATATAAAGTATAACTCTAGAAATTCCCAATGCTAAGCTTGATAAACTGCGACAACTGTAGGGTCACGAATCTTCTATCTATGCTAGGGAAAAAATGTTGAATATTACTATCAAGAATCAGAGATGGCATTTGGCAGAGAATAAAGAGATAAAAGGGCTGCAGCGATATTTTTTTATTGAGAAGGATAATACAAGAGATTGGGTGTAATTTATTTCTCACCTTTCGCAGATTTGGATACAAATGTCTGAACATTGTATTATCCAGACATCCAGACTTTCGCGTGAGATTACTGAGTGTGTACATTAAAAAAAATCTTCCAGATTGTGAACTATTTTCATTTTCTCCTACATAGATCTTGTTATCAGTATGAAGATGTTTACAGAAATTACTCATGAATATGTCTGTATGTGAGATTTTAAAAAATATACAACTGACTTCTCTTTACACAAGAAGCCAATTGTATTTTCTATATAAATAACAATAGAAAATGAGAGGGGGGAAAAGCACTCCCAATGCTTCGTTTCAGTAAATAAAACTGCTCCACTTTTGTATGTACCACATGTTATTCTTACAGCTTTTTAATGCAACTCTTTATTTACCAGTATACTCAGTTTAGAACAGCAAAAACTCCCTTTCTGTGGAAAAAGATATAATATGTGATGAAGATGGGAAGGCTGAACAATGTTTTATGCGCACTGTCGCCCCTACAAGGAACCAAGATGGAAAAGAAGGAATGGATGCACTTTCTCTTGATTTTCTGGACACCAGGGAGACATATTTATAGTGATTCTAAACAAAAATGATCAACTCCTTCTTTCCCACCCAGAAAAGGATGTGAATTTGGCGCCAGAGCTTGGACCGAGAAATGATATCTCGTAAGAGCGGCATTTGATACGGAAAGTAGTAAATTGGTCATCGTAGACGCTCTCTCCTGAGTTGGCCCATTCGTCTGTGTACACCATGTCTCATTCTGATAAATGGACGTAGAACCTGGAGAGATTAGCAATGAATGGATTGAATAGGGAAGCATTTATGACCAAGACCATAATCCTGCCGGCCACTACATAGTTTTATTTTACATTCTCTATATATTTCTCCTTCAGTTCTTGTTATCTATTTTTTTCACTCTCTCTCTCATTTTTTTAAAATGTCCCCAATCTTTCTTCTGTTCTTCCTTTTTTCATTCATTTTTCCTATTTCTTCCTTTCATTATTCCTTTTCTGTTCTCCTTCTTTTCTGTTATAAATAGTTAGTCTCCCTTATATGCTTGAGTTTCCTGTAAACAATAAGTTCACTCCTCTGTTCTAGATCTGATATGCCTTCTTTGAGGTCTGTCATCTGTAAGATTGGAACCTGGAAACTCTCAAAGATGCAGTCTTCAGCACTTTAGTCTTGGAATTATCTGTGAATCTGTACGTGGGAATTCCCAAACAGTGTTTTTTGGATTTACACCAGTAAACCACTTTACAGTGACGCCCATTCATTCACTTCAACCGTCGATCAAGTCCAAAGGAAAACAAATCTTCCACGCTTCTGAAAAGAGGCTAAGTCGCAGTGAAATTACACCAACGTCCCTTCCTAATAAACTGGGAACTCTCCCAAGACTCTTTATAGCGACCAGGTTGCTTGTACAAACGGAGTTCGAAGACATCAGAATGATTCTATCGTTTGAACTTCTTCAATGTTAAAGACTTCAAACATTTCAAGACAGTAGAAAGAGAGTAAACTAGGGGAAGAAATAAGAGACAAAAATAGAGAGAGAGAGAGAGAGAGTGGAGAGGGTGAGGAAGCAGGAGAATGGCAAAAAAGAAATGTGATAAATCAACGTGATAAATTTGAAAAATCGTGTGATAAATCGATGATTGGATCAGAGTACATAATAGAACGACTTTTGTAGGATATCATTTTACTGGACGTGCAGAGTATCATATGATGAATATAATGAAAATACGTTCTTAAAAAAATTAATTTTTCAGTCGTTTTATACTGAATTTTGCAGTCCAACGGTAACTTGGGAATAAGAATTGCAAGAGCCGTTAAAATCACGACAGCTGAATGATACAATGAGGCCTCCTTGGTTTATTATTAATAGCTGGTCTGGCATGAACTGTAGTAATGATGATAAACGCGGTAAACCATAATTGAAACACTGACAGAGAAGACACGACCACTTGACTGTTGATTAGTTGGTTGGCAATCTCCTTACAAATGTCCAGGTTGTGTTCTTGAGTTATTCTGTTCATGGCGAAGTTCTAGAAAAAACAAATAGTCTTCGTGTCGCATCGGGAGCGAGCTTGGACAGCCTTCTTGGAGTGGAGCTAAGAAAGAAGATACACTAATTCTTAAATATATAAAATGTTTAGCTTCGTTGAACATTAGACAAGTCTGTAAGTAATCCGATATCTTCATGTTATGGAAGACCTCAGAATGATGCACTTACTCCGTAGTAGCAGTTAAAACCTTGAAGAATTGGGGGTTTTGAGCGGGATTCAATTCAACGGCCTAAGTCCAAGACCATGTCCCTTATCTATTCGGCCAATACTATCTCAAAGAAACTCGAGCTGCCCTGTCGAAACTGGGTACACGTCAGTGTTTAACTGACTGGCCAAGGCGAAGGTAATCAACAATCTTTCTCTAGCAGCAAATCAGAACTCTATAAAGAGGGTCTTGGTCATCTGTTTTTTCTTCATCGCTGGCTTTGACAAATAAGACGTAACCTCTAGTGCAGTACACAACTGCAAGAAAAATGGAAGGAGAGTACAGTCTACGAATATAGTTACTAAATACGTATTATAAATCTGAATCATTCTCTTCTATCTGCCTCTATACTCGCTAAATCAGTGTACTGTGAGCAGGGGACATTTAAGTCAGGGTTGCTTAACTGATATGAGGCCGTATAGAATTTCTTGGCCAGACTATATCGCACTTTTCTATAGTAATATGGCGGAAAGAGGATTACACAGAAAATGACAACTCTTTCACTCTTGAATTCATTTCAGCGCTATGTCAGATCAAACTTTGTTTACAAATTTTGATAGAAATAAACGGAAAGGAAGTTACTCTATAATTTAAATATATAGGTTGGGTTAGAAATGTGCTACTTCTCTTTTTTATTTAGACATTTCCTAAATATTACTCTAGGCATTGCCTAAATATTACTCTGACAACATCTACCGGTGCTGTTTTGAAGTCAGAGAGTTAATGGAATAAATAAATAATTAATAAATAAATAATGATAAAGAGGGAAACCACTGACAGGAAAAATGCTGAGAAACCCCGATTCATGCAGTCGTAACGAGGCTATTTCTCTGTGTATTGTTCAAATAGATAAGGTCTATTCACTTCATATCAGTCAAGTGGAAAAAATGAATGCAACCATTTATGAGTTACCTCCGTACAAACAGCAGAATCTAGTGCGAGTAAACGGATAATCGGTTGTTATAACGAGCACAAGCTCAAAGTCATATCTAAGGAATGTTGAACCTTCCTACGTCGGAAGTACCGCGCAGCTGAATGCGCGTTATTCATGGCCAGATACACCGCGCCATCCAATCTAACAAGGAACACAATGGCATTTTTGAATAGTGCTGGCTATAATCGTGCAGGAAATTACCACGGGCACGTCTACATGGGTAACTTCTGAAATCTAACACCTGGAAATAATGAAAGGTAGTCTCAGGTATCAGCAGCAGAAAAAGGATTGTACGCTTCCGTTCACCTGCATTTTGCAACTTTCCACTAATTAAAACGCCAAATGGCAGATTTTTTTTCCCCTCTTCTTATTTTAAAGCATGTCCTCAGAGGTTTTCTTCTTACGGTTATTTAAGAAAGAAAAGTTGTTTATATCTACGTCAATTATAATAGTATGCATTCCGGTCATTAGAAGGTCAAGGAAAGTTTTTGTAACTGCTTTACAAAAGTGCCCTCAAGTTTTCCATGTGAAGTAATATATTTCAGTTATGGAAAAAAAAACAGTTATCATCCATTAAGACAAGCAAAGCAAAAATAAAATAAAATAAAGCAAAAATATTTAAAGAAAACGGAAAGTCCAGTTTTCATGTTATCTTATTGGAACTGAAAGTTCAACAGCACGAATCTTCATTTTCTTAAGAAATCTTATCTCCAGTTTCTTAAGCAGTTTACATCCATTTTCATAAACAGACTTACTCTCAATTTTATTAAACAGTATTATCTCCATTTTCTTAAACAGTCTTATCTCTGTTTTCTTAAACAGTCTTTATCTCCATTTTCTTAAACAGTTTTTACTTCCACTTTCTTAACTCCACTTTCTTACAAGTCTTTATCTCCACTTTCTTAAATAGTCTCTATCTCCACTTTCTTAAACAGTCTTTGTTTCCATTTTCTTAAAGTCTTATCTCCATTTTCTTAAATAGTCTTTATCCTCATGTTCATAAGCAGTCTTATATAGCTAGACCAAGCTCCTGTACGAGTACACTGGTGAACAGTATTTAAAAAATAGATTGGATTCAGCTTGGCTGCGTGCATTGTCAAAACAAAGAACAGAGAAAGTTGGAGGACCATTGCAGACAGCTATACCTGGGGAAATGCCACATAGTTCTCGAAGAACCTGAATCCAAGATTTGCTCCCCCCCCCCTCCCAAACAACCAACACACCGTCTCTCACATCCTACGTGAAAGAAATTGTTATCAGGCGTTGTCCAAAATACGCATGATAAGTTTTTATGTGAAAGTCAGAATACATCTAATGCACTGACAGCTGGATGTACAATGTATTTTGTTGTGTGTTTAACCTTTAGAGCAGTCGTCCTCCTATTTCAGAGGTATTCCTGCAGCACACGTGGGCCTACACCAGCAGTTCCTAGAACCAGGTCTCTGGAACGCGAATGTAGCAGGTCTCCTGCCTACATCCTCTGCATGAGAAATCAGTTCACTGTACTGCTCAAGCCTTTCGTAAGATCCTGTTTTATTATCTGTTTTCTTTGCCACATTCTCCTATTCTCAAAGAACGTGTGATGTTAATGATGAAAAACATTATCTGATGTTCAAAATTGTAAAAAAAAGTCTACCAGGGAGCTAGGTGGCCAGCTGGGTAGTACACTCATGAAGAATCGGTGTTTCGAACAGTCTAGATATGCCTGTCACCCGGGCTGTAGGAAAGGGTGCCTGGCCTCTTCTGGAGCTGAGCAAGGAAAGGGAGCCAGCTGTGATCGTGACCCCATCATCTTCTAATGTGTCGACAGGTCAAGGCCGATATGGACATTAACATTATATTTCCCAGGTAACTCAGTTGCGTCTCTGAGATGAGTGATAGCTGTTTAAAACAACTGAAAAAATATATTTATAACAGGCAGAATTCTCACCGTATAAGGGAGTTTCGTATGTTAAACATGACAAAAAAACATGAGAAATAGATATCTCAGATTACTATCACACGGCAGGAGCAGGTGAAGATAGTTGATTTGAACATCACGCAACGCATAGAGTGGAGAAATATGATCAGCTACATCAAAGATACTGTTTACGATAAGAAAAAGAACCAAAAAAAAAAACATGTCCACGTAAATATATTCATTCCTTTGCATGTCCCTTGCGGAACTCTGCCTCCGTAACAGCACTCCTGTAGGCCTATCTGTTGTGAGCAAGGTGGCCTACAGCTGATGCATCCATTTGCAGATCATCAACGATGTCTTGCACCCATCTTCGCTTTGGTCTTCCTCTCTTTCTTTTTTCTATTATTTCCCTTCCAAGACGGTCTTCTCTATGTTATCATGACGTTTAATGTGTCCAAAATATTTAAGTTTTCTCTATTTAATTCTCTTTACTAGCCAACCTTCTTCAATATTAAGTTCATGTAATATGGATATATTTGTGTCTAGGATATTTGAAGAACTCTTCTGTAGCATTTACATTCAAAGGCATTATGTGTTTCTCAGCTGTTGTGTTAAGTGTCCAGGTCTCGCAGGCATATGTTGCGATGGGAAAGATGCATTCCTTTAAAAATCTTATTTTTGTAGTTCTGTCTGTTCCTCTCCACAGATTCTTTAGTTGTTTTACTTTCTGAAGAGCGATAGATGTCCTCCTTATATAGATAAAAGTATATAATGTACACGGATCTTTCATAGAATATATTCGGTGTGCCCATGAGAACAAAAACGAAATATACATAAGTTATGAATATGAGTAATAGTCAAGGAATCATGCTTAAAGGTAACACAGTATGACTCCTTCATCTTTGATGACAAGTCTGAGCCAGATAAATGTCGTCTTTTAAGTATTTCGATCTAAAGCACACTGCCAGGACTGATAGATGCTATGGCAATCAATCCTCAGAGAGATATTTAAGGAAAGCCTAAATACAATGAAAAGTAGCACATATTTAACGCAAGCCATACTTCTTCAGTAATGCAATATCTCTCTTTTCAGTTTCTTTCCACAAAACTTTTCATCAAAATGTATTCTGGAAACTAATTCAGGATCGACAGAGTTAACCAAAGCCCCCCAGAGTATTCTTTCGCTCTGCTCTCGGCTGGATTCCCTGTACATTTCATGGATAATGTGGACCGCAGTAACAACAATAATTATTTTGAAGAACAACTAATTAATGTCACATTACAACGATATTGATACGACTCAGATCCTGGCAGATTCTGCGCCCGACAATAAAGTACTGCATCAAGTGTATAAAATAGATCAGCAAATAGATTCCAGTTGCAACAGGGAGGTTTTCATTCTTGGGAAAATATTTCATTGAAATAACAAAAGCCAGTCGTAATATGGAAGGGTACATAGTGGGGAAAAGAAAGAGAGGAAGACCAAGGCGAAGATGGCTGCAAGACATCGTTGATGATCTGCAAATGCATGCATAAGCAGCAGGCCATCTTGCTCACAACCGAGAGGCCTACAGGAGTGCTATTAGGGAGGCAAAGTTCCGCAAGGGACATGCAAATGAATGAATGAATGAATTGATGAATGAATGAATGAATGAATGAAGTCGTAATATGCCTAGCACATGCATTAAAGCTGTTTTCATCTGTCACATTCAATTCGGAAAGCGTATTATTGTTTTCCCCCCAGCAACAGAACCGCTGTTATTATTTCCTTATTTACAACATTCTTCGCTGCCCAAGAGACGGTTTCGACTGTTGTCCCAAGTTATGGCCGTTCGAATAAGTTTAAATTACTAAAATACCATTTTGCTGGAAATTATTGTTATTATTATTTCTTATGTCACTGGCTAATACGCGTACACGCACTGGAAATGTGTTCTGTCTGACCTCGACGCTCATACGCGGTAATGACTCATCGATTTCACCATCAGCATCTTCACCATCATTGTCGAGTATTTCCTCGTTTGGCTTGGACAAATCAAAGGCTGGGTTCTAGTCTGATAACAATGTTCACTATTGCTTTTCTTTTTTCTCGCATGTTAAGGGTCTCTCTCTCTCTCTTCCCTCTCTTCTCTATCTCTCTTCTCTCTCTTCTCTCTCTCTTCTCTCTCTCTCTTCTCTTTCTCTCATCTCTCTCTTCTCTCTCTCTTCTCTCTCTCTCTCTCTCTCTTGCTATCCCGTGTCTTCTTCTAAGGTAGAATCTCTCAGCGACTGCCATGATCTCTAAATGTCTCTTAATGCAAAAAATAGATTTCACACTTTTTCTTAACTCGTTATTCATTTAACAAAGCCCTCCATCTCCTCTGAGATCCTCGATTCATAACATCAGTCATACCTCACTGTTTTATCTTTGTTTTGGAAATGCAAGTTATCTGCAGGGGAAAAAAAACATTACTCATGACTCATGTTTTAAAACCGCTGATTCTATAATCTGCTTTAATTTTTTTTAAATTTAATTTTAATTCTGAGTGAGACAGCACAACCTGGAAAAGCACATACTCAGCAATAAGACAGTCGGAAACAAGACATGCGATTTACATTATTATACAGTATTCCAGCTACAGAGCTAAACAAAAGCCGTTTACTTTGTAACTATAACAGCTGTTCTTAACGATGAAATAATCGATTAAACGTGACAGTATTTTGATAGCCCTATCTGTACGCGTAGGTAGGACAGAGAAGAGACTGGGGGCATCAATCAATGTTAACAGGATCAAATCAAGTCAAGACTTCACGGTACAGCACTGCAATTTTGTGACAGAACGGCTCCGCCAAAAGAGTTCATCGTGACCAGCCTTGCTTACCTCTGTTTCTTGGTGAAGTCTGCACCTGAAATTAAATCAAGGTATCGTGGCCTAACCTACATCCGGTATGGTTTCAATATGACAACATCTTCACCATGGCAACAAGAAGCCTAAGCTCTCTTTTACAGGAAATGTTATTATAACAACAACAACAACAAAAGTAGCTAAAGAGGGATTTACTTCATGACGAACGTCACACTGGGGGGGGGGGGGGGGGGGACATAAGTCATTTCAGATTGTTAATAAACACCCTACACGACCGTAAATAATTAAAAGCCAACACCCCTACCTCCTCCCCGGATGGCCTTCGGGGGAGGGAATTTACTTTCCTCCTGAACAACAATGTTGACAAATGAACAGCCAGTCACGAACAGGGAAAATTTGCATGATTACAAAGAGACTAGCGGGGGAAAATATCAATAGTCTCCGCAAGCAAACGTCGTGCCACGGGATAATGGGATCTGAAAGGAGCTAATTTGTTTTGAAGAAAAATCATTCATTGATTTGTTAGAAATGCATCCCAGGAAAAACAGCTGGGGATAGTCTGTGCTGTGACCTGCTGCTGTCTCTGGTGGCAGATATAGAAATTGTTAATTATGTTCGCTGCTGCACACTCACACCGGTCCCTGAGTGGCAAAATAAGATCATCGTTAAGTCTCTCATGGTGAAGGTAGGTGGTTCGAATCCGGCCGGAAGCGCGATCTCAGCTGTAGGAACGGATATCTGGTTTAATCTTGAGCTAGGGAAGGAAAGGTGGCCTCGCATGATGATGACAACATCTAGTGTGCCGACAGGTACGGGAAAATGTGGACACGAATACCGCATCCCCTAGATGTGCACATAGCATAACAGGACCAGTTTTACCTTTATATCGTCTTTCTTCTCTCTTAACATGTTCTTGACGAAAACTTCTACGATTTCTGAAGATCTTTCAGAGTCACGTCTTATCAAAATTTAGTGGGTCTGTAAACCTAAATGGGAATTATATTTCCTGATTTTTTTTTTAAACCTCACTGGCAATACTATGATAAGATGAACGTGTCAGTGATGGCAGCCTCATCATGGTTAGAGACATTATACAACTTCCACGTGTTACAGCTAATAACATGCTATTCTCACAGCCCGACAGACTGATAGACATCGATCTGTTCCATACTGTCATAGAGAATGATGGGACGGTAACTTCGTGGGGTCCGCTCTGCGAAATATGAAAAGTTTCTGCAGCAAAAAAACATCGTCCCGTTTTGTGCCTTTTTGTCGTGCTCTTAATTTTAACATCAGCTACTAAGAACTTCCAGGTTCGCGCGCGCGCGCACACACACACACACACACATAGCGAGAGATAGGGAGGGATGGAGGGAGAGGAATATATACATATATATATAGAGAGAGAGGGAGGGAGGGAGGGATGGAGGGAAAGAGAGGAAGACATATATATATATATATAGAAAGAGAGAGGAGAGAGAGAGATGAAGGGAGAGGAAGATATATATATATATATATATATATTATATATATATATATACAATGTTTAAATCGTTATGTCATTCACCTCGGTATGAGGGAAACGTGTTTAATCTATCGCACATGAATTTCTCACTTCACCTGTCGAACTAGCAGCCAAGTTACAGTTTCTAATATTCCTTTTTTTTAAATTAGCGTCACCATATTTATTTGGAGAGAATTATAATGGTATTGTTATATTTTCTTATAAATCTTAATGTAGGTGTGTCTGCGAATGAAATAATAAGATTCTATGTGTAATAATATAGGGTTGTGATACATATATATTAATGAAGAAGTGTTCTCTGATTAATGCTGTCTTGTAATTCTGCCACTTGAATTGATGGATGCTTGCACGAATCACTGATCGTCACTATCTTTTATATGACGAATAGTTATTGCGGCCGCGACAACACCTTTTTTAAGTTACTAACACACATTACTAAGTCTTCTTTTCGTTCACTTCATTTCAGAAAGTCACTACACGTGATAGTATATGGTTCATCACAAGACTGAAATCTTAACACACTTAGTCACTGTAAAATTCAGATGATTCGTTCCTGAATCAAATTATACTTCACTTTTAATGTTCACCAAATGAAACTCACAAGTATCAAACTGAGGCATCTCCGAAACCATTTTACAAAAAGTTCCAAAAATATCAATTCTGCATTTCTCACACAATACTAATAATCACTTTTTAACTTGAAACACATCTTCTATCTCTCCTAAACTACTTCTGGTTCCAAACTGCTTCTCTATCACCTGAATATCTATTGGCTCTACTCGTCCATCTGTTCTATCTGTCGCTGCTCTCCTATCTATCTTTCTATTCTTCATTTTCTCTGTCTTTCTGTTCTTTTGTTCCCCTTCTCAAAGCTGTATGCCTGGGTTATATATCACAAGTCAGTTGTCCAGTTGGATACACCTCTAGGTCTTTCTATTGGGCAACTGGTTGACTACTTATTGATTGGACTTCGGGATAAGTCGATCCACTCCCTTTGGTCATCTTATTGGTCCGTTGTACTATTAATGTGTGCAAATTGTGTCCTAAGATTAGCAAATCTGCCTCACCTGTCAGTAATTTTATTGCGTCAAAAGTCTATTCAATTTTCTCGCGTGGGTAAATTCTTCTTATCCAGTATCAGGTGTTTGCGATACCTGCGAGGCATTAATCCAGATCTGTTCACAGTGTCCATCTGTCTGTCGCCATATGTACTACTTTTTTCTGAGTAAACACTTCTAGGCCGTATTCAGCGTCTCTGTATCTAGTATTTCTGAGTATCCACTTAATTCTGTTGTAACAATACTAATACCGTGGGAGTGTTCCCCTCCCAACGGTTCTCAAATTTTCCATCGTTTCTTATCTACTTTCTACTTATCAATAATAGTCATAACTACAATATAAATTGATAATATTAATAATGATAATAACAGTTATTATTATTATTATACTATCCTAATATACAAGACAGAATGTTACATATGATCTTTCCCGGGACAACGGAACATCACGTTAAAACTCAGGTTCCCTCACTAAAGATTCAGAGAACTTTGAGACGAGAAGCAAATCAAAACAGGGGGTTTTGAAAATGTAGTCTCTTGTAGCCAACTTAATGCCGAGCCAGGTCTAGTCGACCTGCTCAAAGTTTAGTCGACCTGCTATAAATCTGGTCGATCTGCTCTACGATTAGTCGACCTGCTCTAAGTCTGGTCGATCTGCAGTGGAGATAACGAGAAGTGGAATCACTAACACGAAGAAGAGGGTGGGAAAAATACTGGGGTTTGTTCTAGACACAAGACCAAGAGGAACGTATTCACAGATGAAGAGAAACTTGTTCACGGATAAAGAGAAATTCATGGATCAGTAAGAACGTATTCGTGATTTTAAAAAGGAAACTTATTCATGGATAAAGAGGAAATCATTCATGACACCTTTTTTTTCAGCATTTCCAAAATCCCCAACAGAAGACACTTCCGCGTTGTCAAATGTTAGCGTATAACTCTGTGTTCCGAGACTCACATAGTCTCTGCTCAGTGAAAAGATTTAGCTTTATTTAAACTGAAATACAACACTGTAAGTGTTCAAATACAAATAGTAGCAGTTTATTATTCATATAAATAGGTAAGTATGCAGGAAACTCTCTACTGTAGAGAGCAGAAGAACAACACAGCTCCTTCAGATCATCATAAGGAAGTATCTTGTGAGTTGTTCTTTCTGTTCCGGAATTGAACCCACGTTCTTCCAGTTGGCACTGCACTTAGAAGTGCATCTTAGCGATTCAGGTAAGGAGGACCGGTGCTAAATGTGACAAACGAAATTATTTAAGTTCTCACCTACTAGTGAAAATGAACGTAAAAGGGGGCGCTCGATTTACGTCGTTTCGCACTTACGTCTTTGATAATCAGAGGCAATAAATTTTAGGCACATCGAATAAATTCCACCTTCCATCATTTTAAGACGAGCACACGTATAACGAATATAATGAAATAAAAAAAAAGAAATTAATAGCAATAAATTGTAAATTCTACAATGAACAATAGAACCTCATAGACAAAGTCAGTATTTCATAACGTCACATTGTGGCATTTGTAAACACAGTGTCCAGTTCCACTTTCTTTTCCTGAGACAACAGACTATGAATTCATAACCAATCATATTTCACGAAATCTTCATGATGAGGACAAAATGTCAAGAAAGTTATCCAGCGTAGGACAGAGACGATATAATGTGACTGTAGGTGTTAAGCGGACATGATTAAGCGACGCTGAGGTAGTAAGCTGTTGACACTGTCGGGGCGTCTCGACTTAACGGGAACACATATGGTGAGATTTATCATACATTTATAGGAGATTTGAGCAAAGCCCAGTATATAATTATATCGCTAGCTTTCTAATTATTAGTTGGCAATTGAAGAAACTCAGACAGAAACATTAAACTTAAATATTTTTGACACATTAAACGTCGTGATAATTTAGAGAAGAACGTCTTGGAAGGGTACATAATGGGAAAAAAAGAAAGAGAGGAAGATCAAGACGAAGATGGCTGCAAGACATCGTTGATAATCTGCAAATGGATGGCATCAGCAGCATGGCATTTTGCTTACAACCGAGAGACCTACAGGAGTGCAGTTAGGAAGGCAAAGTTCCGCAAGGGACATGCAAATGTCTAACTGACTGACTGACAATTTAGTGTCGAATAAAACAAATACTAACTATTAATATTCTTGTAGATACGAATTTTTAATACATTAGTTCAATGCAAAATTGCTGTCCAATACCCATGAAAGTTATACGTCGTGATTTATAGAAACGCACCCATAACGTACATCGAAGATCCCCTATATCTTTACATGCTGGCACTGGTTGATTGATTGTTTCCTTTGTACGTTGAACCTTTAACTTCAGTTTTTCAAAGCGCTGACCTACTGTAGGTGTTGAAACACGCGTGTCGGGTTGCACTTGCAAGGGTGTAAGGTTGACGAAAGTTTGCATTGCCTGGGATATGGCCAAGAAAAATACCCCTACTCTAGTTAGACCCGATCCGCAAAGGTGATACGTGCGTTGCCTGCTCTATTTTCTCGACTGAAATAAGGCGGAAACTTTCTTCCAGGACCACCTTGGAGAGGGATTTCTTAGCCGGCTCAAGGTTCTCTGGCCCGGATAACTACAGCCAACCGGCTATCATAGTCATCTCGCCCCTGCGTTTGTCTGTAAGGATATATCAATGCTTGCTACAGTAAGACTGCTGAAAGTGGATTTGCAGGATAAAGAAAGTGATAAAGGAACGGCTTTGTTTAGTAACAAGACAAAAAGTAGCTCGTGTGCGACACAATTTCTGCTGAGACTCACCTTGTACTCTATGACAGTGAACGGTGCTATTTGGCGGACCCTGCAAAACCCATCGTCTTTTAAGTAGCGAGCGAGAGAGAAAGAGAGAGAAAGAGAAGGAGAAAGAGAGAGAGAGAGAAAGAGAGGGAGAAAGAGTGAGAATGAGAAGCGACAAACCTATCGTCTTTTAAAAAATGGGTATATCACTTTTGACTCTCTCTGTCTGTCTGTCTGTCTCTCTCTCGCCACTTAAAAGACGACAGGTTTGCCGCTTCTGACTCTCTCTCTATCTCATCCTCTCTCTCTCTCTCTCTTTCTCTCGCCACTTAAATGACGATGGGTTTGCCGCTTCTGACTCTTTCTCTCTCTTTTACGTGGCTCGAGAGACAGGGTCAGAAGAGTCAGAAGCGACAAAACCATCGCCTTTTAAGTAGCGAGAAAGAGACGACAAACCCATTGTCTTTTAAGTGGCGAGAGAGAGCGAGAGAGAGAGAGAGCTAAAAGTGACAAACCCATCGTCTTTTAAGTGGCGAGAGAGAGAGAGAGAGAGAGAGCTAAAAGCGACAAACCCATCGTCTTTTAAGTGGCGAGAGAGAGCCAAAAGCGACAAACCCATCGTCTTTTAAGTGGCGAGAGAGATAGATAGATAGAGAGAGAGAGAGAGACAGAAGCGACCAGAGTAAAACCCTAAAGAAAAATCCCCAAAGGGAAAGGCCATAAAGCAGCTGGAGTGAGGTTTTTGAGATTACTCACTTGAAGCATTCCTCGCCAGATTTTCGACATAAGAACCTAGTCCTTCCCCTAGGAGATTCGAGAAGGTGAAAAGTACAACAAGCGGAAGGCACTTTATCGTCTATCCGGGCGAAACAGGATATGTAATAATAACACTAATAATCTACCTGGTTCAAAACCGTCTTCTAAAGTTAGAAATATCGTTATTTTAAGAAAAAAACCTACTGATTTTGAAGAGCATTTACCGAAATTGATAAATAAGTTAATAAATAATAAATTGTTTCAAATAAGTTCAAATTTAAACGTTTGAATGCCCTGTTTTAGTTTATTCCACCTGTTGTGATATGCGTAGTATGTGACAGTATAGGTGACGGCACTAGAAAATCTTGAACCAAACAAGGAAATATCTGAAGACCGAAAGGAAGGAAATCGCCACAACAGCAAGTGGGTTTGACGAAATGACAAACCTCTATGACGCAGAGTAGAAACGAAAAAAAAAAAGGATAAAACCGGAGATAACATGATTTGGTGGTTTGTTTGGGGGGGAGGGGGCATTTCTTTCTGACTTGTAATCGATGTTACTTTGAGTTTGTAAAGAGAATGACGCATAACCACCCTCTGTAGCGTTCTGCAATCTAACAGATGATAGATATGACAAAGAGTACAAATAATGTGTTAGTCTCCGGGTTTTTTTTCAAATTGATTAATCTGTAACTAATCACGACGTGGGAGTCATGAGATGATCGTCACCCTGAGATGGTGAGGTGAATAAACCACGGACATTTATTAGCGTTATTTGTAGCACTAAGATGGACACCATAGGGGAGCAGAAGTAAGGGTAGACCAAAAGAGACATGGAGAAGAACAACAGAAAGAATGTTGAGCAATAGAGGGCTCACCTGGGCAAGAGCAGAAAAAAAGGCGAAGGACAGGCATTTGTGGAAAACCCTTGCGGAAGCCCCATGTGCCCTGGGCACTTAAGGTTGAGAGAGAGAGATTTATTAGCGTCGTCTATAAACGTGAGTTTAGAAAGTTGTCTACACAGGGCTGACTTCACAACAGAACGCGAAGAAGGCATACTACCACAAGCATACTATTACAATACTTTTGACATGCAGAAAATATTGCTGGACCAACCCCCCAAATTTACATTATAGTTTACAAGACTATACAAGAACAGAAAAATTAACTTAATACTGCAGAAAGTTACAGGCATACAAACAAGAAAAGTTCAACAAATGAAACTTATAATAGGAATACGTATTGCTTCGACACTGACCTTGCAAGTCTCCGAATATTTGTTGAGAAGGCGAAGATACGAAGACAAACAAACATTTGCACAGCCTTTTACGGAAGACCTCAGCTGTGATTTTTATCAAGACCTGTCTCTCGCACTGATTTATCTCTGCATTACTTATCTGCCCTTGGAGTGGGTGCTGTATTGGAACTATTGAAGTTTTTTTTTTATTTCTTTTTTAAATATAGATCTCTGGGGTTTTTTTTCAGCTACCTTAAAAAAACTCTGTTAAAATATAAAAGTCCAAGTGTCGTTACAAATACTTAGCCCTTGAGTAAACATTTGTCTCTAAACATCCTTCACCATTTTACGAAGAAGTACTTCGGGCTTTGGTCCCTCTGTCAAATGAGGCGTTATCCCATGTTCTGGTTATATGTGTATAAAATAGGAAAAACTAGGAGCAGCTTTATTACTTAACGATTACACAGTTCTGACGTTTCGGCGTGAGCCTTAATCATACAAAAATATACAGGACGAAAAAATAGAGAGAGGAGATAAAGTATTTCTTCGTCCTGTATGTTTTTGTATGATTAAGGCTCACGCCGAAACGTCAGAACTGTGTAATCGTTAAGTAATAAAGCTGCTCCTACTTTTTCCTATTTTATACATTCTAGTATCACAGCTTTACTGCAGTGCTTCGTGTATAGTTATATACTTATACACTAATTATTGTGTGTTCTGGTTATATGTTCTTTCTAAACATGACTATCTGTTGTTTTTCAATGAACCTGGGAGAGATTTGTTGAGTTTTTCTTTGTTTTTCTGTTTATTTCCTGGCAGATATTCCTCGGCTGTCAGAGCCTGAGATCCGATTTCCCTGGAGAAGATAAGGAGGGAGGGCACACATGAGGACTTTTCCAGCTTCTGAATAAAACAAAAAACAAAAAAAAATACGAGTACCTGATGAGCCTAGAACCTCTGGCCTTTTTCTCAGTATAACTAATGACTTTACCCACTGAAGTATTTGGACGTAATTCAGTCACGTGTCATTGAATATTCACTTATCATTTACTTAAAATAAATTTTTTGGCAGCAGATGAAAGCAACTTTGTAAAGAAGAAAGTAATGCTTCTCCTGGCCGGGCATTAAGTTTGACAAAAGAAGCAGCAAGGAAGACATCATAATTACAGAAAGAATAATTTTGACAAACGAAGGGCCCGAAGGCAAAGGCAGAAAAATGACAGTTTGAATCTTTCCTGAAATCTTTCCCACTTTTTTTTCTATGTTCTAAATCTCTAAAGTTCAACAAAGAAATCTCAAAATTTCGAGATATCTAAACAGAGCTCTGTGATATAAGCCTCCCTACATGACACAGGGTAAACGTATGCCCAACAGTCGGGGCGAACCCCCCCCCCCCTTTTTTATCTCTCTATATCTCACATCAAACAAACCTGATGTTATCAAAGTATTTTTTAAAAAGCTTTTTATTTGCTTATCTGCAGGTGTTAAGTATACTTCGCTTGTTGGGCTAAAGCAAACGCCCCCTTGTTATGCTGATATTTATTCTGAGTTGACAAAAGCGATGGTTTCTTTAAATAGCTAGGAAAACGTAAAATATTCACCAAATAAGTGTGACTTTATAAATGATTGTCGGAAAAATATAAGGGCAGACAATTACCCACAATCACTCTTATACCAAACTCTTTAGCACTATAAGCAAAGGTAAATACTCTTTGTTCCTCAAAGGTCACTACTTCGTACCTCTATGGCAGTGTTTCCCAAAGTGGGCGATGGCGCGCCCCTAAGGGCATCGGAGAAGAGCAGATGAGGGCAGTGAAAAAAAGGGTCAGTGGGGGTGGGGGTGGAAGAAAAGGGAACAGTAGAGGGCACTGGGGGAAAACGAAGCAGCAGACGGCGACGGTAATGCCTTCCTTTGGTAGTCCAAACTTACATGGCTATCCACATGGTTGTCCATGTGGCTGTCCACATGGTTGTCCATGTGGCTGTCCACATGGATGTAAACATGGCTGTCCACGTGGTTGGCCAAGGGAAACTGCCTGGGTCGCTTCTATTCACTTACTGAAACAGTTACAGAAATGTTTCGAAGAGTCCAGTTTTTTTCTCTCTGTTATGAACCGAGCAACATCAAGCATGACATTGATTACTTCTCAGACTCATTCACCGAGATAATTTGCAGCTTCAAGGCAATGAAGTTAACTTTGTCAAAGTAAAATCAGCCATCTCCAAATTTCTTTAGAAGTTACACTTATTCAGGCATAACATAGCCCACCGTGGACTGTTCCAGTTTCCAAGTGTTTCTGAACTAGACGAAGAGGAACGGATATCAGACGATTACCTTAGGATCTATTGCTCACATCTGAATCACCTGTATAACGAATTGTTTAACAGATTTCAGGATCTCCTTTCACTTCAGATGCCAGACTGAGTGATCAGCCCATTCCTTGATTAATTTTTGTTTACAGAAAAACATTTCTCAACTATACCCTGCACAGTGGAACACAATCCAGAATAACATTAATGCCTTCCAGACAACGTATTTAGTAGAGCGAGACTTCAGTGTGGTCACGAAGCTTCTTTCCAGACAAACAGACTGAAAGTCACAGAACGTGGAGATCTAATACCCCTTCTTAGCACTTTTCAACCTGATATTGAGAAACTTGTAACCCTATATGAAACTCATCCATCACATTAAAAACTGAGAAAATACTTCAGTAGGTGAGTTATAAATGTACTTCCTCATATTGTTAAATAAACTTTTTTTTTTTGCTAGATGAAGTATAATGCTTATCCTAGTTCAATAAGTCATTGCACCAGTAGAAAAGGGGGGAAATAAGGGGGGGGGGTGTTGATGATGTGGACTGGGAGGAAAGGAAGCGGTAGCTCTGACAAGCCTGAGAAACACTGCTACAAGGTCTAGTACGAGAACACGGTTTTGTAGGATTAGACCTGGAAAAAATTGTAGACAAAGCACTTTTAGATGTGAGAGAAAGAAAAATCACAAGAGAATTACCTGGGGATTCGAACCACGGACTACAATGGGACGAGCAGCCGTCTAGCCACGAGAGGAGAGCGTGCCAACGAGCTTCGCTATCTAGCACCCACCCCCCTAAGAAAAGGTGTTTGAAAGCGAAGTCACTAGTACCTGTTCAGTCGAAACAAAGATTGTGACACCCGGAAAGAAACGAGCTCGCGACACGGAAATTCCGTAGCTTAGATTCGGGCTACGATTATTTCGAGGTCTAATCCTACAAAACTGTGCTCTCTTACTTTACTGTACGGAAACCTCGTCTTGCTTAAAGGTCTGTGCCGTCGACTGCTCCACGTTTATTTTTGTGCACCAGCGACAGCTTAGTATTGCCGTACCGGATAGCCTCCATCTTGTGCACCACCGACAGCTTAGTATTGCCGTACCGGATAGCCTCCATCTTGTGCATCACCGACAGCTTAGTATTGCCGTACCATATAGCCTCCATCTTGTGCACCACCGACAGCTTAATACTGCCGTACCGGATAGCCTTGACTAAAATGCTTCTCCATCTTGTGCGATCCTGAGTGTTTCAAATCAAAGGAGGTGATTTTCTTTTCCCATCCTTTTTGGTCAGTCCACTGAGATATTTTTCCTTTGGCCTTCCTCTTTTTTTTTTTTTTTTGGCCTTTAATTTTCTAGCCATTACTTAGTTCTCAAATTTCTGTCGTCTCATGACAAGTCCTGAGATTGTAACTGTCATTTTTCTTATCATTTTAATCAGTTTAGGTTGTTCTGACACTTCTTTATGAACCCCTTCGGTTTTTTTCTTCTGTATGCCCTGGGTATTTGTTGCATCTTTCTCTAGAACCAAATCTCTGTTTCTTTCAATTTGTTTGTCATCTTGGTTTTAATTGTTCTGATGGAGACTCATCTATGCCTTTGTTCACTCTTATTGCTGATCTTTGCTTATAGAATACATTCTTATTAATTCTCATAGCTTTACCATTTAGTTTTTCCAGCATTTGAGTCAATATGATTTGATACAATATATCATAGAATGGTAGATGGTGGAACAGATTCAACTAAAACGTACAGAGGAAGTGGGGAAACATGTTATGATAGCAAACAAAAAGAAAGAAAGAAGGAACATTAATATTTAAGCATAAAGAAGAACGAAAAAGCTGATACATTACGCGACTTTTCCCGGCAGTTCTATGGATTTCATTATCTCTCTTCATTGCCCTTTATCCCCTTCTATCTATCTATCTATCTATCTATCTATCTATCTATCTATCTATCTATCTATCTATCTATCTATCTATCTATCTATCTATCTATCTATCTATCTATCTATCTATTTGTCTGTCTGTCTGTCTATCAGTCTGTCTGTCTGTCTGTCTGTATTTCTCGGAAACATACGTACATAAAAACAATCGATCATGCCAGATAAATCTGATAGAGCTTACATTCGACGCATTGCAAAATTAGCACGGGACTGTAGTATGTATGTAGCTGATCTAGCTGTAATGTAAAGAAATCTACTGGCTAGGACATCGATATTTTTCTCTGGGACACGTTGGCTCAGACAAACGTCCATACTAAAACACGCTCGTTCGTATCACTTTTTGTTACAAGAAATACAGTACGAGCCGGTGAGAAACTGTTCTCGCTGATATCAGCAAATAGTATTGGGTTTCACGCCAACTTTCATGGAAATCCCGGGGCCTACGGAGACAAGGATGTGAAGAATTCAAAGCTTACTTGGTCTGTCTGTCTGTCTCTCTCTCTCTCTCTCACTAACAAAAACGTATGCGCTCGTACATAACCTTTTCTGTTTGAAAGCCTAAAATGAGTTCATAAAGAACGCATGAAAATGTATCTCTTTTCAGGACAAATTAAGAAATGTCTTTTTTTTTTCTAAGCTGTCAATTTACTTGTAGATCGGATCCAAAATGACAGCGCCACTCTTGTCAAGTTTCCCTCCAAAGAATTTATTTTAATGAACTTGTCCAGCTTACCTGGTATTTTGTTACGCTTCGGTGATCGTCAGAATCGCACTAATGAATTCTCAGTTTTCTGCCCTGAAATTATTGAACGCTTGTCAGCTTCGGAATATTACTTTCACTTGCCTCTTTTCAGGATAACAGATGACGTGTACTGGCTAATGCCACGGGTTATATTCATAACATAAACAACCGATTCATTTCAAATCGTCTGTCTTAGAGTAATATTGTTTTACCCGTCTTTTTTTTTTTGGAGGGGGGGGGGCCGGGGCCGGGGCCGGGGCGGGGAGATTACAGGGAGGGGGGGGGGTCCTCGAAGAATATAGATTTCAGTTAGACTGAGTAGATTATAAGTTCTAGAAGAAATCAGGGAGGAGAACATATTGAGAATGTAATATGCAGTTTGCCCTATGGTAACACATGGGGTTCCGCTTCTTTGCCCAGTTATGGTTATGATAACAGTACTCGGCAATGACAACTGCAACGCCTGGACAGAGCCTATATTTTGACTGAGATCTAGATCCGCTCAGAAGTTACCCCAGGGGAAGAACAGCACGGGCAAAGCTTAGGAAAAGAGACACGCACTTGAGTTGGCCAAGAGAGTCCAAACAGATGAAGCGATCAAACCAAGAAGTGAGCAAGACGAAGTAAGTGTTACATTAGTGTTTCCTGAAACTTGCCTCGACTTCCGAAAGTGCCTCTTATGCAAAGGAATTATGCTGTCAGTTTCGGAATTTTACATGCAAGACTTGGTATCCCATAGCAACAATGGCGGATTACCCATTAGGCCGAAAAGGCTTAGGCCTTGACACTTGAAATGACAGGGGGGATTCAGCGTAAAAGGAAAAAAAAAGCCATTCTGCAAACACATATAATTATATGCCACTTATTTATAACTATTAGTGATGCATTGGCACGTTATTTTGTCTGAAAGTAATGAAGTATCGTTTATGTTTGGTCTGTGCAATACAAAGTTATATAGTACTTGTAGGGATCACAACTAGAGGAGAATCACACCTTATATCAGGAGACAGTACATGTTGTAGGAAATGGGAGGAAACAGGGCTCCGAGTGATGGTTAATCTGTCACTGGCCTATATCTTGCAAATCAATCGTGTCTGTGAACTGTGCGACTGGGTAAGACTGTACTGGAATCCCAGAATCCAGGAGAGATTGCTATAACGCATCGAACTCGTTGACCACCCAACTGGCATTGTAGGAATAAATAGATTTTTATGGGGTATGGATTTGAATGTCGTTTATATGATGGTATATTGTATTTTTTTTATTGAAGTATCTTATCTTTATAGATACATGTAGATTGAAGATTGCAAGACTAACACAATCAAACATTACACCAATGAAAGAAAAATACACGGTCAATACTACTTCTTTAAATAATCATAAATTTATATTGTTGTTAAATCATCTGTTTACATAGTTAGCAAAGTCAAACAAAGGATCATAACTGTATATATTGTTATTCACCAGGTTATATATCTATCAACAAAATCATTAAAACAATGTCTTTAAATATTAGGAATCCTACAAAAAAATATATCAACGATAAATTAACAGAGATCAGTAAAACAATCTTACACATGTATGTTAGTTTGATTTGCAACAAAAATTGTTCTCTGCATAAAATCTCAAAATAATCATACTTAAAAGATTAAGATTGTGACTGTAGTCATAAACTAACTAATTGGCATATACTGTATGCAACCGTGCTCTTACATAGAACACGATAATACATAATCAAGTGCACATACAAAACCTATATTTTACACGTTGCTAAACATGAACATCTTACATAGAGTTATTATGTTAATATGGAATTCTGATTATTCAATGTCTATTTCTATTATCTAAATCATACCTAAGGGAGGTCGGGGCTGGTCAGAGGAGGAAAGCACAGAATGGACACAGCTTGCACGCATCCACAATACAAAAGTATAAACCGATTATTAACTTACATATACATGGTTTTGCACCGACAATAAACATCTCATTCACGCTTGCATGACAAATGGCCTTCCTCCGACCCGCTGGCCCTTACATGCTCAGGGTACAAAAACCCGACCTATAAAAATTCTATTATATTTTCTTTATATACCTGGCCAAAGACGGACCTTTCCTAGAATTGCGCACTTCCGGTACTAGCCTGTCTCTGACTCATTATTTCTTAAGCTTAGGGTTGCCAACCAACCTAGGTATCTAGTTCTGTCTGTTCCCTTACAGCATCAATATCAAACGTCTATGCAAGCCCCTTTTGAACATCGCCCCAAGTCTCGTTAACTACCAACCTGAGAACACAACCTGTTTTAACTGTAATCGGAGTGTAAGGTCTTGGCCAGCTATGATGGGAAGGGAGTTAATTCTGGTGACTCTGAAACAAGAGCAATGGTGGTCAAGTGAAAGTTTCCTAACCTAGTGAATTCTTTAAAATTCTCACTCTAATATTTGCATCATAGGATTTCGTGCCTAACAAATCTGTCCTGTCATTGATCGAGCACCTTCTGTATAAATACCTATACATTTTTTGTACAGTAAATTCTGTTTTCATGCACGAGAGAATTCAGAATTTCATATCAGGTAACCAGCTTAATAGAGACCTGCAATATTTCCAAGTAGCAATAAATATTTGATAAAATTAAATCGAAAGTCAATAAATGCGTATTATATATAATGTTATTATTGACCTTTACATTTTCCAGATGAATAAACTGTTTTAACCCTGTCTGTCACTTACTGGACCGTTCAGAACTTTCAACTTATCATCTCTTTGACCTGTGATAGCGATGTTGTATAGAGACACATTCAAATGTTACTTAGCAAACGAATTTCCCCAAGCCATAAAACAGTTTTTTTTTGTTTGTTGTGCAATTTTGAAGGTTCTGCTTTTACATATCTTAACGATGTATATTATTTTGCACGGAGCATAAACTAGATAAGTAATGACTAAGGAAACCGTGTCGTGCCACGGAGATTTCTAGAGAGATATTCCTGTAGGAACACCAGAGGGTGATGTGGTCAGCTCCGCATCTAATCATCTTTCCTTCCCAAGCTCCACAAGAGAGCCAGGTACCCATTTCTACAGCTCGGTGTCTGGGACAACACCAGCCGGATTCCCAACACCAGTCTAAATCGCACCAGCAGACAGTGCTGTGACTAAGGCCAAGAACATATTTTGAAGAGACTGCTGCGGTAGCAGTGGCTTATCCTTCCTAATTGTGACAGTGATTGAAAACACGTACGTACATACAAATCCTGTAAGACTGCATACGTAAAAGCTAAAAGTCTTGAGGGGTTATAAACACCTAATTATTTTCAATATAGTGTGATTTCTTAACATTTACCTTTCCATTTTTTCCGCAGAGCTTTTGGGACGTAGGGAGATAGGGTTAGAGATAGACTGAATAAAACAGACAGAAAGTTTTATATAGTGCACGCAGTCCCGAGTAAGAAAGAGAAGACAGGAAAGGATAACTTATAGATAAGATAATATCCTGGTATGCTAATACCAAATCCTCGAAATATTACAAGTTATCTTATTTATCATTACGGAAATGTAAACTTATTAAGAAAGAAATGTTACATCAAGAAATATCCATGTACAATGTAGAAAAGAAAACATTCTATTTTTTCCCTTAATTTTAGTTCTCCTCTTTTCTATTCTAGCAGGGGTTTTTTTCTTCAATTCTCACGTTGGGGTGCTTGTGTACCACTAACTGTGCAAATCCTGAACGGGATCATCAGTTAAATACAAGTTTACAGACGCCGCCTGTGTTACGTTTGGTTTACAGATGCAGCCTGTGCTAAGTTTGGTTTACAGACGCCGCCTGTGCTAAGTTTGGTTTACAGAACTAACTGTTCAACGTCGAGCTAAAATTGACTGTCACAGCTGGTAGTCGGCTGAATGAATTCTGCCTCTTTGATGAATTATCTTTGTCACGTGGAACGAGCCAAACAAACAGGACGCGTACTGAAAATGCAGTGATATAGGGAAGATTTTGGTGTGACCTTGCTCAATGTCGACGTGTAAAAATTCGTGAAATTTTCAAGGAGGTGGGGAGAGTGGTAGTGAATTGTCTTATCATGCAGAGATTATGGGCGCAAGCCCTAAATATCAGTTGCCCAACTGATGAAATACATATCTTGCTAGAGAAAATTGCCTCTGAAAATGGAGAGCATCTACATTTTATGTACAGTATTTGCTCTATTACTAGTGGAGCATTTACAGAAGTGTGAAATGCAGAAAGGATTATCTGGAGAAGTAACTTTATTATAAAGGTGAAGGAATATGTTTTTTTCTTGCACGTATTTTCTAGTAATCAAACGAAACATTATTGCCTCCAGGCCAGTTAGGCAACTACTTGGGCAGCAGACCTCAGAGGAATTCAGTGCTGACCTTCGAGGGGCGCAAATTTCATGCAAGTTCTAAGTCTTTATCTCTTCTTCTCGTTCTTGTTCTTCTTCTTGTTCTTCTTCTTCTTCTTCTTCTTCAGCATTTCTGTGCAAATTAGGCTTATTGCTGCAGATAAAGTTCGCCTCCATTCTTCTCTATTTCTAATCTTCTCTCTCCAGTTGGTGACGCCAATTTTCTTTATATCCCCATCTATGTTGTCTTTCCATCTCTGTCTTGGTCTATCCCTTGGTCTTATTTCCTTAATCTCTTGTACATACATCATTTTCCTTTGTCTGTTCTTTTTCTTTCTTTCTACGTGGGCAACCTGCATAATCTATTCAGTTTCAAGACATTTATAAGACACTGGGATTTAAATAAGCTGTTCATTTCTTTATTTATTGGGCAAAATAATCTCGAGCCGGCGTTACATGTAAGACAGTTAATTGTCTAAGTATTTAAAAAAATAAGTTAAGCTCTAAGATTTTCATTTCTTTTCATTTCTGATCTTGCATGTACCATTTTATTTTTCTTCTTGTGTTTTTGCTTACTTTTGTCTGATTTCAAGTTGTCGTCGGATCTGTTCATCAAGATTCTTTTTTTTTTAAATAAAACGTGTTGGCAATTTCATTTTTGGTGCAATATTTCATCATCATCATCATTCATTATCATCATCATCATCATCAGCAGCAGCATCATTCATCATCATCATCATCATCATCATCATCGTCAACGTCATCATCGTCGTCATCATCATCAGCAGCAGCATCATCATTCATCATCATCATCATCATCATCATCATCATCATCAGCAGCAGCAGTAGCAGCAGCAGCAGCAGCACTTCATTATGATTTTGCCCTACCATCCCCATACAATGTGTTTTTTTTAGATGTAATATCTGTACATCACTGAATTTTCTGAATAAAAAAAATGCGGAAAGAATCCGAGACATATGTTTTTAACTTTTGACCCCGGTGACATATCATTTCTATCATCATCATCATCATCATGTGCCGTGCCGACTGGCGTTGGCTATTATGCTTCTCCAGAGTAACCGATCCTTCATGCAGGCCATCAGCTCAGTTGGTGATCTCCTCTCACACCATCCTGTCAGACTGTCCAGTATCATTTCTCTTGGTCTTCCTCTTGATCTTCTTCCTTCTATTTTTCCTGTTGTTATAATATTTTCAATGCCCCCTCTTCTCATTGCATGTCCTATGAAAGTACATTGTCTCTCTCTTATCTTTTTGACAAGGTTTTTTGTCTCTCCAGCTCTTCTCATACATTCTTCATTAGTTATTTTTGCTGTCCAGGGGATTCGCAACATTCTTCTAATAAACCATATTTCTGCTGCTTCCAATGATTTTTGTGCAGACTTGCCTATTGTCCTTGATTCACTTCCATATAACAAGATAGGTTCAATATAGCATTTTAGGACTCGTTTTCTAACATTCATTGATAAGGATGTGTTGGTTAATATGTTTCTCATTCTCTGAAATTGAGTCTTTGCTTGGCCTATTCTGTTCCTAATTTCTGTTCTGCATTTCCCATCTGAAGTTATTACTGCTCCAAGGTATTTGAATTTCTGCACCTGCTTTAGAATAGTTCCGTTTAATTTAATATTGCATGCTGGTGGATTCTGTTTCTTAGATATAACCATAGTCTCTGTCTTTTTGATGTTCAAAGTAAGGCCTTTCTGTTCACTTTCTTTGGCGACTTTATCCAAGAGATTTTGCAGGTCTTGTTGGTTCTCAGCTATCAGTACTGTGTCGTCAGCATACCGAAGGTTGTTAATATTGTATCCTCCAATTTTTGTGCCTGGTTCTGTGATGATTGTTCTTAGAATATTCTCGCTATACAGAGAAAAAAGGTCTGGAGATAGTACACATCCTTGTCGCACCCCTTGTTTTATAGGTTGATATTTTCTAATTCTATTTTCAACTCGAACTGCTGCTTCTTGCTGCCAGTATAGATGTTTTACAATCCTCAGGTCTTTGCCGTCTATATTGATGTCTTCAAGCATTTTAATAATTTCATTATGTTTCACCTTGTCAAATGCCTTGGTGTAATAAATGAAGCATAAGTAGAGATCTTTCTGTACTTCTAAAGCTCTTTCTGTTAGTGTTCGTAAAGCATAAATGGCATTGTGTATTCCCTTTCCTTCAACAAATCCAAACTGTTCATCTGCTATTTCCATTTTTATCTTTTTCCTTGTTCTTCTCATAATTATTCTCAGAAGCAGCTTCTTTATGTGACATGAGAGGCTGATAGTCCGGTGGTCGTCACATTCCTTTGCACCTGGTTTCTTTGGTAGTGCTATAAACGTGGATTTAATCAGGTCACTGGGAATATAACCACTGTTGTAAATGTCATTCAGTAACTTGGTTATTATTTTTATTCCTGTCTCCTCTAGTGCCTCTATTTCTTCTATTGTTATATTATCAGGCCCAGTCGCTTTTCCTTTCTTCATGTGTTTGATGGCATCTATGATTTCATCTTCAAGTATTGGTGGTCCCTCACAGTTTTCAGTATCTGGTGTTAATTCTGGTCTTTCTCCTCCATATAGCTCACCGATATACTCTGTCCACCTGTCCACAATGTCTTCTTTTCTCATTAACATTTTACCTTCTTTCGATTTCAGGCATCCTGTGGTATATTTTGTTTTCCTGCCTGTGAGTTCATTAATTCGTTTGTGCATGTTTTTGCTGTCTTTAATATGAGAGTCCTCTATCTGTCTGCACTGCTCATTTAACCACACTTCTTTTGCTTCTCTGCATTTGCGTCTTATTTCTTTATTTATCTTGTTATATTTTTCCTCGTTATTTTTACTCCTCCTCCTCTTGTCCATCAGTCCTAAGATGTCGTCTGTAATCCGTTTATTTTTAGGGGCTTCTTTTTTTGGTGGTATTATCTCCTTAACAGTTTGGTGGATAGAATCTCTTAACATTTCCCATTGTTCATCTATACTATTTATCTTTGCTATTGCATTGTATCTATTTGTTATAATAACTTTGTATTGTTCTCGCAGTTCTTGGTCATTTTTAAGAAGTTCTGTATTCAGTTTGATGTTTCTCACTTTTCTGCCTGCTTTCTTTAGTTTTATTCTAACTTTTCCACAGAGTGGATCATGGTCACTATTGCAGTCAGCTCCTGGCATGGTTTTTGTTGTCAGTAATGCATTGCGGAATCGTTTGTTGATCATTTCTATGCTACTAAGATATTCAAGCCTTTACATGGCAGATGATGTCATAGAGTACTTGATATGGAAGCGCAACGCTCCATGCTTCCCACAACAACAATAACAACAACAACAACAACAATAAAACAACAATAACAACATCAACAACAAAAAAACTAAATCCCGTTGCTTTTCTTAATCTTGGAAATGCTCTCAGATCACATGCTGCAGATTTTACAGTGGAGTGGAGTCCTTTTTGTAGATTCGCAGATGCTTCTAGATTCTTTGATGCGTCTTGAATTCCGCTCACGTTTCCGGTTGAGAAGATCATCTCAAATAAGGGAAAGTTGTTTAGGTGGAAAATGGGCAAATGTGACGTGGAAATTTTAAGTGCCCATGGCGACGTCATGAAAATATTCGTAGTAAGTGAATCTGAAAAGTTTTCTTCGCTTGGCGTAGCGATTTGATAATTGAAGTGACAAGAGAAATGTATTTTTTGGCATTTTTACTTTGTGTCATTTACGCGTTGTTCTACGTTGTTCTGTGTTCTACGCCATATCCTTAGATTCTTAAGGATTTTTTTTATTGCAGTTTCATTCTCTTTGGTAGTTCGCTGTAATATTTGCATCTCTGTACGTGACCTTGGTCTTTGGTGACACGTTTTCTTTGTTTGTCCAGCAGTTTTCTTTTGTCGGTTCATAATTTCATTCAGTAAGTCACTGCTGATATGATTTTTTCAGTATTTTACTCTAGTTCGTAACTTATTTTTTTTTCAGCTGGCTCGAAATTTTAATTCAGTCTCTATATCTCCCGATATACTACATTCTCAGTACGCAATGTTTTCATTTTATTTTATTTATTTTGCTCCCACTTTGATTTCTCTAGCATTTAAAACAAAAAACTATTTCCTATCCTGCTCCAAATATTTCTTTCACGGAACAGGTCTAACACTCTAATTATGTATAAAATAATTAATGCGTTAAACAATGATTTATAAAATTCGAACGGCACTTGGACTAAACGGAAAATGTAATGTGGAAAATAAATGACAACTGGATTTGAGATGAGGCAAAGAAATCTGTAAATAAATGTGATTCTGCAGTATTTCTTATTTCTTATAGGGAAAGATTTATGGCTTTTCTTTCGTATTTTAAGGCCGTAATGATTACATAGTTCTTTACACACAGGCTATCACCCGAGGCCCCTATGTTGGATTCAGTAGAGGCTCCTACGTTCAGTAGAGCCCCTTATGTTAAGTTCAGTAGAGGCCTCTATGTTAAGTTCAGTTAGGTCTCCTATGCTAAGTTCAGTAGGGGCCCCTACGTTAAATTCAGTAGAGGCCCCTATGTTAAGTTCAGTAAGGGCCCCTCCACTCCCTGGGAGCTACACCGTCCATCTCCTGATATTTCGCCGGAATACCTTCCAGTTTCGACCTCTGCTTTCAGGGTATAACTTTGTACAACCACAGATCGGACACAAATGATTCGTCACGACCTTTTATTTTTCGTGAAATTTATTACTTACTTCGTGCATTCATTTCCTTGTAAACAAAGTTTACACTGCATCTGCCAGGCCATCTGTCATTTCGGGCCTCTAGACTTAAGATGGCTGCAAGACATCGTTGATAATCTGCAAATGGATGCATCACCAGCAGGGCATCTTGTTTACAACCGAGAGGCCTACAGGAGAGCTGTTAGGGAAGCAAAGTTCTGCAAGGGACATGCAAATGACTGAGTGACTGAGGCTTAAGTTTATGCGGCCTAATAAGTAATTAGCTATTGTCTTTACTCTCGACTTGATTTGTCCAATATTGTAACCGTATGTTTTTATATAACGTACCAGTTATGGTCCTTTTTTAAAAAAAAATCCAAGTTTTTAAATGTTTTTTTTTCGTCATCGTTTTTTTTTAAGTTCAGTGTTTGCAATTCCATTATCTTTCGTTGTTGATTATTTCAGACTTGTGTGTGTGTTTGTGCGCGCGCGCGCGTGTGTGTGTGTGTGTTTGATTGTCACTTTCGTTTTTGTTGGTGAAATTTATTTAAAAACTGTCTCTCTCTCTCTCGTTTGTTTTGTATTTTATTCTACGAAAAATTGCACTAGAATTTTGTATCGTCTCGTCCTCTTCAGAATTGTGTGTAGTTTTGCCTCCTTCAGAATTTGTATCTAGTCTTGTTTCTTTGAGAATTTTGTCTAGTCTTGTTACGTCCTGAGTATTGTCTAATCTTTTTATTTCAGAACTTTGTCTAGTCTTGTTTCGTTCATAATTTTGCCTCGTCTTTTTATTTTAGAATGCGTTTTTTAAAATTTCTTTCTTCCCGAATTTCGTCTAGTTCTGTTTCTTTCCTTGCATCATAGAATCCATTCATTGTCATTACACAAGCACATCTCTATTAGGAACCTGATCTCTTAAAATAACTACACAATTTACAGCTAGAATGGAGCAACTGTTGTGAGTGATCCATACTTGAATGTTCTTGTGTATCCTGTACAGAATGTGACATTTGATGTCACCTGTTTTTCTACCGCCCTCTGGATAAAAAAAAACAGCACTGGAGGCTTACAATCTTTGCGTTTTTCTGAAGTTCTGTTATTCTTTTTTTCTAAAAATATCACAGCTGCGGAAATGGCGTTTATAGATGGAATATTTTCCATTGGGGTTACATTACACAGGGTATGAGGTGCTTCTATGATTAGTGGATTTAGACTGGGGAAAACAGGATGCAAAACTCCTTTCTTTCTAACGGGAAAACGTTTTTTTCCCTTCCCGGGGACAATAATGCCAAGCATGTCCGCTAACTAAAAAAAAAAAAAAAACGAGAAATGAACTATCTGGGTTTAATAAATGAAAATCATGTGACATGCTTGAGGGCGCCAAATGTTTGACGAAAATATCAGATGGCAACACTGGAAAAAAGGGGAAAAAAAGAATATAAGAGATCGACATTTATTAGAGTGGCTGAAATAGAAGGAAAATAGGATTTTATTGTATGAAAATGAGAGAACAAAATCGGGAAAGTCTGGTTAAATATCAGTCATCAAGTATACCCTGTTGTTGAAATTTGCCAGACTAACGAATTTACCACGTTAATGGGTGTGTCGCAGTATTATCAACAACAGGCTCTAGAGGCATTTATGTGTTTCTCAGCTGTTTTGTTAATGCCTTTGAATGTAAATGCTACAGAAGAGTTCTCCAAATATCGTAGACACAAAAAAGAACAAATATATCTATACTACAAGAGCTTAATATTGAAGAAGGCTGGCTAGTAAAGAGGATTAAAGAGAGAAAACTTAAATATTTTGGACAGATTAAACGTCATGATAATTTAGAGAAGACCATATTGGAAGGATACATAATGGGAAAAAGAAAAAGAGGAAGACCAAACCGAAGATGGCTGCAAGACATCGTTGACGATCTGCAAATGGATGCAACAGCAGCAGGCTATCTTGCTCACAACCGAGAGGCCTACAGGAGTGCTGTTTGGGAGGCAAAGTTCCGCAAGGGACATGCAAATGAATGAATGAATGAGGCTCTAGAGAAGCTCATGTATAATTTGCGTAAAAATAATCACAAAAGTCTGAACGTTTTGTTAACAAATGCAATGTAAAAACAAAAATTAACAATAATGGGTTTTTATCAAAGATAGTCTTGTGATAGAAAGCGCTGCATACGCTACACACAACGCCACATAGTGGCCGCCAAGTACGCTATACACAGCGCCATCTATTGGCCGCCGAGTAAACTATATGTCGCACTTTCGTTCTGATTATAAGTGTATGATGACTGGTTTCCAAAATATCGGTGATAAACCTATAGCAAAACATGAGGTTTAGATTAACGTACGACTTCATCAGGGAGAGAGTAGACTAAGCTGTGAAATACAGAAACAAAAGCATGACATCATACGAGAGCGGTTTTAAAAACAACAACAACAACAACAACAACAACGGCAAATGACAATTTCAAATTGGAGATAAAGTCTGAAGTCATATGCCATTTTTCTACACAGTCACCCTTCTTTTCAATATACTTCTCATACTGGTTCACTAACTTCTTTATTCCATCAGGGAAAAAAACCCCCAGAAAACTTTAGTTGTTCCCTCTGCCAGGAGTGTACCGCTTAACTTCTTCTTCTTCTTTCGCATTACCGCTTAACTGACCTCGTTATCACTCCCAAACCTTCGTCCTCTCAAAGAAAGCATCCTTCAGGGGTCGGAACACATGACAATCAGAGAGAGAGAGAGAGAGAGAGAGAGAGAGAGAGGAGAGAGAGCAAGGCCAGGACTGTGTATGGTGCAGTCTGTAAGATCTGAAATCTCAATCTTCGAATGGTGACAACAGTTGCAGCGGCCACCTGAGAACGTGGAATATCATGTAGGAGAACGCCTTTAGACAAAAGTCCTCTGCGACAGTTCCTTATTGCTGACTTCAGCTCCTTCTCCAGCTCAGCACCGTAACGGGCACTATTCAGCCTGGCCCCTTTTTATGATAGTGCTCCAAAACTGGTCCATTCATATCCCAGAAAATAGCTAACAGGATCTCACTGGCTGATGGTTGAGACATGGACAACTTCTTCTTGAATGAAGACACAGTGTGTCGCCATACTGAAGACTGCTTCTTTGCTTCCAGGCTCATATCGATCCACCCAAGTTTCGTCCCCGCCGACGATGCTCGCTGGGAACTCTTCACCTTCGTCGTTATACCACGCCAAGAAGGCTATACAAAGTCTGCGCAGGAATCATCTTGTGTTCATCAGTCAGCATCTTAGAATACCACATTGCACACAACTTGTGATACTTGAGAACCTCCGTGACTGTGGTTTGTGCGGATCCGTCACTAAAATTCAGTTCCCTGGCCAGAACTTCCATGGAGATGCATCTATTATCATGAATGATGGAGTCAGTGAGACCCACATCCTCATCATCGCATACCATACCATATTATGCCATACTATACCATGCCAAACCATACCATACCATACCATGCTAAACCATACCATACAATATCATGCCAAACCATACCATGCCATACCATGCCAAACCATACCATGCCAAACCATACCACTATACCATGCCAAACCATACCATGCCAAACCATACCATACCATGCCAAACCATACCATGCCAAACCATAACATACCATACCATGCCAAACCATACCATACCATATTATACCATACCATACCATGCCAAACCATACCATACAATATCATGCCAAACCATACCATGCCAAACCATACCATGCCAAACCATACCATACAATATCATGCCAAACCATACTATGCCAAACCATACCATACAATATCATGCTAAACCATACCATGCCAAACCATACCATGCCAAACCATGCCAAACCATACCATACCATATTATACCATACCATACCATGCCAAACCATACCATACCATGCCAAACCATACCATGCCAAACCATACCATACCATATCATGCCAAACCATACCATACCATACCATGCTAAACCATACCATACCATACCATACCATGCCAAACCATACCATACCATAATATACTACACTACACTACACTACATTACATTACATTAAACTACACCACGCCACGCCACGCTACACTATACTATACTATACTATACTATACTATACTATACTATACTATACTATATAGTATTATATTATATTATTATACATAGTAGACAGACAGACAGATAGATAGATAGATAGATAGATAGATAGATAGATAGATAGATAGATAGATAGATAGATAGATAGATAGATAGATAGATAGATAGATAGATAGATAGATAGATAGATAGATAGATAGATAGATAGATATGGCGTGTACGCCTCTATTACTATATTCATACGATCTTCACTTCTCATCTTCTGAAAAAACTGGACTTTTATCTGCATCTGTGATGAGATTCTGTAACTGGTGATGTCCCAAGTCACGAAAAGAGTTAACGTTAGATGCTCTACGCTGAATTTGACTTATATGAATGCAGCAACCGGGGAGATTAGACAGGCTAAGACTTGTCAGAAAACGAACATTCTGATCTATCTCTTGCTTGATCTTCAGCTGAAGTCGAAGAACAATAAATAAAAATTTTAAAAAAAGGAAACGTAATGAAATTTTTGTGTTGTACCCAGCAATTATTATTAATATAGACTGAAGATGGATTAGTCTGAAATAGCCAGCGATGATTACAAATGTTGGCTGAAGATGAATTGGTCTGCCAGTCTCATCAGAAGCAGGCCAATGTTACTGGCACTGGAAATTTTTTGTGGGGAAAGAACCAAATTTAGCCTGGGGACACGCGACTCCAGAGTGAATACTGATATTCGGCGTCATCAGAGAATTGATTTAGTATGCCCTGGAGTCAGTTACTGATCACAGGACACTCACGAAGAAGACAAACGCCTCTCCTAAGAACTCTGGCGACAGAAGCAAAACACCAACAGACTTATATTTTTATCGACCAGACAAGTAAATCTTTCATGGCGGAATCTCTGAAAAAAATTTACACTGTAAACTAGATCCTCTTCCTCCTCCTCCTCCTCCTCCTCATCATCATCATCATCATTACCGTCTTTCACTCCCTTGAGAGCATAGGCCACGGATAAAGGCTCTCTAGTCATCGCTGTTCTTGGAATTATTCTCTTCTTCCTTCCATGTATATCCCTTGTCTCTGAGCACTCGTAATTTCTCTTCTCAAAATAAGTCTATGTCTTCCTCGTTTTCTATTTCCTTGAGGATTCCATGTCAGTGCATGTCTTGTTATGCTGGTGTCGGGTTTCCTCAGCGTGTGGCCAATCCACCTCCATTCCCTAGACATGACTCGCAGGTTCATAGGTTCTTGTCCTGCCCTTTCCCAGACCTCGTTCCTGATCTTGTCCTGCCATTTAATGTTTAAAATCCTCTTCAAGCAGTAGTTCATGTATGTTTGTATCCTCCTGTTCATGAATGTTTGTATCCTCTGTTGTCTCTGTTGTCTTGGTCATAGCCCATGTCTACGAACCACATAGCAGGGCAGTCTCTACGTTTGTACTGAAAAGCCTAAGTTTGGTTCTTGTTTTGATGTTTTTGATGACAATATTTTGTTAAGTTGGATAAATGCTGACTTGGCTTTGGTTATTTTAGCTTTGACATCCTTTTCTGTATTTATCCACTATGCTGCCTAAATATGTGAAATACTTTACTTCTTCAGTTTTAGCACTCCCTCACTTACCATGAGACTGTTGCTTTCACTATTACTTTTCATTATCTTTGTTTTTTTTCGGTTAATATACTAGTCCCAGTTTAGCTGAGATAGACAGACAGACAGACAGGATGGATGGATGGATGGATGGATGGATGGATGGATGGATGGATGGATGGATGGATGGATGGATAGATGGATGGATAGATGGATAGATAGATAGAATGAATGAATAATCTTTATTTTTCAAGGGTAAAGAATTGGGCACGCAGGCCCGTCTTACATTCTGCCCTTCATCACTCCATCTTTCATTCTTCCCACACACTTGATTTAGTACAAAAATACAAATTAAATTAGTAAAAACATATCAAAAGAGTGTAAGATTTAACTACTACATTCAAGGTAAAAGAGAAGAAGTAATTAACCTAATAAAATAGCACTCACGCACACATACACACGCAGACATATACATAAATAAAAATACATTGTAAATACGGATCTTCTAACATATTTTTTAAACAAACATTAAAATAATTTCTAACAATATCTAACAAGTTGCTTTCCTAACTATGTCACTGAAGTACTTGATGGTTTACGAGCCATGTGTGAGAGAGTGCTGGCTATTTTATGGAGGCATATAATTACATGCAAGTAAATAATGAAACAGGTTTGAGTTAAAGGATGAAGTATTACCAATGGATTTTAAATTGTAGGGGAGGGTGTTCCAGAGCTGTACTGCAGAGTATGCAAGGCTTTTCTTGTACATATCAATTCTGGGTTTAGGAAGAAGACAGTTTTTTAAACGCTGGCTATGTTTAGTGTTATACGTAAACAGTGACCACAAGTAAGGCGGAGCATTGTGCGACAGAATTCTGTGAACAAACTTAACTTTGTTAAAAATGATTCTATTTTTGAGGGGTAGAATTTTGAGTTGTTTATGTTGATCTACAGTCTGTACTGGGTGTTTGTCATAAATAAGATTTAATGCTCGCTTGTGAAGTGAGTGGAGCCTTTTTGTGTTTGAGACTGAGCATCCATCCCAGATTGTGGAACAGTAATCTAAGTGTGTTTGTATGTGTGATATGTAGTATATTTTTCTTGTGTTTTTGTCGATAAAGTGTTTAATCTTGGCTAATTGGTAAACTTTCTGTGCAATCAAATTTGTTAGGTTATGTACGTGAGAATTCCAAGTTAAATGCTGATCAATGATGAGTCCTAGGGTTTTATGTTCATGAACATTTTCTATTGCCTTAGTCCCAGCACAAAGCTGTAGTGAAGTTTTAGTTGCATTTTGCAGTTTCTGTCTTGTAGTGATGAGCATGGATTTTGTTTTGTTGGTGTTTATCAACATACCATTTTTATTACTCCATTTAATCAAACTGTTTATATCATTTTGGAGCGTTGTCTGTAGGTTATTGATGTCATAGTCACTATTGTAAACAGTACAGTCGTCAGCGAAAAGATAGATAGATAGATAGATAGATAGATAGATAGATAGATAGATAGATAGATAGATAGATAGATAGATAGATAGATAGATAGATAGATAGATAGATAGATAGATAGATAGATAGATAGATCTGGAGTTTCTCTTGAATTTGTTTGTGGCTGTGCCCCAGAAGTGCCACATCATCTGCGAATTCAAGATAATGTATGTTAAATATCTTATTGAATGAAATTTAACAATATTAGCTTTTAAAAGAAAACAGGATAAAAGTTAAGAAAAAAACTGTAAAAAAGCTCGAAAAGTTAAATGACCCCTACAATAGAAGTACTTCAATTACACAGAGTTTTTAAATTAAATAAACTGAATGAGATATTTACAAGTAGCTTTCTTCGTGCGCATGCCATGTTCACTGAATACAACGGGTGGGTACAATAAGGGAAATCTATGTAGAGCTCAAACTTTGTTAGATGGGAATCAGTCTATAATCTGTCACATTTATAATCTTCTTCTTCTTCTTCTTCGTTCGCATTGTCTGTCTATATCTGCAGTCCTGTCTCTTGGATAAATTTCACTGTTTTTTGTAATTCATGTATGGAACCGTAGAGCTTATCTTCTTTAGTGGTTTCACTGGGCCAGTAATTATTTCTCAGTGTTTCATAGTTGGTGCAGTTCTGGAGGATATGTTCCACAGTTTGGGGCACCTGGGCACATGTACATAGATTAGTAGTACCAACCTTAAACTTTGTATACATATGACTTCGGAGTCGGCTGTGTCCTGTTCGGAGACGGAAGATGGTGACTTGTTCCTTTCTGTTTAGCATGTGATATTCATCATGTGGTGGTGTTTGTGGCTTCCTGTAGGTTTTTATCATGCTTTTCTTCTGATTATAGGTGATTAGTATGTCTGGTTGCTCCATTTCAGTGCCGTCTTTGGCCAGATTGTCAGCTTTCTCATTGCCTGGTATCCCACAGTGAGAGGGAATCCATTGCACAGTGACTCCATGTTGTAAGCCAATTTTTGACAAGGCATCCTTAAGGTCTGGTAGTTTGTTGCACTGAAGAGCTTCCAGTACTGATCTTGCATCTGTGAGAATTACTACAGGACATGTATCAATTCTAGAGTCTGATAGTTTTTCAACTGCAGCAATAATTGCCCTAACTTCTGCATCAAAGTTGTTGCAGTATTTTCCAGTGGGTATGGAAATCTTGTCAGTGGTGTTGTTTGGATATTCAATATGTGCTCCTGCCCCTCCATTCTTTATGGCATTGTGTGCAGATCCGTCTGTATACACATGTATCCAGGTGTCACATGGATATTTGTCATCTAGCACACTAAGTGTGGCTGTTGATCTTACAAGGCTGCTTTGCATCTCACCATTCTGCACACCTTTCACTTCAGTCTGAATAGTTATTTGTGTATAATCTGCTTCTTTCCATGGTGTATGCTCTGGTACAGATGATAATGGAGCGACTACAGTTTGAAGGTCAGGTATCAGCTTACGCATACGCTTGGCCTGGTGAATGAAGCTGCTTCTTTTAAGCCGGCTTAATGCCAAGTTATTGAATCTCTCCTTCAAGGGATGGCTTACAGAGCTAAGGAATTTCTCTCCCATGGTCATGACCTTTGTGTCTCTACGTTCCTTTAGCGCTTGAACACCAACTATTTTCTGCATTTCTACTATTGGTGTGGACCTCATGGCGCCTGTGATAATCCGTAGTGACTGATTTTGAACCTTGTCTAGATTATGCAGCGTAGTGTTTGATGCTGTGCACCAAGATGTTGAGCCATATTCTAAATGTGTTAGAATACTTTGCTGATATACATTCTTGAGGATTCTTTCACTAGCTCCCCATGTGGTTCCACTTAATTTTCTTAATATGGCTAGTTTTCTTCTGGCTTTTGCTTCTGCACTGTTGATGTGTTGCTTCCAAGTCAGTTTTGAGTCAAGAGTCACTCCTAAGTAAGTGGGTTGGTTGTCCATCCTTAAGGATATTTCATTTACAAAGATCTTACCTGCTTTCTGTTTAGATGAGAGAGTGAACAGAGTGGTACTTGATTTCTCTGTGTTTATACTTACACACCATTTGTTTGTCCATGATGTCAAGATGTCTGCTGCTCTTTGGAGTCTCTGTGTAGCAACTGTCGCGTATTCATCTGTACACCACATGACCAGATCTCTGCATACAGTGCCGCTTTGATTCCATAGGGAAGTTCCTTGACCAGGTCATTAATGAATACAAGGAATAGTGTAGGCGAAAGGACTCCTCCTTGTGGTACACCGTGTCGCAGAAGTACTTTCTGGCTTTTGTGTCCATCCATTACTACTCTAGCTCTTCTATTGTGTAAATATGACTTTATCCAGTTGTACAGTCTTCCATTCACATTGCAGTTTCTTAGTTTCCACAGCAGACCTTTTTTCCATACTTTATCAAAGGCTTTCTTTAGGTCTATCCACGCTGCTAGTACAAGGTTTTTTTCTTGGAATGCATCCTCAATCTCTTGAGAGAGATAGGTCACTTGATCTTCCGTACTGTAGTACTGCCTAAATCCTGCTTGTTGTGGAACGAGAAGGTTTTCACTTTCTAGGTACCATTTTAGCCTCAGGTCAATGATGCATTCCATCGTTTTGCATAGGCAGCTAGTGAGGCTGATTGGCCTGTAGCTGGAGGCAGTATCAATGTTTTTCCCTGGCTTTAACAGTGGTACCATGCTTGCTTCCTTCCAGATTTGAGGTAACTTACCTGTGCTCCAGCACATATTGAAAATATCCAACAGCTTTCCCATTGCTGCCATTCCCAGGTTCTTGATCATTTCATTGGACACTCCATCTGGTCCTGGTGATTTCCTTGGTTTCAGTTTACTGACTGCTATGTCTAACTCGCTGCGTGTGATTGGTGCATCCATGACCTCCACTTTTATGACTTGTTCCTCTTCTTTCTGTGGGTCAATGCGCACTGCACGCTCTTTCTCTGAATGGATATCAATGTTGCAGTCCTGTGCAAACATGCGAGCAAAGTGATCCATTTATAATAAAACTAACAGTTGTTAACACAGCTGCAGTGACGTTCTCAGAATGACAGAAATGAACTTCTTATTAACCCAATCCTATCTGATATAACTGTAACTTATTAACAGCCTTATATAGATATTATTACTTTTTTTAAAAAAAAATTGGCTCTGCATCTTCTCACTTTTCTGACGTGAAAGTTAAATATATGAAGAAAATGTATCGATGAACATGCCAGCTAATTTGAATCCATTGTACCTTTTTGTCTGTTTAACCAGTAATAAAATGTGTAGCAACTGTCGTAGGCTTGTCGAATAAATCTTTGACAAAGGATTAGGAAAGAATTAATCTCAGTTCTTTATGTCTTTGAAATGTGATTGCCTGTGGTGGAGTAATTTAACAAAGAATAGATTTTCGAAGAATGACATGTGTTCCTTTATAAATGACATGAAAGCTTCAGTACATTATCTTGCAAAGAGATTACATGGAAACGGTATATTTAAGTTATATACCGTATTTCTTTGATTAAACTCAGGATCTGAAATAGTCGCTTGTCTCAGTTAAACGCCCGGTGGCAATGTTTGAGGGGTGGTTGATCTAACACAGCTATGTTTAAAAAAAAAACACATGCCTCAAATAAAAGCCGGATTTGAAATAAACGCCGGGTAAGTAGAAGAGTGGGAACAAAAGGGTTGCGAAAAGCTGACGCGCGGTATCAGCTAATACCGATGCTGCAGAACAGTATCTGGCATTTTGCGAATAACCACGTGCCTTAAATAGATGCCGGCCTCTAATAAACGCCGAATCACGACGATAGTTTTGTGAATAAACGGCCCCAAGGAAATACGCCACAGACAGACATAGATAGATAGATAGATAGATAGATAGATAGATAGATAGATAGATAGATAGATAGATAGATAGATAGATAGATAGATAGATAGATAGATAGATAGATAGATAGATAGATAGATAGATACACACACGCGTTGTTTAGAGTCTATATACATCTATAACCAGATGCATGAATGTAGATTGTTCGTGTTGGCCAAGAAAGATCAGTTGCTGTAAGATCTGTCAGAGCGACTTTCGGTCAAGAAGAAGAAGCAAGTTTAGTTTGTGCGAGCCGGCCTCATCATCATGCTTGTTGCTCCGGTGCTATTTATTCATATCCTGTGAGATGAGTGTAGTTTTGTTTACATGTATGATATGATAATATATCGCCAGCTCTGCGACGAATTAAGAATACGAAAACAGATTAGCCTTATAACAAGCTTACATTCGAATTTATACTTAATTCTATACACTGAAAAAAAAATCCAACAGTTGATTTATGATCAAATTTGCTATTATTTTTTTTATGGATAAATAGTTTGCTAATGGTGCTGTGTTCTATAACCACACACCACTTGAGCGCACAGCAATATATAAATACTCTTACTATAGGACAAACAGTAAAACAACTTTTATCGCAGGAAGCCCACCCTGGAAGTGCCATACCGCTCTCCAGAATGCGGAACGCCACATCCTACAAACTTGCTCTCTAAACAGAGCGTCCGTACCTGTGCCGGGGAACAAGATTACGGGTAGAAAACTGTTGAGATTTTATCTGACAGTATTTGGTCAGGGAATCTAACCCTTGAGATAACTCTAAATTGTTGAGTTAGGCCGATGCTTGTTTTCACTGTCGGAGTTCGTGACTTTCAAGTCATTGTTGCACATGGAAAGCTCATTTTATGCGCTCAGAGAAGGGAAAGGTTTTGACTGTTGAGTGAGAAGGCAGTGTTGTCCGGTCCGTGTTAAGAAATGTAGTCGTGTTAAGTACGTGATAGTTGGCAGCCAGCTTCAATTCTTATGGCGCTATCCTGGTAACTTGGCTAGACAGCAGCCCGGAGTTATTTATGTTGGAGCGCGCATGTTTCTGAGAGATCGTTTTCATATATTTTCGTCGTCAGCCATCACCATCATCATCACGTTTACTCAATAAACCGGATGTGAGTGCCAAGGTAATGCAGTCTTGATAGATATAACCAATGTGCCAAGGTAATGCAGTCTTGATAGATATAACCAATGTGCCAAGGTAATGCAGTCTTGATAGATATATCCAATGTGCCAAGGTAATGCAGTCTTGATAGATATACCCAGTGTGCCAAGGTAATGCAGTCTTGATAGATATACCCAGTGTGCCAAGGTAATGCAGTCTTGATAGATATACCCAGTGTGCCAAGGTAATGCAGTCTTGATAGATATACCCAGTGTGCCAAGGTAATGCAGTCTTGATAGATATACCCAGTGTGCCAAGGTAATGCAGTCTTGATAGATATATCCAGTGTGTCAAGGTAATGCAGTCTTGATAGATATACCCAGTGTGCCAAGTATATAATCGTCCTGGACGCACTGTAAAGAGTACATCATTGCAGAGAGTGTTTCGTCGTCTTCTGTCTGTACAACCGTAATGTAGTCAGCACAATAGACAGTCAGCAGCTTACAAGCAGGATATAAGTCAACTAGAAGATTGCGCCATTCATTTATTTATTCTGTTCTGTTACAAAGAGAATGCGCCATCATTTAGTGAAGAGCACTCGCTCAAGATGGCATTCATAGAGACAGCCCGTCTCTCACTTTCATGTGAGCAGTATCTAAAGAAAAAGGAACCTAACCCTCCAAAAATAAATATATTTGGCATTGATGAATTTACTTATTATTCATGAATTTCTATTTTGTTATAGAAAGGATTGAAATTACGATGAACTTTTCATTCGGGTTCTGTAATTGATAGATTGCTTGTTTAGTAATCAGTTTCACTATATTTTGGATTGGTTATTCATGGCAAATTTTATTAATTTTATCAACAAATAATACGATGCAGAGGAAGAATAGAATTCGTGATATCAAATCCCTTTAGACACAAGATAAAAATATCAGAACCTTGAATATTCAATAATCATTTTAAAAAACAACAACAAACGGGCGCCTTCTAGTAAACGATCTGGAATCTTGTATGAATAATTGAAGCATTCCATTCACGATGTTGAATTAACATTGTATTCATAAATATATCAATAAAAACAATAAAGAGGAAGGGAAATATTTTATGAAACTTTATTACAATGAAAATCAAAAGAGACAAAGTATATCCTATCATCTTGACATACTGTGTTATTTATGGTGTTTTTGTTCAATCAGTGTCTCACTGAAATATAACGAGGGAGCGGCATGTCTGATTAACTTTCATCACCACGTTCCCCTGAACTTCTCTACGTAAATATAATTTATTCCACTATATGTTTCATTTTTTTTTGTGTGCATTTCCCAGCATTGCTTCTCTCGTACGTATTGTTCAACAGTGCTCCTTACTTGTTGCTCCATATTGCTCCTGGCGTTTGACCACCACTGTACTGGTCAGCTTTAATACTTCGAGTAATGACTAAATTTGCTCCTCTTTTATTGCCCAAGATTATTCCTCGCCTATTGTCCAACATTGGTCCTCGCCTATTATCCAGCATTTTTCCTTGCCTATTATCCCGCATTGTTATTCGCCTATTATCCAGCATTGTTCTTCGTCTATTGTCCAGCATTGTTCCTTGCCTATTATCCAGCATTGTTCTTCGCATATTGCCCAAATTGTTCCTTGCTTATTGCTCGTCCAACATTGTTCCTCACCTATTGTCCAGCATTGTTCTTCGCCTATTGTCCCGCATTATTCCTTGCCTATTGTCCACCATTGTTCCTTGCCTATTATCCAGCATTGTTCCTTGCCTATTATCCAGCATTGTTCTTCGCCTATTGTCCAGCATTGTTCCTCGCCTATTGTCCAGCATTGTTCCTTGCCTATTGTCCAGCCCTGCGTCTAGCGTATTGACAAGTTTTCGATTTCGGAGGTGATTAGAATGTTTTTTTTTTTCACACAGTGATAGAAAATGCCGCGAAATCCAGGAGGTGTGCTATAAACAGAACTGTGGCAGTAACTGCTATAATTCTAGTACTAACAGAGGTAGCTTTTCTTTCTTCCTTCTTTTCTCTCTCAACCTGTCTTCGTAAAACTGCACCACGCCCCCTCCGTCTAACTACAAACAGAAGAAGACCAATCAAGCCTCACGTCTAACTTGACCTCAGCTGAACAGACTGCATCGGGTTGAATAGCAACAAATAGATCAAATGTGAGAGTAAATAACGGTAGGTAACTGCAAATCAGAAAAAGCTCGAGCAAACATAGTGGTGACATATATCTCTTTAGACATTGAATGTCTTATGTTCATACGAGTCGCATTTGTCTTAAATTTTCCAAGGAAATTTTCTGATACACTCCTGCAGCATTAACAGTGTTCTTGTGGCAAGATGACTCTGTGAAAATCTTGCGTTAGTTTATTAACATAAACAACGTAAACAACAAAAACTGATATGGTTCTTTAACATTTCTTTCAAAGCTGACACTGGAACTGGCTGGGATGTAATGCCACGTGTAAATGTAATCTCGCAGTGATTACTGTATCTTGCACCTGTAAAACTGACGACGGAGGCATAAATGAAAATAACACATGAACGCTGAAAACAGTTTGCCGCTGTTTACTGTTGCATGTGGCACGTGCGAGTTGTATCACGTGAGGATTACTGGCTGAAGCAACAGAAACAACTGGAACGTATTTATGTGGGCGTATTGGTGGTGCTGTCACTGTTGACGGGGGAATATTTGTGGTAATGAAGGTTTACATAAGTTATTGCTCCTGCAGCTTGTAGACGACAAAACAGGCAACTTGCCGACGACTGAATTGGTTAAACAAAAGCTCCATTAAAATCATACTGAGTAAAAGATGTTAAATTTAACCCCTTCAGGGTACACGGAGAAGAACAACAGAGAAGATGTTGAGCAATGGAGGGCTCACCTGGGCAAGAACGAAAAACAAAAAATGGGGAAGGACAGGTGTTTGTGGAAAGCCCTTGTGGAAGCCCCATGTGCCTTGGGTACTTAAGATCGGGGATATGGGCGGGGATGGGGGTGGGGATTGGGGGTGGGGAGCATACTAGGATATAAGAGTCCTGAATGGCACTTCTCTGCAAGAAAGTTTACATGATATAAAGAAAGAGGATAAAAACAATATGAATGAAGGAACAACATTACGTGATGATACTGCATTGTTTAGTGTATCAATATGTACACGCACAGCCAGATGATGACCCGCTTTTGCACATCCACGTCAGTTACCGCTTAATGATGACGGATAGGGCAAGGAAGGAGCCATACACTTTGGGTGGCAATTATATGAAAGCTAAACCGTAGTTTTCATTGTCGTTTCAGGAGAAGTTCCTTAATTTATTAAGAATAATTCTAAGAACAGCGACGACTGGAGAGCCTTTATCCGTGGCATATGCTCTCAAGGGAGTGAAAGAACTGCTGGAGATCTTCTGTCATGTTTGTTTCTCATGTGTTTCTATATAAGTGAAACAGCTCATCAGAACTTTTCATGACTTTTTTTTATCTACTTCTCTCTCTCTCTCTCTCTTTCTCTCTCTCTCTCTCTCTCTCACCCACACACATACACGTAGGTACGTACGAGAGCGAGTCAAAAAGTAACCGTAAATCAAGGATCGTAACCGTTCAAACATATGTGATAAGACTCCAGGGCGAATCAAAAAGTCACGATTTTTTTCTCTTTCTCTTTATGTGAGAGAGGCTGAGAGAGGCACACACAGAAAGAGAGAGAGAGAGATAGAGATAGAGAGAATATCAGAATAAAGTAATAAATATTCATTTCTCCAAAACAAATGATCCTCTACGTTCGCGATGAAAGACAAAGAACTTTCGTCGCCAACGCAGAGGTTCATTTGTGTGGTTTTGCACGTCCTGAACTAGACAAAAATTGCTGAAATTGGTACAAAAACAACGGAAAGCCCTCCAAAGAAAACTAAAGCTTGTGACGAACGGCACCAGGAAGAGAAAGCAGAACATAAACAAAGCCAATATCAGGTAACAAATGAGATAAAAAGTAAGTTTTAGTCTTGGCATCTGTACGAGGCAAAGAAATAAGCAGTGCAGTGCAGATATTAGATAAATAGAGATGTCATTCTTGGGATGTGATCCTCACCAAAGAATCAGCTCTCCTAACTGAAGCATGCATAACTCGGACCAGTGGTTCTCAAACTTTTTTTATGGCTGCCGCCTCCGCCTCCTCCTCTAGGCCACATTCTTAGCGCGCTCTCTCAAAATTCTACTTCCTTCAGCTGGTTATGTTGCCTCTTGCCACTTCCTTTCTTTCTCAGCGCTGTCCATGGTCACTGATTTACACTGACGGTTATGATACATAGATAAATCTACAGACAGGTAAACAAACAGACAGATAGATATGTGGAGAAATGTCAAAATCAGTCTTCGATTGGCTAGTAAAACTAAACAAGTTGCAATAGCAACACGGCACATTTCCTATTAGCAACCAGTAAAGCGTTATCTCGTTTTATGCCAGCCCACGGTCCATTTTGATCACTTGTGCACGAGTAAGGACAAAACAAACATGGACTCTATAACTGCCAAGACTGCCAGCTATGTGACGCCAAGGGAAGTTTTTGAAGGAATTCATGGGGGCACCAGGGACCGCAATAATGTCAGAGCTATATTGTGAAACGCTGAACAAGTTTTCGAGGTAGATCCAAAACAAAAGAAGGCGCGGAATGCTTTCCAAAGGGGTCGTTCTCCTGCATGGTAACACTCGGCGCCGCACTGCAGTTCGCATAAGAGCTTTCCTTGAACAGTTCAGACCTGAGATTTTCGACCGCCCCTCCCTTCCCCTTACAGCTTGGATATGACGAAAAGCGATTACTATATCTTCAGCAAGATGAAGTTCTGGCTGGCTACTCAGTTCTTCGAAATCAACGAATGGTTCATGGATGGAGTAAACAATTGACTGGATGCTATGGCGGTGCAGTTATCGACAAGGAATTGCAAAAGTCGGTGCCACGGGTACTTTTAATGCCTAAATTTGGGTGCCGACTATATGGAACATACTGCAGTCACGTATGTATGTTTCATAAGTGATAACGTTTTTTTATCTGTTTTTGGCTTTTTTAACCATGCAATCAAAAGCTGATTATGGAATAAACCAGACAGACAGACAGACAGGCAGGCAGGCAGGCAGGCAGGCAGGCAGGCAGACAGACAGACAGACAGCAGGCAGGCAGGCAGGCAGGCAGGCAGACACTATTCTCGACACTGCGTGTGCAGTCGTTAATGTTTTTTAATTTGCTTGGGAAAAAAACGGATCAAAATTGCCATAAACACGACTTCAGCTGAACACACAGAGTCAGTCTAATTTAGGATCTTTGGAAAGATGTCATTATTACCTGACATAAGAGTCTGAGTACGTCTAAAATTGGAGCCAAGTAACAACAGATTTACAATAAACATAGCTTACCTTCTCTCGCCTCTGCTGATGATAGTACGGCTGAACAATGATAGATACGAACCACCTTTGACCTTTTGACATCGTAACTCTAAGAAGTGCTGTGAATATAGACTTGGAGGCAGAGAATTTTAAAGCAAAAAAAAAGAAAAACAAAACATAACAAAACAAAACAAAAAACCGAGGATTCGCCGGAAAATCAAATTAATTTCAGCCATAAGAAAAATATTTGTCTAATTTCCACATGCACATAAGATCTATCAGTGAATGGAAAGTCTCAGATTATTTTTCGCTAACAGCACGTGATTTGAGTGCTCTATTTACCCTCTACAAAAAAGCGGTGGCTGAGGAAAGTGCGATCTGCTTCTGGAAAGTTTCTCTAGACAGCCACACGCTCTTGTGTGACGAGTAGGGCCTCTGATGTACCTGCTTGGATTGTTCTGAGTCAGGAGAATGTGCCAGACTGGACTCTGAAGGAAAATTTTGTAAAGTGCTGCTTTGACAAGGGGAGGGTTTCACTCAGTGATCGCATTAACCGGCAATTATCGGTAAATTACCGATGATAGAAAAAGCCAAATCGAAACTTTTGGAGGCCGTCAGTTACTGTGACCGGTTTATATTAAATAAAAATCCTAGTTAAAAGCGACCAGCGAAATTGGTTGCAGTATAACCAGGTCAGCAGGTTGATGATACTCAAGTCTCATGGAGGGAAATCCATCAGTTTTGATTCTGGTTCTGAATATGAGCATTTTGTAAAGATAAAAATCTTCCCTCAAATAAGATTTTTTTATAAAAATTGGCACGAACATTTAAATCTCGGTGATGTTGTGTACAATATGTTTAATTTTACTTTTAAATAAGTATAAGGAAGCAAATTTTTAACGAAAACAATTCCCCCACCCCCAACCCCGATATTTCGGAAATACTTCATGTAAGGTGAAAGGCAAGTACAATTATATCGATTTAAGAAAAAAAATCCTAGCGCGATCACTTTCACTATGTGAAAGGGTGCTCTATGTGCAGGGAAAGTTGACTGCGTACACAGATGAACTGTTGTCTGTCTGTTCGTTTATTTAATCGGAGGAATCGACACGAGAACGAGGTACAGGGACAATACGAATTCAATGCAACAACTCCCTCTGTGAATCCTCAGTTGAATGAAAATTTAATGAAATATACTTGGAGCAGAAGACAGCAAGGATAATGTTCATGGGATAGAGAGAGAGAGAGAGAGAGAGAGAGAGAGAGAGAGAGAGAAGCGCCTTTGTTAAGTTCGTGTTCGATATCTGCCCGTTCCTTCCGCCCTTCATCGAAATTCAAATCCAAAGCTCTGTTGTAGCTGACCTCTTGGGGGTGAATGGAACAGATCATACTCCCAACTCCTCCGTCTTCGCCGCATATGTCAGGATAATTTGGACTTTATAGATCAGCCCAACAAGTTATTAGAATTTTTTCGTCATCGCCACTACCCAGAAAAGGTCCTTCGTGAAGCCTTCAACCGTATCCAACTAGTGAGCCGCAAATAACCGTTCATAAAAAAAGCCTGTTGCTCCATCGGACAGAGTTAAGTGAGTACTGCCTTCCACCCGCATGGTCAGATGGTTAAGAAAATTCTTTATCGTCATCTGCCGCTAATCCAACTCGCGACATTTTCTCTGATCCAACCCTGTTGGCATACAAACGTGTGCTGAACCTTAAGGACATCCTTGTCCACAGCCACTTGAAGCAGAGTCTTACGTACGCTGGCACCAGAAAATGTAACCGCCCCCGCTGCGTTACCTGCCCTGTAGTCTGGGAAACGAAAACGATCACCTTTCCCAAAACTATCCTCACTCTTCATGAGGGATTCATATGCGAGTTCCGTAATGCGATATGTGTTATCGTTTGCAAAAGATGCAGGATAACATATATTGGTAAGACTGGCCTCAGATCAGGGGACCGCAAGCAAAAACATCTGTACGACATCGCCTAGCATGCTTCGAAACTAGTCCCAAATCATTTCAATGGCCCCAACCACAGAGGCAAATCTGATTTTCTGGTAACAGCCATCAAACAATGTCACGCAGATGACACAAGCCGCCTGGCGCTTAAGAACCGCTGCATTCAAAATTATGGGACCCAGGAGCCACACGGGTTAAACTCGCTGTTCAGCTACACATAAAATTCTCTTCAATCATCATAGTACCTCTCCACTAAACTCCACTCCCATCTTATTTGTCACACATAGTCTAAAACCTCCTCATAGCATCACTTTGCAACCCCTCTTCCCTAATATTCTATTTCACCTTTTCCTGGCTAGGTCAACATTGTATCACTCTCCCTCCCCTCCACGGTTCCCCATCCACCACCCCCAGTTACAACCCACCGACCACATATCACAGGTCTCCATTTAAACAGTTTCCACGCTCTACTAAATCCATTCCTGACACACACCCCGGACAAGCCACATCTTACAATTTACAGCTAAGTACTCTATTTAATTTGTTTTTTGTAGTATTCATGTGAATCTATACTTCATCTCCTCTCTCTATTTCTTCGTCCTGTATGTTTTTGTATGATTAAGGCTCACGCCGAAACGTCACAACTTGGTAGTCGTTAAGAAATACAGCTGGTCCTATTTTTTTCCTAGTTTATACATTCTGAAACCGATCACTGGCCATTTGGAGTATTTCTCTGAGCGACCTTCAAGTGGTTAAGTACACACGGTTATCTAGTCCACGACAAGCCCAAAAATTGACGACCAAACGAATAGGATTTCAAACCACGCCCAGGATCAGTGCAAACGTTTCTTGACCGTTCCGCCTCCATCCTCCTTAACCTCATGTTCTCTGCATTATATGCTTCTTATTTTTTTTTGTTTGCTTTTTTGTCTTTTCATTCTAGTGACATTTATCCCCGTGTTTTAACTCTCGGTGAAAGCCAAATTATGACAATGTTTATATTTATATATATACGAGGTCCTTATCCTATATTGGAGCCATTCATTTGGCCTCTCTGGGCCCTCTTTAACTAACTGCCCCCCCCCCCTTGTCCTTGCCTTCCTTTCCCTCTAGGCCACGAACCAATGCACCCAGTCGCACTCGCCTCTCATTGGACCTGTGCAGCTTTTCTTTTTTTTTCTTTTTCTTCTTCTTCTTTGAACAGCTGATGAATTCAGCAGGTTTCCGCGCCAGCGCGGATCTTTGAGGCAACCACGACACGTCTCCATTCTTCTCTGTTCTTGATCTTTTCTTGCCAATCCTCGATTCTACGAGCGCCTATATTTTCTTCTAGGTTGTCTCGCCATGGGTGTCTAGGTCTACCTCTTGGTCTGTCCCATGTCATCACTTCTTTATAGGCCTTCTCTGTTTGTCTATCTTCCTCCATTCTCTCCAAATGCCCGAGCTACCTCCGCCTGTTGCTTTCCTTAAAGGCTTATATAAGCGAAGAGGTACGCAATGTGTAGATTTCTCTTTTACTTATCTTTCATTGTTGCGTTATATGGTCTCTTACTGGTCCATAAATTCTTCTCAGAATTCTCTTCTCAGATGTTTTTTATTTGGTTTTCGTAGTCTGACATTTGTAGTCACAACAAGATTTTTTTTAAATTAAAAAATTAAACATCACTAGAGAAACAAGGATGGCTGATAGTAAGTATAGTTTAATGCTAAATAAAGTAACTAGAAGAGTCAAAAGTTACGAATACATTAATACGTGAATTAATTCAAGGAAATTTTATTGCCCCCATTGGTGGTAGAACTGGTAAAAAAGTTGACTTCTTATGACCTCTTCACGAAATTATGTAAAACTGTAGAACCAGCTTCTCCATTGACTTACTCATGGAATTGACCTGACTGCATGGCATTCATTCATTCATTTGCATGTCCTTTGTGGAACTGCCTTCCTAACAGCACTCCTGTAGGTTTCTCGGTTGTGAGCAAGATGACCTGCTGCTGATGCATCCATTGGCAGATTATCAACGATGTCTTGCAGCCATCTTCGCCTTAGTCTTCCTCTCTTTCTTTTCTCCATTATGTACCCTTCCAAGACGGTCTTCTATAGATTATCATGACGTTTAATGTGTCCAAAATATTTAAGTTTTCTTTCTTTAATCCTCTTTACTAGCCAGCCTTCTTCAATATTAAGTTCTTGTAGTATGGATATATTTGTTCTTTTTTGTGTCCACGATATTTGAAGAACTCTTCTGTAGCATTTACATTCAAAGGCATTTACGTGTTTCTCAGATGTTTTGTTAAGTATCCAGGTCTCGCAGGCATATGTTGCGATAGGAAAGATGCATGCCATTAAAATCTTATTTTTGTAGTTCTGTCTGTTCCTCTCCTTAGATTCTTTAGTTGTTTTACTTTCTGAAGAGCGATTGATGTCCTCCTTTTAATTTCTCTCATTGTTTCTCCATTATTAGTTAGTAGTGATCGAAGATATTAAAAAATCTCCACTTCTTCCAGTTTTTCCTCATTGATTTCAGCTGCTTTGCTTGTTTTGTCAGTTGTCATCAATTTAGTTTTCTTTGCATTAAGATAATGGTTTTGCCCTTCGCTATTCTTACGGACGGACATAATTAGTTTTTCCATTTCTTTTTGTGTTGTAGACAGTAATACTGTGTCATCAGTGTATCTAATCTCTGGTATTTCATAATCTCCAATTGTTATGGCATCGTAATATTCTTTATCTACATATTCTCTAACATTCTTCATTATATTTTCAGTATACAAGTTAAATAAGTAAGGTGACAATGTGCACCCCTGACGGACCCCTTGTTTTATGTCAAACCATGTTGTTGTTTCGCCATTTATTCTTACTGCTGCTTGTTGGTCTAGATACAGCAGTGATGTTAATTGTATCAGATGTATTGGAAATGGCTGCATGGCATTACTTGAAAATATGAAGAGCAAAAATATCCAGTCTTTATAAGGAGAAGTGGATTATCTTTTTACTACTTATGGGCCGCATTATAAAAAAGGTCCTCTGCCTTCCTTTTAATTTAGCAACCCGGGGCACAAACCCTACCCGCTTCACCTTCTGGCACTCCTAGTCCGATGTGATGCCCTCTTTTGGAAATCTGCACAGAAGTTTTAATTGCATTTCACATCCGCAGGAATATCGGCCACCGACCTAAAGTTAAATAGCTAAGTAAAGTAAAGTAAAGTAAAGTAAAGTAAAGTAGTCTCATAGCAAAATGCCGTAGGGGATGAAGCGATAGAGACCTCATTATGCTAGACCATCAGGGTATGAGATAGGGTGGCCGGTTCCTTTCCTCGCTACCTTTCCTGCCCAGATTTTCTCTGGTACCCATTTTACGAGGCTAGGTCGACCTAGGGGCCATATTGGTAGGAAAAAACATCCCGCTCAGTTGGGGATTCGAATCCTCAACCATTCGATTGCTAGACGAGTGCTCTAACCAGTACGCTAGCCGGGTACTGGCTACTGCTTGCCAATAGCAACCGGATCCCGGCTACTGTTTTGCAAATGTGTAAATCAAAGGGAGTTTGTATAGAAAAATAAACTTGCTATAATCAAGGATTAAATTATAGGAAAAAAATAACAATTATCTGAAGAAAATTATGCTGTTTTTCCACCTTTTTTGTGGTAAGATCCGTTAGTAAAATAGAAACGACAATTCTGACCGCAGGACTTGCCACGATATGACCTCATTTCCGCTGAATTGTGCATAGAAACTGCCGAGGTCACAACAGCCTGGCTTAGAGGCATAGACTGAAAACAGTAGTGAAGCAAGTACATATGCAGGACATCGCAGAAAGCTGGGATAGCACTGACTCAACCTTTCGAGCAGTACTTGAAAAAAAAAAAAAGAATAGAGAAGGATTTATTCGGATTTGTTCGGATTTGTTCCAAAGATTGCAGTAAGATCATCATTATCATCATAATAATCATCATATAATCATCATTATCATCATCATTATCATCATCATTATCATCGTTGCCATTATCTTAGCTGGTAATTAGCGTTAAGATGGTAGGCATCAAACCCCTTGATTTCGCCCAGAATAGAGACTCACGGTGAGACACACTCTCTGATGTCTCCTGGCATGGAAAGGACGTAAGAGGATGTAGGAAAATTAGCGCTAAAAACTATGTTCCTATATAGCACTACCAAACAAGAACATGAAAGAATGTAGATCTTTAGTTAACCCTACTTGTTCATCAACTGTCTTCTCACTCTTTTATCATCTGCGCCATCTTGGCGGCTTTGTTCGGACTTTAGGTATCCGATGGTAGCAAGCTATGGCTATTTGTGGCATAACGCCATGTTGTTTACCATATGGTAACCTTTGTAATCATTTCTCAACCAGTCGCTGGCTTTCACTTCGTGCTCAGCTTCGTCTATCTAGGCGCATTTTGTGCCAAACTTTCATGCTAGGAGAAGACCAAGAAGCTAAGTATATATCTTTCATCCATTTTTCGTGTTTTTATCTGTTGTGTTGTTTTTATATGCGATCTTTGAAAAAGGCTTCTGGCGAAATATTGGATTGTTGTACGTTCTTTATCTGTATGCGCTCATCTTACTTTCTACCAGTCCCTGTTTCTGCCCACTTTCCCCACTCTTTCTATATTTTTGGATCCACACATTCATCTGTGTTCAACAGTTCTTGCTCTTCCTCTACACATACTCTACTCTTCGTCGATAAATGACCTAACTATTCATTTCTCACTTTACTTATTTTCTTTATGATTATTCCGTTTTATGAGACTCATTCAGAAGAGTTAAGAGTGCTTACATCTATTTCCAGTTTATCTTGTTTCCCTGGTAACAACCGCCGACTCTAACCAGTGCTTGATAGCGCAGGATTTATAGCCGAGTGGTGGACACTATATCCCAAATAAACTCTGATTAGTTTTCCATTTGATGTCTCCCGGGTTAGTTTCCAAGAGTATAATCCTTTGTCGTCCAAATGAACAAAGCTTCAGCTACACAAATTCTTTTACATTTTTCAGAGACCACTGGAGAAAGACAAACACAGAGACATAAAAATGTGTGTGTTATTTTGTAGAGAACATTTCAAAGTTATAGACATACCTAATAGGGAGTCAATGTAATGTGAGTCCTACTGGTGACATGGCACACGTAAGTGCGGTCTCAGAGTGAGTTCAACTGGTGACACGCTACACGTAAGTGCTGTCTTAGAGTGAGTTCTACTGGTGACACGGCACATGTAAGTGCAATAATCGAGTTTCTTCGTGTTTTGTGAAGCATTTCTGGAGTAATAGATGTATGTGATTCGCTGCTTCAGAATGTTGAAGTCCTTTTGAAGCGGGACTGCATGAGCAACATATTTAATGTACCCCGCCCTCACAAGAAAAAAGTGACAAAGTGGCAGGTCAGTGGATCTAAGGGCCCACTTACAGTGTCCACCGAAAAGTGTAAAGGATCTTGGAGCACCCTATATTTCTATGTATTACAGCATTAGTTTATTTTGTTGTCTGCAGCTTACTACTTTACTTTGTGTGGTCTATGTTTTTGGTGTCCTTTTGTGCCACGGCAAAAGCATTTTGTTTATCTGAATAAAGTGTACAAATATGACTGAAAAATCCTCATCAGTTTTCAAAATAGTTCCCACCACTTTCAACGCAGGTTCGCAACCGCTTAGCTAATACCTGGATTTGTCGAGAGAAAAAAAAAATCTTCCGATTGACGCACGGTCTTTTTTATCCCTTTCTCCGTACTGAACTTCTTTTCACCTAACGCCTCTTGTGGGGTTCAAACACATGACAATCACATGGTGCGAGGTCGGGTGAACGTAATGAGTGTGGAAGAAACTCCAAGCGCATATTTGTAATTTTTTTTTTAGCTGTTGCACAAACTGTTTGAGACTGCGCGTTATCATTCTATAACAACACACCAGAAATGAGCAAACTGCGACGCTTTGACCTGATTGTAAGTTTCATGTGATTCTCAAGCAGATCACAGTATGCTTCACTGTTGGACAGTGTTCCTCTGGGCATGTAATGTTACAGGACTGGACCTTTTTGGTGGCAGAAGCTGATCACCGTCAATTTTTCAACCGATGGAGTTCTACGGAACTTCTTTCATTTTGTTGAGGAATAATGTCGCCACCTTTTGCCGGCTCGCTTCGTCTCTAGCTGGAAATAATGTACCCGGCATTCATCTCCAGTGAACTTATGTCGTAGAAAGCCATTTCCTTCAACTTCACAACGTCAACCAAGAACCGAATAACTGCACGTTGTTCTCCCGTGCTTGCTTCCATGAAAGAGGTCATCTGGTCTATAAACGTCATATTTCAGAAACGGCCGGCGTGCTTCCGCACATATAAAACTTCGAGAGGATGACATAATGTGCCTGTACTACAGTTGTCCACTACTCTATTTAGATTTTTGAAGCAAAATTAGAGCCAGTTTTTTTTTTTTTTTACTCCTCATTGTATATAACGCAACATTATATTCTTGGCAGCGCAACATGTCATTTAATACCACAGAGAATACCACAGAGACCCGCCATTAATTACGTGGGAAGATCTCAGCATTCGTGGCTCTTTTAAATAATATATCCCTGGAGACGGCAAAAGTGAGCAGATAGCGAGTCGTGAAGGATTTGGCAGGTCTTTGTTTTCTTTGAATTTTATGTGACTGTCTTCACTACTGGTTCTGTTGATCAATCAACTCATCTCATATACAGTCCTATCATTCTGTTTTACTGGATCGATCTCCACCAATAAGTACGACGCATGCCCAGCAACTTGATCGGTAATCAGTCTATCTATCCAGCACTCCTTTCATCCATCTGCATTTGTCTGTCCGCCCATTTGTTTTACTGTCAGTGCTGTATATTTGTCCAGATATCTTCATTCCTGTCTATATCATTACTTTTATCTATTGATTTGGTACATCTGTATACTTTTTTTTTGTTTTAGTATCTGTTGTCATCATGGCTTTTGACGTTACTTTGACCAGAGTAGGTCATCTAATGTAGTGTAGCAGGTGCGGATATCCAAGTGGGTTATCTAAAATAGTGTACTATCTACTATACCAGCTGCGCTTAACAAAATAGGCTATCTTAGCTAACTTAGCAGCTACTGTGATTGATGTGCATATCAAAGTACGTTATCTAAGCTGTACCATGTGCCCATAAATAAGTAGGCGGACATCTAAGTAGGACATCTAAGGACATCTAAGTAGGACATCTAAGGACATCTAAGTAGGACATCTAAGGACATCTAAGTAGGACATCTAAACTAATGTACCGGGTCGGCATAACCAAATAGATTATCTACGCTAATGTTTCTGTTGCTCATATGCTAGTGTCGGAAGCGATGAAGAAATGTTGCAACAGCTCAAAACCAATCTGGATTACTGATAGCAGAAAATGAGAGCAGCGATTTGAATTGCAAAGATAATGAATAATAAATGAAGAAACATGTTAGCTGCTCGTATATCTGCCATCACATTTTTGTAGAGGTATACTATCTTAACCTTTAAATGTCTTCAACTAAAGACAACTTCTTATGCATGGGGGCTCATAGCTTGGCACGGTAAAATGTCAGCAAGGTGGGTTTGAATTTCAAGGACTGAATTTTGAATATCCTGAATGAGCGTGATATAGTTAAGCTACCAGATCTTTATTTATTGAATTCTTGCCGAGACTTAGACCATTAATTAGGGAGTGGAGACGCTGTCCGATTATCAGTCAGCGACCCATCGCTGATATTCTAGCTTTAGGGTTAGCGAACCATAGCTGTTAAAACCCTCTCCCATCTCTCCGTCGGTACCCCCATTAACAGGCCTATCCTGACTAACGGGGGGCAGGGATCGCTAAAGAATGTTGCACACTCCTTGCTTTTTATCTGCAATCCGGCACTGAAAAAAATAGCTCCCATAAAGGCGCTCCCACGCCGATACGTTATTGTGCCTACAAATACCTCAACCTTGTGCATAGAACACCAGCTCGCGGTTACAGCGAGATAGCACACGACGAGACAAGACAAGACCATTAATTATGGAATTCTCTCTGAGACGAAGATTATTATTTATTGAATTCATGCTGAGATCTACATCAGTATTTATGGAATTGCTGCTGAGACGTAAATTATTATTTACTGAATTCTTATTGTGGCTTCTCTTATATTGTAAACTGATATTAGAAACCAGAGGGAAAAATGTTTCAAAAGAAACCAGATTCTACACGGTCGTTGAGTTGTCTTCGTAAAAGACACCGACAGGATCCCAGACACACACTGACACACATACACAAACCATAACAACTTAATGATCTTTGAGAATTATATGAGAATTAGCATGAAAATCATCTAATTTGCTGGAACGAATAGACGACAACATTTCATCACAAGTTAACACCAATAAATTGTGTAAGAGTTTACCTGAAATATAAACAGTAATTTCATTTGTTATACTTCATTTATGATCAAAGGCAGCTTAGCAAGGAACACTAAGCCAGTCTGTGATAATTCTGTTTATTTAAAATAAAGGCAGGACTAAGACAGGTTTGGCAATATCTAAAATCCCAGCACAATGCCCTTTGCAGAGCTGAAAGACTATGTAAAAGGAAGAGGGAAACCAGATATGCAAGAGAGAAGTTCTACAGAGATCCCTTTGGGTTTTTCAAGCAGTTATTTGAACAGCCAAAATCAAGTACACTGAAAGCATGTAAGGAGGTGCTCGAGGAACATCTGAGCAAGACATACTCTGACAAAAATCAGCACACACCTCTCGAGCAGATGAAAGGTCTAGTGTGTCCCTGTGCACCAGGCAGCAAATTCAAATGCAGCCCACCAACCTTACAAGAAGTAGAGAGCGTAGTAGGAAAAGCTAAAGGAAAGTCAGCAATAGTAAACAATTGTATAGTATGAAAGTCAACAATTGTATAGTATACAAAAGATGCCCCGAAGTACTAAAGAAGCTCCATAAACTCGTACGAACAGCATTGACCAAGGGACTCATAAGTAAAGAATGGAAAATGTTTAACGGAGTATACATCCCAAAGGAGCAGAATTCCATTGTAATCAACTAGTTCAGACCGATATCACTTCTGAATGTGGAAGGAAAGATATTCTTCTCTGTGAGGGCAAGGAGACTAACAACATACCTTCTAGATTATGGTTATGTTGTTACATCCGTGCAGAAGGGAGGAATTCCAGGTTCCCCAGGATGTCTCGAGCATGCTTAAATGATTTGGGAATCTATTCAACAGGCATGATTTGGAAAGCAAAACCTGCAGGTAATATGGCTTGACCTACCCAATGCGTATGGCTCATTACCACACCAGATGATATGGCTAGCACTAGACATGTATTATGTGCCACAAGAAATCACGAAGATGCTGAAAATGTACTTCACAGGGTTCCTAATGAGATTTGGAACATCAAGATATATTAGAAGATGGATTGAGCTCCAGGTAGGAATTGCAGTGGGCTGTACAATATCTCCCATACTGTTCGTACTATCCATGCAAGTAATCTTGAAAGCAGCAGAAGGCCCAAGGTTCAGAAATGGATGCCAGATTCCACCACTAAAAGCATTCATGGATGACACAAAAGTAATAACAACCAGTGAAGCATGGGCACGAAAGATGTTAGAGAGTTTGGACAGCCTTATCATATGGTGCCGCATGAGCTTCAAGTCAAAGAAGTCAAGAAGCCTGCCACTCAGAAAGGGGAAAGTGATAAAAAGATCGTACACAGTGGCAAATCAAATAATCCCAACTGTAGGGGAAGAGCCAGTGAAGAGCCTTGGCAGAGTATATGATGCTTCCATGAAAGACTCAACGCGGTGGAGCAGGTCATAGAAATGACACAGAATGGACTGAACATCATAGACAAAAGCAAGCTACTGGGGAAATTCAAAATATTGTGCCTCCAGTTAATGCTGATTCCAAAATGGATGTGGCCACTACTCATTTACGAAGTACCAGCACAGTAGAGGCAGTCGAAAGAAAGATAAATAAATCCATAAGAAAGTGGCTGGGCGTACCAAGAGGATTAACTGATGTAGCACTGTACTGCTAGAAAAGCAAACTGCAGCTACCATTCAAATCTGTGGTCGAAGAATACAAGGCAGGAAAAACAAGGCAGGAAAGACAAGGCAGGAAAGACAAGGTAGGAAAGACAAGGCTGGCAATGATGCTACAAGAATCTACAGATCCAGTAGTACGAGAAGTGCAGTCACCACTTAAAACTGGACGAAAATGGAAAGTAAGTGAGGAAGTGACCGCAGCCAGGGAAACACAGGAGCTGAAAGAAGTAATAGGATACACCCAGACCAACAGAAGGGGATTTGGTCATGGTGAAATCAAATGATGGTCAAAGGCCTCCTGTAAGGAAAGAAGGGATATGATCATCAGCGAAGTAAGGAATTCAGAGGATGATAAGCGGGTCCAGAAGGCAGTCCAACAGGCACAGCAAGGTCAATGGACAACATGGGAGGAAGTCCTGCAGAGATCACTAACATGGAATGACATTTGAAAAATGACACCCTTGAGACTCAGCTTCATCATCAGAGCTACTTATGACCTTCTGACTACAGGCTTCAACCTATACAAATGGGGTTTATCAGACGATAAACAACGAAAGGCAAACATTGGAACATGTGCTGTCAGCATGCAGAGTATCATTAGATCAAAGACGCTACACCTGGCGGCACAACAGAGTTCTGCAGGAGCTAGTAGCCATTGTAGACAGCAAAAGATAAAGCAAATAACAGCAAAAGAGTTGAGGTCCCACCTAAATACTTCATAGGCGCTGGTACGACATCGAATATTGAAATCAGGGACCATCACTGCTAGATAGTGTAAATGACTGGGATGTGATAGTGGATCCACCAGGAAGAAGAGAATATCTATGCTAATGTATTAAGAACACAGGAATGCGACCGGACATTCTAGTGTACTCCATAGAAAAACAGGAACTAATAATGATCGAGCTTACATTTCCTTACGAAACGAGAATAGAGTAGCGACATCTATTCAAATGTGAGAAGTACGATGACCTGGCCAAGAAACTGAGGCAGGGGGCAGGAATCATGGCAAAAGTGATAGCTGTAGAAGTGGGAGTGAGAGGATTCGTATCAACATCACCATATGACCCATGTAAGCAACTGGGCATAAAGGGACAAGCGAGAGCAAGAGCATTGAAAAACCTATCAGAAACAACAGAAAAGGCTTCATGCTGGCTGTGGAGTATGCGAAACAAGCATTGAGAACATAAATGTTTTCGTTTGTCACAGCCAGTGCCAGTCCTCCGTAGCTAAATCGCCAAAGACGCACTTCAAAGTGTAGTGCCAACTCAATCCCGGGACGAAAAGCAACAACTCGCCAGTGCACTAACCACTTCGCCACTCAGACACCCTTTTTACTTTTTTTTACAAGACCTCTTGGAGTCATGATCCAGATGGGCCCACACCCCTTAGAGTGTCAGGAGCTTAATATGGCCGAAACATTTGTCTGATGGGGTGGGGGGTACTTCCTCTGATGATCTGAAGGAGTTGTGTTGTTGTTCCGCTCTCTACAGTAGAAAGTTTCCTGCATAAAGTACGTTTTAACACACATCTGTGGCAAATAAAGATTGATAAGAGAGTTCTGTTTCTTACCAGTGTGAGAAAAAGGTGTTAGTGCCCATATTTTCCTTGATCTGTCGGTACTTTAGAAGACGATGGGGTCATTGTATCGTTGATGATCTACACGTGATGCAGGGCATCATGCTTACAAAACTGAGAGGACTTCATAAGAGATGTTAATTAAGGGGGCAAAGTTCCACAAAGGACATGCTGTAGGGAATAGATAAGCTCATAATTACCGGGGTTAGTTGGCAACCCTAAGAGCAGGAATAATGGGTCAGTTACCGGTCAATTTTTAGAGGTGCGCAACTCTGAGAGAAAAAAATCAGTTTAGTGGCCCAGTATATAAAGAAAAGGCGATAGAATTTTAATCGGTCGGTATTTTGTAAGCTGAGCACTTTGAGGCCAGCGATCAAGCGTGAGTGAGAAATTTTATTCATCGGATGAGAACCAATATGTGTTACTTTAGTATGGGTTGTTATTATGTGATGTGGATGAATGTAAGTGTGCTGTGGGCTCCCTCTATCAATCCCGATCCACTTAAGTAAATATTTTGTTTATATTATGGTAATGAATAATCATAACTCAGTGTATGTGTAATTATTCTATGTAAGGTTTTTGATATTTTTTTTTGTAATGTGAAAGTGTGTTTTTATGTGCACTTAATTTTATATTACAGATTTTCTGCATATACATTTGACCATATTCTTGCCAATTAGTTACGTTTTGTTACAATCTGAATGGAATCTAAATATTTATGGATATCGTTTCAGTGATTATGTGGATAGCAATATAAGCTGATGACTAGCATATAAGTTGATGATTCATTGTTGATTTTGCTAACTGTGTAAAATTATGATTTTAATCAACAATAGAGGCTCATGATTATAAGACGAATTGTTGTTTAATTGTTTTTTTTCCATTTTGTGTAATATGTCAATGTGTAGTCTTATTAATAACTCACAAACATACAAAATATGAATACAATGTAACATGTAAACTAACAGACAATTATTACCCTCAGTTAAAAATCTTTCGTTATTCCAACAATGCAAACGACTGACTGAGGTCCTTATCATGTGTAGTTCTCTTTCTTTATTCCTACAATGCAAACGACTGACTGAGGCCCTTATCATGTGTAGTCCTCTTTCATTATTCCTACAATGCAAACGACTGACTGAGGTCCTTATCATGTGTAGTTCTCTTTCTTTCCCCATCTCCTGCAAGAGTCGGTGGCACACATTTTCTCGACTGAACTAATCCAGATTCAAACCACAGATTACCATCGTGGGAGACAGATGCACTAAATATTTCATTATTTACACGCGTAAGGGTCAATAAAAATAGAAATAAAAAGAAACATTTCCTGGTTTTAAAAAAATTGAAGCTATTAAATCGGGGATAATTTATTTAGCAAGATACTTCTGCTTTGGTTCATCGCAGTCATTGGCTTCTAGAAATCTGTGTTCCGTGGTACTTGTATGCCATAGTGATCTGAAGCGCTAACACTGCACTCACATTTCTAGGCCACCATAGAGTTTGAGGCATAAATATCAGCACCTGTCCTTGCTGGCTTTTTTCTTTTCCTCAGGAAAACCCCAGATACCCATGTCTTGAGGCTGGGTTGACCCTTGCTGCCAGTCGGTCCGAAAAAAAAAAGCATCTCCTCCCCCGCCCCCCCCCCCCCCCCCCCAACATGCGAAATTGGCGTCATTGGTTTAACTGATGGTCATTGTTCCATCTGGGATGTGCTTAATCTTGTAAATGTCGTACATTTATTGTACCTTTTATAGGCCTTCCACTTTGCAGAAGGGTTCTATGGGCGTAACATTCGTTACAAATGCGAGAAGTAATTTTTAAAATGCCCTGTGATTTATGTACATTGAGTCCAGCACGCTGGTAAATTGTTTATTCTTTGGTATAGTTTTTGTTTTTGTTTTGTTTTATATTCATCAGCGCGTTTTTTCTTTGCAGCCTTTCATTCATTTATTCACCGGGTTATGTATTGTGTTACCTGACATACATATTCCTGTCAAGCTGTAGGGAAGATGCTACATGCCACTGTGGCTGTAATTATCGTCTGCTACACTCATAACTGCATCCGTCCATTATTTGTGAACATTTCCTATTTACTTTGTGCATGTGCTGCAGTTATATATTATATTTCTTTCAATATTCTGTCACGTCACGCCAGTGGTTCCGGTTTTTCCTTTCTAGGACCGGTTATTAAGTCTAGTCACGAAATGGGACAAAATTATAGCGGGACACAATATCACGCCTTGCCAGCGTCAGTGTGAGGCGGCTTCCCTCGAGCGCGCATTGTGAAAGCAATTTAAACCCTCTGATTGCCAACACTTTGAAAGACTTCCACCTTTCATGTGGAAAAAAAAGGAAGCAAAGACAGCTACCTCTAATTTCTATCCCGGTGATTTGAAATAAAAGTCAAACTGGAAGAAAATCGCTTTTTAAAAATGTTGCTCCAGGTATTGGAAGTTTTATTTTTTTTACCAAAGAGGTCCCATTTTAAAAACTGAAATAAAGGCCCAGACCTGCAAATCTCCTCCGAACAGAGCACACAGACAAAACATGGAGATGAAGTATTCCTTAAAATACGATCCGCGTCCAAAACAACAACAAATTTTGAGAAATACTAAGGTAAGTACAGGTAAAATACCCGTTTCCAGGTCATTAAGACATATAGGGGATAAGGTGTTAGTCCCATATTTCCAAGACCTTCAGCACAGGAAATTATGATGTGGCTAGAACAACGCCCGGCCGCATTTACCTTCCCAGATTTCTCTGGTACCAGTTTTCAGAGCCTGTGTGGACCCGGTACCTTTTTTGGTGTTACACAAACAAACAAGCAAACAAAAATCCCCACTGCCGGGAGCTGAACCCAGTACCACCGGATAAGAAGACCGATAGCCTAACCACTCAACCAACCAAATTACTAAACATTAAGTAGCTATTATCAAAATATTTCGTAGTTTTAGCATTTTGTTAACATACCACTGACTGTAGTTTCAAAATAAAAATCACCTGGGCATCTTTGTCCATGTCCCATCTCTACAGAAGCATAGGTACAGATGAACTTTGTTTTCTGAGGGTGAACAACCTGACGTTCAGACCACTCTGACATTCTGCTCTTCTGCGTAGTTGGATAAGGCAAATTTAAGCGTGAGTCCTACGCGTTAAAGCAGAGGCCAGAGGAAGGGGCAGTGGATTTTAGGGATTAAAATTGGAAAGATTCCATGACTCCTACATGCAGAGGTGGCTTTTTTTCATTTTACTTATCCCCCCCCCCCCCAAGGTATTCCATCTGTTTTATATGCCCCGTCGTTATAAGTCCAGTTTATACGTCTGCGGCGTGTGAGACGAGCAGAGTGAATGCACAGAAAGAGATAAACCAGTAGTTTATTTTTCTTAATGTTTCTATGTTTATGCGATAATCCTCATTACACTCTAGACAAATCCACAGGTGATCAAATAAATCTCTTGTTAGGACCGAGGCTCTCAGCACAGGCGCACCCACTCCGTAGCACTGGTAAAAATCCTCATCGACTCATCAGATGAGAGTATTGTCAATCCGAGAAGTGGCAATTCGATCACTACCACTCCAAAGGAGACGTACTTAATCTGAAAAAAAAATCATTGCGGTAATAAACATCAAATGCTTCGTAGACGAGCTAATGCTGCGCTGTACATTCACCACATGAGACGGTAGTTCGGTCCATTGATGACTGAGATACAAAATCACTGCCAGGCTCTTACCAGTTTTCCGTCTCTCTCGTCTGACATGCTTTGTCTTCAGCTTATCGAGCTTGATCATTGTACGGCGGTCTAATAGTTTGTTTCTTTTCTCTGCAAGTCTCGTTTGCAGCTTGCTAAAATTATTGCTAAATTTAACAAAGCGCACGATGAACTTCTACAATAAAGCAGCGTAGCATCATTAACTAATTTAAACAATAACTTACTGACATAAAACCATAAACAATAACTTACAGACATAAAACCATAAACAATAACTTACTGACATAAAACCATAAACAATAACTTACTGACATAAAACCATAAACAATAACTTACTGACATAAAACCACAAACAATAACTTACTGACATAAAACCATAAACAATAACTTACTGACATAAAACCATAAACAATAACTTACTGACATGAAACCATAAACACTAACTTACTGACATAAAACCATAAACAATAACTTACTGACATAAAACCATAAACAATAACTTACTGACATAAAACCATAAACAATAACTTACTGACATAAAACCATAAACAATAACTTACTGACATAAAACCATAAACAATAACTTACTGACATAAAACCATAAACAATAACTTACTGACATAAAACCATAAACAGCTGATATAATACAATAAATGTATTTTTTTATGGTCGGACCAGGTATTAGAAAACCGATATTAATGATAACTTCGATGACAGAAACCGAGACAAAGGCCAGGGCCTATGTAACTTTTTCCAGGGACATAAAGAGGACCCGGGCTACGTAATCGTTGTAGAAAATTTTGTTAATTCACCCAAGAATGTCTGGGCTGGTTTGCGGTAAAACAATACTTGGTGGAGAAAATATGAGGTCATTTTCGGATTCAGCCCGTTGAAAGCCTGCAGATTAAATACAAAATTTAACAGAAAGCTTGTGTGGACTTGAATTTTGTAGGCCTGTTTAATCCATACTATCATATGATAATCAGGAAAAGGCAATAAACATTATTTTTAATCAGCTAAGACAACACGAGGGTCATACCGAAATTCGTGAGCAAAAATCTTTTAAAAATCAGAATTTATAGACAGAGAAAATATAAATGTATCAGCTTAATTTGCGTCCTTTCTCTTGACTTATTAACATAATCTCCATTTCTCTTCACACATTTTTTCCCATCGCTCTGCAAGTTTGAAAATACCCTCCCAGTGGAATTCCGTTCCAGCTGACCGACGGCACAGACGCACTGCTTTCTAGACGTTCTCTCCCGTGGGACCCAGCGGGCACAAACTTTTTTATAGCCTAGGGTTTCAATCATTTCCTGTACTGTATTGTGTCCTATTCCAAGATTTACAGCGGTTTCAGAAACTGTGATACGTCTGTCTTCTTTAATGATGTCGTCAACCCTTTCCAGGTTGCGTTCAGTGGAGGCAGTTCGAGGGCGTATCTTGGATGCTCGTGTCTCCATACGCACATCTCCATAAGCAAGTTGAAGTCTCTGGTGAATTTCAGCAGCGGGGATTTCCTCTTTAACGAGGAACTCAGTAACAGCAGGTTGACGAAACTTCAGCACCCGCCATTTTGTTTCTGTTCCGCGTGGTCACGTGACACATGATGGTGATGTCATGTGGCCTCTCCATGAAGTGCAAAGGATGCAGATAAGGCGATACATTTATATTTTCTCTATCTTTAAATTCTGATTTTTACAAAATTTTTGCTCACGACTTTCGGTATGACCCTTGTACAATAGTTAGAAAAACTTGTCATTCGCTGGAACTTTAAAAAAAGGTAAAGAATAAAGAGTCAAAGTCAAGTATAAAATAAATGAAATACTGACAGAGTAACACGAGAATAAAGAAAGGAACTAATATAGTAACACAAGAATAAAGAAAAGAACTAATAGAGTGACACAAGAATAAAGAAAGGAACTGACAGAGTAACACAAGAATAAAGAAAGGAACTGACAAAATAACACAAGAATAAAGAAAGAACTGACAGAGTAACACAAGAATAAAGAAAGGAACTGACAAAATAACACAAGAATAAAGAAAGAACTGACAGTGTAACACAAGAATAAAGAAAGGAACTGACAAAATAACACAAGAATAAAGAAAGAACTGACAGAGTAACACAAGAATAAAGAAAGGAACTAACAGAGAAACATAAGAATAAGGAAAGGAACTGGCAAAGTAACACAAGAATAAAGAAAGGAACTAACAGATTAACACAAGAATAAGGAAAGGAACTGACAAAGTAACACAAGAATAAAGAAAGGAACTAACAGAGAAACATAAGAATAAGGAAAAGAACTGGCAAAGTAACACAAGAATAAAGAAAAGAACTGGCAAAGAATAAAGAAAGGAACTGACAGGGTAAAACAATATTAACTAAAAGAACTGACAGAGTAGCACAATAAAAAAGAAAAAGAATTGACATAGTAACACAATAATGAAGAAAAGAACTGACAGAGTAACACAAGAATCAAAAAAGGACGAACAGAGTAACACAAGAATAAAGAAAAGAACTGACAAAGTAACACAAGAATAAAGAAAGGAACTGACAAAAAAGTAACACAAGAATAAAGAAAAAAACTGACAAAATAACCTAGGAACTAACACAAGAATAAAAAAGAACTGACAAGGTAACGCAAGAACAAAGAAAGGAACTGATCTGAAGAGAAGGATCAACGACCACTTGAAATAGAACAATGTCATTGTCTATGTTTAAAGGCAGTTCTTCTTCTTCGTCTTTTTCTTCTCTTCTTCTTTTTTTTGTTGTTCTTCTTCTTCTTCATTGTCATCATCATATCATCGTCTTATTCTTCCATTCATCATCATTATTATTATTATTATACCAAAATCCAAAGTTCAGAAACACGTAGAAACACTCGAACTAACTTTAAATTTCATTTACCTCGGAACCTACAATATATGGAAAATGAAACACGTTGGCTATAGTAATAATAATAATAATAATAAGTGCAGCCTCTTAATGTATGAAAAACATCAAAATGTACATTAGAAGTACCAAACGATATGAGGATGTCCAAACTAGTGACAAAATAACATCAAAACTGTACACAGGGAAAATATTATAATTCATTATAAAATGATGGCAGGGAAAAAAGAATTAACTGTGGAATTTCTTTTTTACAGCATTTTAGGAAAATAACAATCCATTAATCCAGTCATTCAAATATGAAATATTTACACTACTAATCGCATGAGACATGGGCACTTAACAAAACAGCTGAGAAACACATAAATGCCTTTGAATGTAAATGCTACAGAAGAGTTCGTCAGATATTATGGACACAGAGAAGAACAAATATATCCATACTACAAGAACTTAATTATTGAAGAAGGCTGGCTAGTAAAGAGGATTAAAGAAAGGAAACTTAAATATTATGGACACATTATACGTCATGATAATCTGAAGAAGACTGTCTTGGAAGGGTACATAATGGGAAAAAGAAAGAGAGGAAGACCACGGCGAAGATGGCTGCAAGACATCGTTGATAATCTGCCAATGGATGCATCAGCAGCAGGCCATCTTGCTTACCGAGAGGCCTACAGAAGAGCTGTTAGGGGGCAAATTTCCGCAAGGGACTGAATCGCATCTCCAAACCAAAAAAAAAGACACACACCAACACAGCATTAGTGCTACGCTACCCCTGCGCATCATAAAACCACAGCAATATTACCCTTCGCTCTAAAAGAAAAACTCTTTAGTTTATCGCTTTCTCCTGCACAAAATTCATTTTAAAAATTCCCGTCTGACCCAACATCATAATCTAGGATAGCACCTGCGATAAGGCCATGGAGCAGTCGACGGAAAGGAAAACCAGTTTGGGTTTGTTGGGAACTTCATGTCGTTAGATTATAAAGGGATAAGGGAAATAAACAAACAGTTGAAGTAGACATGGGAGTCTACAGAGAAGATGTGCTTCTGGTGAAAGACGAAACATATACGCTCGACAACCGGACAAAAAATGAAGAAATTAATTAATTTATAGTCTAATTTTACCATAACTTGTGTGGTTTTCTTTTCTCTTAAATACGAAATTCTTGCTTTCTGTTTCATAAACATGAGAATCATTTCTGTTTTACTCCCGATTGTCATTCATAGCAATATAAGAAAAGAAAATAACTTCCACATTGTGATTAACAGTTCAGGAAACATATTTCTTTAAATTAAACGTCGTTACATAGCATGAAACGTCATGAGAATTTAGAGAAGACCGTCTTGGAAGGATACATAATGGGGAAAAGAAAGGGAGAAAGACCAAGGCGAAGATGGCTGCAAGATATCGTTGATAATCTGCAAATTGACGCATCAGCAGCAGGGCATCTTTCTTACAACCGAGAGGCCTACAGGAGAGCTGCAAATTTCAGCAAGGGACATGCAAATGACTGACTGAGTGACACATCAGGCAAATTTAGGGGTGAAAAAAGCGACCTTTATACACAAGTTCTGTCTAGCTCTTTGTGTCTTAATCATCTCTTCTTTCATAATAAGCACAACAGCAAAAACTTTAAAGACGATAAACCTATAACTATGCTCACTGGCTGTCTCATATGCCATAGAACAAAGTCTGATAGGCCAGAGAGCAAAGTCTGATAGGTTGTAGAATGAAGTCTGATAAACCATAGAATAAAGTCTGATGAATCGTTCACTTGCATTATGAAAAAAGAAATACAAAAATAAATACAAAGAAATACAAGAATACTCTTTTTAGAAAAATGTTCTTTGATCTCTATTTAACTGCAAATTTTCTATCTATCTATCTATCTATCTATCTATCTATCTATCTATCTATCTATCTATCTATCTATCTATCTATCTATCTATCTATCTATCTATCTATCTATCTATCTATCTATCTATCTATCTATCTATCTCTGGTTAGCTCAACGTTGATAATTATGAAGTGCAGCCATTGTCTCGTACAGGATACAGGAATCACAGACATCAGCCAGAATTCTTAGAGTGAACACATGAAACATCTTCACTGCTGATTCACCAGAGACCCGGGGGGAGGGGGGGGGAGTCTGTCACAGCAATCATCATGAATAGATATAACAGAATCTTTTGCTAGCCGTGGAGTGCCATGGCTCTGTCCAGCATCTTTTATCGCAAATCGACTCAGTTTATGAAAAACTGAACTTTTGTCTGACTCTGACTAGAGAAAACAAAATCTTTTCACCCAGCTACAGTAAATTCGTTTTAATTGATAAGGCAAAACAAGAGCGCAGGTGTAGCATTTAATTATTCACCTCATTATGTTTATGGCATATATAACCCCATCCTAAACACTGGATCCCAACCTTCGGACGTTGTGCTTTATATGAGCTTTATATGACCTATACAAGAGCCTTATATTACCTTTATATGAGCTTTATACTAGCTTTATTTTACCTTTTATGAGTTGTATATGAGCTTTATATGAGATGTTCAAGTTTTATATATTTTATATATTCATTGGTCACTTTAGATCGTGTGTCAGCTTGTCTTTATGTAAAATGTTTTATTATGTAAAATGTTTCAGATCTTGCTGCTATAAACAGTTTTACTGTTTCGATAAGCTTTTCACACTGTGAAATTGGTAATTGTAGACTACAGGTTGACGATTCATTTTTACAGGAAAAGATAACAAGTGCAAGGAAAAGATAACAAGTGCAAGGAAAAGATAACAAGTGCAAGGAAAAGATAACAAGTGGAAGAAAAAGTGTCAGACGTGGCAAAAATCAGTAACAAGATGAGCATGTAGGATTTTTAAAAAGACAAGCAGTATTTCGCCAAAATGCCTTTATCTGGGACAACTGAGACGACAAAACAAGAAATAAATACACGCAAAAAAAAAAAATTATGAACTTAGCTATGAGAGATCCTCATTTGAGGAAGATCAGGCACAAAGTGCTATATTAATCTGAAACAATTTGAACTACTTGAACTGTTTATAGCACAAAACTACTTATGAAATGTATATTATGAATTGTTTATTTATAAACCAAAAGGCTGTCCGTTTAAAACTTTCCCTTATTATTTAAATTTGTTGTTTCTTCTTTTGTACATCTCTCTTATAGTTGCTGACCTCAGCTTCATCTATTCCATTCTTTGCTCCATATTGTGAATGCTATGTTTAGAATTAACCTGAAATCGATTTAGTCATTCGATAAGTAACGGAAGAACTAGTTCACCGCTATTAAGATGGAACTTATTTTTCTGACCCGGGGGTCAAGAACTGGGCACGTGAGGCGGTCTGATATTCTGCTCTTTCTTCACAATTCTTTTTTGTTGCCCATTTTTAACGGCGATTAATGTAAATATATGCACATAAAGGGCATGGTTTAGAAGGAAAGATATAATAAGCAAAAGAACAGAGACAAATAATAGATAAGGAGCAAGAGTACACGGAAGGTTCATTCTCTTCATCCACACGCGTCTGCCCGGCATTATCGCTCCAGGTACGTCAGACGCACAAAATTTAAGAGCATTTTTAAAAAGATCCTTTTCCGTGAGCGCAATTCTAGGAGCTGTTCTTTGATTCCTAATCTCGGCGCCTGGGTCTTCTTAGCTTCCGTCTCGTGTAAATAAATGTGTCTTTTATTCTGGTCAGTTGAACTCTAGGGTGTGTCTCGAGGAGCAAATCGATGGGAACTGAAGGCTATCACATGCCTCCATTTTGACGGCCGGGGAGGGGGGGGGGTTGGGAAAAAGGGGGGGGGGGGAGAAAAAGCGAGAACTGAGATAGAAGTCAGAGAGACTGAAAACGAGCTCCAACGAGCGATATCTTTCCTCGTTTTTAGGGTCAGAAGCTTTACCGTCTGGCTCTAGTTCTTTTTGCGTGTGCGAGAGTGCGAGTGAAAGAAGAAGTGGAGGTCAGATTTAGAACATAAATACTTATATTACGATACACTTCTAGGTCTTTAGGGCGGCTGAAGATGACGGATAAATGGCTGCTAGGGAAGATATTAACAGCTGACCTCACAAAATAGTCAGAATGCAAAAGTAAAATTTAAAAAACCCCACAGATTTGATGAGTAAATACGCAAACTGAGGATTCTTCGTAGTTAACTTTGCTTGTACTATACTATTCAGGAGAATGGTATAGTGCATACAAGTACAACAGTAATTCCCAAACTTTTTCAGAGCGAGGTACACTTGATAAAGCAAATCTCTGTGGCAGCACGTCTGTGTTCTTTTGTGCAATTTAACGTATATTTTAGCACTTACGTTTTTTTTAAGAAGCTAGACTGGCTGTGGATATCACACACACACACACACACACACACACACACACACACGCACACGCACACACACACCACACACACACACATGTTTCCGCTGATCAAGGGTTGCCCATAGTTGCTCTAGAAAATCGCTCTATATTGTTTTGTCATGCACTTCCTCGTTTTAACGCACTGTCGTGTATCAAGCTGCAATCATCTAAATATAATGGACTACGTTTTTTTTTTCCCTTTGAACTCACAGCTTCACTGAGCTAAAAACTTTCTGTCAAATCTTAAATTAATATGGCAGTACCTGAATAATGTTATTTTGACTTAAATATGAGTAAAATTGTTGTGAGGAGAGAAATAATTCCGAAGATAGTTACCATCAATCATAACGTGTCAATATTTTTTTAAAAACCACGAAAATTTTTGAAAAAAAATTGCATTTGTTAATAAACTTGGGTTACTGGCCAGTCACATGAGTTATTCATGTATTTTTCACTAATTTGAAATTATTATTTTGCGTTTTATTTTCACTCAAGTTTTTTGTTTGATAAAACTGTTCTTTAAATTCCTTACCTACACTATATTGGCCTAAAGAAATTATGATTCATGAATTTCCTCAGGGCGCAATCAACAGCCATGCTCATTAACCATCTGTAATAGATCTCAGTCCAAGAGCATCTTAAAACCAAGTTCACTTCTGTAGAGAATTATAAGCTCGGAACTTGTTTTCTTGCAGGTTTCAGTTCCCTGTGTCGCGATGATCAGCTTTAGAGTTCAGTCTCCAAGCGTCTGCGCGGATCTCCACGTGTGTATTAAGACGGGCATGTGAGGCTTTGCCGACCGATCTGTTCACATCCCCAGAGTGCGGCCAAATTCAATTATAGACTTGTCCCAGGAATGATTTTGTTGCCTGACCACAGAAATGTGAACTTCAATCTATATAAAGCTGTCGCTCCGAGCAGTGGCTTCTAATTCAAATCTCTCCGTCCCAGGTTCCGTTCAGCCTCACTTGAGTTGTTAATCATTTTGTGAGGCAAAAAGATGCCATGATAATGGGGGGTAAAAACAATAAAGCTTTGAGAAACTTGTGGGGGGGGGGGGGGTGTGGGGGAGCAAGTTCAAGACATGTTGGCCTGACTTAACTATTAGTAAGCCAGATTATGACAGCTAACTAACACATAGAACAATCAAACAACAACTAGACTTTAACTATATACATTGACTGGACTTAACTGCTGAAAAGATAGGATGTTATAGCAATAAAAAAATAGAGAGAGAAAACAGAGTCCGCTATAGACATTCTACTGAGATAGAACCTATTCAGAGCTTGAGTGATAAAAGACTACCCGCTAGACAACCTATAATACTACTGTGTGAAGACTTCATTTATTTCAGATGGTGCCTTCATGTTTTTTAAAACTCATTGCGTGCCATTGAAGCGTTGTACTAGGCCAAAACATTGACAAACGCGTGCCATTTGAAGAGGCAATATTTTTTTTTACAAAGTTAATTCTGAAAATGGGATGGTGCTTAGATGAAACGAGATGAACTTTTCTAATACATGGCGGTCCTTCATTTTTTTCTTTCACTCTTAACTCTCTTTCCTTCATCTCTGTCAAAACGATCAGCATGATTCTGCCCTTGGCTAATGTCGTAGAATTTGTATCCAGATTGAATTTACTGTGCATTATGTGCGCAGGATACAAAAATGATACAAGAAAACTGAAACTATAGACCTATACGATGATCTCAATGGAAAGTGATAAGCTTGATACTCGTATACATTGAAATCATGTTATGTGTGCTAGCTTGAAGAGTTAGTGTCCAATATAAAATAGACGGTTTCTTATACTGTCTGTTTTACAGAAAGCATCTTATAAGGTCTGTCTCTCAGGAAAGCATTATAATATAACACACAGGAAACGTATTATATTGTCTGTCACATAGTAATGTATTATAATCACACATGAAAGAAATATAATGTTTGTCACACAGGAAAATTATCATAATGTCTGTCAAATAGGAAACGTATCATAATGTCTGTCAAATAGGAAACGTATCATAATGTCTGTCAAATAGGAAACGTATCATAATGTCTGTCAAATAGGAAACGTATTACATAGTCTATCTCACACAAAAAACATATTATATTGTCTATCACACAGGAAACGTTTTATATTGTATATTACACACGAAACGTATCATTTTCTATCACACAGGAAACGTATTATATTATTTGTCACACAGGAAACACCTTACATTGTCTACCACACAGGAAACGTATGATTTTGTCTGTCACGCAGGAAACACATTACATTGTCTATCACACAAAAAAGGTATTATATTGACTATCACACAAAAAAGGTATTATATTGCCTATCATACAAAAAAGGTATTATATTGTCTATCACACAAAAAAGGTATTATACTGTTTATCACACAGGAAACACATTATATTGTCTGTCATGCAGGAAGCGTATTACACTCTGTCATACAGGAAACATATTATATTGTCTGTCACACAGGAAAAGTATTATATTGTCTGTCACACAGGAAACGTATTATTCAGTCTGTAATACAGGAAACATATGATATTGTCTGTCACACAGGAAACGTCTTATACATTCTGTCATACAGGAAACATATTATTTTTTCTATCACACAGGAAGCGTATTATACAGTCTGTCAGACAGGATACGTATTACACTGTCTATCACACAGCAGAAGCATTATATGGTCTGTCACACATGAAACCTATTATATTGCCTTTCACGGAGGAAAACTATTATACTGTCTATCACACAGGAAACTTACTATATTGTCTATCATACAGGAAATGTATGATAGTGTCTGTTGCACAGAAAACACCTTATATTGTCTATCAAATAAAAAACGTATTATATTCTCTATCACATAGGAAGCACATTGTATTGTCTATAACACAGGAAATGTATTATGTTGTCTGTCACACAGGAAACGCATTACATTGTCTGTCACGCAGGAAGCGCATTATAATCTGTCACACAGGAAACGCATTATAATGTCTGTCACACAGGAAACGTATTGTACAGTCTTTCACACAGGAAACTTATGATATTGTCTGTCACACAGGAAACGTTTTATACAGTCTGTCACTCAGGAAACTTATTATTTTTTCTATCGCATAGGAAGCGCCTATATAGTCTATCAGAGAGGAAACGTATTACATTGTCTATCATACAGCAAACGTATTATATAACCTGTCATAGAAGAAACGAATTATATTGTCTTTAACACAGGAAACGTATTTTAGAGTCTGTCAAACAGGAAACATGTTATACTGTGTATCCCACATGAAACGTTTTGTATTCTCTATCACATAGGAAACGTATTATATAGTCTATCACACATTAAACGTCTTATATTGTCTATCACACAGGAAACTTCTTATTTTGTCCATCACACATAAAACGTATGATATTGTTTGTTACACAGGAAGCGTATTATATTGTCTATCACACCTGAAACGTACTATATTGTCTATCACACAAAAAACGTATTACATAGTCTGTCACACATGACACGTATTATAGAGTCTGTGACACAGGAAACGTATTATAGTGCCTGTCACACAGAAAACATATTATACAGACTGTCACACAGTAAACATATTATAATGTCTGTCACACAGAACACGTCTTAAATAGTTTGTCACACAGGAGACGTATTATATTATCTATAACACATTAAACGTAGTATATTGTCTGCCACACAGAACACGTCTTAAACAGTTTGTCACGCAGGAGATGTATTATATTGTCTATAACACAGTAAACGTAGTATAGTGTCTATTACACAAGAAACGGATTATACTGTCTATCACACAAAAAATGTTTTATATTGTCTATCACACAGGAAATGTATTATATTGTCTATCACGCAGGTAACGTATTATATTTGTCTATCACACAGGAACGGTATTATATAGTCTGTCATACATGAAACGTATTATATTGTCTATCACACAGGAAACGTATTATATTGTCTCTTGGACACGGAAGCCAAGATGAAGCCAAACTCTGAAGTTTGTATCAGTTATCACCAAAGCAGATAACTCTGAAGTTTGTATCAGCTATAACCAAGGCACATAACTCTGAAGCTTGTGACAGTTATGACCAAGGCAGATAACTCTGAAGTTTGCATCTGTTATAACCAGGACAGATAACTCTGAACTTTGTATCAATATAACCAAGGCAGATAACTCTGAAGTTTTGACACAAGGCATATAAGTCTGAAGTTTGTAGCAGTTATAACAAAGTCAAATGCCAGTCGTTCGCACTCACTTCTGCGTGATCTTTCGGCTTTATCCCAGCTCTCAGATTGGAGAATATAATAGCCATTATCCCCCCACCCTCAATATATTGTTTTCATGGTTCGCATCAGATCGTTCATCTGATAAAACAAAACCGGAAATGTTACATTTAGTTCACGAAGCGGAAGCAAGAGAACCTAGTAGAGGCGATCGGGAATAATAAAAGTTTCGATCTTTCGCTCACGAAAAAAAAAAAAAAGAAACGAAATTGTCATTTTCTATTTGCTCTATCTTCTTGAAATCGTCAACTCCATTTTTCTTCCAGGAAGTGACGACACGCAGATACTTGTCGAAAAAGGAAATGAAAAAGAATGGCTTGCTGGAAGCCTCAGAGGGAATCCAATAAAGAGTTGTTTTTTTTCCCTGCAGACAACATCACCAACAGGTTCAAGGTGACTCTTTCCAGGGCATCTTCTGACGGCGCTGCAGGCGGATTGAATAAAATCTTGGCCAGCTATACTTGGCTGACTCTGACAAACAACTATGTTTGGCTGACTATGATAAACAACTATGTCTGGCTGACTATGATAAACAACTATGTTTGGCTGACTATGATAAACATCTATGTTTGGCGGACTATGATAAACAACTATGTTTGGCTAACTCTGATAAACAACTATGCTTGACTGACTCTGATAAACAACTATGGTTTGGGTGACTCTGATAAACATCTATGTTTGACTGACTCTGATAAACAACTGTGCTTGGCTGTCTCTGATAAACAACTATCTTTTGCTGAATCTGATAAACAACTATGTTTGGCTGACTCTGATAAATGTGCTCGGGACTCCAGCCATGAAGATTATACTTCATTTCAGTGCCTCTGATTTGTCAGACGAAGCTTGTGCTACCTATTTTGTTTCCCGTGGTGTATTTCTTTTTACGAATCTGTGTATGTTGTCACACGACACTTTTAACTAGTGCATCTGTCATTTAGCGTTTCTTTTTTCTGTTTATTATGGCTCTTTCCATCACTGTTTACAAACAAAACAAAAAAAACTTTTCAAGCATTGTTATCTTTGGTAGTCTTGCTTGTCCTGCAAGAACAAAAATGATTTTCTACATATTTACTGTAGATTATGTTTTATTATATCTTTAGTAAATATAACTATGAAACTTCGGCATTATATATACGAACTGCAGTTACTCGGCGCCCCGCCCCCTGCCCGTAAGTTGGGTCATGATTGTATTAGAGAACATATTAGCAGGAGAGAAAATAAAAACAATGAAGAGCTTCACTATGGTACACTAAACAACCAATCTCTAATTTTCTTTTTAAAAAATATTCATACTACCAGATCATTTTTATTTGCTAGTATCTCGACAAGAGCTTAATATCGAGGAAGGCTGACTAGTAAAGAGGATTAAGCAAAGAAAACTGAAATATTTTTGACACATCAAACGTCATGATAATCTAGAGAAGACCGTCTTGGAAGGGTACATAATGGGAAAAAGAAAGAGAGGAAGACCAAGGCGAAGATGGCTGCAAGACATCCTTGACAATCTGCAAATGGATGCATCAGCAGCAGGCCATCTTGCTTACAACCGAGAGGCCTACAGGAGAGCAGTTAGGGAGGCAAAGCTCCGCAAAGGACATGCAAATGAATGAATGAGTATCTCGACATTGCAAGTGTTTATTTACAGAAATCTCCTTCTAACTTTTCAGGTATCCTTTCTTATTATGCGACCTTGCTTTTATGACAGAAGAGTGAGCAATGCATTCCTTGAACATGATGTTTGGATTCATGGATGACATAGCTAGCGAGATGGACATTATGTAGCGTCCAAGATATACTGAGAATATGGTGGTCATTCACAATTTTATTTTTTGTTCCTATGTCATTACATACCAGCTGTCCCCGCTGCTTTTCCATCCTAAAATAAACCATTCGAAACCAAGAGACAACTAATTAATAGCATATTTATACCAACGTCGTGCTACCAACGCCAGACATGGCCACTAATCAAGAAACAACAAAATAAAATATCTGTATGCTAAATGAGGTGCCGAAGTTAAGCAGCAAACGTCTCTCTCTCTCTCTCTCTCTCTCTCTCTCTCTCTCTCTCTCTGAACCTTAAGTGTCCAGGGTACATGGGGCTTCCGCAAGGGTTTTCCACAAATGCCTGTCCTTTGCCTTTTTTCCGTTCTTGTCCAGGTGAGCTCTCTATAGCTTAACATCCTCTCTGTTGTTCTTCTCCATGTCTCTTTTGGTCTACCCTTACTTCTGTTCCTCTGTGTCCATCTTAGTACTATCTTTGGTAGTGAGTTGTCAGTCATTTGGAGCACGTGTCCCAACCATCGCCAGCGTCTTTCCTCAATAATTGCTGTCAATGGCTTCATTTGCATTTCTGCCAGCAAGGTGTTATTTCTTATGGTGTATGGTGAAAATATTTTTCTAGTTCTTCACAAGCATTTAGTCTGGAAAGAATTCAGCTTAGTTTCTATAGCTTTGGTGATTTTCCAGCATTCACTTCCATAGAGTAATACACTTAGAACATTACTCTTAAATATCCTGATTTTCGTATTCATGCTTAGTTTTTAGATTTCCATATAGTCTGCAGCAATGTAAAAGCCTGGTTTGCTCTAGTAAGTCTGCTGTTGATGTCCTCTGTGTTGTCTAAATTTTCTGCTACTCTACTGCCAAGATACACAAATTCGTTGACCTACTCCACTAACTTGCTATATACTCTGTGTGAATTTCTGTTGTTCACATTTTGCTTCATTAACGTTGTCTTTCCTACGTTGATCATTAGTCTTGTGTTGTTTGCATTCTGAGTTAGCTTGTCACTAGAAGGGATAAATTAAGAAATGACAACAAAAGAGAACTGGTGGGAACTACACCATGCCTACAATGCATACAGAAACAAAGAATTAAGTGCTTTGGTCACTTTATATGAATGGTGCATATACAGCCAGCCGCGAGGATCTTAAACCAAGGAACTACAGGACACAGATCGAGAGGAAGACCCTGGAAAAGATGGATAGATGGAGTCGTAGAAACACTCACGAATTGCGGTATGAACATCACTGAGGACACTTATATGGCCCAAAAACGCCAAATGCATGCAGCTCCCTCGATACCTCAGTTACAAGATGAAGGATTAATCTGAGTTAAAATAAGGTAATGAAATGTAAAGTAAACTAAAAGTAAAATTCCCATCCTGCACCTAGTTCGAAATAAATTAATTAAATCTACCCTACCATAGCAGCAGATGGGAGAGAATAATGATATTATTCAGTGCTTATCTCCCTTGCGTTGCCATTCAAGACCAATCTTGTTTATGTTAAGTTGAAAAATCTTCATTTTTCTGACTTTCTGCCGAAAATACATCTGCCAATAACATGAATATAATACTCTCTCTCTCTCTCTCTCTCTCTCCTCTCTCTCTCTCTCTCAAAGAGAAAGAGAACTCATCTTCGAAGGAGACAAAAAAATTTTTTAAATGAGGGAAATCCCACATCTCATATACATGCTAAATACCTGGTATACGCCACTGAGTTGGCCGACGAAGGTCCTTAACATGCATGTCGCCTGCTCTGAGCGGGTTGCTACGCTAGCAAATTAGCCAGTTTTAATGAAGAGAAACTGTTATGGTCGTTTAAATCAGCAACGCACCGAGCTCTGCATTTCCAATTCCCCGTAATTCTCGAGTTCTGAGCTACATTGCAACTCCCATGTCACTGCAGATAGTGGTTTTCAAACTGTGACGCCTTCAAGTCTAAAAAAACAAGTCCTACCCAGCACGTTGCCTGCAGGTAATGAATAAATAACAATATTTGCCATCATCGCAGTATTTGCACAGTATAGAATGATGATGATTATGGCCATTTCTACTGGATAGAACACTATTGCACTAGGTTATAATCCTCGAAGCCCACCTCTTTATGGAAAAAAAAAATCAATATTTATGGTACACGACCTACCAGTAAGAACCGTTTCAGAGATCTTGGAAGCTGTACTTTGAGACCTATGCAGATATTTAGTATAAAACAGCGCCGATGAGAAATGCGAGGGAAAGATTTGCAGTTAGTTGTAAATAATAATACCTAATCATAGACGTTACTTCGAGAGGTCTGTGAAAACCATGACCATCAAAGGTAGATCTGGATTCTTTGTACTCCGTACACCAGTAGAAATGGTTTTTTTAAAAGCAGAATTACGTTTTATTTTGGGCGCAAGCATGAATCAAAAGTTTAACTAATGCTTTAGTTAAATGCAGCTTCCGACGCCTTTTTGGAAATAAAAAAAAAAACTGTACGCTTATTTCATTAGGAAAAAAAAACGAAGGAGGAAAGCAAAGAATTGAAGACAACTAGAAATCTTTAAAATCTAGCAGTCTTCACTCACCAAGCAAGACAGAACGCACCAATGCTTTTTTTGTCTTAACAAACCGAGAGTTCCGTTTTGTGTTTCTCCCATGAACTAACAGTTGAACTAGCCGCTGTTGTATTCGAATCCTTCTTGAGAAGTCTCAGATAACTGCCTTCACATCTCACCATGACATAGCATAAACATTTCAAGCTGACATTTATATCCCGCTCAGGGAGATGCCATCAAACCGCGACTGCCCAGCAAGCCGGCAGTGGATCTCTTTAGCGCCCATAGAAAATACAAGAAGAACAGACGGGCTGATATAACCCTATCAAGACGTCTATTTGTCCCCTCAACACTGAACAGTATATGACGAAGGAGACAAGACAACCACTTGCAAGCAACTTCAAGTCAATTTCTGAAATCTATGAGTTAAAGTTTTAAACGATTGACTTCTTTGTTGCCCGATCATCAGCAAAGAAAATGTATTATAATATACACAAGGGGATGGCGGTCTGGTTTAGCTGAGTGGTTAGACGCTTAGTCTACTCATTCAGTGGTACAAGGTTCAAATCCCGGCAGTGAGGCCTTTTTGTTCTGGTACCACCACATCCAGCCTCTAAAAATGGGCACCGGATAAATCTGGGAAGGTAAAAATGCAGCCAGACATGATACGGACCATATCACACTTTCCTGTGGCGATTGTCTTGAAAATACGGGCCCTACACCGTATCCCCCATATACCTTAATTTTACCTATATACAGGGGGATGAGAGTACTGAAAGTGACGAAAGTAAATAAGAACACAGTATATATTTTAGGCATCATATATCTCAACAGTATCTCAACTCATTCAACACTGGGAACCACTAAGAGGCTGAAACCTACCAGGACACAATATTAATATTTTGTGTACTACGAAGATTCGTTAGATTCAGTTTTACTTTGTCGGACTTTTTTTCTGTACAACTATTATCTTACTATTTGTAATGGCTGATTTTTATAAGAAAACAAATGTAACACAAATACATGCATTTCTATGCGGATGAATCTATAGTCATTAATATTTAAGAAGAACATACAACTCAGTTTAAATTCTTTCCACTGCCATGTATAACAGTATATTGGATGTTACTTTATGTTACGATGGCTTGTTCCTCGTCAAAGGGAGGGTATTTTAATATTGTGACCACTTGATTTAAAGCCCTTGGTATTTTTGTTGTACAAGAGTTCAACGAAAAGTCAGGTTTGACAAGCTAAATTCCACGAGATGTTTTATTACTTTTATAAACTTTTATTGGATATGTTTGTAACAGAAAAGATATTTTCGGAATGTCCAGATAGTTTTCTTCCGAAGGTCATAAACAGGTAGAATCACGGGTTGAGTGATTCTCGGGATAGAATCTTCGGGAAGATTTAGAGAAATAGTTAGGACATATTTAAGGAGTGTGAAAGAAAAAGGATTATTATGATTATGATTATGAGATTAGAATGAGTTTGAATTAATCTCTGTTGAGAACGTGTTAGGAGCCTTGTTAGGCATGTTTATTGAGAATGTGATTTTTCTAGCCTATAGTGCACTGTGTTAGTGATTTTTGTCATGTAGCTGACTTGTGTATAGAGTGCTCCTTTTGGAGACATTATGAGATTATTTCCTATTATGATTTCAGTAAAGAGTCAGGTAGTTGGTGACATAATATCAAGCATTTGTTTTCCTGTTATAATTTTGCTGAACTAAAGAATATGCAATTAGTTCCTTTTGGGGATTTTTGTATAGACCTTTGGGTCTAGAGATATTCTGTGATAGTTGTGTGAATTTTGTACTTATATTCTGATGCAGTAAGTGTTGCACTCTTAGTAGTACTTGCATTTTGTTTACTTGCTGTTTTCATGTAGTGTGAGAGTTGGCTTCTCCCTTCCCATTTGACAAACAAGTTCTTGTCGGGAAGAGGACTAGCCCGTTTCTTTTTTTTCTGTATTGAACGTTATCAAATACCTCTCACCCTCACGATATCATCATTTATCTTTTCCATCAATAAAGTGTGAGTTTATGTTCACACTAGTTGCTATTTACTTCACACTGTTCACTATGTGTGTTGTCCTTGTTAGTATATTTCTATAGCAGAAGTTTCATGATAGTAATACAAATTGTTATATGTATTGCCGTGTCTGTAACTAACATTTCATTCATCTGCATGTCCCTTGCGGGACTTTGCCTCCCTAGCAACACTCCTATAGGCCTCTCGGTTGTGAGCAAGATGGCCTGCTGTTGATGCATCCATTTGCAGATCATCAACAATGTCTTACAGCCATCTTCGCCTTGGTCTTCCTCTCTTTCTTTTTCCCATTATGCACCCTTCCAAGACGATCTGCTCTAGATTATCATGACGTTTCATGTGTCCAAAATATTTAAGTTTTCTCTCTTTAATCCTCGTTACTAGCCAGCCTTCTTCAATATTAAGTTCCTGTAGTATGGATATATTTCTTCTTTTTTGTGTCCATGGTATTTGGAGAACTCGTCTGTAGCATTTACATTCAAAGGCATTTATGTGTTTCTCAGCTGTTTTGTTAAGTGTCCAGGTCTCACAGGTATATGCTGCGATGGGAAATATACATACCCTTAAAAATCTTATTTTTGTAGTCCTGTCTGTTCCTCTCCACAGATTCTTTAGTTGTTTTACTTTTTTAAGAACGATAGATGTCCTCCTTTTATTTTCCCTCATTGTATCTCCATTATTAGTTAGCAGTGACCCAAGATATTAAAAACTCTCCACTTCTTCCAGTTTTTCCTCATTGTAATACACCTCTACACATGAAGGAATTCCCCTTCTGTTCACACAAGGCTAAGTGTACCCGGAAGCACTGCAGCCATATCTGCTGTAATTTTCCTGATGTAGGTGAGTATTGATCTATCGGTTCACATCAAAACCTTGCTGTGGCCAATAGATGGGTCTGTCCCTGCTGATGCATCATCGAGGGAAGTGGTGGTCGAGTGCTGAGGACACACAGCCAGCAAACAAAGCTGATCCTTCATCTTTTTGGAAAGTTGAACAGGTGATGTTTCTGTTTCCAGAAACGCGATGTTTTCTAGGATATTCTGACAGAAAATTCTGTTGACAGTGTTCTCGCGGAAGGAATGAATTAAAAGAAGAAGAAGGGAGGTGGAGTGTCCAGCAGCACGTCTCTTTTCATTGTGTAGTAGCCAAATTTGTCCATCCAATTTTTTAAAATTATATCTTTACATTCACCAGATGTTTTTGATTTGAGTATTCTTCCACTGTATACTTTAGAGGGCATCAGAGAAACACATGTCTCAGTGAACAACTCTCTCATGCGAAGTTTTTGTGTTGGAGCCTCGGTACTGAAGTCCACTGTTCTACCCAGTCGGACAAAATGATAATCTGGCACACACTGTAACGTGGAGAAAATTTCAATGAAAAGAAATAATGTCTGTCTGCAGCGCGATGCGCACTCGGTCATACTGTACACAGAATTGTAGCTACATGAATGAAAAATTTGATATCCTGTTAAAAAAAAAAATATCCCTATAAAAGCTGGACCACGCCAAAGTCCACTGTGAGTATACAAGGACACAAAAGTGGTACAAGCCGGTACCGTGCACGTGTGGACTCAGCTCGCAACGACAGCAAATAACATAATTCAGTCTCTGTCAGTTTTCATCTCTGCGCCAACCTCGTCCAATCATCTGTGATGGGAAACTAAACACAGCTTAGCTTTAGATCACGTGCTACGCCAAAAAAAAAAAAAAACCCTCAGAAAATCCATAACTTTTGTGCAGAATCCAAGGACATTATCAGAGGGATCGACAAGGGGTAACTGGAAATAGTGTTTCTCACGTGGAGCGTTTGCAGCTTGCCTTCCGAAGTCTCTGAGGAAGCAGATACGAAGACAAGGAAGTGAGTTATGATGATAAGCAGGCCTCCACAAAGAAAATGAGGCCCACTTCTTTTCTGTATTCCGTATTCAAGAAACAGACCGGACATTTGCTGCGTCTGCAAATTAGTTTGAGCTTTCAATATAATCAGAAGTTTTTGGTTTCTCTTTCAATATTAGGTATTGATCGTTTATGTATGGCAACAATCGATTACAGTGCCTGATTACGATCCTCCATTCATCCCTGAATGTAAAATTCTGAGACGGTAAATCTTAATACAACAAACAACATTTATGACACACGAACATTTTTTGTAATTAAAAACAAAACAATCACCGCCGCGAGCTTTTTATGGGAAATGACAGATGGCTATTTTAAGTATGTGCGACAGTTATAGCAGTGTGGGAGGTAATTGTGTAAATTACTTTGGGCGTTTAACGCCCTTGGATTTTTTTTTTTCAGTTTTTGTATTTCCGGTGTTAAGTATCCGGAAGCAAAGGGTCACGGAACATGGGAAATCTTGTCAGGGCGTGATCTTGGCTCGAGTGAGTGCAGTCTTTGTCTGAGTGTGCCCCAGGACAGAAGTGTTATGGTAGTTCTCGTTCATATGTATCGGTGATAGCGGTTGTGATTCTACAGAACTGTTCAGTGAGACTCCACTGTATGTATATTAGTTTTGAATGACTGTTGGAATTACCATATAGCAGGGCAACCTGCCGGCGGTTATCACTGTGTTTGTCTCCATCATCATCTTCATCCTTTCCATTCAATGAAAACGTCTTGTCAAGTGATAAGCCAAAGTTGTGTTGGTTCATTGCAAAGTGTTTTGTCGGCGTAAAGGTTTGTAAAGTTTCCTGGGAAGTGCCTGGAATCTGGTACAGCGTATGACAACACCAGGTCGTAATTGTTCAGACTGATTTTTAGCAGAGATGCATCACGCCGCCATATTAGATGCCATACTACGCAGCACAACAACAGATACTACTTTACAGTTTTTAGTTATGAGCTTCAAGTTACAGAGCAAAACCATGTGACTGTTATTTTTTAAAATTAATAATTAACTAATTAAAATTTTTTTAAAAACTTGCGTCCCTACGTCAAACTCATACATCACATTAAAAACTGAGACAATGATGCAGTAGATGAGTTACAAATGTATTCCTTCATATTGTTAAATTGAGTTGCTTGTTGAACTTTCTTATGTGTAATGCATATCCTTAATAGGTCACTGTACGAAAAGTACATAAGGATGGGGTGGAGGTGGAGAGGCTTCTCGGCCTTCTGGCTAAGATCAAAGTGTAGTTCTGGGCTCTGTAGTATCTAGACTTTGATCGTTATTTTGGAACAAACGAGATGCCCGAGGCCTGCCCTGCACATTGAATGCCGGGGGCAGGGTCCACATCTCGTTACGGGTGGTCCCGGTTTGCAGTACCACCGGGTCACGGCCTCTTGTTTTCGTCGTCTTAAAAAAAAAAAAGAGGTGGAGAGGGAGGAGGTGTTGAGGATGTGGCCTGGGAGATAAGGGGTCAGCAGTCCAAACAAGCTTGGGGAACACTGTACTACACCGTAGATCTCGTTTTTTTTTTTATATTTTCCATCAGCTCAGTTGGCTTTTTTTGGGGGGGGGGGGTTGTGCCATCGCGTTAGATTTTTTGTTGTTGTTGTAGTCGTGTTAGACTGTCTATAATTTGTTTCCCTCATAGTCTTCCCCTGAATCTTTTCCAGTTTATCTTCCTTGCTGCTATGTTGTCAAGGCGTCCTCTTCTCACTATATGTTCAGTGAATGCTGGCTCGAAGTGATGAACATCTAATGGTAGCTTCAAATTTTCCACACTTTTGTGCGTGTGCGTGTGTGTGTGTGTCGTGCAAAATGTAAGCTGTCAGTGTTCCTTCTATTACTAACAACATTATCTGATACACTGATCTAGAAGTTGAGCATGTATCACTAACTTCACCTGACTCACTTTGGCTGTAGGTATTTATTGATGAGTACTTCATTTTTAGGGTGTCTGAGTGGCGAAGTGGTTAGTGCACTGGTCTCTCATGGCGAAGGTCGGGGGTTCGAATCCGGCCGGAGGCACCCCAGTCACCCAGCTGTAGAAATGGGTACCCGGCTTCTTCTGGAGTTGGGGAAGGAAAGTCGGCCAGGCGTGATACTGACCATATCACCCTCTAGTGTGCTGACAGGTCAATGAAATTATGGGCACTAACACCATATTCCTATGTGCCTCTAAGGCATGACAGGATCACCTTTACCTTTTTTACCTTACTTCATTTTTATCATTTTTTGGGTTTTGTTTTGTTCTGTTTATATAAGACAAGACAGTGGTCAGTTTAAAAAAAACTGAAGAGAAAGACAACATTATGATGAAGCAGAAGCGTATTAGTAAAAGAGAAAAGGAACAAACTAGAATATAAAACTTAACAATGAATGGGCTCCGCCAGGTTTGGAATGACAACATCTACAGTATCAAAACTAACAGCGAGTCGCAAATGGGTTTCCTGTATGAAATGGCAGCTATGAGAAGTGATAAAAATAGAAGTCATTCCCGCAGTCTCTGCAGGCAAAGAATGAAGAACATTAATGGGAATCACGTGAGACACGACGCGAACGTGAGAAATCCGGGACTGTGTCTTTCAGGCAGAAGTCCAATTTGCAAGAAAAGACAAGTCGAGTTACAGGAACGCTGAAGGGCCAAGTCCGATGAAAGATTTTTGTCTCCTTCATGTGCGCTTGTGGGCGCGAGGAGACTTGACAACTGATCATTTTTTTTTGTGGTACTATACGACATTGTAAAAATGACTTGCTAGAACTGGAGGTTTTTTGTTTGTCTTATATTTCTCCTAATTAAAAAAACGTATTTATTGTTAATTTGTATATTTTTCTGTCGTTTATTTCTTCATATGTAGAAATATTTTTAATCGCAACTCGTCCCAGTGTTTAAATATAGACATTCTTACCGTGCAACGAAAGTCTAAGCGAAGTTTATATCGAGAATGAGATGATAGCTGATGCATACATTTTCTTGTGTGGAGAGTTGAGACAACCATGATGCGTTCGGCATGGTTAAGGCTGAATTCTAACGTGTTAGGATCTATAGATAAAGCAGAAAGTATGAACAGCCTGCACCTAGCCACAGCTGGGAGCTGGATAAAGCAGAAAGTATGAACAGCCTGCACCTAGCCACAGCTGGGAGCTGGTTAAAGCAGAAAGTATGAACAGCCTGCACCTAGCCACAGCTGGGAGCTGGATAAAGCAGAAAGTATGAACAGCCTGCACCTAACCACAGCTGGGAGCTGGTTAAAGCAGAAAGTATGAACAGCCTGCACCTAGGCACAGCTGGGAGCTGGAAGTATGACTGGAATGTTTCTGTTCACTGTGTGGAGAGGAATTCTTGTGTATTTTTAACATGTACGTGATTAATATAAGTACTATGCGCAGTAAGTATTGGTATATTTTGGTGAGAGCATTGACCTCATCGGGGACCGGACTCGCTGGAGCAGTAGTTCTCAGCTGCTGGTCCGCAGACCACCGAGGGTCCGCCAAACCTGCCGTGGAGATCCGTGACAAAAATTCGAAGTCCGTTTTTAAAATATTTGGTGTGAAATGAAATCGAATCAGTTTTGGAGGCGATTGTTCGAAATAAAAAGAAGCATCATTTTTCTCACCATATTTAGGTTGGTTAACTGTCACACTGTTCTGTTCATCAGTCGGAACAAATGGGAATGTTAATTGCTGTCTCTGTTTTTCTTAACTACATTCTTGTCACTTTGAAAACTCACCAAGTTTGTACTCAGCGTTTTTTTTTTTTTTTACTGTAGTGTAGAGTTTATTTTGTAAAGGTTACCCAGGTTTTCTGAAAAAAAAAAATTCTCTTGCATTTAAAGCACACACATACTGTACAGATATGAAACTTTTCCAAAGTTTGGCGGGGTGGGGGGGGGGGGGGCCTGTGGCCTGGAATTTGACACAGCAGAGGGTCCGTGGCCTGGAATTTGACATAGCAAAGGGTCCGCGGCCTGGAATTTGACATAGCAAAGGGTCCGCGGCCTGGAATTTGACATAGCAGAGGGTCCGTGGCCTGGAATTTGACATAGCAAAGGGTCCGTGGCTTGGATTTTGACATAGCAGAGGGTCCGTGGCTTATTTTGACATAGCAGAGGGTCCGTGGCTTGGATTTTGACATAGCAGAGGGTCCGTGGCTTGGATTTTGACATAGCAGAGCGTCCGTGGCTTAGATTTTGACACAGCAGAGGGCCCGTGGCTTGGATTTTGACACAGTAGGGCTGTGGCAGTATGAGTGGATCTTTGTTTGGAAATCATAAAACCAAAATACAAGTGTAAACTTTGAGAAAAAACGTCACGAATAGAACCTATAATGAGAGTTACTATTGTTCTTTGATGACGTGGAAAGTTGAAAAAAGAAGAGAAAGAAAAGAGGGAGACAGAGACGGAAACATGTTTACATTTTTCTTACGAATGTTGTGAATTGATACTATATTTCTGGCAGTTTCATGGTGTTTTCATAACTTCATTGACGGTTTGTAGGTCGTCTTGCCCCTTGCACGTCATATTAGTTGCATGGAGTGATGGAAAATTGTTGAGAAAACATTGATATTGAGCTGCTGTCCAAACAGAATCGACAGTTGAATGGCAAAACTAGAGTGAAATGAAATAAAGAGATAATTAAACACATCAGTAAATTCAAAGAGAAACGAGCTGGTGTCTTTATTGAACAGGCAGAAAAGTTGTGCGCCGTTGCATGGGTGTTGTTTAGGTTGTTTCTTCTCTTTACCAACGTTCGCAGCAACTACCCCCCCCCCCCCAACCCCACAATCTGGTGCGGTGACCAGGATGGAAGAAGTAAAGAGACTTGAGTACGTTATTGGTTTCAGATTCATTGTTAAATTCGTTCTAGATGACCAATGCCCTGCCACAAGAGGCTCCGCGGGCTTTTGTTAATTGGGAACCACTGCGCTAGAGTATATGTTTAGTTTGAGTTTTGATGTTGGTTGGCTAGATGTTGTGTTGTGTTTAGGGTGCATCCAGTTTTCTTCGTGTTTTTTTTTTTTTAGATAGTTTTCACAATCACGGGAGAGAGAGAAAGAGAAAGAAAGAGAGAGAGAGAGAGAGAGAGAGAGAGAGAGAGAGAGGGGGGGGGGCATGTTTTACTGACATTTTCAAATGATAAGACTTTGCAACACTTACTATATGTTGCTGCTCACTCGAGTGCGATGGAGGATATACGGTTTCTTGAATATGGTAATATATGGTTTCTTTTAAAAAGTGGGGTTAAAGATAAATTATAAGAAAACTGAATACATGAAAATCTTATATCTTATATCCTTCCCTTGCCGTTAAACGTCACATAGGGCTCGCAAAGTAGTTCGCCAATTTTTCCTGTCTTCGGCGAGTCTTTCAACCTCATCAAAGGATTTTATGCCTGTTAATTTGGCCTCTCTTAATAATGTCCTCTTCAGAGTTTCACGCTGTCTGCCCCTTTTTCTTAGGCCTGTTGTGTTCCACTTATAGCTTGTTTTGGGATTCTCTGATCATTTCTTCTCATCAAGTGACCAACATATGTCCATCTCCTTTTCCTGATCACCCATGAGACTGGTTGTTGTTCAGTCATCTGTCTTATCTCTGCATTGTTCTTGAATTCATTCCACTTGATGCCGAGTATTTTCCTTAGGCATTTGTTTTCAAAAGAGTCTAATTTCTTTTCTATTTCTTTAGTTGTTTTCCAGCTTTCGCATGCATAAATGAGGGTGGATATTACATTTGAATTGAATAGTCTTAACTTGGTTTTTGTGCTTATAACTTTTGAATTCCATATGTTCTCAAGATTCTTGAAGATTGATGCTGCTTTTGAAATTCTGATCCTAACTTCCTTTCTAGTGTCACCATCCTGGTCTATGTAGCTGCCAAGGTATGCAAATTGATTGACTTCTTCAATATCTGTCCCTTCTATGTGTATTTTTCCATTTTGATTGATGGGAATTTTAATTATTTTTGTTTTGTCCTTGTTAATTTCAAGTCCTATTTTGCTAGCCAGTGAAGACAGGCTATCTGTTTTTTCTTGCATGGAATTCACATTATTACTAATAAGAGTTATGTCATCAGCAAAATCAAGATCTTCTAGTTGGGTCCCATGTACCCAGTCAATACCTGTGTTACCTGTGCAGCATTTTTTCATTATGGAATACATGAAAATAGGAAGGTAAAAAAAAATGAAAAACAAGACAATCAGATATAAATAGATGGTATAAGGATTGAAAGAACAGATTCATATAAATATCTTGGAGCATTATTCAGTAGCTCCAACATTGTGAAAGAGGAAATTAGAGGTAGATTATAAGAAGGAAACAACACTTATTTTGCCCTTTGGCACTTATTGCAATTAGAAATCCTGTCCCACTACACCAATCTAAATATATACAAGACACAGGTTAGACTAGTTGTCCTGTATGGATCAGGAACATGGAACACTACAAAACAAGATAATGCACAGCTACAGATCTTTGAAAACAGAATCTTTGAAAATAGAATCTTGAGAAGAATTTTCGGACCAATTAGAGATCTATATCACAAGAAAGGAAAATCAGAAATAACAAAGAAATACACACGTTATTCTAGTCTTCCACTTGTAATAAGGTAATCCTGTCATGCCTTAGAGGCACGTAGGGATATGGTGTTATCTTATATCTTATATCCTTCCCGTGCCGTTAAACGTCACATAGGGCTAGCAAAGTAGTTCGCCAATTTTTCCTGCCTTCGGCGAGTCTTTCAACTTCATCAAGGGATTTTATGTCGGTTAACTTGACCTCTCTTAACAATGTCCTCTTCAGAGTTTCACGCGGTCTGCCCCTTTTTCTTTGGCCTGTTGTGTTCCACTTGATAGCTTGTTTTGGTATTCTCTGATCATTTCTTCTCATCAAGTGACCAACATGTCCATCTCCTTTTCCTAATCACCCGTGAGACTGGTTGTTGTTCAGTCATCTGTCTTATCTCTGCATTGTTCTAGAATTCGTTCCACTTGATGCCGAGTATTTTCCTTAGGCATTTATTTTCAAAAGAGTCTAATTTCTTTTCTATTTCTTTAGTTGTTTTCCAGCTTTCGCATGCATAAATGAGGGTGGATATTACATTTGAATTGAATAGTCTTAACTTGGTTTTTGTTTATGATATGGTGTTAGCGCCTGTGAAAAACAATGGATTGAGATGGCTCAGACACTTTTAGAGGACGAACGAGAATAGGCAGCCCAAAATCAAGGCTTTATAGAAGTGATAAACGGAGACAGACCAAGAGGCAGACCAAGACAACGGTGGGGTGACAACCTGGAAGAAGAGCTACGAGTCTTCGGAGAGGACAACTGGCAGCAGAAGACTAAGAACAGAGAAGAAGGGAGACAACTGGCAGCAGAAGACTAAGAACAGAGAAGAAGGGAGACAACTGGCAGCAGAAGACTAAGAACAGAGAAGAAGGGAGACAACTGGCAGCAGAAGACTAAGAACAGAGAAGAAGGGAGACAACTGGCAGCAGAAGACTAAGAACAGAGAAGAAGGGAGACAAGTCTTGTCTGCAGCAATGACCCGCAGTGGCTCGGAAAGCTAAATGAATAAATGAATGAATAATTTCTTGTGTAAAACAAGTGTTAATATAGAAGAACAAGAACATGATTGACGGGATTTTGTGTATTGTGATGCCTCATGGTTTTTTAATTGTGTTGAGGCTGGTAACAGCTAAATTAATGGCTTTCTATGCAATAGTTGATGTGTGGAGACTATTCTCTTTTGTTAAAACAGTTATATGGTGTTTTTACTATATATATATATATATATATATATATATGTGTGTGTGTGTATATATATATATACAGTTCTTTTCTCAGGCATACTTTTATGCGCTGATTTTGTTGGATATTATTATTATTGTCACTTGTACGTATGCCAATATAGTACTGGCATGAGGGAAATAACGACTCTGTTTCTGTAAGATGGAGAATTACTAATATTTCGAGAACTTTCCGTAAAGTTCATGAGTCCTATTTGTTGTTAAATCTGACTAAAATAGGGTGAACTAGTACAGTACGAAGAGTGAGAGTATCACGAAAAAGGCAGAAAGAAGCTTCTAGATCGTAACAGCGTACGTTGTAAGTGGCACGAGTTGGAAACAGTGAAGTCCCGAGATTTCACAGCGGAGCCGGGAAATATAAAAACAGAAAGGTGGAAAACACATGAGAAAGCTCTGACAGAGATGGCTCAGACAGAATTCAGATAGAGATTGCACAGACAGAGATGGCTCAAACATAGGAGTCAGAATTTGTTGATAGTTGAGTTAGAGTTGTTCTAGACATGACTGATAAGTAGAATCATGTATTGTCATAGTTATTGTTCTTCTCCTACAACCAACAATCTCTGACTCCTAAGTCTGAGCCTTCTCTGTTTGAGCCTTCTCATGTGTTTTCCATCTTATTGCTTCAGTCATGTAAAATATTGCTGTTTGTCCCATTGGACACAGTTTTGTGCAGGAGTGTTGGATCATGTTACTTACCAGTTTTGGAGTTATGTGACTTCAGGAGAAGTTCTCCTACTGGTTGGTGTAGTACATAGGATGGAAGAGTTATAATGTTTTTTTGGGGATATTGATTCAGTTGGTTGGAACAGTGTGGCGATTCGAACTGAAGTCTGTAAGTATGTCCTGACTGGTGTTTTATTGCTATGGCAGGATAATTCCCTTGCCGGGACACTTGTCACTATGTATTTTTCGGTATTGTCTAGTCCATCCCTCATCTCATCATCCACATCCATTCTCATATTAAAACTTTCTTGGTTCTTGGAAACTACAAGTTGGAGACTTTGTTGTGACAACATGTTCATTTCTTGTGTTGTGTCGTGGATATTGTTAGTCTTGTGGTCAAGGACATCTATATTTTAATTGAGTGAACTTATTGAGAACCTGTGTTGTGCCGTTACTTTACGTGTAGTTTAGTAACAGCTTAGTGGACTCCACTTTTTGGAATAGTTAACTTCATCAGTAAAGAGAAAGTTAATTACGCTCACACTCTTACAGTAAAACACACAGCTGGCTAATCTAATTAGTTCTTCAATAACCTGTACTCTGTTATGTATAATATCGTGTCAGGTTATATATTCTGCTTAATACGTACAGATAAAGAAAGAAAGAGAGAAGCATACTTGATTTTGCTTTATTCAATTATGCACTGAACTAATGATCAGCTTTTATTGGTTAACCCGGGCACTCGAACGGTCCATATGAAAAGAAGTTTACAGTAATGAGCATATATTACGCTTGTTCGTCCTCACCATATTATTATTTTGGTATTTAGTTTTTTCCTTGCTTTAATCATTTTTCCTCATGATTAAGAAATACGTTATCTCCTCTTGCTCTCACTTTTACCGTGTCATCATTTCTCTTTTCTTCCCCTTCATTGTTTTTTTTTTGTCTTGTTGTAATATCATTAGATCTCTCGCCGGTACCCTCTTTAACATGACACATCTAACGTGACCTGATACAGTCAGAGTGTAGTGATATATGTACTCAAAAGAACTAAAATTTTAGCTTCAGCAACAAATCTTTCAATCTTTGTGAAGCTCCAGAGAATGTATTGTAAAGCTAAAGGGAACTGACAAAAGACCACATTCCCAAAGTGAGACAGGACGAGTATTTAAACCATCGCTGGCGAGAAATCAGACAGCAGAATGAGGACTTTGTCTGCACAAGTCCTTCATGTTACTGCCTGGTTCTTAAAACAAGTGTCGTGGGAATTGTCACAACTGGTGTCTAGAATGTGACAAACTGATTGGTACTTCATTAAGATTTGTCTAGTCTCTTGTGGAGAAGGTTGCGGATAAGGAAGATGGATCCTCATATTGTGACGTTTGAGACAGTTCAAATGAAGGGCAGATAATACATAGTCTAGACTGTTTCCTTCCACGGAATTATAATTCTTTCTCTCTAGTCTTTGTGCCTGCATGGTTTCTTTTGTTTCCTCAATGTATAATTGCACATGCGAACAAGATACATTTCTGTAGAAAATATGTGAGAGTTTATGCGCCCTCCCACATGATTTTTTTTAGTGATTTAAGAAACAAATTTTCTTTTTCAGTGTGTGTCATCTCTCCTTGGGTGCCCCCCCCCCCCCAACCCACCTAGTATTGTTGTGGTATAGGTTGTTTCGAAATTTTGAAACTTCTACTGCAGTATTGTTTTCTAGGTTTTTTTTTCGTATCTGTTATGGTATTTTTCTCTAGTTTTTCATATCTGTTGTGGCATTGTTTTCTAGTTTCTCTTTGCTGTTATGGTATTGTTTTATAGTTGCGATATTGTTTTCTAGCTTTATTTTGTATCTGTTGTGGTATTGTTTCCTAGTTTTTTTTTTATGTCTGTTGTGGCACTGCTTTCTAACTTTTCTTTGCTATTATTGTATTGTCTTATTTTTTCTCGTGTCTGATGTGTTTTTTTTCTATTTTTTTTTTTTTTTTGGTGTGCTTACAGTAGTATTTTGTTTTCTATTTTTTCATATTTATTCTGACATTTTTTTTTGCTGCATTTTTCGTTCACACATGCTCATAAACGTTATTTCACAACCACATATCCTGATAACACATAATATAAAATTAGAACATCCAAAAGTGACACGAAAGAAATGTATTTTGTTAAGCTATGACTATACTATACATACAAGATTATGATTCCGGATCACAGTATTTAAGGCTCTAGAATCACGAACAGAAACACAAGGTAGGTTCGACCCGAACATTTGACAAATCGTTGTGAAGCTTGTATCCCTTCACTCTTTACTTCTGTACAGCTGGGTGCTGACTATCATGCTTCACTGTTCTGATAGTTCTGGATAACTCTGATCAGTTCTTTGACTTTTTTTTCTGTGCCACTTTGGTCAGCCTATTACTTTATTCTTCACTCTGCCTCGCTCTCTATCTATCTATCTATCTATCTATCTATCTATCTATCTATCTATCTATCTATCTATCTATCTATCTATCTATCTATCTATCTATCTATCTATCTATATCTATCTATCTATCTATCTATCTATCTATTTATCTGTCTGTCTGTCTGTCTGTCTGTCTGTATCTTCTCATTTCCTTTGAATTTTCCAGTGATTATCGAGTTTTCTAAATTGTGCCATCTCCTGGCACTTCCAGCAACTTTTTGCTTTCTTTTTTTTCCCATCTGTAATTAAAGACATTTAACAATTGTTCCATGCATAGTCCTTATTTTTGCTTTTCTGGCCGTCTATGATATATGTTACACACTTCTCTAAAATCACATCTTTGTAGCTTCCAGTTTCCGTTTCATTTGTTTGATTATCTGTCCAAGACTGACACGAGTAAAGCAATACTGACCCTGAACACCAGTGTAATACCATATTTCTCTGTGTTAATTACAATATTTTTCTTGTTAGTATCTTCTTTATGTCATTATAGCAGAGATCACTTAACCGACAACTGCCCGTAAATCACCGCTAAAAAGGGAGAAAATCGACACTTTTGGATGTCTTCAGTTACCGTAACCAGTTTATGCGAGAATTAAAAAAACAAAAATTAGTAAAACAAAGAACAGACAAAAACAGCCAATGAAATTTGTTGGGGAGTAATCGGACCAGTAGACTGATGGTTTCTGAATTTGCAAGGTGGAGAATCAGAAAGTTTTGCCTTTGGTTTCAGGATGGGATTATTTTGTTAAGATAATCTCGCCGCAGTTATTAAGGTGATACACAATTTCACAAGAACATCTAAGTCTCGCAGATGCTTGTAAAATGTGTTTAATTTTACATTTTAGAAAAAAAGTTTAAAGTAACAAATGTTGTATTAAGAAAACTGGTATTTCGGAAAGTACTTCCTGCAAGGTGAAGGACAGATACGACTTGTACCTACTTCAGAAACTCCTAGCGCGATCAATGTTAAAGTCTTTTTTTTTCTCTTCCTTTCACTGCTTAAACTATCTCTAAACTCTTCTTTTGCCCTTCCTTTCACTGCTTAAATGATCTCTAAACTCTTCTTTTGCCCTTCCTTTCACTGCTTAAACGATCTCCAAACTCTTCTTTTGCCCTTCCTTTCACTGCTTAAACGATCTCCAAACTCTTCTTTTGCCCTTCCTTTCACTGCTTAAACGATCTCTGAAGTCTGAAATTTCCTCCTCTTTTCACTGCTTAAACGATCTGTAAAGTCTTCTTTTGCCCTTCCTTTCACTGCTTAAACAATTTCCAAACTCTTCTTTTGCCCTTCCTTTCACTGCTTAAACAATTTCCAAACTCTTCTTTTGCCCTTCCTTTCACTGCTTAAACAATTTCCAAACTCTTCTTTTGCCCTTCCTTTCACTGCTTAAACAATTTCCAAACTCTTCTTTTGCCCTTCCTTCCACTGCTTAAACAATCTTCTCCGTAAACTTACTACAACATCTGAGATGTTACTCGTTTAAAGTTCTTGCTAGTTTCACACAGAAGTTCACGGAAAACACTTTGTTCTTCAAGTTGCTTCATATTTCGTTTTAAACAGATTTGATTTCGGATGTTTATTTGCCATCTGGGTAAACGCAAACCATGGAGTATAACTAAACAAGATGAAAATCAAATACAGACATTTGAGAATAGGATTCTGAGAAGAATTTATGGACGGGGTAGAGACCAAATAACACAACAAAAGAAGATAGGAAGTAACAAAGAAACCTACACTTTGTTTTAACACTCCGCTTTTAACAGCTATTATGAAAAACAACAGACTGAGGTGGCTAGGGTATTTAGAGAGAGTGGAGGATAGACAAACAAAAATGCCCTATACAGAGGTGATGAAAAAGAGTAGACCAGGAGATACAGACCTAAACAACCATGGTGAGACAACCTAAAAGAGGATATAGGCGCTTTTGAGATCGACAGTTGACAAGAACAAATAAAGAACAGAGAGGAACTGAGACATGCCTTATTTGTAACAATAAGCCTCAGTGGCTCTGAAAGCTGGTGAACTCAATAGTTGCAGAAGAAGTAAATGTAAGAGCTTTAACCGAGCGAGATGTCAGCACTAAACACTTTGACACAAAACACTCCTTAAAATAGGCCTTAGAGTTACTTAGTGTTTAAGTGCAGTGTCAGATTCCGTGGCACCTGGAATGGAAACGAGGGCAGATAACCCCAGAAATTCTGCCACCAGAATCAGCTGCCGCAAGTATCAGATTTTACACAAGTAAAATGGCCTCGTGCAAATGTCTGCTGCATGACCTCGTGCAAATATCTGTTGAATGACCTAGTGCAAAAGTCTGTTGAATGACCTCGTGCAAATGTCTATTGAATAACCTCGTGCAAATGTCTGCTGCATGACCTCGTGCAAAAATCGTAGACAAAGCATTTCGTGAGACGTGAGAGAACGAAAAATTACGAGAGAACTACCTGGGATTCGAACACGGACACCGGTAGGACGAGCAGACTTCCAGCCACGGGAGAACAGCGTACTAATTAATTGCGCTACTCCAAAAAAAGGTGTTTTGTAAGCATAGTCATTAGTAACTCTCTTCTCTCTCTCTCTCTCTCTTCTCTTCTCTCTTCTCTTCTCCTCTTCTCTTCTCTCTCTTCTTCTCTCTCTTCTCTTCTCTCTCTTCTCCTCTCTCTTCTCTTCTTCTCTTCTCTCTCTCCTCTTCTCTCCTCTCTCTCTTCTCTTTCTCTTCTCTCTCTCCTCTTCTCTCCTCTCTCTCTTCTCTTCTCTCTAGCTCTTCTCTCTCTCTCTCGTATTTAAAAACACATAGTACTAACAGTAATAAACTGCAATGATTATTATACAGTGAAAAAGCTGAACACATTAAAAAGAAAACCCAGTAAAATAGTTTGTGTGTGTGTGTGCGCGCGCGCGCGCCAGAAACTGCTACATCATCTGAAATGATCTAGACATAATGTTCATAATCTAGTCTGAGCAATAAAACCAGAGACAGTGATCTGAAGCTGGCTTGTGCAGAGAATGAGAACATCACAGTTTACAGTTGCGGCACTTCTTCGAAGCCATGTTCTATCACTGTAAATCTAAATTTACTATTGAGTTTTCCAGACAGATCTCAGAAACCACAGCATCACTTTTGTAAGAGCGGAAATAAGCAAGAAATCACTGCAGGTCAAACTATGATGCTAATATTTGACAGATGAATAGACAAATGAGATTCATCTCTCGCCTGCATTTTAAATGTAATTTTTTAAAATCTGCTTTATCAGACTTCCTGAAATAGAAATTTTCTTAGCACTCCCATGGGCAGTACTCAGTATAATATTTTTTTCAGGAACTTTCCAAAATGCGTTCGTAAAATTAGATATTCGCTTTTACGTGAGTTTTTTTTTTTTTTAAGGACAGTAGTTTCAACAAACTAAAGTTATAAATATAAGATATATAGGACCATATGTGTCAGAACAAAAATGTTGAAAGGAAATTCTAGTATCATCATCATCATCATCATCATCATCAGGTTCCGTGCAGACTGGCTTTGGCTATTATGCTTCTCCAGAGTACACGATCCTTCATACAGGCCGTTAGCTCACCTGGTGATTTCCTCTCACACCATCTCGTCAGACTGTCCAGTATCATTTCTCCTGGCCTTCCCTTGGCTCTTCTTCCCTCTGTTTTTCTTGTTGTTATAAAATTTTCAATGCCCCCTATTCTCGTTGCATGTCCTATGAAAGTACATTGTCTCTCTCTCTTATTCTTTTTACAATATTTTTTTTTCTTTCTCCAACTCTTCTCAAACATTCTCTATTAGTTATTTTTTTCTGTCCAAGGATTTTGCAACATTCTTCTAATAAACCACATTTCTACTGTTTCCACTGACTTTTGTGCAGACCTGCCTATTGTCCATGATTCAGTTCCATATAACAAGATAGGTTCAATACAGCATTTTAGGACTCTTTTTCTAACATTCATTGATAAGGATGTGGTGCATAATATGTTTCTCATTCTCTGAAATGCAGTCTTTGCTTGGCCTTTTCTATTCTTAATTTCTGTTTTGCATTTCCCATCTAAAATTGTCAAAATCATTAAGGATTTCTACGGTGGATATGTTTGTGTAGTCAAAACAGAAGAAGGGATGAGTGAATGGTTCCAGATTGGAGCAGGCGTGAAACAAGGATGTATACTGTCTCCTTTGCTTTTTGGAATTGCAATAGACTTCATAATGAAAACATCCTGCACAGGTAACACAGATAATGACTGGGTACATGGGACCCAACTAGAAGATCTTGATTTTGCTGATGACATAACTCTTATTAGTAACAATGTGAATTTCATGCATGAAAAAACTGATAGCCTGTCTTCACTGGCTAGCAAAATATGACTTGAAATTAACAAGGACAAAACAAAAATAATGAAAATTCCCATTAATCAAAATGGAAAAATACACATAGAAGGGGCAGATATTGAAGAAGTCAATCAATCTGCATTCCTTGGCAGCTACATATATCAGGATGATGACACTAGAAATGAAGTTGGAATTAGAATTGCAAAATCAGCATTAATCTTCAATAATCTTGAGAACATATGACATTCAAAAGGTATAAGCACAAAAACCAAGTTAAGATTATTCAATTCAAATGTAATATCCACCCTCATTTATACATGCGAACGCTGGAAAACAATTAAAGAAATAGAAAAGAAATTAGACTCTTTTGAAAACAAACGCTTAAGGAAAATACTCGGCATCAAGTGGAACCAATTCAAGAACAATGCAGAGATAAGACAGATGACTGAACAACAACCAATCTCATGGGTGATCAGGAAAAGGAGATTGAAATATGTTGGTCACGTGATAAGAAGAAACAATCAGAGAATCCCAACACAAGCTATCAAGTGGAACACAGCAGGCCAAAGAAAAAGAGGCAGACCACGTGAAACTCTAAAGAGGACATTGATAAAAGAGGCCAAATTATTAGGCATAAAATCCCTCGATGAGATTGAAAAACTCGCTGAAAACAGGAAGAATTGGCGAACTATCTTGCCTGCCCTATGTGACGCTTAACTGGTCGGGAAGGATGTAAGATATAAGATAAGATTTCCCATCTGAAGTTACTACTGCTCCAAGGTAGTTAAATTTCTGCACCTGTTTTAGAATACGTCCATTTAACTTTATACTGCATTTTGGTTGATTATTTTTCTTAGATATAACCATAGTCTCTGTCTTTTTTATTTTCAAAGAAAGGCCTTTCTGTTCACTTTCTTTGGCGACTTTATCCAAGAGATTTTGCAGGTTTTGTTGGTTCTCAGCTATCAGTACTGTGTCGTCAGCATACCGAAGGTTGTTAATATTGTATCCCCCTACTTTTATACCTGGTTCTCCAATGACCGTTCTTAGATCGTTCTCTGTACAGAAAAAAAGATCTGGCGATAGTACACATCCTTGTCACACTCCTTATTTTATTGGTTGATATTTTCCAGTTTTATTTTCAACTCGAATCGCTGCTTCCTGCTGTCAGTATAGATGTTTTACAATCCTCAGGTCTTTGCCGTCTATGTTTATGTTTTCAATCATCTTAATAATTTCATTATGTTTCAACTTGTCGAATGCCTTGGTGTAATCAATGAAGCATAAATAGAGATCTTTCTGTGCTGCTACAGCTTCTTTCTGTTAGTGTTCGTAAAGCATAAATGGCATTGTGTGTTCCCTTTCCTTCAAGTCCGAACTGTTCATCTGATATTTCCATTTTTATCTTTGTCCTTGTTCTTCTCATAATAATTCTCAGAAATAGCTTTGTTATGTGACATGAGAGGCTGATAGTCCTGTAGTCATCACATTCCTTTGCATTTGGTTTCTTTGGTAGTGCTATAAACGTGGATTTAAGCAGGTCACTGGGCATATAACCACTATTGTAAATGTCATTCAGTAACTTGGTTATTATTTTCATTCCAACCTCCTCTGGCGCCTCTGTTTTTTGTTCTATTGTTATATTATTAGCCCCAGTCGAGTTCTAGTATAACTTTTACTTTTAAATGGCACGAGGGACAGAGAAATAAAATTTGCTTTCTCTTTTATGTAAGCAGAAAGTTTGATCAGGTCTTTGATCAAATAAAATATTCCTGCTTTTCGCATTTCTAACTCGTTATTTCAACTCGTATGTACCAGCAGCTTAGAACTTTGTCATTGCCCGTTACATCGGCTTTCCTCGTTTCTGTATTATACCTTCCCATTAGTTTTTGTATTTATGAACTACTGCTTGAGGAGAATTTTAAACATTAAATGGCAGGACAAGATCGAGAACGAGGTGGTCTGGGAAAGGGCAGGCCAATAGGCTATGAACCTACAAATCATGTGTAGGACATGGAGGTGGATTAGCCACACAGTGAGGAAACCTGACACCAGCACAGCAAGACAGGCACTGACATGTAATCCTCAAGGAAATAGAAAACGAGGAAGACCTAGAACTACTTGGAGAGAGGACATTATGACAGAGCTCAGAAACAGGAAGGAAGCAGAGAATATAATTCAAGAACAAGGGACGACTGAAGAGCCTTTATCCGTGGCCTATGCTCCCAAGAGAGTGAAAGGTGATGGTGATGATGATGATCATCATTAATTTTTGTGGGATTTCTCAGTCCTCTTCTCCTTTTTTTTTCCTTTCCAATTTCCGGTGTGGGTTCTTTATGTGTCTTTTTTTATATAACTGTTCTTTTTTTACTCATCAGACCAAGTCAAAATTCATTGAAGAGATTTTTGTTTTAAAGATCGACTTTCCAAAATTTTAAAAATGATTATGTCAGTACACGTGACCGATCATTCTTGTTGGGTTTGGGCTGTCTCCAGCGTCTCTTAATCTGATCTGTGGCTTCTATTTTCCTGCACCAACTGGTCATCTTGACCAAGTCCGTTTTATCATAAATTGTTAAAATAATAGTTAGTATCATCATCATCATCATCATCATCATCATCGCCTTTCACTGCCTTGAGAGCACAGACCACGGATAAAGGCTCTCCAGTCATCCCTGTTCTTGGAATCATTCTCTATTCCCTTCCATGTGTACCCCTTGTCTTTGAGACAATCATCATTTCTCTTCTCCAAGTGAGTCTAGGCCTTCAGCGTTTTCTATTGTTAGTCTCATATCTCTCGTTATATTTTGTTTCATCGCTGATTACTGTCATGGGGGTTTAAATGTTACTGGGATACAGAAGCCCTTGGGAAATGATGCCGTAGCGAATCATTTGTCAGTACATGTTTCATAAGAGATTTAAATTGAATTGCGAAGAGGAAATACAAAAATATCTGTTCTCACAAGGCTTCTCTGTCATAGAGCCTTCTATCTTTCTATCTATCTATCTATCTATCTATCTATCTATCTATCTATCTATCTATCTATCTATCTATCTATCTATCTATCTATCTATCTATCTATCTATCTATCTATCTGTCTGTCTGTCTGTCTGTCTGTATGTATGTATGTATGTATGTATGTATGTATGTATATATATATATATATATATATATATATATATATATATATATATATATATATATATATATATCTGAACCTTAAGTGCCCAGGGCACATGGGGCTTCCGCAAGGGTTTTCCACAAATGCCTGTCCTTCGCCTTTTTTTCTGCTCTTGCCCAGGTGAGCCCTCTATTGCTCAACATCCTTTCTGTTGTTCTTCTCCGTGTCTCTTTTGGTCTACCCTTACTTCTGTTCCCCTGTGGTGTCCATCTTAGTGCTATTTTTGGTAGTGAGTTATCAGTCATTCGGAACACATGTCCCAACCATCGCCAGCGTAAAAATTCTCTGGGAACTTCATTTACTAACCTGGCAGTTTAAGGAACAGCCTGCGTTTTTTCCCATGAAGCTTACTCCCGACACGCACAACGAAGAGACCACGCCTTGTTCAGCATTTGCTTCAGAGAAAAGACCATGTAATCTAGAAAGAGACTCTCCACGAGGTGACAAATAGGAAGATAAAGACTCGACTTTCTAAAACAAACCTGGCTTAATCTTGCAGTGGCTGATTCGGCAGAATCATCAGCAGAATAAACAGCCATTTACATCCGGAATGCGTGAGGTTTACATTACGGTCCACAAAGATGAATAAAAGAAAACAGCGGCTAACACCAACTACGAGCAAGTCGCTGCTAGGCAATAGTCTGAGACAGTGGTTCTTAACCTTTTTCTTTACCGTGGACCCCTCCCTTCTGAATTGAGAGCAGCTGTGGACTCCCCATCCCCCGCCCCCATCTTTCCGACCTGAGAACAGCTGTGGACCCCCCCCCCCCCCCCATCTTTCCGACCTGAGAACAGTTGTGGACTCCCCCCTCCCCCACCTTTCCGGCCTGAGAACAGAACAGCTGTGGGCCCCTAATTAAATAAAAGCAACGAGTAGATCTCAGATGATTCTAAGATTTTTTTTTAATCGTGTCATTCCATTTGCTGATCATTAGATCCTCACAAATCCTGTCGCGGATCCCTTGAGGTTTCATGGACCCCAGGGTAAGAAGATCCACTGGTCTCAGATCAGACAGTTCTGTACGCCACTCTGCAGGATAAAGTGCTGGCTAGAAAACTACTGGGCGGTTTTAAGAGAGAGAGAGAGAAAGAGAGAGAGAGAGAGAGAGAGAATAAATAATGTGGCTGAAAGGGTGAGAAGCGTATAAACTCTCAGGATTGCACAGGACAGATATAATTGGCGAGAATGAGTAAACTATTTGTCAGAGAGACCGTCACGACTAACTTGGTTACTAGAAATAAACTGAGTTAGTCTAGACTTCTATCACTGGTAAGGATACCCTGGAACTCATCATAGTCCGCGATCAGTTAAGCCTGTATCTCGAGTACTTTGTGCTCCATCGCCTTGAGTTTTATTTCTACACCTAGAAACTTCTTCCACCCGCCTTCAGTTAAGTGAAACTGTGTTTATGTCAGCAAGTCTGGGTTTAAACAATTAGTACACGGGGCTGATTCCTCTTATTCCGACAGTTGTTGTAAGATCAGTACGGCAAATAGCCAGGCAGACAGTTTCATCATCCCTGCAGTCAGAGGAAAGGCATTTTCTCCCCTGAAAAGTGCTTGTTTTGATGGCCTCGGTGATTCATGGAAGTTTAAAGAGACTTGAGTCGACCCCAGACTTGCTGTAATTTGCGCCAGAAATAAGCGGAGCCGAAAGCTAATTGTAAGTTTCTTTTAATCTTAAGCCACTTTTGTAGTACTGGGCAAATGATGTAATAAAAGATCGGCTTCCGATTGTTGCTACAAACAAGGAAGTGATGGCGCTATAAAATTTATTTTTTGAAACCGGTAAAATTAAACCTATCTTTCACCTTGCATGAAGTACTATACGGAATACCGATTTTCTCAATATTCATTTCGATACATCATCATTATTATTATTATTATTATTATGTGTCGTATCGGCTAGCGTTGGGATCATGCTTCTCAATCTTGTCCCGTCCCTGGGTGTTTCCGATGAATTCAGATTCTTTTATTTTTGCCAAGCCACTTGGTCAGCCCACTGAAGACATTTTTCTCTTGTTCTTTTAATTCTTCCTTTTTTCCTTGGAATTTTCCCGTCGTTACTAGGTTCTCCAGCTTCTGTCTTCTCATGGCATGTCCTTCCACAGCTTCTAGACCCAGAAGTCAGCTGTGAGTATCGTAATAAACAGCATCAGGCCAGAACAGATGTTCCTGCTGCCTTGCGAGGCAGTCTCTTTAGACAAAGGCTAGCGGAGAAAAACCGTATACAGAGCGGAAGGCAAAGGGAAGCCACCAGTGTGCCAACATTCATTCTTTTGTCAGATCAAGCCTCTGTACTTTACACTTTTTTAAAGTAAAATTTAAAAAAAACACACACACACAACTTTACACTCATCAACGGAAAGTTTGTGTGTATTTTTTTTTCATCTTACAGCATCATACGTGTACGGCCCCGATCATCCTGTAAGGGATTTCGCTGGACGCTTTTTGCTGGGTTTATAATGTAAACCGGTTACGGTAACCGACGACCTCCAAAACTTTCGGTTTTTCTCTTTTTAAATAGGTAATTTACAGGTAATTGCCGGTTAACGCGATCGCTGCAAAATTGTACTTTAAATGGGCTTTTAAAAAATTAACTGCATTGTCTTCTGCATATCACTGATTCTCTTTGTTTAAGTGTTTCTCGGTGCCAAGTGAAAAATAATGCGTGTTTTATAATAGCAGTGGCTACGAAGTCAGCTATACGAAGGATGATTAGTCTTTCCCATCACCTCTTGATGTTGTCCACCCATGTGTACCACTAACGCCCACTTCCTGTATTACCAAGGACTGTTCCTTTCAGAGCTGAATTGAGTGTGCGCTTGTGTTCCAAGTTCTTTCAGGCGTAGTTGATAGTAACGCAGGCTTTCATGCCTTGCTATGCTTTGTTTAACACTTAAGCCAATACTTTTTGATTTGATTCTTCTAATTTCCAAACGTTCTGGCTTGTTCCCGTGATCTGGGCTATTTTATGATTGTCTGTGTGTCTGCCTTCGATATTCGTTACTGATTTATGAAACAGATTTTGAAATGCAGAGAAAAAAATTGTTGAAACTGGGCCTGAACACAAGCTAAATATTGCAGGAGAAGTCACAGCCATGTTGATTTCAGCAGAAGCTCCCCCCCCCCCCTTCAAAAAAAAAAAACCAAAAAAAAAAAAAACAAGAGGATGAAAATGAAATGCTAGCGACATTTCTCAGAAAAGTTCAGTTGGTCAGTCAGTGAGTCATTTGCATGTCCTTTGCGGAACTTTGCCTCCTTAACAGCTCTCCTGTAAGCCTCTCGGTTGTAAGCAAGATGCCCCGCTGCTGATGCGTCCATTTGCAGATCATCAATGATGTCTTGCAGCCATCTCCGCCTTGGTCTTCCTCTCTTTCTTTTTCCCCATTATGTACCCTTCCAAGATGGTCTTCTCTAAATTCTCATGACGTTTAATGTTTCCAAAATATTTAAGTTTTCTCTCTTTTTTAATCCTCTTTACTAGCCACCCTTCAATATTAAGTTCTTCAAAAAATTACATCAGGTAAAAGCACCCAATCATCCTGGAATGAGCTGGGATGGATTGTTCAAATTACCCGGAGTACAGAAAGTGTTTTGACTTATGCAGTTAAAAAAAAAGAGGATAATGTATAAACTCTGATGCAACTCATCTGCAATGAGATTATAACAGCTCTGATTTTCATCTACTTGTGAACATGACCGGTGTTGCTTAGATTCTAGTTTCAGCAGTGAACTAGCACATTCCTTTTTGTCAGTTCTTAAAAACAAAATAACCTTATAGTGGTCCTTCCTGACTGGCTGACCCTGTCAGTGGTCCATACTTTAAAATTACTTAACTGCCCTGCCCAACTATTTCTGTCACCGAATATTTCGTGTGCATGTTTTTTTTTCAACACGGAATGAGATACTCGTCTCATTTTTGTCCCATATCCTTCATTTATGAATTTGTATATATTCCTTTCATGGAAAATATTTTTACGTCTTCCCTGACATGGAATAATCCTGTATTACGTAGGTTTCCAACATACATACGGGATCGATTTTGTTCGCGCTGTTTTGGAATTTACTCTACTAAGATTTCATTTTCATTATATTTCTTTTACTACTTTTTTTTGCAGCTGAAGGAGAAGATTGAAATAGAAGAGATGTTGTTTGCGAGAATGCACAAGAGAATCCAAGACAAGGACATCGTCCTGTTTAAATTCTTGTTATATTTAATTATATATATATATATATGTGGAAGTTTGTGTATGTATTTATGTATGTTAGAGCATCACGCTGGAACGCCTGCAGCAATTTCAACCCAACTTGACGCACACATATGACTTACAGTCTGTAAACTGCACCATGTGTGTTAGATCATCCCTGTGACCCCTAAGGGACCTTGGGTGGTTGGGGTATGATCGAAACTGAACGATGCAAACAATACCCCCACTGAATGACGGGAAGTAACTCCCGTGATATTTATGCCTGCTGTGGATTGTCGGCCGTGACGGACAAAGGTCAGCGCACACAAATCGATGAAGTTTTATCTGCTGAGATGCCGAACCGTTAGCATTGATAACGAAAAACCCGGAGCAGATTTCTGATTCACGAAAGATACCCTACTGTTGTTCACCTCAGCGTCCATTTAGAAAATGGTCAGAGTGTTTATTTCATAACAAAGATCGCCCATACAGTGGTTGATCAGCTACCAACTACATGAGGATGGGGGCCTAGGGGTGGGGGTGGGATCTTCTTGAAGGTTGTGGATATGACTGTGGTCTTGGACTCATGATGTTCGAGAAACCTCCAGTACCCACCCGAATCTTAGATGGTCGTATAAAAGGTAAGCTAATTCGGCAAGTCTTCCACTTTATCATCTGTCAGGAAATGTGACAGTGTCATGTCGCTCTTTTTGTTGATGGTCTCTTTTTTAGTAATTATATTTTTACAAATAAAGTTTAACTTTGTGTTCTTCTTATGTTTATATTAGCTTTTATTGTATTCTATAGCAGATTGCGTTGCTCTGTGACAGTGTGCCGTTTTCTTATTTTTTTCAAATTATCTTTTCAAACTAAGGAGAGAGGGGGAGAGGGAGAGAGAGGGAGGGAGAGAGATAAAGACAGGGAGAGAGGGAGCGAGGAAAAGAGAGAGAGAGAATGAGGTAGAGAGAGAGGGAGAGAAAGAAGGAGAGAGATAAGGACAGAGAGGGAGAGAGATAGATTTGAAATGTTTCTCCCACAGACAAATTTATGTTGCTTGCTCAAGGGAGAGAGAGAGCGGGAAAGAGAGAAGGAGAGAGAGGAAGAGGGAGAGAGAGAAGGAGAGGGACAGAGAGAGAAAGAGAGAAGGAGAGAGACTGATTTGAGATCACCATATTTCTCCCACGGACAACTTTATGTTGCTTGCTGAAAGGTGGGTTCACCAAAATATTTATTTATTCTTGCTCCTGGAGATGAAACTAAATATCTTGTTTATAATCAAACTGTCTAGACTCTGTAGAACCATCTAAAAGGTTGTGGAAATGAATAGAACATTTTAGAACCTTCTAGAAGATCGTAGGACTGAATAGACCTCTGTAGAACCTTCTTGAAGGCTGTGGAAAGGAATTTAACGTTGTAGAACCGTCTGGAAAGTTGTGGAAATGAATAGAACGTTCGTGATTGGGATAAATAAATACCCGGACAACGTCGGGTACTTAGCTAATTTATTTATAGATTCTAACAAGTTTGTCATTTTGCAAATAAGCTTTTACCTGACTATTAGTATCTTGAAACTGAGTGACTCATTTTAACCACAACTTTTCAGGGGTTTTTTTTCTTTATACACCTTAGACGTGATGCAGTAGTTTGAACCGGGCCTTCTCTCTTGAACTTTTCAAAACTGCTTTCTACACTATCATTCGTTACTTGGAAAAAAATCAGGTTAAGAAACAGTGGAGTGCTTCTAGTAGTCTGCTTTTTAATTTCTATCTATCTATCTATCTATCTATCTATCTATCTATCTATCTATCTATCTCTATCTATCTATCTATCTATCTATCTATCTTCTCTTTATTAATTTTTTATTTTTAAATTGAGATGTTTTAAAAAGCCAATATCCAGAAACAGCACCCAAAAAAAGATGTAACCATGTGAACTTAATGTGTTTCTAATGGACAACACAGGAAACAGAAAGTATTACGACTGTCTTTCTGTGGGCTTTATGTAATCTTACTTTTTCTTACAAAATATCCGCGTGTGCTCATTCACTTTTATCATGTTTCTTTATTAATAACCGAATTCCCGCTTTTAACATGTTCTTCCTTTTTTTATAAAAAAAGTTTCTTTTAGCTGGGATAAACCGACCAGAACGCTATTTACAAGCCTTTTTTAATAACAAACTGACGAAAACCGCTCCTCCTGATTTTCATCGTTAACTTTTATGCTAGGAAATAAGTAACAAATATTCTTCCTCAGCCTCAATGTACTAGCTCTTCATTTTAAAATGTCGTTTTTTTTAATATAAATATTAAGAAACTTGAATTGCTTCTTCCACAATATTGCGAAGTTTTTTGTTGTTTTTTTTTTTTTTTGCATGAAGAGTTGAATAACAATAAAAGTCATTAGTCAGTCGTAGAAAATGGGACACGGTATTTATAACATAACAGGCAACACTGATCATTTTTCATTATCTCCCCTGGTGTCCGGAGAAACGGAGTTGGTGGGACTGCTGTAAGATTCAGGTGTGAAAAGGATACAAAAGAGAGAACGGGAACATCCCCAGAAGCAAACTCATACAGGAGATGTATGAAATGAAACAGCGAAATCCCCCTCCCCACAACATAAGATTACAAATGCGTCTCTGGGTGATTCAAGTAGATTATTCATCTTTTTTTTTCCTCTTCTCTCATAACAGAACGTGAGGAATAAGACTTGAATTCGTGCAAGCTTTGGCGTATTACTTCGTGAGGTCTGGAATCATGTGTTTCGTTAGGAAGATTTTCGAAATTGTGGTTCAGAATACTCTTTCATTTAGCGAAACTGCTCTTCATGTAACTTTCATTTCTATACCAGGCCGTACAGATGATGATGAGATGTGGGTGGGTGGATGGGGGGATGAGCAGATCTGTTAGTGGACTCAGTTGTCGCATTGTAATGGCGGGCAATGGATCGAGCAGACATCGCTGATGCCATAAGAGAAGCGGGTGAATAAAAGACTTCGCTGACAACTGGACAACTGTCAATTGACGTCGTTGTCAAGAATGTAGGAGGTTTGGGGGTGGGGTGGGTTGGCGTGGTGGACTTGGAGTGGCGGAAAAAAATGAATGATTCATTACAAGTTCCTCACGGATGGTCAGCCATCACAGAACGGGTGTAATCAGTTAATGTCCTCTGAAGGAGATAATGAAGAGGTGATGGGAAGCATCTATGGATATGTCCAGAGTTCATGGATGATGGTAATTCCTAACTAACTAACTAACTAACTAACTAACTAACTAACTAACTAACTAACTGACTGACTGACTGACTAACTAACTGACTGACTAACTGACTAACTAACTAACTAACTAACTGACTGACTGACTGACTGACTGACTAACTAACTGACTAACTGACTAACTAACTGACTAACTGACTGATTGACTGATTGACTGACTAACTAACTAACTGACTGACTGACTAACTGACTAACTAACTAACTGACTGATTGACTGACTAACTAACTAACTAACTGACTGACTGACTAACTAACTAACTGACTGACTGACTGACTAACTAACTAACTAACTGACTAACTAACTAACTGACTGACTGACTAACTGACTAACTGACTAACTAACTAACTAACTGACTGACTAACTAACTAACTAACTGACTGACTAACTAACTAACTAACTGACTAACTAACTAACTAACTAACTGACTAACTAACTAACTAACTGACTAACTGACTGATTGACTGATTGACTGACTAACTAACTAACTAACTGACTGACTGACTAACTAACTAACTAGCTAACTGACTGACTGACTGATTAACTAACTAACTAACTGACTGACTGACTGACTGACTAACTAACTAACTGACTGACTAACTGACTAACTAACTAACTAACTAACTAACTGACTAACTAACTGACTGACTGACTGACTAACTGGCTGTCTGGCTGGCTGGCTGGCTGGCTGACTGACTGACATACCGGCTGACTGAATAGGTATATAGGTAACTAAAGTAATTTTGACTAGTTTGTTATCTTTTGTAATTTACCTACACGGCGGACTTGTGCTACGCTATATGACATAGCACAAGTCAGCCCATCAACTATGGGCTTTAACCACCCCGGGTACTCGGAGAGCAGAGCACTCAAGAACTGAAAGTGCCCAGCACAAACGCGCAATACGAAAAGCCAAGGCAGCACAAGCTCTCACAACTGAATCTGGACATATATGTTTCGTGTGTGGCAAATCTTTTAGAGCTTGTACAGGGCTAGCTGGTCACGCACGGACACACCTCTCCTTACTTTGACTAAGATGTATCTGTGGTCCTCATCGAAGACGATGGACGAACAACAAACAAACAAAACCAACACGGCAGTCCGTGCTCCAAACATTATTTTCATTCACCTGTGAACTGAGAGATGAGCAACCAAAGCGAAGTACGTCTATAATTCATCTGCACTTTGTGAATTAGTTATCTCACTGAAATGTTTAAAATGTTAAAAGGGTTATAATAGTTACATATCTGACAAATCTCTTGAGTGTTCTTCTCCAATAAAAGATGATCTCACACCGGAAAGAATACTGACATACGGTACGCAGCAGCTTGAGGTTCCACTCACGCCCTATGCTAGGTGGCAGCTTGAGGTTTCACTCACGCCCTATGCTAGGTGGCAGCTTGATGTTCCACTCACGCCCTATGCTAAGTGGCAGCTTGAGGTTTCACTGACGCCCTATGCTAGGTGGCAGCTTGAGGTTCCACTCACGCCCTATGCTAGGTGGCAGCTTGAGGTTCCACTCACGCCCTATGTTAGGTCGCAGCTTGAGATTCCACTCACGTCCTATGCTGGGTGGCAGCTTGAGGTTCCACTCACGCCCAATGCTAGGTGGCAGCTTGAGGTTTCACTCACGCCTTATGCTAGGTGGCAGCTTGAGGTTTCACTCACGCCCTATGGTAGGTGGTAGCCTGAGGTTCGACTCGCGCCCAAAGTCCAATAAATTAAAAAAGAAAAAGAATCCAAATACATTCAAATATTTCTAATGACAAACTGGAATAACGAACAGGACAGGCTTTTAAAGTACACATGCAATGTTTGTTTTAAAAATAGTTTATTTTGTTCATTAAAAAAAAAAAAATAAATAAAAATGCATTGTATTCATTCTTATAGCGTTTAACTCTGCAACCAAATTTTAGAAATTTCAACAAGATTTCCCAAGGGGTCCATTTGTTCAGATTATTACATCACAGATTTCGTCCATTTGTTCAGATTATTACATCACAGATTTCGTCCATTTGTTCAGATTATTACATCACAGAGTTCGTCCATTTGTTCAGATTATTACATCACAGATTTCGTCCATATGTTCAGATTATTACATCACAGATTTCTTCCATGTGTTCAGATTATTACATCACAAAGTTACAAAACAAGATTTTGCATTAAAACATCTTAATAGGCAGAGAATCATTCATTCGTCTTGTGGAAACTATCGTGATGGAACTGACCCGTTATTTTCTGTTTCAAATACAGTTTCGTTAGTTTTCTGTTGTATGTTACAAAACCGTACGTATGTATTGTATGCCCGTCTGTGGCAGTCTGTCTAGAATACGTTACTGCCCAGTAGTAAGGGACAAAAAAAAACCTGTTACTGCGGACATTTTTGATGCTGGACAAAGCTTAAATAAATAAATGAAAACCCGTAACTGATGTTTCTGTTTCTGTTCACAAGTTATTATTATTGTTTGATTTACTGTTGACCTTCCCCTATTGAAATAGCTGTTTTGCTGTTGGGGATAATCTGCGTGTATCTGTGTACAGTTGCATCTGTCTGCATGTGCATAATTCTGTCTAATTTGCTCTGTCTTCTTTCCTCAGTCGGAGACAGTGCCCTCATTATCGATTCTTTAGTTTCCACAGTCGAATTTGTTTGCCTTCACGTCTTTCTAGGAGTGTCAAATATGGAAATAAGAGCACTTAATCAGAAATAATCAGATAAAAGTCGCCTTCGGTGGACCGATTTCAGCTGTTCTTGAAATTAAAATACATTTAATTTTCTAACCTGATTTGTGCCAAGGCTACTTTCCGTCTCGGAAGCTCTTCTCAGTCTGATGTAAGAGAAAAATTGAGAAATAATGAAAGTCTGTTAACAATGGCTCTAAACCGTTAGCAAATAGTTAAGAGTTGTGAACTGTGCCGGTTGCTGGAAAGAAAATGGAAAATTTATTAATTGCGACACCACTCAGATATTTCTCTTGATCGTTCATCTTCCACCGGCACTGCTTTGGAGAGAGCTACTGTACCATCCTTTCTTGATCTTTTTTATTTTTCTCACAGAGTAGAGCTTTGGGTAGAGATTGTACCATCCGTTACTGATATTTCTCACAGAGTAGAGCTTTGGGTAGAAATTGTACCATCCGTGTCTGATTTTTCTCACAAAGTAGAGCTTTGGGTAGAGACTGTACCATCCGTTTCTGATTTTTCTCACAGAGTAGAATTTTTGGGAGATATTGTACCACGTGTTTCTGATTGTTCTCGCAGTGTAGAGCTTTGGAGAGATAGAGTATAGCATCAGTTTCCGATTTTGCACACGGTGTGGAGAGCTTGCGAACCCGCTGTACTGTTTTATGGAGGACTGGAACATTTTGTCTTTTCTTTAAAATTCTAATTATTCAGCCTTCCATGATTTGGAAAGGAGGCGCCTCGAAATCCTCAATGAAAGTCAAAATGGCAGATTGTTAAGACATGCAGCTCAAGAGACGTTTTGTTAACTGTGTTTGTCACGGTTGAAAAGACTGATGCCGTTGGCGTTGATGTAAGTTTGCACGCAGAGGATTTCCACCATCGCGCCACTCACTCCGTAGCTGCTCCTTTCCTCACGCTCCCCTTTCCTTTTTTTTTTTACAGTAAACATTAAAGCCTGCTTTTTCCCCCTTTCATTGTTAAATGCTGAACCATTTTAACCACAATGATCCTACATTTCTGGACTGTGCAGTCATTAAATGTGCTGGTTTTATTTCTTAACCTTGATAAACATATTACTGTCCTCTTGTTTTTCTTGAATTACTGTTTCTAGATTCACTTCATTCACTTTGCTTCGCTGTTTTACTATGAAACTTATGTGTAAATAATGGCCCAAAGATCTAATATCAGTGTGGATAACATACGGAAAATCATTGGGGGGGGGGGGGGGGAGAGAGAGAGAGAGAATTGTCGTTTGTCCCAAATACTAATCATTTAAATTTAACAAGGACAATAACCCAAGTAATCGGTTTCAGAAACCGATTCCATGAGTACTTACTATACGAGTACCTGAAAGATTCGGTTCCTAATACCAATCTCTACTACACGTTGTCCTCATGGGAAAAACTCCGAGTGTTACGGGATTCGTCCTTCAGACCCCGCACAGAAACGGAGGCTTAATCATGTAGCTCAGTCAGACCTATTTTTCTATTGTTAAATTCACGTGTAGCTGACTGACGCGTTTCGCTCTGTCTTAATCAGCCAGTCCAAGTTTATTAGATCCCCTGTACTCCTTTATCCGAGAATTTTCTTGTTCTTTTCAGTTGTGCCGTGAGTAATCTCGTCCAGTTCTTTCTGAGAAAATACTCTGGCGTATATTTCTTTGAACTGTCTGTACACTCATCTTCATTAGTCGAAGTCCTGTTTTGACAGATTTTCTTTAACAAAGAAAAAGTTAAGTAAGAATTCGATGTAGCTGTGCCTGTGATGTGTAAGGTATAGGAAGCAAGCGTCCGAGCACGAGAATACTTCTGTACAGATGAATTAATTTCGGGAAGGATTAGTTTAGAAATAATATACCACAGAGTTTTATAAGCTATATTAAAAAGGATGCGAGCAGTGCACAATTTCACAACAAACTGGAGGTCTCGTATTATCGTATATAAATAATGCACGTTTATATAATTCCAGCTCGTATAAACATTTATAATACAGGGTGTGTTGGATTTTGCGATGAAGGTTAATTTAGTGAGACCATGTTGGCGAAGTCGCTGTGGTATTTGGATATAGGCCTCGAAATTTTCAACACGAAATAGGAAGACTAGCGCCATGTTCTCTCTGAAACAAAGAGCTGTTTAAAAGAAAAGGACGCTTCATTTCCAGCACTCTTGTCGTCATGGCAGCGCTGTTGAAACGTCCAGAGACACGTGTAGAGGGAACAGGGAAAAGAAGCTCTGTGCTTCTCCACGTGTAGAAACATCCGGGTATCTGAATTTTGAAATTAGCGGTTCCAAAATGTGGTTTGGTCACTGCCCTCCCCCTCCCCCTTTTCGCCTTTGAAGTACGTAGGGCTCCCCTAACTTTTGTTTTCGCTGAATGGACTCTGATGTCCCTTTCTGTTCCTTTTCCCCCTCACAGTAAGAGATATTTTTTCATCGTCCACAGCGACTGGAAGGGAAGGAGGGGCGTAGCAACCAGTCTGGAAATCGCTGGTCTAAAGGAAACAAAAGTCTAAAAGTAATTTCATTTTAATGAAGTTTAATTTTATCACCTCAAAAAGTCGTGTGGGTTTCTGGGAAATTGCAGGTGGTTTCATCAAATGTCATAGTGGAAAATAACAATTTTTTTCCCCTCTGCTATTTCGGAATTCATCGCCAAATCTGCATAACTATGAAGGATTTCTCAAATCTCCATTGCCAGTACTTGGCTACAGTTACCTCCCCATTATCTCCCCTCATTATCTCCACTTGAATTTTATAAACATCCTGTGTTCATTATGCCATGGCTGAAGTTGATGAGTGTAAAATCCAGACGGCCAGAGCTCGCGATGAAACTCTCGTTGGACGTAGAAACAGCTCTCCAGTCCTAGGGGTATACTGGATTTTTGTCATGTTCAGCGATCTATTTTTCCACGTCACTGGCGCTTGTGGGATCAGATTTAATATCAAGTTTTAGAAAGTTGGGGTGAAAGTGAAGTTAGTGGAGGTTTTGTTCGAGTTACGAAATCACAGACGTTTTTTTTTTAATTCAGTGTTACAACAAACCGGGCCCTTCTTCGTGCCTGATACTTTTACGAACTTCTCACAGGCGGAAGTCACATTGTGACCTCTGTTTGTGAATGTTTCTGCGGGCTCCGCTGTCTTTACACAAAATTGTTACATTGTACGCTGTGATGAAGGCGCCGGTTTCTTCGTATTTCTTGGAATACATCGTATGAGTAGCACTTTTTACATCATACATCCTTCCCGTGCCGTTAAACGTCACACGAGACTCGCATTAGTTGTTTGACAAGATTTCCTGTTCTTGGCGAGTCTTTCAACCTCATCAAGGGATTTTATGCCCACTAAATTGGCTCCTCCTAACAATGTCCTCTTTAGATTTTCACGCGGTCGACCTCTTTTTCTTAGGCCTGTTGTGCTCCACTTGATAGCTTGTTTTGGTATTCTCTGGTTGTTTCTTCTCATCACATGGCCTACATTTGCCCATTTTCTTTTTCTGATCACCCATGAGACAGGTTGTTGTTTGTTCATCTGTCTTATCTCTGCGTTGTTCTTGAATTCGTTACACTTTATACCAAGTATTTTCCTTAGGCATTTGTTTTCAAAAGAGTCTAATTTCTTGTCTATTTCTTTAGCTGTTTTCCAGCTGTCACATGCATAAATGAGGGTGGATATCACATTTTAATTGAATAATCTTAACTTGGTTTTTGTGCTTATAACTTTCGAATTCCATATGTTCTCAAGATTTTTAAGAACAATGCTGCTTTTGCAATTCTAATTCTAACTTCCTTCCTGATGTCATCATCTTAGTCTATGTAGCTGCCAAGGTATGCAAGTTGGTTTACTTCATCAACAACTGTTCCTTCTACATATATTTTTCCTTCATGGTTAATGATAAGTTTCATTATTTTTGTTTTATCCTTGTTAATTTCTAGTCCTATTTTTCTAACCAATGAAGACAGGGGATCTGTTTTTTCCTGCATCGATTTCACATTGTCACTGATAAGAGTTATGTCATCTGCAAAATCAAGATCTTCTATTTGTGTCCCATGTACCCAGTCAATGCCAGTTTTACCTGTACATCTTCTTTTCATTATAAAGTCTGTGGCAATTCCAAAAAGCAATGGAGATAATATACATCCTTGTTTCACGCCTGTTTCAATCTGAAACCATTGGCTCCTTCCTACTGCTGTCTTGACTGCACAAATATATCCGTTGTAGAGATTTCTTATGATGTTGACACTTTTAGATGCTATTCCATATAGTCTTAAATTCTCCATAACGAATCTCTGTGTATGCTATCAAATGCTTTATTAAAGTCTATGAAGTTCAGGATTAATGGTTTCTGTTTTTCAGTATATTCTTCAAGTATTATTCTTAGAGTAAAGATCTGGTCGAGACAGCTTCTCCCTTTTCGAAATCCTGCCTGTTCTTCTCTCATTGCAGTATCCACTACATCCTTAATTCGATTCAGAATCACTTTACAAAACACCTTTGACACAACTGATAGTAAGGTTACACCCCTCCAGTTACTGCAGTCACTGAGGTTGCCTTTTTGGTATTTTAACAATGATTCCATTTTCCCATGTGGAAGGAATGTTTTCTTCTTTCCAAATTTTATTAAACATTCTTTCTAGTTGGCTCATGTTGTCACTGTTAATAGCTTTTAACATCTTGACTGTTATTTCATCTTCACCAGCAGCTATGTTGTTATCCATTAGATTCACTGCTGTTTCAACTTCATCTAAGTTGACATTTAGTTGCGGGACTTGTAAATCGGTTTCAAGATTTATTAATTCATTTGGGTGTGGTCGATTAAGTATTTCTTGAAAGTGTTCGGCCCATCTTTGCTTTTGGTCTTTACTTGATGTTAATAGGTTCCCTGTTTTGCTTAAGACTTGTCTTTCTCTGGAGGTAATAGCACCTGTTAGCTTCTTCTGTATGTTATATAGTTTTTTTTCTGCCTCCTGTTTTTGCTGCATTTTCTGCTTCTTTTGCCATATTGTCCATGTATTCTCCTTTGTCTCTTCTAGCTGAACTGTTTATTTTATTGTCTAGTTCTTTGTATGTTGCTTTTGCCAAAACATTTCCAAGATCTGTCTTTACATTCAATATGGCTAATCTGGCTGCTCTTCTTTCGTGTATGTATTTCCATGTCTTATCTGATATCCATGCTTTTCTACTTGTTGACTGCAGTCCAGCACTTGCTTTTGCTGTCGTGATTGTGACTGTGCTGTATGAATTTCATAATACATCTTAAATCTGTCTCGTCTACCTCTTTTACCACCGTCTTACTGATTCTAAATAATCCAGAATATTCCAAACACTGGTAACGGGGCACTTATCTTGCTATTTTAATTATGAAAGCATTCTCGAATGTTCTTTTACTTCAGTCCTGTGAGATAAAGAGATGGTAGGAGCGGAAGACCAGGGAAACTGGGAAAGAGAGAGAGAGAGAGAGAGAGAGAGAGACTCACCCTCTCACACACTCTCTCTCTCACACACACACCACACAAAATACGAAGAAAACGTAACTCTGGTGGCACAGATTTCATCTAAATGAAACGTTTACTTCCCTTTGTAAATATCCTTTGGGCTACGCAAGACAGATAACCCAGTATCCCACTGCTCGTGTGAGTTTTTCTTCAGATACCTCCCTCCCTCCTACACACACACACCCCCCCCCCCCCCCCGGTTTAACTGATTCTATCAGTTTCTGTATATACATGGAAAGCCTGCTCATCTTGAGAGAGTAGGAGCCTTTCACTCATTGCTTCTCTGGCTAACCACAGCTATTTAACGGTGTCCAATGTTTCATTAACAGTGAGTACTTTTTTTTAAATTCAGATGTTTACCGTTGTTGAACTCTGACCTACATGAACATGGCATAAAGCGGGTGCGGTGGCAGTTGTGTTAGATCCGAAGGTGGTGAACTTTATTAGAAGCTCTTTGCAAGAATTCTTTTCATTTTTCTCTTTTTGTTTCCTTGTCCTTTTTTCTTCTTTTTAAAAAAATATTTCTGGTTAATCTTCTTCATAATCATTTAAAATATTCAAACCTCTGACAGCTTCTCCGTCGTGTCTAAACGTATCATAACTTCTTCATCGTATCTAAACCTGTCATAGCTTCTCCATTGTATCTAAACCTCTCAAAGCTTCTCCATAGTGTCTAAACCTCTCAAAGCTTCTCCATTGTATCTAAACCTCTCAAAGCTTCTCCATTGTATCTAAACCTCTCAAAGCTTCTCCATTGTATCTAAACCTCTCAAAGCTTCTCCATTGTATCTAAACCTCTCAAAGCTTCTCCATAGTGTCTAAACCTCTCAAAGCTTCTCCATTGTATCTAAACCTCTCAATGCTTCTCCACTGTATCTAAACCTCTCATAACTTCTTCATCGTATCTAAACCTATCATAGCTTCTCCATTGTATCTAAACCTATCATAGCTTCTCCATTGTATCTAAACCTATCATAGCTTCTCCATTGTATCTAAACCTGTCATAACTTCTTCATCGTATCTAAACCTATCATAGCTTCTCCATCGTATCTAAACCTATCATAGCTTCTCCATCGTATCTAAACCTCTCAAAGCTTCTCCATTGTATCTAAACCTCTCAAAGCTTCTCCATTGTATCTAAACCTCTCATAACTTCTTCATCGTATCTAAACCTATCATAGCTTCTCCATCGTATCTAAACCTATCATAGCTTCTCCATCGTATCTAAACCTCTCAAAACTTCTCCATAGTGTCTAAACATTTCAAAGCTTCTCCGTCTTGTTCATTTCAAACTCCCATTCTCTGTTGTTTTGTCTTCTTCTTCTTCTTCTTCTTCTTCTTCTGTGTTCATGGTTGCTGGTCACATAAGATTCTGATCTCTGTCACCATTGCAAAGCCCGCAGTCCTCTCCAGATCCTGATAGGAGCCCCCAAAGCTTTTGCCCCAAGCTTGTGTCCTCTGGCCATGTCTCTCGTCTCAGGTCTGCATGGTTTGAGCATTCAAAGGATATGTCCTGTAGTCTGGACTTCACTGCCACATGGACACTCGTCTGTGTAAGACATTTTAAGTCGATGTAGGTGACTTAGTAGTCTGCAGTGGCCTGTTCTTTGGCGGAAGAGGATGGTTTGCTGGTTTGCTGATGTCTTTGTAGTTGGTGTGTTGGATCTGTACTGCATTTCGGCTGCATTTTGCGTTCAAGATCTGGTTGTTTTGTATTGATTTCCATATTAGAGAACTCCACCAGCAAACAGTTTTAATGCTTTAAGTACTCCAGAGTTGGAAGAACTGTTTCAAGGTGGGCACACTTCATGAGGCAGTCAAGCGTAGAGGAATGCAGATTTAAAAAACAAATGAGAACGCACATCTACCTGGGGCAGGACAGGTAACTAACACTGTTGGATTATTTCAGACTGCAGTTTTAAAGTGGGGGGGAGGGGGGGTTTGACCTGTCAGAGTTTGTGATTTCTCTAAATATTAAGTATGAATTAACTGGTTTTTCAGTCGTTTTTCCTCTCGCGAAAGGGACGGTATTCTTTCAGTCGTTTTTCCTCTCGTGAAAGGAACAGTATCCTTTCAGGAGTTGCTTTTTTAGAACAGAGAAGGAATATTTCATCATCATCATCATCATCATCACATTCTACCTCTTCTTGCTGCACAGCGACTACTGGTCGCGAAAGATTCCGCTTTGCTTGGTTATCTGCTTTCACTGTGTCCTTGTCTACGCTGACCCTTGTCCACCTCCGTCTCTTGATTTTGTCCACGCGTTTCATTTTCGTTGTCATAATCATACCTGTTTCTTTCGTCGACACCCCCCCCCCCAGGAATGTTTTGAGTATTGGCATTGATTGTCCTTCTGTAAACGATAAATAAACAGTATTTTAATTATATAGTATTTCTATTGTTAATTATTTCTCTTTTCACATCCACATTATCTAGCTCCTCCTTTGTTTGGCTAGTTCTTGTAATGGATAAGTCATACCAACATTGCAGGGGCTTCAATTTTTCTTTTTCTGTTTTCTTGCTTGGCGTTCCTGATTCTACATCACAGAGAGGGTAGAGTATACATGGTATATTGGGGGGAGGGGGTGGTTATCATCTTTAGTTGCTATAATATGATTGTAGATGAGAGCATTTTAGGATAGCTGAATATGTGTAAGAGGGCCCAGATTCTCAGAACATGACGTCTTGTTTCCTAGCCATTTACTGTTTCTTGGAAATAAAATGCGTTTTTTTTAAATTAAAATATCTGTTGTGAAAAGTTGAACATTTGTCCCAGTCTTCTGTTGTGAAAAGTTGAACATTTATCCCAGTCTTCTGTTGTGAAAAGTTGAAAATTTGTCCCAGTCTTCTGTTGTGAAAAGTTGAACATTTATCCCAGTCTTCTGTTGTGAAAAGTTGAACATTTATCCCAGTCTTCTGTTGTGAAAAGTTGAATATTTATCCCAGTCTTCTGTTGTGAAAATTTGAATATTTATCCCAGTCTTCTGTTGTGAAAAGTTGAACATTTATCCCAAACTTTTGAGAGTAGAGGAAACTGGGTCAGGAATGAGGGAATTTGAGTTGGTGAAGGTCACCTCATCATGGTGCCTCCAAAGACAAGCCTTCAAACTGGCTAACGAGAACAGGAGCAGAATACATGGTTAGACTGGTCAACGTGATCCACGATGTGGTGGGGTGTACTTTCTTGTCTTCAATCAAGTTATTGCGACCCACTCACCATCCTACTTGATATCTGTGTTTTATAGCCGATACGAATTCGGCTATAAAGAATCAAAATGCAGAGTTCTAAAGAAAGTCATCAGTCAATCAATCAGTTCAATTTTTCGTTATACTGGCACAGCGTCAACTCTACTTTGGTAAATGCGACATCAGATTTTTTTTTGTTCTTATGCCAGTTGGAAGTGTTAAATTAATAAAGGAAAAAAAAAAACATTGAAGTTCTCCAGCAGTAAATTCTGTTATAAATATCCATGTAATTCCATTTCTGCTGCAAGAAATATAATCATTGTTTCTGAAAATCCATGCATCTCCTTGTTCTCAGTTCAGTCAGTCAGTCAGTCAGTCAGCTAGTTAGTTAGTTAGTTAGTTAGTTAGTTAGTTAGTTAGTTAGTTAGTTAGTTAGTTAGTTAGTTAGTTAGTTAGTTGGTTGGTTGGTTGGTTGGTTGGTTGGTTGGTTGGTTGGTTAGGAAAGAAGGGGTATTTTCCGTACACTCCAGATACATCCACAGGTAAAGCGATCTCCTCTTTATTATCTCCTTCAGAGCACAGGAACTGATAACTTCAGTTCTTTGATGACTGACTGTCCGTCTTGAGGTCTTAATTAGTCGTTTATTTTTCACCAACCTAAACTTCCCTCAGGTCCTTCATTCTTGACATCGACGCCGATTCACAGTTTTCACTGAATTTTTTTGTTCGACCATCACTGTTGATGTCTTCTCGATCTGTCGTCTCCCCTTTCTTCATAACAGTTGAATCGGCCCAGCTGGTCTGCTCTTTCATTTTCTTAGAACCTGCGTAGCCTGGTATAAAAATGGAGGTAAGTCCATGGATCTATGGCTTAGCAGGGATTTGATCCGCTGCTAAATTATAATCAGCCTGACTTTTCTTTAGCATGTCCTTGCGTGTAGTCTTGTGACTGGAGCCAGCTCATAGCCATGGTTTCCAATATTGGGCTGCTTCTTGTTGCAACAAAAGCACCAACGGCTTCTACCACTGTTCTGTCATTTGAGTTGACCGTAAAGACCCAGGCACAGCTCTTTCGTTCAGTTAACGTAACACACAGTTGTGTGCTTAGCAACCGTGGGTTTTTTTTTCAATCATAGACAGTGGCATCTGTGCTACACTATAATCGTTTAGGATTCAGGATAGCGAGAATGTTTTTCTCCCCAGTTAGATAACTGTTGGCGTCTTAAGAATGATGTTGCATTATTTGGATTATTTCCCCTACATCGCTCAGACAAATGCGCAAAGCTTTATCGTTAAAACTGGTGCGCACATACTTAATTTTATCCTTTCACTGTGAAATGGGAGGTGAAATTCGGCACATAACAAATATCTTCTGGTACAAATATTTATGAAGAGTTAGAAAATATTTATCTTTGATACATTTAATATGCGAAAAAAACTTTCGCCACATGTTTCTGGTATATTCGCCACGGTTGGTGATTGGGCTGCCCACGCCTGAGATAAACCGTTTGAGACTCATATATTTACAAGTATAAAGTACAGTTAACTGATGTCATTTTTAACATGCTAAGTTGTTTCATACTTTTTTAAGATTATCATCGAGACTGTATTTCGAACATGAAATTGTAGAGAGCAAATCAGTCCGAAATATCGCCTAAGACAACATCGAAATGTACTTAATTTACTTAATTAATATAGGCAAACTTCAGATATTACTATTTTCATTAGAATGTAATTGTAAACATAATTTTTAAAAAATTATTACACAGAAAATTCATTTTCGAAATTTACTTAAATAAGTTTCCGTCACTATGACGTGATTATGTTGACCTGATAAATCGTTTCATCTTTTCATTTTTTCGAACCATGGCTAATATGCCAGCGTCAGGGTTAGCGAACCATAGCTGACCAAGACCCTGTCCCACCTCTCCATGGTATCCATAGTAACAGGCCTAGCCTGGCTAACGGAGCAGGGATCGCCAATCCCCGTGGTAGTGGAGTCTGCTAAAGAAGCATTGCGCACCCCCTGCTTTTTACCTGTACTCTGGGGACTGAAAAAGTAGCCCCCATAACCCGCTCTCACACCGATACGATGCTGTACTTCAACATCTGTACAGCATCGGCTGCGAAGAACAACAGCTCGCACTTACAGGGACATCGCACAAACAAAACAAATTCATTTTTTCAAAAAAAAAAAAAAAAGGTTATTTCTGACTTTTATTTCCTTTCCCCAGAATTCCATCTTCACTACCAGGTGCCATGTGTGAGAAGAAATATGACAAGATGACTTTCACTTTCTTACAAGACTAATCAGTAGAAACGGATCTACAAAATCAAATACCTTCCCCCCCCTCCCCCCCCCACCCACGTTTTCCACGTTTTTGGAGTTTTGGAAGATAGATGAAAGTGTTATGTGGGCAGAAACAAGAATGGCAGAATGCAAGTAAAGGACATACAACAGTCAAATGTTTTCGGCAAAAGCATTATTTCAAGAATCACATACAAAAACAACACAAAAGAGTTTTTTTTTGTTTGTTTTGAAAGCACGAAAAATAAATGCAAAATGCAGACTTTTTTGGTCATCTCCTAGTAAGAAAGTTGGACACAAATGCCCGAGTTGCCCATAAAGATAGAAGAACAGCTCTGTTTGAGAAGTAACTACGAAAAATAATAATAATAACACTTGGTAACAGGCATGTCAATTATTAGAATGAATCTTGAACTCCTAAAGGATCAGTTTAGACAATTGCTGTCATATTCTGTATTAGAATGTATTGAACAGGGCGTTCACTCTCATAAATGTTTACAAAACAACAACCCCCCCCCCGGCTGTTTATATTTTTAGTTCTATTAAGTTATGCCCATTGAGCCAAGAAACCTGAGATAGTCCATGCTTGGCACAAGAATACTGGGAAACTTGAGATAGTCCATGCTTGACACAAAAATACTGGGAAACTTGAGATAGTCCATGCTTGGCACAAGAATACTGTGAAACTTGAGATAGTCCATGCTTGACACAAGAATACTGGGAAACCTGAGATAGTCTATGCTTGACACAAGAATACTGGGAAATCTGAGATAGTCCATGCATGACACAAGAATACTGGGAAACTTGAGTGAGAGCAGTTTGTGAGAGACTGCGGGACTGACCGACAGGAGAGTAAGTATGAAGAACTTGAGCTGTGCTGACGACTAAAAACTTGCTGTATTGTCCTGAGATACAAGAGTGCATGATGTAATAACCACAATACCAGCAAATTTCATGTAAAAATATTGGGCATATTGCAAGAGTGAATGATAACCACTTTCCACGGGATCTCAAACAGTCAGAAGTAGCGAAACTCGGGATCTCATAGTGTCTGTTACTTCGAATATGCTGCATAAAACCTGACAGAAGTATGATTATAGCATTGACGTGTGGGGGGCCCGGTGGGGTCCCTGTGCAGTGTTATCTAAAACTTTGAGAATTTCAAAACATGTCGTCTTCTACAGTGGCCTCTGGAAAGTGAAGAAACTGTCAGGGGGAATTGTGGCATCAAATGTTGTGGGATCTCGTATTATTAGCGGGCATACGCTGTCACACGAACCACGAGTGACGTATGATAGCAGACAACGCAGAATTGTGCCTTCTTTTGCGAAAACAATGACGGAGGTCTCACTACCAGTTATGCAAGTTCTGTCCCCTGAACAAAGCGGCAGTACCTAATGTTTGACAGATCTGACCGTTGGCTCCTGACTTACCTCAAGTACTGGACAATGTTGTATGGCGAAACTATGAGTGATTGCCGTTCACAAGAGACCAAATAATCACGTGTGGGGTGACTTTTCTTCATACAGTCAGTATGATCTCGGGGAGTTACAACTGTCATGTCATGTTGGAAAACAACTGTTATGTTGTAAATCTTTTTACTTTTTTAAAAAATTCATCTCTTTAACGTTATGTTAAGAACAGCACTTTAAAAAATATAAATCGTTTATCCACCGATACTTTTTTTCAGGTTGCAGATATTAATTTAAAATATTTATTGATAAATCTGATTTTATATTGAGCAGGTGTTTGTGTAAAATGGCACTTTTAGTTGTTTCGAATATTACCAAATGTCCTTTTTTAAAACATTCAGTACGCGGTGAAAGTTACTGTGAATTGTTACATAATGCGGGCAGTAATGTGTTTTTAAATAGACCAAATGTCGATATCAAGGGTACAATATCTATCTATCTATCTATCTATCTATCTATCTATCTATCTATCTATCTATCTATCTATCTATCTATCTATCTATCTATCTATCTATCTATCTATCTGTCTGTCTGTCTGTCTGTCTATCTATCTATCTATCTATCTATCTATCTATCTATCTATCTATCTATCTATCTATCTATCTGTCTGTCTGTCTGTCTGTCTGTCTGTCTATGTATCTAATCTTACCTGCCTGCCTGCCTGCCTGTCTGTCTCCCTTATGCTGTTGTCGCACTTCCCTGTAGAGACAAGCTCACTACGGACTAAGATCAAGCACTAACACGAGTCTAGAATCAGATTACCAGCTAAAAGAAGTTTCGTTTTTATTTCCTGGAAAAGATCCCCCCCTCTTTTTTTTACAGAACCCCCCCCCCCCCCACACACACACACCCCAAAAAAATCAAGTTTCTATACAGGCTCCACCACCGTGTAGGACACACTGTTCCATACTTCGCTGGTCAGACAAATGTAATGTAACATCCCACATTGAGGAAACTCGTGTAGGAGGGCCAAGTCTAATTCCCGGACATGGATAATTGCACCGACTCTCTGACCCAGCATTCTTCGCTGTTGCTTTTGACCTATCCAAGTTTGTTTGTTGTGTGAGTGTTTATGAGTTTCACTCTGTTGTTTTTTTTTAAGTTTGCTTCCAGTTAGACCATTTTTTTAGCTTTGCTCTGTATTTAGTTTGTCTCTTGTCCGAGTGACTATGAGGTTTGCTGTTATCTTGAGTTTGCCTATAGCTGTAATGTCCATGAGATTTGCTTTATCTTGAGTTTGCCTATAGCTGTAATGTCCATGAGATTTGCTTTATCTTGAGTTTGCCTATAGCTGTAATGTCCATGAGATTTGCTTTATCTTGAGTTTGTAACTATAGTGTGGATGAGGTTTGCTGTTATCTGAGTTTCTCTGTATCTATAGAATGGATGAGGTTAGATGTACCTTGAGTTTGTCTGTGGCTATAGCGTGTATGAGATTTGCTGTATCTTGAATTTGCCTGTAGTTATATCGTATAGGAAGTTTACCGCATCTTGAGTTTGCCTGTAGCTCTAGTGTGCATGACGTTTACTGTATCTTCGGTTTGCTGTATCTTCAGTTTGCCTGTAACTATAGCGTGTGTGAGGTTTGGTGTCTTATCTTCAGTTTGCCTGTCGCTATAGTTTTTATGAGGTTTGCTCTGCTTACACACGTACAGCAAAACCAGTAACCATCACCAACACAACCAGCATCACCAACACAACCAGCATCAACAGACACAGCCAGCATCAACAGACACAGCCAGCATCAACAATACAACCAGCATCAACAGACTCAACCAGCATCAACAACACAACCAGCATCACCGGACACAACCAGCATCAACAACACAACTAGCATCACCAACACAACCAGCATCAACAACACAACCAACATCAATAACACAACCAGCATAAATAAACACAACCAGCATCAACAGACACAACTAGTATCAACAGACACAACCAGCATCAATCAACACAACCAGCATCAATAAACACAGAGAAGTCAGCCTGGAAACAAAATATTCTTTATTATTATAATAATCCTCATTCCACGCCCAACGAAATAAAGGAATAAAAATCAATACTGTTTCTTTATTTAAAAATCAGATCATAAAGACACATAGATCAGGCACACTTTTGTATAGGCAAATATAACCATAAACACAAGCTAAACTTTGAAACTTGAAATAAATCATTTAAAATATTGCTTGGGGACGTACACTGGATCGGCAAAGTCAACAATGGAAACTTTTATACCATTAATATAGTAAAAAATAAGTCAAATGTTTTTAACAAGTCACATTTTGGTTTATAACGCACTTAGACAATGATATCACGCAATGGTCATCTGAAGGCGGTTTGTTTTGACCGAAAACAAACATGTTATGATACTATCAAATAAAATTTTGGGGAAGTTTTCCAGGAAAGTCAAGCTCGCAGACACGTACACTTTCGAAGACTGCTATATTGTCTATATTAAATCAATACACTAATAAGGAAGGCAGAGTTTCAGCAGCATGTCCCTTGTGGAACTTTGCCTCCCTAACAGCACTCCTGTAGGTCTCTCGGTTATAAGCAAGATGTCCCTGCTGCTGATGCATCCATTCGCAGATCATCAACGATATTTTGCAGCCATCTTCGCCTTGGTCTTCCTCTCTTTCTTTTTTCCCATTATGTACCCTTCCAAGACGGTCTTCTCTAAATTATCATGACGTTTAATATGTCCAAAATATTTAAGTTTTTTTTCTGTTTAATCTTCCTTACTAGAGGCAGAGATTATATTTGGTAAATTAAAGAATGGAATATGGAATAGTTGTAGATTAACACGCACACACAAAGGCTCTGATATGTCAGACGTGTTCTCGGCCACTCTTTTACCTTGATCTGAGACACAAGCTACAGGTTCAAAATGTTGATCGCATTTCTATCTTCATTTTGCTTTCGCAAGAACAACAACAACAATAATAAAAGTAAACTAAAATAAACCAAGAATAAAAAATACTGGGAATATTGCAAGAGATTACCACATTCTCAAACGATTTTTTTTTTTGGGAGGGATGAACTTAGAGGACGGACGGCCACGAGGAAACTAAAGGAGTCGAGGATGGTACCTAAGAGACATTTTACAATCAGCCACGGTGACTTGGAAGAGCTGGCAAATGACTAAAACAGCGACTCTGTTGTTGGAGAGTTGAACCACTTGAAGAGAAGATGAGAATCTATACTAAAGACACCGGACGCAAACCAAAAGAGGATGGGGCTTGCATCACCAATATGGGTCGCTGTTACTATGGTCGCTTTGCTAATCAGATATTGGTAGAGTCAGCCATGAGATTAGTTGCTAAGCAAAATAATGCTGGAAAAGTTCTACAAACAGCTAACATCTACTTCCTGATAACTATCTAACTTCTTCTTGATAACCATTTTCTACAAACGGCTAACATCTAATTCCTGATAATAATGTTCTACAAACAGCTTACATCTACTTCCTTATAACTATGTTCTACAAACAGCTAACAGCTACTTCCTGATAGCCATGTTCTACAATACTTCCTTATAAACATGTTCTACACACGTCTAACATCTGTTTCCTGGTACCGTGTTCTACAAACACCTCACACCTACTTCCTGATAACCATGTTCTATAAACAACTAGCATCTACTTCCTGATAACCATGTTCTACAAACACCTAACATCTACTTCGTGATAACCATGTTCTACAAACAGCTAACATCTGCTTTCTGATAGCCATGTTTTTTTTTTTACAAACAGCTAACATCTGCTTTCTGATAGCCATGTTTTTTTTTACAAACAGCTAACATCTGCTTTCTGATAGCCATGTTTTTTTTTTACAAACAGCTAACATCTGCTTTCTGATAGCCATGTTTTTTTTTACAAACAGCTAACAACTATTTGCTTCGTAACCATCTTAGAAGAGAATAAATATTTTGTTGTTTATTTATAATGAATGAGCATTCTAAGCAGTTTTAAATCTGAGATCCCGTAACATGCCAGAATAGCTGTAGTGATACAGACCTGTAATAGCTGGGAGACCAAATTCGCGCCTGTTCATAATGCGCTTCGGTCAAGTCTAACTACAAACAAACAAAATGAAAACAAGGCAGCCAGAAATGGAACAGCTTACCTCTTGTTAGACGAGGTTGATTACAATTTGTCTCAAGGTGCTTCATGATTTTTGCTGTTTTTTTTTTTGCACACAGTTTATAATTTTTTTATATGGTCTTCTACTGTTTTTTGTTTGTTTGAGAAATAACAGCTAAAGAAAGATAAAAACGCTGAGTATTGAATAATACTCGCTGCGGTTATTTATAACACAAAAATTTTTTTTTCATAGACGACGAGCCATAGAAAGAATTACTTCTTCCTCCAAAGTTTCTGATTCTAAGGAAAAATAAACACTTATTGTGAGAAATAACGGCATGAAAGTGACAATGGTATTAATGTCTGTGTAATGATGGAACACAATGTCTGGAAACGAGCAGCCGAAGACCCAACCGCCACGTCTTCTGATAAAGTTCAGCACTGAGGATTTTAAGCTAATATACAACAAAGATCCATCAGTTACAAATTCGCCTTCGATCTCTCTGCTTCAGATTTTGTACCTTTCGCTGAGTGGCATGATTTAGTACACAAAAAAGTGTATATATTCTGAACCTTCAACACGGAAGATTCATCTGAAAAATGTTGTCAGATGATGTGATCATGGCGAACTCATTTTCCAGAGTCGGCTCAGGGTCGAGGTCGACAAGATCATCAGGCAGAGTTAGAGCAGAAGTTGACTGAGAACAATCAGGGGCAGGATGTCCTGCCACCACAGCAGGATGATAGATAGAAGCTGCCTTGATGGGGGGCTGACTGCAGGACATGTTGCCATTGTTTGGCATTTTCCTTTCGTGGTGTTGATCCAGTGTTTGATTAACAAAGCAAGATGCTGCAGCGGGCGGTGCTGGGATGGTCCTGCTCTGCGTCATGGGAAAGTTGTGTATACAAGCGTTAATAGAAAACTCGGGGCGTGCAAACGTGTGGCCGTCTCTGCCTCGGCTTTGCTGGGTTTCGGGAGATGCTGCTGAACACACTGCAGGGTTGGTCAGACTGCGTGGAGATGGCCGCTGCTTACTTATGTAGCCGGGTGCAAAGTTTGCACCGCTGATGTCGTCCGTGTCGTGGACATCACATGCTAGAAAGTTTGGTGGCGAGAATGCATTGCTTACACATGCACCCTTGTAAAGTGGACTGCTGTTGGTAAAGGAGACATCTCTGTGTTCTTGTTGTGGAGTCTGGTACTGGTATGGTAGGCAAGTTCCCGGCGAGCATATATTCTGCACAGGCGTATAGTGCTGGTAGCCGCCAAAATTTTGATGTGGTCCCATAACTGGTAGGTCCGTGCTACAACCGAGAGGTTGAAAAGCAAACACAGAGTAGGGATCTGTGGTGCATCTTTCAATGAACTCTATAGAATTCTCATACATGAACTGGTACGGCTTGGAATAAGTAGACTCGGGCAGTAATGTCCGGGGATTTAGCTGTAGACACGCTGCGACCATGTTCATCGTATTCTGGGATAGACCACGAGAAAGAGCCTTAGCAAAACTAACGCTATCGGGACGGACGCCAGACTTGAGGATCTCAGCCAGAACGTGAATGTAGTTTCTGGCGAGTCGTAGGGTCTCAATCTTCGAGAGCTTCTGGGTCTTGGAGTGGCAGGGCACGTGGTTTCTTACCCTTATCTGAAGAGTTCTCTGAATCATCCTTGTCGTCAAAACTTCCATTACCGTCCTCTCCGGTTGTTGAGTCGGGTAACTCGTCAGCTTCAGAAGAAACGGTGTCGTCTTCATCGTCATCATCTTCCTCTTCCTCATCGTAAACGTCGATGAACTGCTCAGAGGCAGAATTGGTGTCGTTATCACTGTCACTTTTGATAGGCATGTTGATTCCTGGAAACAAACAACAGTAGAAAAAAAAGGTTAGTAGATAAAATTATAAGAGTTTTCCTCATGCTGTATATTCTTATATTATCTTGCTACGTTTCACTAATCTGAAGTCATAAAGCTACTTCCATTCTGTAGCATGCACTAGTTCTCTTTAAAAAATGAAAAGTATTGAAAAAATTGTCTAACGTCATTTCAGCAACATAAGGAAGACTGGCTCAAACTAAAATAGTGTGTTCCTTTAGCTGTTTCTAATACAAATTAAATACTTAATCTGAATGCATGTCATTCATTCTTATAACCCCATGTCATATCTAGAAATTTTTTTTGTATTTTATGCAAAATAGGTAGGTGATTTTTAATTCGTTACTATTGGTCTTCTCCATGTTTTAGCAATGCTTCTGGTTTTGAGACCATTTCATTGTTGAAGATGCTAAAACTGTTCTTTACGTTTGTAAACTGGAAGATTTTTAAAAAGTTCATAATCTAAGTAAGCGTAGTATGTGTTAAGTTACTTGAATAGAAACAGTTACTCTCAGGTCAAATATAGTTCTAAACTAAGACCGAAAATGGATATCCTTGCTCTCAGTAATCTTGTAGCTCCTTAAGTCGGGGAAGCGTAGCCTTAAAGTCGGGGGGACGTGGAAACGTTTAACGGCCAACGCCTGTGGTTTTGATTACAGCGGGCATAGCTGTTTGAGAGGCCGGTATCTCTGTACAGAGCTCAGCGATGACGTTGATCTCACGAGCCAGGGGACCAAAGATGGTCTTTCCCCCGTGGCCAGAACGTGAGATAAAACACGAGCCGCCCAGCGAGTATTTATAAATATAACGCTGCCTTTTTTTTCTGTTGTTATCTGTGCCAATATTTTCCCGGGCACAAATCCGAGAGATGTCCCTATGTTTATGAGGAACTGTGAAACAAATGTCACAGGGAAAATTGCGTCTTTCTGTTTAAATTTGCTTAAAATGCAAACCCCGGCAGTCCAGGGGTTTGATGTGGTCGCCTCTTCACTTGTTCCCTTTTTCTCTGTGACAGATGCACGCGCTGTGCTCGAGCCTCAGTTGCCAGGAGATCTAGCTCAGAGTTTCAGGAATCCTGGTCCGTCCTTGTGACGGATTCGATTTTCAGGAATATAGTCTGCTGGATGGATTAAGAACACGGCATTGGCCGATCACAGTTTTAGTTTGTTCTGTTCGTTAAGTCCTTACTCCAGACTAAAAAAAAGGCCTCTTCCACATCTGGGAGTATCAGTCACGCGCAGAGACATCATCAAAGATTTAGACACTCAACAAGAATGTGAATGAGAACTGGGATTTCATTGTAAGGGGAGATCACAAAGGAAAGATAAGCAAGAAAGAAACTTAGATAAAGGGAAGTCAATCACTAATTCACACAATCACTGGACTGATAAAATATTTTATTGTAAAACTTGTGGGAACTGAGAGAAAGTTTATGTCCATTTGTTAGCTGCAGGTGGAAATGGAAATAGGAAAAAGTCATATATCGTAAAGGCAAATAAATTATATGTAATAAAGATAGTTATCTCACATATAATAAAGACAAAGAGATTATCTCATAAGTTATAAAAGCAAAGAAGTTATCTAATATGTAATAAAGACAAAGAAGTTATCTAATATGTAATAAAGACAAAGAAGTTATCTAATATGTAATAAAGGCAAAGATGTCATCTTATATGTAATAAAGAGAAAGAAGTTATCGTATGTTATAAAGACAAAGATGTTATCTTATATGTAATATAGACAAATAAGCTATCCCATATGTCATAAAGACAAAAGTATAATTTAACAGGGTGTATCAGAATTGAACGAGCGATTTTAGATGGTGACTGGAGTTAGAGAAGAATGTGAAGAAAGAAATCGCTGGCAAGAATAAAGCAAACACCTCGGAGAGGAGTTTTGATGGAATATGTATCATGCATAAGCGTGTATTTTAGTATAGTATAGTATAGTATAGTATAGTATAGTATAGTATAGTATGATTAACTAAAGTAGCAATGACGTTCAGCAGAATGCGTGAACAAAGAATGTTAAGAAATCAACGTATGACTGTAGAAGAAAAGTAGTCAAGATATTGAAAACCAACTCAGTTTTGAGGAAAGTAACCAATTTCATTTTCTAGATTACAAATCATGTGGCACAGCGATGGCAGCTTCACTTTCTAGAAAAATGTTCTCACACTGCATGGAGAGTCACATCTGAGTCCTGTAAGGTAATTATGAAAAAAAAAATTAGAATAACTTATACTGAGGAGAATGGTCACAGACCAGGTGGCCGTATTCATGTCTGTGTGACATCTCCGAGAATGCTTTTAAGACAGGCTATAATAATTTTAAAGGTCACAACCACGGGGACGGGTCAGACTATCAAGTAACAGCCATGAAACAATGTCACTCTGACGACAGAAGCCACCTAGCATTCGAAAACCGCTTCATACAAGAATATAAAACCCTGCAACCACACGGACTTTCTTCAAATTCAGATATACATAACCATCCCTTTTTCTACAATCATATTCCCTCCACACCTAAGTTCTCATCTACTCTTTCCTCCTCACAACTGGTATTCTAGATCCTTCACTCCGCCATATTAAAGATTCTTTGCCCTTACAACATTCCTCTTTTCTGCTCACTTTTAAATAGTCTCGCCAATCTCTTTAGCTCCTTTCTCTGGCCTGTCTTTATAAACAACCAATCAGACAAGTCTTCGTTGAAAGATTCCACACCACTCACCCTCGGACACAGGTTCATGCAACTCACTGCTCCCTGTTTTCTATTCTTACTTGTTATACTGTATCATTCAAGTCAGTTTAGACTTTCTTTTCTCTCTCTCTCTCTCTCTCTCTCTCTCTCTCTTTCTTCATCCTGAATACCTTTGTATGATTAAGGCGTAATTCGAAACGTTATAACTGTAATCTCGTTAATGAATCAAGCTGTTCCTACTATTTTTAATAGCCTAACATTTAACTATATTTAGCCTAATATTTCTTCAGAAAGTAAAACAACTAAAGAAGCAGACAGAGCTACAAAAATAAGATTTTTAAGGGCATGCGTCTTTCCCAAAGCAACAGCTGAGAAATAAATAAATGCCTTTGAATGTAAATGCTACAGAAGAGTTCTTCAAATATCATGGACAAAAAAAGAACAAATATATCCATACTACAAGAACTTAATATTGAAGAAGGCTGGCTAGTAAAGAGGATTAAACAAAGAAAACTTAAATATTTTGGACATATTAAACGTCATGATAATCTAGAGAAGACCGTCTTGGAAAGAAAGAGAGGAAGACCAAAGCGAAGGTGGATGCAAGACATCGATGATAATCTGCAAATGGATGCATCAGCAGTAGGCCATCTTGCTCACAACCAAGATGCCTACAGGAGAGCTGCTAGGGAGGCAAAATTCCATAAGGGATATGCCACTGACTGACTGACTGATTAACTGAGTTTCTTCTGGAGCTGGGGGATGAAAAGGCAGCTATGAGTGGTCTAAGCACATCACCATCTCGTGTAACGACGGATCAATGAAGATTTTGGTACTAACGCCACATCTTCTAGATGCTTCTACGGTATAACAAGTCTGACTTACCCTTTTCTTTTTACATGAAAATGTCATTTCTTCACAGAAGACCATGATAACGTGAGCATTTTTATCAATTTCAAGTGGGTTTTTTGTGTAAATGATATCAACACATTTTTGTTTCATTTTCCTGAAATGGCAGTCCCCGCTCTTGGTAGCTCACAGGAGACTACATCCTGGTGATGTCACTTATATTTTGACCTTTCTTAATCTGATCATCTGCCATACTTTTTTTCTATTTCTCTGTTAACGCTCATTTAAAGTTTCTGTTACGATTTTACTAAATATGTCTCGTAGGCTAATATTGTCATGTTAGCCTGTTTCGATATCAGTGATCACAGTTCCTTAACTCTTTTATTCATTCTTTTTAAAGGGTCGCTGTGATTAAAATTTTTAGATACATTTACCATATTTTGTCTATTTAAGTATTGTTTATTTCCATATTATTGAAGTATTATTTATTTCTATATTTTGTCTATTTAAGTATTTTTTATTTCCATATTTTGTCTATTTAAGTATTGTTTATTTCCATATTTGTCTATTTAAGTATTATTTCCATATTTTGTCTATTTAAGTATTGGTTATTTTCATAGTTTGTCTGTTTAAGTATTGTTTATTTTCATAGTTTGTCTATTTGACTCATATTTATTCCATATTTTGTTCTTTTAACTATTGTTTTTTTCAATATTTTGTTTATTTACGTAATACTTTTTACATATTTTTTTTTACCAAGCCATCTTGTGGACGAGGTATAGTCTCGGATACTTTGCGTTTTTAACGATGAGATGATGAGAGAAATTTAGAGAACTTCATCAGATGGACGAGTTTTAAAATAGTGATGAGGCGATAGATGAGATTTTCTTAAGCTTATAGAGCCATATTATGTGACAGTAGCCATGTAGTGATGGATAATCGTTGTCATTAAAGGCAACAAACGCATAACAGTTCGAACGGGGGACATCAATGCAAAGGTATGTCAAATCAGCACAGATTATGAGAAAGTAATGGGTCAAAATGGATTAGGAATAATGAACGAAAATGGAGAAAAGCTAGCAGATCTATGCATGCTCAACAACCTTGTCATTGGAGGAAGTATATTTCCACATAAAACTATACACAAAGCCGCATTGGTATCACCAGATCATGTCACTGAGAACCAGACAGACTATATTTGTATCAGTAGGAGCTTTCGCAGAACATTGCAAGATGTCAGAGTGAAACGAGGTGCAGATGTAGCTTCTGACCACCACCTACTGATAGCTAAACTGAGAATGAAACTGAAGAAACACCACAAAACAGACATGGCAAAGAAAATATATAATGTGGCACTGTTGGAAGACCCAGAAATTGCAAAGAACTTTAAACTGAAACTGAGCAACAGATTTCAGGTTCTGTAGGAGTTATACGAAGAAGATACACCAGATGTGAACACTGTGTGGAATAGTGCTAAAGAAATGTGGAGCAAATCATGTGAAGAGACAGTTGGATTAAAAAAAAACTCAATACAAGGAGTGGATTACATTGGAAACACAGGACAGAAATGAAAGCAAAAATAAATGACAGTAAAACAAGGGCAGCAAAGGCCTCATCTCAGATAGAATAAAATTTGGCCCATAAAGAGGTTAGAAAAAGCGTAAAGAAAGGCAGACAGGCTTATTTTGATAATATGGCAGGACAGGCAGAAGAGGCAGCTGGTAAAAACAATATGAGAGCTCTGTATGAAGTCACCAAGAAGTTAGCAAATAGACCATGTAGGATAGAAAAGCCCATCAAAAACAGAGAAGGTAAGGTAGTAACATCGGAAGAGCAGATGCAAAGATGGGTGGAAAACTTCAGCGGAATCCTAAATAGGCTAGCACCAAAAGAAACAGAGGAGATACCAGCAGCAGAGAATACTCTAGACATCAATGTAGAACCACCCAGCAAGGCCGAAACTGAACACGCTATCTTCCCCCTAGGAACAACTGTGTTAAGAACATACTTATCTTAATATAGATATGTTTGCTTAAAAACTCTTACCTACGTCTGTAGCCCAGAAACCTGTAGCAATCAACACTAATTGTAATTGTTATTTTTGTAAAATGTAATGTCAGGTTGGTAGACGGATGGGGACGTGAAGATCACCGGTGGGGATGAGGAAAATCTGGTATGAAACCAATGGATCCAGGACGTGACAAGCCTATGTGTCTTTACAACAATGGCTATCAGAATGATGTAAACAAAACAGAGCCAGCAGACTATAAGTGGCGGGGAATGGATATCGTTGAGAAACTAATCGGATTCCCCATCCCAAAGTCTGAGTGTCTCTGTGGAACTGTCTCAAAGCCATCTGGCCTGCCAGCGTTGCATGCAGGATCTGACGTGGAGAAGGGGCTTAAGTACAGCCACCAGAGGCTGGAAAACAAAATTTTGGCCAGGCCAGCCTACACCACTGTCTTCACGGCAGTCCGAGCAAGACCACAATCTGCCCTAGCAAGGAAAGGCGCTGAAGAAAGGCAAAAGGCGCATCGCAAAAATCAGGGTACCACGTATCATCGCCATTGTGCGGAAAAAGAAAAAGAAGAAGAAGAAGTCGTCATTAAGTGCCGTGCCGGCAGGCGTTGATGATCAAGCACCTCCACAGATCCCGGCCCTTGATATTTTCCATCAACTCAGTTATTGATTTTTTTTTTTTTACTTTTTACCCTGCCATCGCGTTAAACTGTCCATGATTTTTTTTCCTCTTGGTCTTCCTATGCTTCTGTTTCCATTCATGTTTCCTGTTGTTATAATGCATTCAAGCCCTCCTCTTCTCATTATTTGTCCAATAAGTCTTCTTCTTCTTCTTCTTCGTTCACTTCTACCACCAAAAACCGCACTGTGAATCTACTGAATTCACGCATGTGGTCCTCGTTAGGTCCCGTGGTCCCCTGTGTGGTCCAAAATAGACCACACGAGTTCCACGAAAGGACCACAAGGGGTTCAGAGTATCACAGTGCTTTAGCCTGTATTCTTGGTGGGTCTCGGAAGCGGGATTGCGTGACACTGTGGTTTTCATTGCACCAGTTTGGTCTAGGGTTGGACTTTCTCACCGGAAGACCTCGACGTGTTTGGAATATCAGTGCATCCCCGCTGGGTGAGAGGCGTTAGCCCACCCAGGCCAGAGTTGGACTTTCTCACCGGAAAAACCTCGACGTGTTTTGAGATACACATGTATCACCGCCGGGTGAGAGGTGGTTGCCCATCCAGTCCAGGGTTGGACTTTCTCACCGGAAAACCTCAGCGTGATTAGGATACGCAGACATCCCCGCCAGGTGAGAGGTGGTTGCCTATCTAGACTTCCCTGGTCCGGTGTCTCCGACTTCAGCATTTTGCGGTCGTGGCCGCTATCCTTCCTAGTTGTGACCAGGATGGAGCTTTTGTCCAGGAGGACGAATCCTCGCCACTAGTGACTTCTACCCCTGGGTTGAGCCGGTTTAGGCATTTCCCAGTATGGGCGTGTTTGGGATGGGGCCGACCTCTAGGGCAGAGGTACTGTGACATTCATAGCCTTCAAGATTCACCCCTGGTATGAGCCGGTTTAGGCAAAATTCACCAGTATGGGTGTTTATCAGGCGTTACCGACCTTTAGGGCGGAGGTGGCATGACATGTCTAGCCATCGAGTTCCAACCCTGGTGTGTGCCGGTTTAGGCATATTTCACCAGTGTAGGTGTATTTCGGACGTAGGCGGCCTCTATAGCAGAGGTGCCGTGGTATAGCTCTCGTAGCGATACTACTGGACATACCAGGTTAAACTTCACTTTCCACCACCTTTTCCCATCGGCGCCGCACAGCAACCTTTATTTCTGCATTTACTTCCTTAACCGGGAGGAGCTTCACTCCACGCGCGGCATTTGAAAAGTCAAGCCAGCAGTGACTTAACCTCTGGGACAAGCTGGTTCATGCATTTCACCCGATATGACTGCACTCAGGACGTGGCCGACCTCCAGACCAGAGGTGCCGTGATTTGACTGTTTGCTTCGCTTTATTCTTTCAACCACCTTTTCCGCAGTGATGCTGCGCGGCAACCTCATTTGCAAATTTCTTCATTGGCCGGGAAGAGCACCGCTCCACGCACGGCAGCTGAAGATCTCGCCAACAGCGGTCCAATAAGTAATAAGTGTAGCTTTTTAAAAAATAGATTTAATAGGTTTTCTTTCCTTCATTTGTTTTTTTGTTCATGGCTGATACACAAGGTTTTATATTTTAACAAAGAAAATGTAGAGGCTTGCCTTCTGACACTAGGGTTTGCTAAACATGACTGACAAACCTTCTGACACTAGGGTTTGCTAAACATGGCTGCCAAACCTTCTAACACTAGGGTTTGCTAAACATGGCTGACAAGCCTTTTCTATTTTCTATGCAGATCTCTTTCGCTGAAGACTGAGACCGAATAGCCTGGCGAACGATTTATGGATCCACCGTCTTGAATCGCAGTCGCTGGGGTGCATTGTTCCGTGCTGTTTACATATCGGGCCGTAAAGAGAGCTATGATAATGCTACTCTTGTTTCATCATCACTGTAGTTGTAAGTTTCATCATCACCGTAAGTTTCATCATCACTGTAGCTGTAAGTTTCATCATCATTGTAGCTGTACTCAAGAGCAAAGTACCCTATCCTGTCAGTTTTGACATGGCTGCAATAACCTTACAGTTTTTGGGGTTTTTTAAAATTAAATTTCAGTTTCCAACATTCTCCATGAATCCTGGAATGGTTATTTTTAAAAATTTAGACAATTAGCGTTGCCAAAGACATGAACAATTAACGGAGAATACATGATAAAAAAAAAAATGATGTCAGCTGTGAACAGAGTACCTACCATCAAGAGCTTACCATCTATCAACAGTAACCAGCTTCACAGTAGGTTACGTTTTTTCTAGCCTCATCACTCAAATTGTATTTCGTATTCGTCCGCTATGAGCGTTAATATAGTTCCGCATTCATGGAACGTATAATCTTATTATTTACTTCTTACACTAACAGACTTGTTTGTGTGTACAACGCAATTTAGTTAGCCTGGCCCTGTGGCTGTAACTCTATCCTATGTTTTACTTTTTTTTTTCCTCAACACTCATATATGGAGTACCCATTTGGACCGTTGAATTCTCGGCCAACCACAATCGAACCGAATGCAGTTCACTCCCCACTGTAACTACTCCACTCTAAACTAAAAATATATATTCGATTTTCGTCATAAAGAAATCTTGTCAAACATCCAAAAGTTCTTTGACACGCCGGACAAAAACCCAACACAGCAAGAACGGATCCAAAAAAGTAAAAAACGTTCAATTTAAATACTAATTCCCCTCTACTGCCTGTCGCATTCGCTAATTTCTTTCTGAAAATCTAATTGTCGTATTGGCCCAGCCACCATGTCAACATGCAAAGGGACACAATCAAGATAGGAACTCTCTTGGGAGGGAGTTAATTTCAGACGAGAGGTTACCCTCTAGAATCGCCTTCTGGTGCCAGAACGAGCCGCGTGCTAATTTTAACGGAACAATGAATAGATGAGTCAGTTTATATGTGCCGCAAATGTTCATCTTTATACAGACTCACAGGAGCGGCTACAGCCAGGAGATGTTAATCCGTTATACAGTTTTCATGAAAGGAGACGGAAATCTTTCGTACAGATGTGCCGGGAGATAATTCAGTGCACAAAAACGGTCATATCTGATGTTCTAGGCGCTGTGGCTACCCCCCCCCCCCCCACCCACACACACATATATAAACATATTCTTTTTTTTTCGAAGAAGCTGATGAAATTAAACGGAAACACCGCCATCCATTCAAAGATTGTGGCAGATCAAGAGTGGTAGTAATATACTGTATGCTGACTGGAGAAAACAGCTGAGAGAGAGAGAGATAGAGAGAGAGAGAGAGAGATAGAAAGAGAGGTGCTGATGGATGAAACAAACATCAGAAGATAGACAGAAAACAACGTGACAGTTAAGAGACATGGAAAATTGAAAATTTACTGTGGTCAGCCGTCTCTGTGGCAGCGGTTCTTAAAACGTTTCTTTTTTGTCGTGAACCCCCTCTTTTCTGCCTGAGAACATATGTGGACCCCTTCTTTTCTGCCTGAGAACATATGTTGACCCCTCTTTTCTGCCTGAGAACATATGTGGAGCCCTTCTTTTCTGCCTGAGAACATATGTTGACCCTTCTTTTCTGCCTGAGAACATATGTTGACCCTTCTTTTCTGCCTGAGAACATATGCGGATCCCTTCTTTTCTGCCTGAGAACATATGTGGACCCCTTCTTTTCTGCCTGAAAACATATATTGACCCCTCTTTTCTGCATGAGAACATATGTTGACCCCTTCTTTTCTGCCTGAGAACATATGTTGACCCCTTCTTTTCTGTCTGAGAACATATGTTGACCCCTTCTTTTCTGCCTGAGAACATATGTTGACCCCTTCTTTTCTGCCTGAGAACATATGTTGACCCCTTCTTTTCTGCCTGAGAACATATGTTGACCCCTTCTTTTCTGCCTGAGAACATATGTTGACCCCTTCTTTTCTGTCTGAGAACATATGTTGACCCCTTCTTTTCTGCCTGAGAACATATGCGGACCCCTTCTTTTCTGCCTGAGAACATATGCGGACCCCTTCTTTTCTGCCTGAGAACATATGTGGACCCCTTCTTTTCTGCCTGAGAACATATATTGACCCCTCTTTTCTGCCTGAGAACATATGTTGACCCTTTCTTTTCTTCCTGAGAACATATGTTGACCCCTTCTTTTCTGTCTGAGAACATATGTTGACCCCTTCTTTTCTGCCTGAGAACATATGTTGACCTCCTCTTTTCTGCCTGAGAACATATGTTGACCCCTTCTTTTCTGCCTGAGAACATAGTTGACCCCTTCTTTTCTGCCTGAGAACATATGTTGACCCCTTCTTTTCTGTCTGAGAACATATGTTGACCCCTTCTTTTCTGCCTGAGAACATATGCGGACCCCTCTTTTCTGCCTGAGAACATATGCGGACCCCTTCTTTTCTGCCTGAGAACATATGTGGACCCCCTCTTTTCTGCCTGAGAACATATGTTGACCCCTCTTTTCTGCCTGAGAACATATGTTGACCCCTTCTTTTCTGCCTGAGAACATATGTGGACCCCTCTTTTCTGCCTGAGAACATATGTTGACCCCTCTTTTCTGCCTGAGAACATATGTTGACCCCTTCTTTTCTGCCTGAGAACATATGTTGACCCCTTCTTTTCTGCCTGAGAACATATGTTGATCCCTTCTTTTCTGTCTGAGAACATATGTTGATCCCTTCTTTTCTGTCTGAGAATATATGTTGACCCCTTCTTTTCTGCCTGAGAACATATGTTAATCCCTTCTTTTCTGTCTGAGAACATATGTTGACCCCTTCTTTTCTGCCTGAGAACATATGTTGACCTCCTCTTTTCTGTCTGAGAGCATGTGGACCTACTCTTTTCTGCCTAAGAGCATACGTGGACCCCTTCTTTTCTATCAGAGAACATATGTTGACCCCTTCTTTTCTGTCTGAGAACATATGTTGACCCCTTCTTTTCTATCTGAGAACATATGTTGACCCCTTCTTTTCTATCTGAGAACATATGTTGACCCCTTCTTTTCTGCCTGAGAACATATGTTGACCCCTTCTTTTCTATCTGAGAACATATGTTGACCCCTTCTTTTCTGCCTGAGAACATATGTTGACCCCTCTTTTCTGTTTGAGAACATATGTTGACCGCTTCTTTTCTGCCTGAGAATATATGCTGACCCCTTCTTTTCTGTCTGAGAACATATGTTGACCCCTTCTTATCTGCCTGAGAACATATGTTGACTCCTTCTTTTCTGCCTGAGAACATATGTTGACCCCTCTTTTCTGTTTGAGAACATATGTTGACCGCTTCTTTTCTGCCTGAGAATATATGCTGACCCCTTCTTTTCTGTCTGAGAACATATGTTGACCCCTTCTTATCTGCCTGAGAACATATGTTGACTCCTTCTTTTCTGCCTGAGAACATATGTTGACCCCTTCTTTTCTGCCTGAGAACATATGTTGACCCCTTCTTTTCTGCCTGAGAACATTTGTAGACCCCATCCTTTATGCCTGAGTACATATGTGGGCCTCCTCCTTTATGCCAGAGAAGAACTGTAGGCTCCTCATTAAAAATAAAGAAATAAGTAGAACCCGGATGATGCTAAATTTGTTTTTAATCGAACCAGTACGTTTTCTGGTCCAGCCCCCCCCCCCCTTTCCTACCAAACATCCGTCCGTGGAGCCTCTGGGGGTTACTAGACTCCAGTTTGAGAACCACTGCGCTGTGGATATGGCGCAGGATGATGGCGAAAACACTTAGCTCTAAAAGTGGTATTAAGAATTAAGTTCTCGCACCTCCTCCCGTTCTGCTGTAGGAATGAAGCGACCCCGAGAGACCACATACATACTAGCATCAGGGGACAACACTCTAATGAAAATAATGTCCTTACTCAAAGCGGTGTTCCCGTTAAACAGGCTCTTGTCATAATAAGCCATGTCAAGGCCGCATTTATCGCCCAAGGTAACCTGCTTCTTTCTGCTGGTCTGACACAAGATCCTTCACTCGTGAATGAGCTGACAAAGATTTTCATAGCTCTGTTATACAGATACAGCAACAGTATAGAGTTCTTTCTTCTTCGTTTTATTCCCTCCTACGCTCTCTCTCTCTCTCTCTGAAGAATGAAAGATGGAGTGATAAAGGGCAGAATGTAAGACAGGCCTGCAAACCCAACTCTTTACCCTTTAAAAATAAAGATCCCACCTCTCTCCCTCTCTCTCTCTCTCTCTCTCTCTCTCTCTCTCTCTGAAGAATAAAAGATGGAGTGATAAAGGGCAGAATGTAGGACAGGCCCGCAATCCCAACTCTTTACCCTTTAAAAATAAAGATCCCACCTCTCTCTCTCCCTCCCTCTCTCTCTCTCTCTCTCTCTCTCATTTCCCCGGCCCGTTTATACTCCCCTGTGTCTCTTGCTGCCATTTATGGCTGACCTAATTCAACACTTACCAAACAAAACTTAAAGAATTATTCCTACGGTACTTTAAAATGGATCACGTGTGTATACAGGAAACCAGGTAAAGGTTTTCCCTAGAACCATATATAGTTTTTTATGGTTTATATGTGTGCTCGCTGCAGAATGCCTTCATGTAGGCCTAATAACTTTGCAGAAAGTAATAACATAATTGTATCTAACAGTAACGGTGAGTTCAGTAGTAACTGTTACGGTTAATAGTAACAGTAACTTTGATAATAATTATGGCTTTTCAAAGTAACTGAGGCTTTAATAAACAGTCCTGCGCCATCTTACAAAACTTCTCTTGCGAGACCCTGTTCTAGGCTATCATGAAAGGCCTGGGTTAATCATCAGCGAAATAACACTTAAGTAACTTGGAAAAGAGTACTGTTACAACTCGGAAGTTAATATTTTCAAAGAGAAATATATAACAGTGCAGGTTTCATAAATTCCAGAATCTTTTGGCACAATTAAAACGCGGGACTGGAAATAATTATTGCAAGCAAACGCCAGTTTATGGTGGTTGTTTCGTGTGACAGAATAAAAACTATGATGTGTGTGACAGAATAAAAGCTATGACTTGTGTGACAGAATAAAAGCTATAATTTATGTGACAGAATAAAAGATATGATTTGTGTGACAGAATAAAGATATGATTTTTGTGACAGAATAAAAGATATAATTTGTGTGACAAAACAAAAGATATGATTTGTGTGACAGAATAAAAGCTATGATTTGTGTGACAGAACAAAAGATATGATTTGCATGAAAGAATAAAAGCTGTGATTTATGTGAAAGAATAAAAGCTCTGATTTGTGTGACAAAATAAGAGATGTCTGTTAACACTTGTATAAGAATAAATAGAAGAAAAAATTGGAAGAAGAAAAAGTATATATATATAATTCATCTCGGGGTCCTCATAATGGGCTATGAGAAACATAGAAAATGAAATCACAGAGAATAGAAAATGCAAGACAAGATACAGTTTACGTATAGCTAAACAAATCTTCACTTCAAAACAAGCACACAAACTGCTAACAGTGAGGTTTAGCAGGTGTTCATCTTATACTTGAAGCTGTCCCACAGTCCATCGACATTAAACAAGAAACCGGAAGGAAAAACTGTACTGAAATTGGAAATAGAAGTTAAAATGTGACGTATTTTGGAGACAAAAAAGAACGACAACAATAGGAAGCTTAAATAAAAGAGATTTGATAGAAGAACATTAGAACCAAATGGGTAGCGTTTTTTTTTATTACTAGAAATCATAAAAACACACTGAGGGTTATAATGAAGACAAGATAGGACACCTAAGGCAAAAAAGACATGATGATGATAGCAGTGCAGCACAAAGCGACATACACAGAAGATAATACGGTGACTGGTCAGAAATAAAGAGATCTAAAGACACAATCAATCTCCGAGAGAGATAAACAAAATAATCATTCAGGCAAGAGATGTATCGAAAACAAGAGATTTAAACATGCAACCGATTACTAATCTTCAGTATTTCTCTACGGTTGAAAACAAGTAATAGATGTTTAACAAAATAATCACTGAGGCAAGAGATGTATCGAAAACAAGAAATTTAAATATGCAACCGATTACTAATCTTCAGTATTTCTCTACGGCTGAAAACAAGTAATAGATGTTTACCAATAACACTACTCTCTAAATAGTCAGTATAGGTATGATGTTGTATTTAATGTTAGATACTAAACCAAAAATTAAGTATTCTTTTATACCCAGTCTTGCACTGTCTTACACTGTTGCAGAGGCATTACTCTAGATTCATTCATTCATTTGAATGTCTCTTGCGGAACTTTGCCTCCCAAACAGCACTCCTATAGGCCTTTCGGTTGTGAACAAGATGGCCTGCTGCTGCTGCGTCCATTTGCAGATCGTCAACGATGTCTTGCAGCCATCTTCGTTTTGGTCTTCCTCTTTTTCTTTTTCCCATTATGTATCCTTCCAATATGGTCTTCTCTAAATTATCATGAGGTACTCTAGATACCGTCAGTAAATAATATTATACTATCATTTTCTTGTTACATCTAATCTGATGTAACTATATATTGATCTGGCATCAGTCTTTGGCATGCAGGAGGAATGTTTGTTCAAGAATTCGAAATTTTACTAATCGGAAAAAAAAGTGTTCTCGAATTTTCTACCAGTATTTGAGACAGATGTCATAGGAGAACATTCATAGTTTAAGATGTCTTGTCTTGTCTTGTCTTCTGTCTACCGAACTGCGAGCTGGTGTTATTTGCAGCAGAAGCTATGAAGATGTTGAGGCACAGCATGGTGTCGGCTTGGGAGCGGGTTATGGCAGCCATTTTTTTCAGTCCCTGAGTACAGCTAAAAAGCGGGGGGGGGGGGTGCAATACGTTTTTTTTAGCAGACTCCACCACAATGGGGAAGATGGCGATCCTTGTCCAGTTAGTCAAGTTAAGCTAAGGATTCCAACAGAGACAAGGGTCTTGGTCAGCTGTAGTTAGACCAACTCTAATCCTACCATGTCAGCTATGGGCCGCTGATTACCACCACGGACAGTTTTCGCCTTTCCTTCCTCCCTTTCCCCCATAGTTTAAGATAAACAAATATTCTAACTAGAAAATAGTGCAGACCAGTTGTTATTTTTTTTATCTTTCCCATCGCAACATATGCCTGTGAGACCTGGACACTTAACAAAACAGCTGAGAAACACATAAATGCCTTTGAATGTAAATGCTACAGAAGAGTTCTTCAAATATCATGGACACAAAAAAGAACAAATATATCTATACTACAAGAACTTAATATTGAAGAAGGCTGGCTAGTAAAGAGGATTAAAGAGAGAAAACTTAAATATTTTGGACACATTAAACGTCATGATAATCTATAGAAGACCGTCTTGGAAGGGTACATAATGGGAAAAAGAAAGAGAGGAAGACCAAGGCGAAGATGGCTGCAAGACATCGTTGATGATCTGCAAATGGATGCATCAGCAGCAGGCCATCTTGCTCACAACCGAGAGGCCTACAGGAGTGCTGTTTGGGATGCAAAGTTCCGCAAGGGACATGCAAATGAATAAATGTTTTTTTTTTTTTTTAGTTTCTGAGTGTGTGAAGTTGCTCAGTTTAACGATCATGTTGCTGTTGGTTCGTGTGTTCCAAATTATTTGCGTTATCACAAATGCCCCTGTCGTCTGATATGCTTGTACTTCACCTTTTAATAAGGAAAAGGTACCTTATGTTATGTTACGAATTCATCCAGGGAATATGGTACTAGTGTCAATATTTTTCTTGACCTGTTGGTACAGAATGATATTTTCAGCATCACGCTTGACTTGTTGGTACAGAAAGATGTTGTCAGCATCACACTTGAGTTGTTGGTACAGAATGATGTTAACATCGTCATGCCCGGACCGTCTTTTCTTCCCTAGCTCCAGAAGAAGCCAAGCGCCCATTTCTACAGCCTCGTGACTGGGGAGCAAGCCTCTGGCCGGATTCGAACCACCGACCCCCGCCATGAGAGGCCAGTGCACTAACCATTTTGTCAGTCCGACGGCCATTATGCTGTGCCATAATTAATCTATTCGTTTATTTGTCGAACATACAAAAAAATCTCTCCTTAATCAGTCTATCAGAAGAGATCTCATCAAGCATTAGTCTCAAAGAGTATCGCAATAAATACAATGATAATGAACACATAAAGACAATGCTTACTCCATCAGTCCCATGACTTCTCTGTCCTTAATAAATGAAGCAGTCTTCACATTCTGTATCTAGCATTACTGGTGTACAACAGCAAACTGCTACCTAGCAATCTCCTGTTGTTTTCCTGCCCCTGTTTACAGCAGTGTCCTTCATTCGATGTTTGGGTAAGAGGATTATTTTGACTACTAATGCCTATTATTATTATTATTATTATTATTATCCATTTCATCACATTGCAATATTTTATTTATATCCTTTCAACTTTGGCCGCTCTCAAATGTGCTAACTTTTAGTTCCGACAAAACTAAGTTAAAGCAAAGAAGAATTCAGAAGTAATGTGTGATATTAACTGAGCAAAGTTAACCTGACGTTGTTAAATGATCCCAAGGGATAGTAATGGAATTACTGTGATTAATTACATTAACTCACTCACTCATAAATTAATTTTCGTGCTCTGCCAGAATAAATTTCGGTGATAAATGTTGTTAGAAAGAAGCTGGAAGGAAGTTAACTCTATAACTTTAAAATAAAGGTTGGGATAGAAATGTACTGCTTTTCATTTTATTTAAATTTTGCCTAAATATCGCACTGGGTATCGATTAGCGCGGGCATGCAGGATCTACCAACTCTGGCAGTGTTGTGTCGGAGTGAAAGGAGTTAAGAATATCACTTAATGAATATCTTAGGATAAAGATGATAACTAAGCTTAACATGACCGAAAATGTTCAGCGTAAATTTGCCATTACACACACACACACACAGACACACACACACACGTGGTCAGTGCAGATAATTTTCTTATCTATTTCTGTAATATATATTTAATCTTTGCTGTTTCTCTCAGAGTGTTAACTTTTTGTTTCACAAAAGCGGAAACAGAAATGTTTCACTTTTTTTTTCTATTTTACCACAGTTTGTTATCGAGGCTTGAATGTGGACTTAACTTTTTTTGTTTGTTTGTTTTTGTCAGACTGCTTTTCCAATACTCTTATAAAATCTAATAGTAATTATGTCATGCTGAATTGTGTTAAAATTTCGGAGCATCAAAACGAAATCCTGTAATCTAAATTAACGAAACAACTACCAAAAAAATCCACATATTGTTATGCCTACCTCAGCTTAAAAATGAACGTTGCGGGAGTCAGAATGTGTAGCCTCCAAGTTTATCACCACATACATGCTTGGCTGAAGTTTTTCTATGAACATCAAACAACAGACTTGGCATCAGACTTGAGTCCCCTACTTTTCCGAGGGGTAACTACCCCTAAAAAGTAAGAATTTTAATATAATTTTCTACCAACGCGGATAACAGATCTGCGCCTCATGTACCGCTTGTTTCTGCCATAATGAGAGGTCCAAAGAAAGTCGTTATATTATAGAAAACAATGGCATTAACAACTTTTATGGTTCTTCGAAGTTTCTTTTTTTTTCCTCTCCCCGCTCTCATGCGCATGCGCAGACAGGCTGTCTATTATGCAAATAGTCGTAGTAGCCAGTAAGGTTCGCTGGAGACACGTCCGCTGCCATCTGTCAGTATTTGTCCTGCCATTTCCTCCACGCGATACTCGAAGCTCTTTCCCCTCCGCCCCCCTTGATCCTACCCCCGGTCGACTTCGGGCCCGGAGCAGTGAAATATTATCGGCTGATTTCCACAGAATCTGAGATGTTGAAATTTGGCATGATCTTGACTCTTTCAGGTCGACATAGGTTTTCGTGCTTTCAACCAGTAACCGTAAAGTTATGTTTGCTAAGTTAAGATAATGTTACCTAATCACAGAGGATGCTACTTTATAACAGTAGCCACAAAATTAAAAGATAACAACTTTGAAACTATAGGAGGGCTGGGTTTGATATCAGATGTACAGGTCTGCAACCTTTGCGCGTGAGTACTGACCGTGAATTCCCTGTGAGCAAGTGTGCATATATACAATGAAAAACAAGCACGCCAATCAGCGTCACCTACGACCTCGCCTTACAGATCCGGTGACAAAGGGGCGTGGCTCAAGCTTTTGTTGGTCTAGCGCTTTTGCATTGTGGCTGAACATGGGGGCGTGAGAGGCCTTAACCCTAGTGCGCGTGCAGTGTAGTGGTCACCGGCAAACTGACCGCCCCTAGCAACCTCGAGGACAACCTGTCCTGTGTGCTGGGAAAATGAACGAGCAGAAATATGAAAGGGTTGTAGTAGCGATGAAATTAGGCTTATTTGTCAGTGGATACGCCTTTCAGTTTGGCCGCTCGCAAAACCCATTATTATAAGGAGAATGTTGACAAAATGGCCGAAAACATGTATTTTACAAACAGTTGTGGTCATCGCTCACTGCCCGGACAAAAACGTGTCAGTTGATCAGTATGGATCGAGACTCCGGGACTCGCTGCGGAAAACAAAAGGACACTTTCATGACAAACAATTAGTCACTGAAATAAATGAATACCATTGAAACAAGAATAATTATTTCCTTATAAACCTCAGGCTACGGAATAAAACAAAGTCCGTGAGGTTTGCCAAACCTGCCATGGCATTGTCTGTACCAGTCTTATTTTTTTTCTTTAATGCTGTGCTTTTTTAAAAAGTTTTTTAGTTAATATTCAGCTATTGGGAAATAATAAAAAACACATAATTAAATCACATCTGTAAACACTGAATAAACAAAACGTTTATAAAACGTCTTCTTCTTCTTTTTCTTCAACCTCCCTGTAACTGCAAGCTGGTGTTCTTTGCAGCCGATACTGTGATGGTGTTGAGGCTCAACATCGTACCGGCATGGGAGTGTGTTATGACAGCTATCTATTTCTTTCAGTCCCGGGTTACAGCTAAAAAGCAGGGGGGGGGTGCAATGCTTCTTTAGCAGACTCCACTACCAATTAGACTATGGCGATCCCTGCCCAGGCTAGACCTGTTACTGGGGGTGGGGGTACCAACGGAGACGTGGGACAGGGTCATTGGTCAGCTATGGTTCGCTAACCCTGACGCTAGCATATCATCTATGGGTCGCTAATTGCCTAATCGGACAGTCTTCACTCCCGTTTACAAATTGAAGTAATATTTGTTAAATGCTTGGTGAATGAGGAAAGCAAAGACAGGGTTGAAATTTAACAACAAATAATCCTATATTTAGTAATACAAAAGTTATATAAACCCACTATAATTCTGTTTTCTGATGCGCCAGGGGGAAAGAATAACTACGACACTATTATCATTTTTATCAAACGCTCGAAATGCGAGAGTTGAACAGTATCACAGCTACAAACTCAAGTGAATAATATGTCGAGAAAGACAGAGAGGAAAAAATATCAGACGAGGCTTTTCAAGTGGCACAGGGAATGGAACAGAAAACTATGTGATTAGAAATACCACAGAACGCATGAAATGATCTGGCATGATGATCTCTAATGCTTTTCCTGCACACAGCATCTGGTGAATGGTTCAAGTGATGCAGGAGTAGCTGTTGACGTTGTAATACCTTCCTCTAACAGCGAGTGTGAAACTGGGCAACTAATGCTTTGATATGATCTTATACATAGGCACCTTCAGCAGGAAGAGAATGGGTTATTTATTCCTGGGACAATCCTAAGAAACAGATCTTATACGCAGGCTTATATCAGGTAGAGTACGGGTTATTTATTCCTGTGATAACCATAAGAAACAGATCTTATACGCAGGTTTATATCAGGTAGAGTACGGGTTATTTATTCCTGTGATAACCATAAGAAACAGATCTTATACGCAGGTTTATATCAGGTAGAGTACGGGTTATTTATTCCTGTGACAACCCTAAGAAACAGATCTTATACGCAGGCTTATATCAGGTAGAGTACGGGTTATTTACTCATGTGACAATCCTAAGAAACAGATATTATATTGAGGCATATATCAGGAAGAGAGTGGGTTATTTATTACTGTGACAAACCTAAGAAACAGATCTTATATGCAGGCATATATCAAGTAGATAATGGGTTATTTATTCCTGTAACAAACCTAAAAAATAGATCTTATATACAGGCATGTATCAAGTAGAGAGTGGGTTGTTTCTTCCAGTAATAAACCTAACACATAGATCTTATATACAAGCATATATTAGGTAGAGAGTGGATTATTGATTCCGGTGATAAACCTAAAAAATAGATCTTACATATATCATGCAGAGAGTGGATTATTGATTCCTGTGATAAATCTAAAAAACTAGATCTTGCATATATCAAGTAGAGAATGGATTATTGATTCCTGTGATAAACCTAAAAAATAGATCTTGCATATATCAGGTAGAGAGTGAGTTATTGATTCCTGTGACAAATCTTTAAAAAAAATAGATCTTGCATATATCAAGTAGAAAGTGGATTATTGATTCCTGTGACAAATCTAAAAAAAAATAGATCTTGCATATATCAGGTAGAGAGTGAGTTATTGATTCCTGTTCTGTCTCCTTGGAAATCCGAGCAGAGTGTTATTTGCATCCGACATGGTGAATCTGTTGAAACGCTAACATCACCTGGAGTGGGGAGTGGGTTACTGCTGCAAGTATCCTGTAGTCCAGGAGTAAAGATAATAAAAAAGGCTGGAGAAGTTGTAATGTTTTTTTTCCAAGAATTGCTATGCCACGGAGAACATAGCTATCCCTGGCCCGTCGGCCATACTGTTTGTGTTACTGCGAGCACCAGCGGAGGGGTGGGACACAATCTTGACCAGCTATGGTTCGCTAAATCTGACCAATGTACAGTCATTTCTGCACAGTCACCTTTGCTCCCAGAAAGTGAGGAAGGGTAAGGGAGTGGATTTTTAAATAATGCTGACCTTGGTTCAATCAAAATTCCGTAAAACATAAAGCAAAAAAGGGGGGGGGGGGCGTGCAAGGTACGGAAAGCTCTGAAGAAAAAAAACATTCGTTCAGTGCAATTCTCATAAAAAAATTAATGTCAAAGATATTTCTGCTTTAATGACATCATTGTTTTGCAGCCATGTGGTCTATATATTTACTGTTTGGATGTTTTGTAGTATCCAGCTTATGTGTTTTTTTAATAGTTGAAATTGTTAAGTTTAACACGTTTCTTCAGAACTAGAGAATTTTTTACCGACTCTACAATGCTGCAGTGTAAAAAATCAAATTCCTAAATCCCAAATACACCTGGTTTTAAGGGCATAAAAATAAAAAAACTGTATCTGTGGGTTGCTTAAGAGCACGCGTTGTACTTCAAGAAGCAACAAAATCTTTGTGATAATCATGGTTATCTTAAGCACTGTATGTTATGACTCTCTCCATAAATTATCTTCAGCACTGTATGCTATGACTCTCTCCATAAATTATCTTCAGCATTGTATGCTATGACTCTCTCCATAAATTATCTTCAGCTTTGTATGCTATGACTCTCTCTATAGATTATCTTCAGCACTGTATGTTATAACTCTCTCCACAGATTATCTTCAGCACTGTATGCTGTGACTCTCTCCATAGATTATCTTCAGCACTGTATGTTGTGACTTTCTCCATAGATTATCTTCAGCACTCTCTATGACTCTCTCCATAGATTTTGATTCTTGATTTTTTGTCTGTCAGTTTCTACCGTGTATTCGAATCTGATTGTTGATTATAATCTCTCTCGGCCTTCCTCAAGTTGTTTTTTTTTCCTGTTAACAAAGAGTAAATAGTATAAAATGGGAAATTTTCAATCTAAATTTTGATCTTTACAGTACAAAGAACTTGCAGCAAATGTTTTCTGAAATAATAAGTGTTACTTTCACATTTAATTTCTTTCAAATGAGGAAATTATTTTCCATTCATGAAGACAAAAAGTGAGTCAGCTTTGTCTTTTAACTCTCTCGGCTCCAGCGTAAGATTTTAAACAATTCCGGCATACATCCGGAAGCGCAGTCAACACTTCTAGGGTTAACAGTGTAATCTAGAGGTTACATCCAAATCTGTCACCTGAGTTATTGGCTCTTGTCTGTTTCCAGCATCACCTTCTGGCAAACGCTGCCCGGTTCAGCTTGCCCTCCTGACAACAGATTGTAGCGTCCTAGCGTTGCTATGTAAGCACGTGCCCAACACGCGAGACCAATCACTTTTCGGCGCCGTGTAGATCAAATCGACAATCTCATTCTAAACTCCCAGCTCCCGAGAGAACTGGAAGACGACTGAAAATCCTGTAACACAGTCTGGGCATTTTTTTTGGCATTGACGAACTGACGAATTGAACAAAAACGTCAATGTTGGATTAATGATTCCTATTATGATTTCATAAAGCATATCACATAGAGTGCGTCGGTAATTAATACAGGCTACATCTTTCACTTCTAAACCAATACTGCAAACTTTCAAATTTACAAGTGTTTGACAACCATATACATTATACGTTGTCTTCCAGTGACATTATACCACTGACCCCTCACCACCTTTTTTTTCCTTCCCTCACCGCCCCCCCCCCCCCCAAAAAAAAAAAAATCCACTGCTCTCCCTTAAACTCAACCGTGTTGGGTTTCTAGATTTCCTTTTCCTGTTGGTGATGTTCATGAAAATGATAGAGGAAAAATCTCATCAACCATCACAATTGTGAGATGGAGATACTGGGCACTTGACATTACTGAGATGAACACGCTGAGAACTTGGTATAACTAGGGCATACATACTGGGCACTCAATTTTACTTTCTGTAGGGAGAAGAAAAAAAAATTAAGAAAAGATATTTTGATCTGGAATGAAGCTGAAGCACACAGTGACAGGTCAGCAGATCCAGGGAGAGGAAAACACGACCCAGCACCTGTAGACTTCTGCATAGGTACATTGCCCTGCATCCTGGGATTGACCTCAGAAGAGAAGCATGATCATCTGTCCTTCGTAAACAACCAGCAACGTATCACTGAAATGGGAAACATTTGTGTATTTGTTCTCTAAAACAGTGCATGATTTAGACTTAAGGTGTTCAACTGCGGTGTTGGACTTTAAAGACTTCGTGAGGCCCTAAGTTATATAAAGCTTGGAGCATCTTTGTTAATAAAAAAAAAAAATATATATATATTATGACACCAGAAATTCTGCCACGCCGTAAAGTATAGTTTGTTTAGCTCATATGTAAATAAAAAACTGAAAACAATCGTTCTTTTTTTTTATAGTCAGAGTTTCAGCCGCTGCAAATCAAGATCAGAAATTTAGAAGACATATCTACCTCTGTAGTAAACAACTGATAATTCCTCTTTATTTGTTGTTGTTATTTATTTATTTATCTACAAGCCCTTTAATTTAGTCATGTCGCCCAAGAGAGTGAATAAAATTTGGATGAAACTTGATTTAATAAACTGTGATTAAATTCATTTCAAAATTATTTTTACATTCGCTATGTTGCTGGGTAATTTTGAAGACACTCGGGAATATTTTTTTGTTCTGGATGGGGAGTAAGGAGTAGAGGGGAGGGGGTGGAGGTTTGAACAAAACAGAGCCTAGGAGTTGTAGGACGTTTGCTCAGACACTTCAGATCAGAGGGCTTTTGTCAATGAAATCGATAAGTGCTGATAACGTTCGGCCTCAGACCGCCACAAGATTGAAAAGTCATTAAAGAACACACACACACACACACAAAAGATCGTGCATTGTTTCTTTACTTGTTCGAAAGGAAATGAAAAACATTAGTCTTCAACAATCCTAATTAGAGCTGGGGGAAACTGACGTCTTCGTGTGCTAAGGCAAATAAATATCAAAATTAGTCACAAAGATACTGTTTGCAAATCCCATAATAGCAGGGCAAAGCACTTTATATCTCTGTATTAATGATAATGCCGGACTCTGTTCGGAATTATGACTCCTTGAGTGGCCACACAGTCATGGATAAGCTGCCAAATGGCTGACATCGACAGGCATAAAATATGGATTTTTATACAATAAATAAATATCCAAGAAGCCGTGTTTATGATATCACGTGGATAATCCATAGGATATCTATCCATCTTTTCAGATAAACGTTAAAATGAAAAAGAAACGTGTCCGAAACAAAGCCGCAAGATATAGAAAAATAAAGACGGTAGAGGTAGACAGACTTCGACAGTTCAGACATATCACAATAAAGACGGTAGAGGTAGACAGACTTCAACAGTTCAGACATATCACAATAAAGACGGTAGAGGTAGACAGACTTCGACAGTTCAGACATATCACAATAAAGACGGTAGAGGTAGACAGACTTCGACAGTTCAGACATATCACAATAAAGACTGTAGAGAGACATAACACAGTAAAGACATAGCACATTAGAGTTGGTGAGAGACATAACACAGTAAAGACATAGCACATTAGAGTTGGTAGAGAGACATAACACAGTAAAGACATAGCACATTAGAGACGGTATAGAGACATAACACAGCAAAGACATAGCACAGTAGAGACGGAAGTAAGACATAACACAGTAAAGACTGTAGAGAGACATAACACAGTAAAAACTGTAGAGAGACATAACACAGTAAAGACTGTAGAGAGACATAACAAAGCAAAGTCTGTATACAGATATAGCACAGTAAAAACTGTAGAGAGACATAACACAGTAAAGACTGTAGAGAGACATAACATAGTAAAGACTGTAGAGAGACATAACACAGTAAAGACTGTAGAGAGACATAACACAGTAAAGACTGTAGAGAAACATAACATAGTAAAAACTGTAGAGAGACATAACATAGTAAAAACTGTAGAGAGACATAACACAGTAAAGACTGTAGAGAGACATAACACAGTAAAGACTGTAGAGAAACATAACATAGTAAAAACTGTAGAGAGACATAACATAGTAAAGACGGTAGAGAGACATAACACAGTAAAGACTGTAGAGAGACATAACATAGTAAAGACTGTAGAGAGACATAACACAGTAAAGACTGTAGAGAGACATAACACAGTAAGGACTGTAGAGAGACATAACACAGTAAAGATGTAGAGAGACACTGACAGTAAAGACAGCACAATAAAAACTGTAGAGAGACATAACACAGTAAAGACAGTAGAGAGACATAACACAGTAAAGACTGTAGAGAGACATAACACAGTAAAGACTGTAGAGAGACATAACACAGTAAAGACTATAGAGAGACATAACACAGTAAAGACTGTAGAGAGACATAACACAGTAAAGACGGTAGAGAGACATTGACAGTAAAGACATAGCACACTAAAAACGGTAGAGAGACATTGACAGTAAAGACGGTAGAGAGACATTGACAGTAAAGACGGTAGAGAGACATTGACAGTAAAGACGGTAGAGAGACATTAACAGTAAAGACGGTAGAGAGACATTGACAGTATAGACGGTAGAGAGACATTGACAGTAAAGACGGTAGAGAGACATTGACAGTATAGACGGTAGAGAGACATTGACAGTAAAGACATAGCACACTAAAAACGGTAGAGAGACGCAGCGCAGTAACTGCAGTAGACGGACATCAACAATTAAGATACATCACAATAAAGACGGCAGAAAGACGCCGACAACCAAAACGAAACACAGTAAAGACGGTAGAGCGACCTCAACAATAAAAAAACAGACAACAACGATAACAACAACAACAACAACAACAAAAGCAGACGGTCGAGATGTCCTCTGGAACCAAAACCAGAGACGTGAGAGAAAATAAAAGTAGTAAGGAAATAAGAGTCAATCAAAAGCCCAACTCTAAAGACCAAAAAGTTGAAGGAGGAAACCCCTTTCTATGACAATACAACATACATTCAACTTGCAATGTAACATTAAAGACATAACATTAATGTTAAATTTCATAATAATAAAGAAATTACTCGGTCACTGTGCTTCGCAAACAATAGCTGCTTATGGCGCTTTTCTATCTTCAGGTGAATGTCCAATAAACAGTTCTTGTACCACGCTGAGATGGTTATTTCTAGGATCCATTCCGGTTGAAATAAAAAAGGAAGCATTTGAACTTTAAAACTGGGAGTGAGACAAGAATGTGTTCTATCTCCTGTCCTCTTCTCCTTGTACAGCGAAAACATAATGAGAAATATAGAGAGCTTGCCAGGAATATCACTTGGCCGGTACAACCTTAACAACTTATGATATGCAGACGACACAGTTCTGATTGCTAAAAGTGTTGGGGAGCTACATGCTCTTCTGGACGTCGTGGTTCGTGAAAGTAAAAATAAAGGTCTCAGCCTGAATAAAAAGAAGACTGAAGTGATGGTCATCTCAAAGAAAAGAATACCACTAAAATGTAGCACTACCATCGATGGCACAGAACTGAAACAAGTTGATAGATTCAAGTACTTAGGAACAATTGTAGCAGCTGATGGGAAATGTCACAACGAAATAAAAAGCAGATATGCTCAGGCCAAGTCAGCATTCCAGAAAATGAGAAACATCTTGTGCAACAGATCCATATCAATGGAAACAAGATTCCGAGCACTTAAATGTTACATCGAGCCAATTTTTTTTATGAATGTGAAGCATGGTCCATGAATAAGAGAGTATAGCGAGAAATGGAGGCCAATGGAAATGTAGTTCATAAGAAGGATGTTGAAGGTACCATGGACAGGTAAGAAAACCACCGAAGAAGTCTTAAGAAAGGCTGGGGTTAAGAGGACATTTTCTGAGAAGAGGAAAATTGGAACACATTGTGGCAACTGGAAAAATTGAAGGAAGAAGAGACAGAGGAAGACAGAGAGAGAAGTTACTGGATGGGCTGTCAGTGTGGCTAGGAAGAAAGCCTCCGGTGGATCTCATAATCAAGTCTAAAGACAAGGAATTGTGGAAAGAAATGATCGCCTACGCTACGCGGCACTGCACTTATTTGATTGATTGATTTGAACTTTACTTCCACTTTGATTGATACGAAGAGAGTTCTACAAGATTTTCACTACAGCACGGCTAGCAAGCGCTTCAAGCCTGGACTAACAGGGGAAAAAAAAGAAATATAAACACGTAAAAATCTCCACAAGGACTAAATCTCCATAAGAAACAAAATCTACATAACGACTAAGCTCTTCGCCATGTCCCAGTAGACAGCCCAAATGTTTGCCATATTCTTATGATTCCTCTTCGTATTTTTTTTTCTAAATTTTCCTTTGCCGCCTAAAGATGTAACATACAGCCTACTTGTATTTCAGTTTTGCCATAGCGAAAACAAGAGCTTATTTTGAGAGAAATAATCTCGCTAGAAAAGAAATTGTGTGTAGTTTTTTTTTTATTTTTGTTCAGCACGTCCTTAAAGCGCATGTTTCAAGTAGTAAAGAAAAGAAAAGACCGAATGCAGTCAGACACGAACATGCTTGTGCTGCAGTCATAAAGCCGGAAGCTCGTGACATATAAAGCAAACATAAGGTAAAATTTATTTTGTTTGTCACCTTCGATTCCACAATCAGTTTTTGTTCACAATCAATTTTTGTCTATAATCGATTTTTATCCGTAATCAGTTTTTGTCTATCTCTCTCTCTCTCTCTGAACCTTAAGTGCCCAGGGCACATGGGGCTTCCGCAGGGGTTTTCTACAAATGCCTGTCCTTCGCCTTTTTTTCTGCTCTTGCCCAGGTGAGCCCTCTATTGCTCAACATTCTTTCTGTTGTTCTTCTCCATGTCTCTTTTGGTCTACTCTTACTTCTGCTCCCCTGTGGTGTCCGTCTTAGTGCTATTTTTGGTAGTGAGTTGTCAGTCATTCGGAGCACATGTCCCAACCATCGCCACCGTCTTTCTTCAATAATTGTTTTTGTCTATAATTCTCCAGAATTGGCTTTTGTCCAGAATTAGTTTTTGTTAATCAATTTTTGTCCAGAATCAGTTTTGTCAAGAATCAGTTTTTGTCCAGAATCAGTTTTTGTTCACAATCAGTTTTTATCCAGTCAGTAACACTCGACATTTTCAGTTTTTATTTCGTGTTTTACTCAGTGGTTAACTTGTTCCCGCCTAGAAAGTGAATATGAATTCTGAGATAGGTAGTTGATTGGTTGTCTGGCTGACTGGCTGGCTGTTTGTTGATTGGTTGGTTGTTTGGCTGGCTAGCTGATTGGTTGGCTGGCTGGTTGGTTGGTTGGTTGGTTGGCTGGCTGGCTGGCTGGCTGACTGGCTGGTTGATTGGTTGGTTGGTTGGTGGTTGGTTGGTTGACCGGCTGGCAAGCTGGCTGGCTGGTTGGTTGGTTGGCTGGCTAGCTGGTTGGTTGGCTGGCTGGCTGGTAGGTTTGTTGGTTGGTTTAGTTAGTTAGAAAGGACCATCGTCCAATCACTCTGAACACATCCATGGTTGATCCGATCCCCTCTCTAGTACTTCATTCTGCGTGCAGTAACAGATTCTCTGTTCCTTGTTGGGTCGGTCCATCAATTTGAAGCTCTTCTTGAATCTTTTATTTTTCGCCACCATAAGTTTAACTCCCAGGTGCTTCATCCTTGATATTCGCCATAAATCCAGGGATTCTGCTTGTTCTTTAATGTCTTGTCTTCTCCATCTTGCTATAATATATATATATATATGAACCAACTGAATGAACATTGCTTCTATGGCTGATATTCAAAAGTCAATCTGCTAATGTGGGTCACTTTCACTGGCGGATAGAAAGGGGCGGGTTTTGACTAAAGCTTTTAGTTGCCTGAATTTATCATGTCCTACTGTACAGCTGGTTTACCTTGACATCAATCATTGCTGCTAAGGAAGACATGAACTCCGAGTACGTGGCAAACACATTTGCGAACACCCTACCTTTTGTGTCCCAAAACCAGACTGATAACAGCTATAACAGAGATAATAACTCAAGCGGCTGTAGCAGTAACAAAGAAAACGTTATGTGGAGTCGCGAGTGCGACTTCTATTGTTTGTTTTTTTTTTACTGGCTGAATCAGTGCTCGAGGACCTTTAGTGATGATTCTTAACGTGAACAGAGAAATTTATTTTCCAGGTGAAGACAACACTGTCTTGTGGCAATAAGGCGGAGGCTGGAAGTGTATAGCTCTCGATGTCCCTATCACAGCTGACAGCAAGTGGATGAAGTGCGGTCATTAGAGCTGTGCATTCCAGGTTAGCAGAAGGTTCATTACAGACTTCAGGGTTGGGTTTGAGTGACCGTCCGTTGTTCCACATATTACTAAGAAATAATGAAAACATATTAATAATGATTATGTGGTTTGTGATTTAAAAAAAAAAAAAACTTACATTCTAACATTTCATTGCTATATTCCAACATTGCTAACCACGAGCCTGACCTCTTGTTTGTGCCAGTTCATTTAGAGCAGTTTCTTCATTACATAAAAAAAGAAGATGTGGTAATGTTTATGCCCCACATTCTCTGCAGATATTGTTAATATGTCAAGAATATGGATTAGAAATACACATGAGAACGAGAAAGGACGTAGCAACCAGCAGGGAAGTACAAATATAAACAGAGAAGCACTAGAGCAAACGACAAGTTCCATGTATTTAGAACGCACTGTAATAGACGATTGGAAATGGACATTGGACATTAATAGGACAATAGGAATGGCTAAATGAACTATCAAAAGAATGAAAAAGTGGTTACATCAAAATATACAGGAGCAGCTGAAAATGACAGTTGTACAAAGTTATGTACTCGTATATTTTCACAATCCTCTGTAATGTAGGCGCATGTACACTGAATAAGAAAACTTAGCCCCTTGGAATGTGGATGTACAAGAGAATGGGATTTGTTTCATAGACAGAAAAGAAAACAAAGAAAAAAGCACTAAATGAATTTAAATCGAAAGAAAACAATTAACTAAAAGCATAAAAATCACACAGTTGATATGTTTTGGCTGTATCAGAGCTCCATTGACTATAATGAAAACTATAATCGACAGAAAAGCTAAGGAAAAAAGGAACAAGAGAATCAAGATGAACGCACTTTACTGGGGGGCACTGAACTACAGACAGAACAAGTTGGAGATCCATGATTTTCTTCGTGGAGATGACACATGATGATGATAACGTTTCTCTTTTCAGTAATCCAGACACAGAGTAACACTTTCTCTGTTGCTGGCGTTGACAGAGATGCGAAATGTAGCTTGGAGAATCGTTTAAGAGTCTGCAGTGATGTATGTGTACTGGAAAATGTGTGCAATCACAGGACCTGCCTTTCTCGTGACGCATGAGTCACTTCATGAACTGCAACCCACTGAGTCGGTGAACATCAGATTGTAATAGTTCTATCCTCCATATCCACGGATATGCAGTAGAACAGATCCACGTATTCTTCTTCTTCTTCCAGGTGTATATTTTTAACCTTAATATCTGTAGGACGAATTTATAACTGAAGTTTAATGAAAAAACTAACACCAGCAGTTTGTTATTAACAAGGACAACTACGACTTGGTCGAACTGGTAGAACTTGCCTTCAAGAAAAACCTTTCATTAAAACGATGCTAGATCTTTCCAACAAACAGCTGTTATTTTACCTGTATCAAAACCAGGTATTATTTAGACATCAGCAAAATGGATATATTATGACTACACAACATCCGACAGCCATGACTCGAAGTCACGTTAAATCTGACATTGGAGTAAATCAGCGGTTTCCAGCCTCTTCTGAGTGCGACCCTTACAAAAAAAAAAAAAGAAAGATAATAATACGTGATCCGCGACCCACGGAAAAAAATAATGAAATTTAACAAAATATACATTATCTTCTCGTGACCATATCTCCGATCTCTCCGACCCTGTCTCAGATCTCTCCCTCCCTCCTTCCGACCCTATCTCATATCCCTCCCTTCAACCTATATCAGACCCTTCCCTCCCTCCTTCCCTCTAACCCTATCTTAGATCTCCCTCTCCCTTCCTCCCTCTAACCCTATATCAGATCTCTCCCTCCCTTAGACCCTGTCTTAGATTCTTCCCTCCTTTCAACCCTATCTTAGATCCCTCCCTCTTTCCCTTTCAAAATTATCTCAGATTCCTCCCTTTGATTCTATCTCAGATCCTTCCCTCCGACCGTATCTCTGAACCCTCCCTCCTTCCAATCCTATCTCAGAGCCCTCCCTCCCTTCGGCCCTACCTCAGAACCTTCCCTCCCTCCCTCCTTCCTACCTTGTCTCAAAAGCCTTCCTCCCTTCGACCCTGTCCCAGAACCCTCCCTCTGTCCGACCCTATCTCAGATCCCTCCCTCCCTCCTACCCTGCCTCAGATTCCTCCCTTCCTCCGACCCTGCCACAGAACCCTCCCTCTCTCTCTCTGTCCGACCCTGTCTCAGATCCCTCTCTCCCTCCGACCCTGTCTCAGATCCCTCTCCCTCCCTCAGATCACTCCCTCTGACCCTGTCCCAGAACCCTTCCTCCCTCCCTCAGTCCGACCCTATTTCAGATCCCTCCCTCCCTCCGATCCTGTCTCAGATCACTCTCCTTCCCTCCCTCCGACCCTATCTCAGATCCCTCCCTCCCTCTGATCCTATCTCAGATTCCTCCTTCCCGCCGACTCTATCTCAGATCCCTCCCTCTTTCCCTTCAACCCTAATTTGGGGGTGGCCTGAAGAAGAAGCTGTCTTCAGAATCTTTATGTAAAACTAAACCATACACCTCCGCCCATTAGAATCTTTATGTAAAACTAAACCATTCACCTCCGCCTTCCTCCGCCCATCAGAATCTTTATGTAAAACTAAACCATTCACCTCCGCCCATCAGAATCTTTATGTAAAACTAAACCATTCACCTCCGCCCATCAGAATCTTTATGTAAAACTAAACCATTCACCTTCGCCTTCCTCCACCCATCAGAATCTTTATGTAAAATTAAACCATTCACCTCCGCCCATCAGAATCTTTATGCAAAACTAAACCATACACCTCCGCCCATCAGAATCTTTATGTAAAACTAAACCATATACCTCCGCCTTCCTCCGCCCATCAGAAAGAAAAAAAAAATCCCACAAACCAGGAAAGGTCAGAGTGAATAGCTGATATAAAAGCGATTCAAATATTAATTCACTTAGTGATAAATTGCTATCACCATTTATGTCGACTTCGCTGAAGCAACTCGCTGCCGGCGGTGGCCGAGAGCGCTGCGCCTTGCAGGCCGGCTTCAATTTCGGGTGCCGAGTTATCATGGCGTGCGTGCCACTTTCATGTTATTGGCACGTATAAAAATCTTATCTCGTACAACATCTGTTCTTTAACTCTGCACAAGTTGTAAAGAAAAAGGATTGGTCGTTACTGTTACGTCAGACCCTAATAAAACAGTTTTATCGCAAGATATGAGTCGAATTATAACATTCTAAAACATTAGTGCCATGTTGCTTCTGAGCTGCCCAGAAAGTGGCAGATCCTGTAATGACAAAGTGACAAAGAAAAATACTGAAAAATAATTTCCATTCTTAATGCTAGTAGTTGTATATATATTGTTGTCTGTATATAAGCTGAGTTGGTTTTCTTGTCTATTAAACTTGGTTGTCGCCAGTGACATACAATGTGCTTTCTGCTTTCTTCTCTAACACGCGTGTGTTATGAGGAGTGTATTATGGCTCCTCTTATTGGAGAAAATATCCGCCTCCTCTTATTGGAAAAAATATCCGCCTCCTCTTATTGGAGAAAATATCCGCCTCCTCTTATTGGAGAAAATATCCACCTCCTCTTATTGGAGAAAATATCCGCCTGATGTGTTGCGGCTTTTAAAAACTTGGAAACTCCGATAGGGTTTTTTGAGTGAGAAAGATGTGCACATAAATGATGCAAAATGTTTTCGGTAGTCACTGGGATGTGTGCGGTCACTTACAAACACTGAGCGACATCACGAAAGAAATGATGTTTCTACACTGATAACTGTTAACAGTACGGAACTGTCTTCAGAAACATCCAAGACTGCAGTTTTTTTTTCCCTTTCTTTACTGTTCTCGCAGACAGAGCGCTTCTGTTCAAAAATGTGTTTTCTTGCATTCAAACACAGCAGATTACAGAGAAGAACAGATCTGATGTAGGCTCAGCGAGATCATTTACGCTGCTGGAGTTTAATTTCAAACATGAAAACAATTTTACGCAGAAGAAAAACATTAAAAACAAAAACAAAAAAACTATTAATTAACTATGGTAATAGTAATGCTAGGACTTTAGAAGGCAATAGCTGAACAGTTCTAGGTCATTTTTTTTTTCATTGTTAAAATTAAACAGGTCAGAAAGAAATGATAACTGCTATTAGAAAATTACTGGCCTTTCACATAATGTAAAAATAAACGTGATAAAATAGCAAAAAAATCGAGGACACAATATTTAGGTACATATTGCCATATGTCGGAAAAATCAAAATAGATGTACAAGACAATTCACTCCTAAACAAAGACAGCAACAGAAAGAGAGCGTGTTACTTTTCAATTTAAAATTCTACAAATAAAACAAGCTTCTATCGTGCTGGCCGCTACTGCAGCATTTATGACAAGCCCGGACTATAAAAAGCAGGAAAGAAGAATAATGAGTGCCATTGAAATGTGATTTCTCTGAAGAGTTGCAAGAATATTGATTTCAATTAACGAAATTATGATTATCCGTCGTGCCACACCTTTATACTCTACGGCGCCCTCAAACTGGAAAAATGAATGTCAGAAAGGGGACAGCATCAACCGGTTTAGAAAGCCTTGTACTAAGCGGTGGCGTAACAGGGGCACAGGGAGGCAGGCACGTGCCGCAGGGGCCATTTTTATAATTAAATGTAGAAACTGAACTCTTCGTGTGCATAAAGTAGAATTTTTTGCGCTTTTTTTGTTGTTGGTCTTTTTTCAAAATTGGGCATCAAACCTAGTTATTTGTATGTCTGTGACACTAAGGCGTACCATTCCTGTACTTTTTGTGAATGTTAGGTTTCAGTTTTTGTTATCTATCTATCTATCTATCTATCTATCTATCTATCTATCTATCTATCTATCTATCTATCTATCTATCTATCTATCTATCTGTCTGTCTGTCTGTCTGTCTGTCGGTCTGTCTGTCTATCTGTCTGTCTGTCTGTCTGTCTGTCTATCTATCTATCTATCTATCTATCTATCTATCTATCTATCTATCTATCTATCTATCTATCTATCTATCTATCTATGTCTCTGTTTGTCTCTATTTATTTATCTATAGAAACAACTAGAAAACTAGAAACAGGTCTAGTAATGTATGTCTCCACAGCTATCCAGTTTAGTCGTAGAAAAGACCTCGAATCATCGGAGGTAGAGTGTATATAGATGGAAGTTAAACTGCCAAACCAGAGTTCGTTAGTTATTGGACTTTTGTATCATAATCCAATTGCATCATCTCTGTGGTAGGATCACTTCACGACTATGATGGATGAGGTCTCAACCTTTAAGTTCAATGATGTTATCATTCTTGGAGATTTCAACATATACCTAACAGAATCAAATCCAACTTGGAGCAATATTATATTGTCATATATTTTTTTTCCAAATTGTCACCACATCTGCTAGAGTAACAGAAGTGTTATCCACAGTATTAGATCATATATATGTAATCCACCCACAAAACATCATTAAATGTAACATCCCTCATACTTCGTTGAGTGATCATTACCCAGTCTGCTGTACGTGGACGAGAAAGGGGTATAAACTTTCAAAACGCAATCACACCAGTATGAAATTTAGAAGTTTCAAAAAATTTAACCTAGAATTATTCTCCAATAATCTGCAACCATCTTCACTTATACACGTGTACCAACTAACTGACCCTGATGAGGCAATAGAATATTGGCTAAAGATCTTCAGAGATATATTAGACAAGCATGTCCCCATGAAAGAGGTGAGATTAAAACACCAGACGAAGTCACCTTGGATAACACCTGAAATATTACATGCCATGAGAGAACGTGACCGGGCGCACAAAATCAAGGACTTTAGGACCTACCGTTCACTCAGTTCAATACTTAATAACACAGGGGAAAAAATATTACTTTAAGAATCTAGTTGAGAATAGATCCGACAGTAAATCAACTTGGTAAGCCATAAATACCCTATCAAATAAAAGGAAAGAATTTGACTTTCAAACCAGTAATCATGCTTACATTAGCGCACAAATCAGCACTCACTTCAGAGAAGAAATCAATGTTCTTAAATCGCCAATACCAGCTCCAGTATGCGACTTACATGAATTACAAACATTCTGGACAGCAGATGTATTGAATTTAAACAGTTACACATTTCATTTGTAACAGTTAGTGAAGTTTACAGTTATCTTTTATCCTTAAAAAACAACAATACAGCTGGATTTGACGATTTTACCAATAAGATCTTACGTTATGCTGCACCAGTCATTTCACATACACTAACATACATTTGCATTGCAAAATGTTATTTCCCCGAGGCTTTTAAAACCACTAAAGTGTATCCTCTCTTTAAATCTTACCAACTATAGACCAATATCCATACTATCGTCATTATCAAAACCACTCGAAAAACACATACACAAAATAACTCTACGACACATGCAAGAGAACAGTTTACTCGTAGACAGTCAGGTTTTAGGCTCAATCATTCCTGCCACACAGCTCTCACCAAAATGATGTAGAAAACTGGTTATCAGACATAATGACGATAGACTATGTAGGGTCATTTTTGTCGACTTTAAAAAGGCATTTGACGTGACTGACCACGATATTCTTGTAAAATAAAATAGACTTATAGACTGCACCCTGACCTAATAAAATTAATTCCATCATTTCTTTCAGATAGACAACAGGTAGTATTCTTCAACAATTCTCTATCAAATTCTGCTAAAGTTGACACTGGTGTTCCGCAAGGTTCTATTCTAGGCCCGTTGCTCTTTGCTATCTATATCAATGATCTTCCACTTCATCTTAAACACTCTTCTTGTGTCCTTTTTGCCAATGATTGCACAGTCCACACAAGTTACAACGACTGTATTAACTTAGAATTAACTCTTCAGGTCGAGTTAAAGAATCTAATTAAATGGAGCAACAACAATGGCATGATTATAAATACTGATAAAACAAATTAAATGCTCATAACAACAAGGCAGAAACTACAAAACGCAAAAAAAAAAACAACACTTCGGCTCTGTAAAGAAACATCACAAATAGAAAACGTTAGCGAGCACAAAACACTAGGTCTTATTACTGACCAACATCTGACCTGGAACTCTTATGTGCAAGGTCTAACAAAATATCATGCATAGACCACATATTTGTACTTAGACAAATATTAGAACAGGCAAATGAGTGGCATAGTACAACATATGCATTATTCATAGATTTTGAGAAAGCCTTTGACAGTGTCAACAGAGATGCACTGTGGAAAATCCTAAGATGGCATGGCCTCCCCCTTAAAATAGTTCATGTAATCAAAGCCCTATACGAGGGTTTTCAGTGCAAAGTTATCTGTGGAGAACATACCTCCAGCAGCTTTAGGGTACAAACAGGAGTGAAACAGGGATGTGTACTATCACCAACATTATTTATCTAGGCAGTAGACTGGTTAATGAAGGAGGCAACATCAGACAAACGCAGAGGATTACAATGGACCCTTGACACAGTGCTGGAGGACCTTGACTTTGCGGACGACATTTGTCTGTTATCAAGCAGTCACAAAGATATGCAAGATAAAATAAACAAGCTAACTCAGAATGCAAACAACATAGGACTAAAGATCAACGTAGGAAAGACAAAGTGAATGAAGCAAAATGTGAACAACAGAAATGTACTCAGAGTAGATAGCAATTTAGTGGAGGAGGTCAACGAATGTGTATACCTTGGCAGCAGAGTAGTAGAAAATGGAGACAGCACAGAGGACATCAACAGCAGACTTACTAGAGCAAACCAGGCTTTTGCAATGCTGCAGAATATATGGAAATCAAAAAAAAACTAAGCATAAATATGAAAATCAGGATATTTAAGAGTAATGTTCTAAGTGTACTACTCTATGGAAGTGAATGCTGGAAAATCACAAAAACCATAGAAAACAAGTTGAATTCTTTCCAGACTAAATGTTTACGAAGAATTAGAAAAATATTTTGGCCAAACACCATAAGAAATAACATCTTATTGGCAGAAATGCAGATGAAGCCACTGACAGCAATTATTGAGGAAAGACGCTGGCGATGGTTGGGACATGTGCTCCGAATGACTGACAACTCACTACCAAAAATAGCACTAAGATGGACAGGGGAACAGATGTAAGGGTAGACCAAAAGAGACATGGAGAAGAACAACAGAACGGATGTTGAGCAATAGAGGGCTCAGCTGGGCAAGAGCAGAAAAAAAGGCGAAGGACAGGCATTTGTGGAAAACCCTTGCGGAAGCTCCATGTGCCCTGGGCACTTAAGGTTCAGAGAGAGAGAGAGAGAGAGAGAGAGAGAGAGAGAGAGAGAGAGAGATGTATATGGCTGGAGTTACGTGCGCATGCGCAAAGCAATAACAAAATGGCTACCCAACTGTTAGTGTGTACAGAGAAGTGTACTGCGATTTTTGTGGGCTAAAGGACATTCATTTGAGGACATTAAGGAAATGATTACAGTTTATGTTGAAAAGTGTTTATCACGTAAAGCGGTCTATAACTGGGTAAAAGAATTTTCTCAAGGACACACCGAAATTGTTGACAAAGTCCGACTTGGCCGTCCTGTTCAGATTGCAACAGAAGCGACTGTGCAACGTGTGAATGAGATTATCAGAGCTGACAGACGAGTAACGATGGACAGCGTAGCAAGTGCTGTCGGATGTTCATATGGATTAGCCTACAGAATAATGCATGAGCAGTTGAATTTTCGGAAAGTTTGCTCACGTTGGGTACCCAGAAATCTGAATGATGAGCACAAAATGAACCGATTTGGTTTGTCATTGCAGCATCTCTGTCATTACGCATAAAAAGGTGAAGACATGCTCCAAAGGATTATTACTGGAGACGAATTGTGGGTGCACCACTACCAACCCGAATCAAAACGTGCCTCAATGCAATGGAAACATCCGTCATCGCCATGCGCAAAAAAAAACAAAATCAAGATTACGCCTTCTGCGAGGAAGGTTATGCTGACAGTGTTCTGGGATTATCAAGGAGTGTTGTTAGCCAAGTTCCAGAAGTATGGTGACAGTATGAGTTCTGTAACGTACTGTGTTAGGGGGTGCAATTCGAAGAAAACGTCCTGGTCTGCTAACTAGAGGTGTGCTTCTCCTTCATGACAGTGCCAGACCACACACGGCTCGGTTAACCCAATAGAAAATTAGCCAGTTGGGTTGGGAAGTTCTTGAACATCCACCCAATGGTCCTGACTTAGCTCCAAGTGATTTTCACCTGTTTGGTCCATTGAAAAACCACCTTGGCGGGAGACGATTCTTGAGTGACGAAGAGGTGGAAACAGAAGTTAAAAAAAAAAATGGTTCAGAAATCGGACTCCCGATTTTTACGCCATGGGTATTGCATCACTGAGTACACGATGGGATAAATGTATCAATGTTGGTGGCGATTACGTTGAGAAATATGGGAATAATGTAGGTTCAAAAATTAAAAGTTTTCAAATTACTGTCGCATATTTTTGTAACAGGCATTTACGAGTTACTTAGTGACTTCTCCTCGTAGTTAGTTTCTGTAGTCACTTATATATGTATGTAGGTATTTTCTGTAGTCATTTATATATCAAATGGTGGTCAAAGGCCTCCTGCAAGGAAAGAATGGATATGATCATCAGCGAAGTAAGGAATTCAGAGGATGACAAGCGGGTCCAGAAGGCAGTCCAACAATCACAACAAGGGCAATGGACAACATGGGAGGAAGTCCTGCAGAGATCACTAACATGGAATGACATCTGGAAAATGGCACCCTTGAGGCTCAGCTTCATCATCAGAGCTACTTATGACCTTCTGCCTACAGGCTCCAACCTATATAAATGGGGTGTATCAGAAGATACAAAGTGCCCTCTCTGCAACGAAAGGCAAACATTGGAACATGTGCTGTCAGCATGTAGAGTGTCTTTAGGGCAAGGACGGTACACCTGGCGGCACAACAGAGTGCTGCAGGAACTAGTAGCCATTGTAGACAGGGCAAACGATAAAGCAAATAACAGCAAAAGAGTTGAGGTCCCACCTAAATACTTCATAGGTGCTGGTACGACATCAAATATTGAAATCAGGGACATTCCCTTACCATCACTGCTAGATGGTACAAATGATTGGGAAGTGACAGCGGACCTTCCAGAACGACGAGAATACCCGACTGCCATCAAGAACACAGGAATGCGACCGGACATTGTAGTGTACTCCACAGAAAAACAGGAATTAATAATGATCGAGCTTACGGTCCCATACGAAACTAGAATAGAGGAACAGCATTTATTCAAATTGGAGAAGTACAATGATCTGGTCAAGCAACTGAGGCAGGGGGCAGGAATCAGGGCAAAAGTGATAGCTGTAGAAGTGGGAGCAAGGGGATTCGTAGCAACATCAGCATATGACCTATGTAAGCAACTTGGCATAAAGGGACAAGCAAGAGCAAGGGCATTGAGATGCCTTTCAGAAACAGCAGAAAAGGCCTCATGCTGGCTGTGGAGTATGCGAAACAAGCATTGGGAACATAAGTAATTTCATTTGCCACAACCAATACCAGTCCTCCATAGCTAAATCGCTAAAGACGCGTGGCAACTGGAAGATCATGGGTTCGATCCCGAGACCAAAAAAAGCAACAACTCACAAGACCTCTGGGAGTCATGACCCAGAGGGGCCCACCCCCCTTAGAGTGTCAGGAGTTTAAAGGGCCGAAACACTTGTCTGAGGGAGGGTACTTCCTCTGATGATCTGAAGGAGTTGTGTTGTTGTTCCGCTCTCTACGGTAGAGAGTTTCCTGCATATGCATATATGTACTCGTATGTAGTTACTTTCTGTATTGAGTGCATGGATAAGAATGAAGTGTGGATGTTATACTTTAATTTTATTTTATGTCTCTCAGCTTTCCAGTGTTAGTTATGTTGGTTATATGAGCAGAATATTTGTACAATGTTGGAGCAGAGTGAAAGTTGTATGATAAAGGGCAGAATGTAAGACAGGCCTGGGTGCCCAATTCTTAACCCTTTGGAAATATCTATCTATCTATCTATCTATCTATCTATCTATCTATCTATCTATCTATCTATCTATCTATCTATCTATCTATCTATCTATCTGCCTTTCTGTCTGTCTGTCTATCTGTCTATCTATCTATCTATCTATCTATCTATCTATCTATCTATCTATCGGCCTTTCTGTCTGCCTTTCTGTCTGTCTGTCTGTCTGTCTGTCTGTCTGTCTGTATGTCTGTCTCCCCCTCTCAGATGATCACTTATTTTTTCCCTCCCGTCACCATGGTAGTCTTCCCAGGTTGGTGTCGCATGAAACACTGGCTCTGGAATTATTATTTAACCAGGTCAGCGAAATGAGAATCCTCTATTGACAATATTAGGATTCATGGCACGAAGACATCAGAATATACGTGTTCTTGTTACGTACAGAATGAGAAAGAATAACCTTTCCGTGAAAGATACTGTTTCTTCGATATTCAACCAGTGGTTGTAATCAGAGATTGGTAGGGAAAGAGAGACAGAAAAGAAAATGAACAAAGAACACATATGTATATATACATTCTTACATCTTATATCCTTCTTGTGCCCTTAAAGGTCACATAGAGCTCTCATTGTAGTTGGCCATGTTTTTTTTTCTGTTTTCGTCGAGTTTTTCACCTCGTTTAGGGATCTTTTTCCCACTAATTTAGCCTCTATCAGAAATGTTCTCTCCATTACAAGATGTTTATTCAGTATATTTGTACATATGGCGTTTGCCGTTCAGTAAAATAGTCCTAAATGTCTGTTATTCTTTCGTATTTAGCTGCTGCTAGTAACACTTTTATTACATATGTGAAGCTGCGTTTATTTTTCAATGACTTAGTTTGTCTTCTAGTGTCATATTTTGTGTCTTCCTTTGATCTCTTGTGCCTCGAGTCTATTCGAAAATGTTTTTACCTCTCACAGTAACTATCAAAGTTTTATCCATTCTCATTTTCATCGGCCATTATCTGTCAGAAAGACAAAAGAAGAAGCATTACAGCAGACAAAGGAATGTACCAAACTTGTACCGCACAAAGAGAAAAAGATCAAGTTTACCGGACACATCGCAGACATGAAGATCTCGGAAAATTGGTCACGACTGGAAATAAAAATGGCAAAAGATAAAGGGCAGAGAAGACAGAAACACCCGGTTGGTTTGGCAGGAAAACAGACTTGATTCGAAAAACAGAGGATCGAGCGAGACGAGGAGAGATGACCGCCTACGCCTACCTGCATGACACTGTCTGATCTGATTAACTTTAGATGTTCGAGTTCTTCACTTTCAGTTCTTAAGTTTCATATCTCTCTCTCTCTCTCTCTCTCTCTCTCTCTTTTTTTCTTCTTTCTCCTTAGCTCTAATTATGGACCTCTTATTAGCTTTCAACGGTGCCCTTGTAGCTCACAGCAAAGCTGTTCTCTGCAGTCACATATTAATAGCACAGCCAGACCATGTCTTTTTCGTACATGTTTATGGCCCATATCTACGGTCTTGTCTCTTGCATTAATTTAAACTCTTTTAGTGTTCCTGTATAGAACAATAATATAATAATTTCACCGGATCAGTGTCTCATAACTGATGCACTTTCGGAGATTTGTTTCTCAGTCTAAGGTGCCTGGGCACATGGCTTTGTGTTTCTCAGTCTAAGGTGCCTGGGTACATGGCTTTGTCTTTCTCAGTCCAAGGTGCCTGGGCACATGGCTTTGTGTTTCTCAGTTTAAGGTGCCTGGGTACATGGCTTTGTCTTTCTCAGTCCAAGGTGCCTGGGCACATGGCTTTGTGTTTCTCAGTCTAAGGTGCCTGGGTACATGGCTTTGTGTTTCTCAGTCTAAGGTGCCTGGGTACATGGCAGCTTGAAGAATTTGCCTACTTTAAACTTTTTATTCATGTAGCTGCGGTTGCTTCTTGCTCTGAAACGGAACTGATGACTTAATCGCCAAAGCACGCGATTTATTTTCTCTGGCAATAAATATTAGAGAGACTGATGTTCTTCAGCAAGGCACAACCACACTGATCAATACAGCTTTCAGCAGAAATCCACTTCAGTCAGTGCAAAGGATCTACATTTGCAGCCACCTTAGATAGAGACGAAGAAATCAATATACTAACATTAATGGCACCTGCTTCTTTTGGCAAATTATGGAAAAGAGTATGACACAACAGACAACCTAAGTTTTGATTTATCAGGATCATATATTCAGCATTTATCTAGTTATGAAACGTGGGTAATAAAAATAAGCCAAGAAACAAAATGGAAAGTTTTCCTGTTTGTAGCTGCAGAACAATGAACGTCATGCAGAAGCTCTGAGATATTGCAGTCTGCTAAACTTTCAGCCGTGGTGACAGCAGTGTACTACGGCTGATTAAGATGCCTGGCATGTTGTTTTATGATTAACAGTCGTATCTATAAACAGTTTCTATGTGCCCATCTTATTTCTTCTTTCTGTCTCAGGCAGATCAAGCATTTTAGGCATGAATATTTGCACTGAACTCCAAGATAGATATTTTTGTGAGCAACGAAGCTTGAGAAGTATTAATTTAAGGCTGTAGCTGCTTCTAGAGAGCCAATCTGTGCAGGGGCTTGGTTAAGAGAAAAAAAAGGGACCAAACCAGAAGACAGAAGCCACCAACGCAAAGACACATAATGCGTTCACATCTGTACGAGATTGAAGACCATGTGTCAAAGAAAGTCGCTGAGAAAAAAACTAGTGCTTTGTGCTTGTTGAAGGAAATCTTCCAAATTTGTAAGTAGATATTTCTATTTTTTTTATATGCGGTGTGCTTTTAAAAATAGTTTTAAGGAATAAAGAATACATTCTGAGGAGGAAAAAAATTAATCCTGAAAGCCAGACTGAAACCGCCGTTAATTAGATTACATGTTTTTGACTCACCCTCCGTAACGGGGCAGAGTATACCAGAAACTACAACTTGAGCCAGCCGTAACAGGGCATGCATGAGTGAGTGGTGCTTGTCGAATACTCAGGGGAGCAGGCTGAGCAAAGTTGTCGCAGACAGCAAAAGAAGACAATGGAAGGTCTCTCGACATGCCATCTGCGCTGCTTCTTTCTAACAAGGAAAAATGCACGAACACTGCGCCAGTATTACAGCTCAGTGTTTCCAGCAAAATTGATAAAATTATTCATAACCTGTCAAGCTTCACTGTGGTCGTTAAAATTTACGCTTTGCGCAAACTGCCACCAAAGTTACAACGGGAGGAAAACCACAAAATCTGCGTGTTTCAAGAGAGTTTTTTTTTCAGCCCATGAAGTGAAAGTAATGGTCGTATTTAACCAGCATGTCACAATTTTCGTTCTGATCTCATTTCTAAATATTGGCTTCATCTCCTTTCAACCATTTCGAGTCTGGGAAGCATAGAGTTAAAAACCGGGGGTCATAAAAAAACAAAGTTGTTGTAAGGGTGTAGAGCGCGAATGAACCGAGAACAGATTAAATAAAAGTAGCCCCCCTTCCACATGCAATAAATGAGCAAAGATGGGATGATAGAGCGATACTGATGAATAGGAGATGGGATACACGAGGGAGCTGCCGATCAGAGCAGAGACACCTTCTGGAACCCTATTGTGTCTTCCTCCATGTGCTAATCCTTTTTAATCAGATTCAAAAGTTACATTTCGCGGCGCAGCAATATCTTTTTTTTTTATTTGCTTTTCTGTTGTTACTGTTACCAAACAAAAAAAAATATGCATGAAGTGAGGAAACTATTATATGTTAGAAACACACGCTTCCTTTTTTTTCATGTTTTCTCAAGTGTTATTATTTTTTTCAGGGGAGGGGGGAGGGAAGGAGACGCCCTCTTTTTGGTGAAACGTCGTGGCAAATTTCTGGACAGATGGCAACGGCTAGTCGTCCTCGCCTGCATCAACAAAGCGAAGGAGCAGTAAAACAACGGTTCGGCCCTATCTCGCGATCAGTCATCAGCAATCAGCAGGGATATGAGATTTGATTGCACTGCGCGCGCATTAATCTCCTAAGCACCGCGATTGACCTTAAGTAATCAAATTTGCAGGAACTGGCAGAAGGAAACCGGAAACGGAAGCGAACGGGCATGATCTTACGTTGCGTCATTTCGACCGGTACTGAAGTGTTTTGTCTAGTTAAGTATGTGAGAACAGTTTGAGCTGGCAGAACAGATTATACACTGACAAGTTAAACGTTAAACCCGCTCAAAACTGCGCTTACACATACACGCACAAACTGACAAGTTAAACGTTAAACCCGCTCAAAACTGCGCTTACACATACACGCACATACCGACAAAATACCGTGAACATGGAGTAAACGGCTACCAAAGATTTTGCTCTGGGTCAAACTTATGTGTGTTTGTATGTATGAAACGTGACCACAGAAACACACTGACTTTAATCGTCACACATGCACAAAATCCTCCATGGTTTCTGTACTTTGGTAGTCCACTTTCGGAAGACCTAGTCAGTCTCTTTTTTTTTTTCACTCTTTCTTAGATCGACCTGAGCAGTCTCTTTATTCACACCATTATTATTATTACAATCAGAGTCGGACTCGTACCACAAACATTACTCCCTTCCATTTCCAGAAGTGCTATCATTATTACGTTTCCTTTCTAGCACTGCTGTCACTATTACGTTTTCTCTCTAACACTGCTATCATTATTATGTTTTCTCTCTAACACTGCTATCATTATTACGTTTCCTTTCTAACACTGCTGTCACTATTACATTTTCTCTCTAACACTGCTATCATTATAACGTTTTCTCTCTAACACTGCTATCATTATAACGTTTTCTCTCTAACAGTTCTATTATTATAACGTTTTCTCTCTAACAGTTCTATTATTATAACGTTTTCTCTCTAACACTGCTATCATTATAACGTTTTCTCTCTAACATTGCTATCATTATAACGTTTTCTCTCAAATATTGCTATCATTATTACGTTTTCTCTCTAACACTGCTATCATTATAATGTTTTCTCTCTAACAGTGCTATCATTACTATGTTTTCTCTCTACCACTGCTATAACGTTTTCTCTCTAACATTGCTATCATTATTATGTTTTCTCTCAAACATTGCTATCATTATTACGTTTTCTCTCTAACACTGTTATCATTATAACATTTTCTCTCTAACAGTGCTATCATTATTAAGTTTTCTCTCTAACACTGCTATCATTATTACGCTTTCTTTATAACAATGCTATAATTATTACCTTTCCTTTCCTGCACTGCACTGCTATAATTGTTGCGTTTCCTTTCTAGCACTTCTATCATTATTACCTTTCCTTTCTATCACTACTGTCATTATTATTATGTTTTCTTTCTAGCGCAACTAAATCAATATTTATTTCTACCTATCACCGTCATCATCATCAGGTGCAGTGCCTACTGGCGTTGGCTATTATGCTTCTCCAGGGTACACGATCCTTCATGCAGGCCATCAGCTCAGTTGATGATCTACTCTCACACCATCCCGTCAGACTGTCCAGTATCATTTCTTTTGGTCTTCCTCTTGATCTTCTTCCTTCTATTTTTCCTGTTGTTATAATATTTTCAATGCCCCCTCTTCTCATTGCATGTCCTATGAAAGTACATCGTCTCTCTCTCTCCTCTCTTATCTTTTTAAAAGATTTGTTTGTATCCCCCGCTCTTCTCTTACATTCTCATTTAGTTATTTTTTTTGCTGTCCAGGGAATTCGCAACATTCTTCTAATAAACCACATTTCTGCTGCTTCCAATGACTTTTGTGTAGACTCGCCTATTGTCCATGATTCACTTCCATATATTTCTATCTAGCATAACTAAAATTAACACTGCCTCCTTGCTGCCACCACTAACATTAATACTAATATTAATAATTTCCATTGTGGGCACGGAACTAATAAATTAATATTTTATATTGCTCATACTACAAATCATTTGTCAGACCTCTTAACAATAATGCTTTCCTTCACTTGTTCCGAAATATCCATAGTTTTTTGTCTTTTTAGCCTTATTAAAACGTTACCACTAATAATAATATTAACCTGTGCTAATATTACTAATATTAATATTAGCCTTTGCTTGTACCACCAATACTAATATTAACCCTCGCTAATAGCGATGATATTAATTTTAACCCTTGCTAGTGTCAACAATTTACTCTTACTATTAACTGTTAATGTATTAATTATTATTAATTATTAACTCTTGCTAGTACCACCACTAATTAACCCTTGTTAATATCATTAATATTAATATCAGCCCTTGTAAATTAATTAGGTTACTTTTTTTAAAAACTAGGTAACATTTTTCTTTCTCAATCTGATCGGCTTGGAAATGCGATTCAAATATTGTTAGGATTAACAATAACAATAATAACAATAACAATAACCGCTAATACTTTCTATTTTTGGCATAATCGGGGAAGGTAGAAGGGGGTATTGCCCCAGGTATAGCTTTCTAGCCTAGGGACTGAGCTCGCCCTTCCAGAACTCCCGCCATGTGGTAGTTAAATGTGAACACTTGAGATCCAAACAATCAAAACAATCAAAGAAATGTTACGCAAGTTTTGCTTCTTTTGGGTCGGGTGGTGGTAAGTGCCTATTGGGATGTTGGATCAAGGAGGGGTTTAAATGTGCCAATCATTATCTTGCGATATCACAGGCTTTAAGAATATTTTTGAAAGAAATATTTGTGCTGGTTCCTACCACTTTTCCCAGATGACTTCAGGCTACAGCATTATATATTTTTGTTAGGCGGAATCGATGTGTTGACGTCCGTTATGTTACTTATAATGGGTACAAATGACTGGCTTGTATCATTATGTAACCCTATGAAGAAAGAAAGAAAGAAAGAAAGAAAGAAATAATTTACATTTCTTCAGCCTGTGCTCCGTTACTCCTGTCATCTCGTCCTCTACACGTGACAGGTGGCTCGTGCTGTCTTGCGCCAGGGCCCATTGTATGCTCGTGATTGGCTCCAATGATGCAGACCGGCCCGGCTAGCAGTAAACAAAGATGGCGGCTTTGTGAGACGCTGTAGGCTGAATGGAAAGGGACTTTAATAGAATTATGATGTTCCTCATTTTAGTGTTCGTCTTCTAGCCTCCATCGCGTACAAGCACAAGGACATGTCAATTTGTAAGACGGCTGAAGGCAACGTGGGACTACTGGAAATCCTAACAATATTTGAATCGCATTTCCAAGCCGATCAGATTGAAAAAGAAAAATGTTACCTAGTTTTTAAAAAAAAAAAAGTAACCTAATTAATTTCATCCCCAGTAGAATTTGTAGTGCCTACAGAGAATGATTCCACCATCCGACTGAACAGAATTTAATGTGCTTTTCTTTTGACATTCTTGCGATTTACACTTTACACTTCCATTTATCAAGTAGCATATTAACTCTCTCACTCTCTGCCGTGAATTACTTAATACTGAAGAAGGCTGGCTAGTAAAGAAATTAAACAAAGAAAACTTAAATATTTTTGGACATATTACACGTCATTAGAATTTAGAGAAGACAGTCTTGGGAGGGTACATAATGGGGAAAAGAAAGAGAGGAAGATCAAGGCGAAGATGGCTGCAAGACATCGTTGATAATCTGCAAATGAACGCATCAGCAGCAGGGCATCTTGCTCACAACCAGAGGCCCACGGGAGAGCTGCTAGAGAGGCAAAATTCCACAAGGACATGCAAATGACTGACTGACTCTGTAAATTAATTTCCGGGCTCGGCCAGAATAAAATTTGATAAGAAATTTTGGTAAGAAGTAAATTACTTTTTAATGAAAAAAATGCGTTGGGTTAGAAATTGCTGTACCTTCTCACTTTAACCTTTGACAGCATCATTTGCCTAAATATCATTCTCAGCACTGATTCACGTGTGTGTGTGTGCGCGCGCACAAAAGCTCTACCAACACCACCATTGTTGTTTCAGAGTGAAAGAATTAAAAAGAACAAGGAAAAAAAAGCGAAGAAAAGACAGATATCATGACATGTCACAAACGTTATTATTAGTGTATTGTCTGTTTGGATATTTCTGTATTTAAGTTACCCTCATATTTTCAGCTGCTATATTAAAATGGATGCATCAGCAGCAGGACGTCTTGCTCACAACCGAGTGGGCTGCAGGAGTGCTGTTAGGGAGGCAAAGTTCCGTAAGGGACATGCAAATAAATAAATGAATGAATGAATTATATTACTTTCTACTTTCCTCATCTCTAAAACCAAAAGTGGCAAACAGAAGGCACTCCACCTTATTTATCTGTGTTGCCTCCCTTGAAACTGGCATGTCACACAGTCCAGCGAACGAGGCAAGAATCGGCCACGGAATTTAAAAACATTATGTACTCTTATGTACCCTTCCAGGACATGGCAGCTATGCATGTGAGCATGGTCCAAGGTTTATACTGTTACCCCACCCACCCCCAGTAGCAGACCTAACCTGACTATCGGGTGCAGGGATCGTCGAAGTCCCTATGACGGTGGAATCTGCTACAGAAGCATTGCACATCCCCCGCTGTTTAGCTCCATTAACAGACTGAAAAAATGGCCGCCATGACCCGCTCCCAATCCGATACTATTCTGTTTATCCTCTTCACTGCATTGGCTGCAAAGGACACCAGCTCGCAGTTACTGGGTGATAGAAAAAAAGAACTGAGTATTATAAACTTCCCATCTGTCTCTGTGCAGTGTTGTGCATTGTCCTAAGATTGTAATGAAATGTGTAGTGCTCTGCATATTACACAGAATACAAACAAAAGGTGTAGTGCACATAACAGCAAACTGTATGTTCATAAAGAGGAGTACTCATCACAGGAGTAAATTGGTGGTAGAAGCAAACGAAGAAGAAGAAGAAGAGATAAAGAATACTCAATACTTATTGATTCTGGCAAGCCAGCCGTAAAAAAAGCGATACTTGATTTACTTTTTTTTAAAAAAGCCATCGAAACTGCGTTAATGATAACAAGAAACAAGCTTCACACAAGATACAGAAAGCACTGAAAATATGGGACAGAATTTCAACACAGGTTAATACTACTGTTATAAGACCTCCCTGCAACTGACAATTAAAACTTCTTGCTATGTAATTGCTGTAGGGAAGACAGTGATTGGTAATAACTTGTAATAAAGGATGAAACACTGGATCAGATTTGGGAGTTTCATGTCAGAGTAGTCCTACCTTCCTGGACTAGATCCAGACTTCAGTTATTTTCTTTTCCAAGCACCACTGCCGCAGGGAAACACAATGAACCCTACACGTCCTGTCACAACAGCCTGCTACTAGAGGTCCTGCATGGAGACAGGATAAGGTCTTGACCAGCGTGGGCTCACAGACGCTGATGATGGTAATAAGCTGATAATGGTGACATTTATGTTGATAATGGTGACATTTGTGTTGATAAAGGTGACACTGGCATTTATGATGATGACACAGATGCTAATAATAGTGACACTGACACTGATAATGGTGACATTAATACTAATAATGGTGACACTGGTGCTGATAATCTCTATTAAGTCCTGTAGCATCCACTGCAGCATTTGAGGTAGGGGTGCCAGCACCTCCCCTTGCTGCCTTTGTTCTCCTAGGAAAACCCCAGGTACCCATTCTTTGACCCTGGGTTTGACCCTGGTCCAAGTTGGTCCAAAAAAATTCCACCCGAATGCAAAATCGAACCAGGGACCTTCTGATCGGCAGGCGAGAGCACTAACCACTACACCACCGTGGCACCTATGCTGATAATGATGACATAATAATCACAGCTCCCACAGTGTAGAATGAAGAAAAGGAAATCAAACGAGTTCTGAAAATAGCATGGATGACCACATTCACAAAGAAAGTCTTATTTATGAGAAAACAAAAACTGTGACACAAACACATGACTTTCACAGGCAAATGAAAAACTTGAAAAAATAAATAAAAAAGAAAGAATAACAGCTACAGTTTACATGGTTTAAAAAAAAAGACACTTCTGAACTGATGTAATCAAATATATTTTCACACTCACAAAACTGATAATTCAACTGTCAACAGATTTTATTTCCATGCAGTTACCTAGAAAGGTAGAAATCGAGGAGCACATTTCTTGTTATTCAGAGTCAGTCAGTTAAACGGTACATTTTCTGTTTTTAACAAAGTTACCTTCTTAATCAACTAGCAGTAACAAAGTCAGTTTTCTGTTGTTAGTACAAATTCTATAGGATAGAATTGATTTTCAGTTGTTAGGACAGAATCTATAATATGCAGTCAAATTTCAGTTGTTAGCCAGTACAAATTCTGTAGGATAAAGTCAAATTTCAATTGTTAGCCAGTACAAATTCTGTAGTATGCAGTCAAATTTCAGTTGTTAGCCAGTACAAATTCTGTAGTATGCAGTCAAATTTCAGTTGTTAGCCAGTGCAAATTATGTAGGATAAAGTCAAATTTCAGTTGTTAGCCAGTACAAATTCTGTAGGACAGAGTCATTTTTCAGTTTTCAGCTGCTAGTCAGAACACAAATTCTGTTGTGATATGGTCAATTACCATTTACCATTCAGCTCACTTTAGACTTCACAGTAAAATAAGTGTCTTTCTTTTATAACTTGATAAAATCACAATATGAATGAAACAGATACATTTTATAATTCAATGATTATTATGCTGAAATTAAAATGTACAGATATGTGTAGACAGCTGTGATGTCCAACACTTGATCCACAAACCCACACACTTCGGCTCAGTTCACAAACATCAGTCTACTATTACAATACTCATTTCATGGATTCTGGGAACTGTTTATATAAAAACTGTACAAGTATCCCAGGGTCCTTCTTTACAAGCAATGAAAAATATGAACTTTTTTCTTATTGCACATTTCAGTTTATTATTCACAACACAGTTTTAAATGGCTTAATACTGCAGTGAAAATGTGAACAGTAATAAATTTTCATATTTTTTTTTCTAATGTAAACAGTAATCGCTACATATAAATGGTCAGATCTAATGACTTGTTAACTGCAGAAAAGCAGACTTATATTATCAGTCTGATGAATATATTATAACAACTTTAGGGGGGAACAACCTGGACAGCATCAGCCTGAAGACATAACAAAACTGAGCTCTGTGCTAAGAAATCTGCTTGCTGACCAAGTATTCACAAATTTATATCCAACCTGGCAGTTGAAAGTTTTTTTCTAAGATGGTGGCACCCCTGGTAATCTCATCTGAATTCTTGGTTAGTGAAATCAGCGCCCATCTCTCTCACATAAAGCCAGAACACAGGAAGTCTTGTGAGCAAATTGTGAAAAACAAGGATCACAATGCAAGCAGAAACAACAAAGAGTTAGTCTAATAGTTTAGCTACTTTTGTTTGGCATCTACACACACTATGACTGAATTTAGTTAATAAATTGTCTGTCTGTGAAATGAGGCACACCACTGTGCACACAGACTTGCAGCACTCATGAGAATAGTTATCAATGTAAAATATAAAATCTTTTATATAAGGGATGTCTGTCAGTCAGATTGTGTGCCCGAGGCAAACTGACCACTTCCCTCACTGAAAATTAGATTGACATGCCTTATTTGTCAACTTCAAAAGCTTCCAAACTAATGAAGTCTACAAGGTCTGACAATTAAGTAATGAGACTAATTACATTAAAAAAAATAAAATAAACAACTGTTGAAGATATAAACTGTATTTTATTCAAAGTAAGCCCCTTGCGCATTGATGCAGTGAGTGGCACGACCTAACAAACAATGGAACGACCTTTGCAGTTTTTCTGTTGGTATGCCCTTAAACTCGATGTTAAGGCCCTTTGGATGTCATCAGTATCATCAAAAAAGCACCCTTTCAATGGCAAATTTAACTTTGGGAATAGAAGATAATCGCAGGGAGACAAATCTGGGGAATAGGGTGGATGGTTGAGAAAACACACTTGTTTTTGGGCCAAAATTTCATGTACAATTACCGCCTAGTGAGTCAGTGCATTATCACGAAGAAGGAAAAACACTGTCAGGTGCTGAATACTCGGAAAATCCTTTTCAATAGGTGTTTCAAAATAAATAAACTTTGGCAATGACAATCTGTCCTTCTGGAATAAATTCTTTGTGAATAACTCCTTTGCTGTCATAGAAGCATGCCAACATTGTCTTCACTTTCAACTTTTGAAGACAAATTTTTTTGCCTTTTGGTGATGACTTCCACTGAGTGTTTAGTTGTGGGATCATAATGGAAAATCCATGTTTCATCTTCTGCAACAATCAAATTTAAGAAATGTTTATTTCTGCAAACACGTTTTCATGATGTCTTTTGCGCACTCAACACGCTGATGTTTTTGGTCATCAGACAACGAATGTGGTACAAACTGGCAAGCATCTTTTTTCTTGCCCAAATCTTCCACTAAAATTTTATGAATGGTCTCTGGGTTAACACCAAATTCATCTGCCATCATCCTTAGAGTCACACAACGATCTTCTTGTATCCGGTCTTTGACTATTGCAATGAGTTCCTCATTATGAATAGAAATTGGGAGTTCATGTCTAGTTGCATTTGTAATTGTTTCCACACCATTTTTGAATCATGAATACCACCTGAATATCTGTGCACAAGATAAGCAATTATCCCCATAAACTTGTCACATCAATTCAGCTGTCAAGTGGCACTTTTTCTGAGTTTTAAACAGAATTTAATGTTAGCTTTTTGCTCCATGCTGATTACATAACAACGCACCTCTGACTAGGTCAACATAATGGTGGCTTGTTTGTTATCTGCTTATCAGGTGGTGATGAAAAAGATGAAGGCTGCCTCTTTGGATTCCATGCTTTGCTTCATAGATGGCATTTTTGTCTTGGTCATAATAAAATCAGTCTCATTACTTAATGATCAGACCTTGTATGAAGATGTTTTGTTGCCATCTGAAGTTAAAAGACAGGAGAGCTTCTTAATTAAAAAAAAAAAAAGTCAGAGTGAGTGCCACATCAAAACACAAACAACCACACACAAATCTTCAAGAAGGAGAAATACTGAATGCCAAAATAAACCTAGCTAGCAACACCCTGGCTTGTATCAAACTGAAATATTTAAGGTATTTTACATTTTCTGAGTTAGTGGAGGAGTTTTATATAATGTTTTATTCAAGCATTTTTGACAATTTCAGTTTTCAAATGTAAAAGACACTGTAATATAGGAATGTAAATAGACACTGTAATAAAAGCTGTAAACTTAGCCTTTTGAGATTTTAGAATGAAATATTTTTGTAATGGTCATAAAACTTACCATTAGTTATTTTGCCAAAAAAATGGTACTTTTTGCAGGTATACTTTATAAGTTATTATGAATTTTACTGAAATATCACACTTTTCTTCCAGCAAAATGGCTGTCAGATCCTACTTGAAAAAAAAAAATTGAGTTTTAACAAATGTTAAAAGTTTCTGTCAGAAATTCTGCAACTCGGACTTTGAAACTTTTAGCAGATGAAGCTGCAGTGACCCACAGAATGAGCTGCAGTTCCTGGACTTAGCTAATGAAGTAGGCCGCATCAATCAGTAGAAGATGTCATTCTCTACTCCCCAGACAGGAATGTAGTGGCACAACAGTCAAGACTGTAGTGGCACAACAGCCTGTTTACTGAGAACACTACTTGAAGAAAAGATATGGTTTGTAGATGCTAATGACAGTGTCATCTCTCTAAGGCAGCCATCTTTAGCTCTCATTAAGTTAATTAATGAGATATGTAAAATGTAACCTCACTATGATAAACTAACATAAACTGTGAGCTTAAAATTAATAAAACAAATAAACTCAACAATATGAAACATAGCTGAAGCAAAGGTTGTCATTTCCAGATTGAAAATTGTGGTTGCAAGCCATTTTTAGGATCACTCACGTCCACATGCTCTGGTTCACTGGCAAGTACATCACCAGAGACGGCTGACAGGTAGCTGTTACTCTGGCTGTCTCTCTGAGCACTTGGTCTGTACTCGGCCTGCCAGTGAGCATATTACTAAACTGTTAATCTTCATCCACACCTGCACATGAATGCACAGAGAGAAAAAGACAGACAGAGTCAGAGACAGACACAGAGAGAGAGAGAGAGAAAGATAGAGAGAGAGACAGAGACAGAGAGAGAGAGAGAGAGAGAGATTTGCGAATATAAATTAAGAAAATAAATTTAAAAAAAAAAGTTTTACTACATTTAAAGTCTGTGACCCCTACATCACATAAAAATACCTCCCAAATTTTATAACTAATTACTTGTATTTGTGAGTAGCATTACTGTGTTTAATACAGATTTGTTCTTCAAATATCATGGACACAAAAAATAACAAATATATCCATACTACAAGAACTTAATATTGAAGAAGGCTGGCTAGTAAAGAGGATTAAAGAGAGAAAACTAAATATTTTGGACACATTAAACGTCATGATAATCTAGAGAAAACTGTCTTGGTTGGGTACATAATGGGAAAAAGAAAGAGAGGAAGACCAAAACGAAGATGGCTGCAAGACATCGTTGATGATCTGCAAATGGATGCATCAGCAGCAGGCCATCTTGCCCACAACCGAGAGGCCTACAGGAGTGCTGTTAGGGAGGCAAAGTTCCGCAAGGGACATGCAAATGAATGAATGAATGAATGAATTACTGTGTGTACATGGAAGATGCGAGGGAGGGGGAGGGAGTCTGCAGGGTCTCAGGGTTAGATGTTTGCCTTGAGTGTTTGAGACCACAGGTCTGAATCTCATCACAAGTGGCATGGATTTTTTCTCATTGATCCTCCAGCAATAAACTCATCTGTTAGTGTGAGTGAATGTTTGTGTGCACTGTCATACTTGTTAGAAATCTCCTGTTAGTGTGAGTGAATGTTTGTGTGCACTGTCATACTTGTTAGAAATCTCCTGATAGTGTGAGTGAATGTTTGTGTGCACTGTCATACTTGTTAGAAATCTCCTGTTAGTGTGAGTGAATGTTTGTGTGCACTATAATGCTTGTTAGAAATCTCCTGATAGTGTGAGTGAATGTTTGTGTGCACTGTCATACTTGTTAGAAATCTCCTGATAGTGTGAGTGAATGTTTGTGTGCACTGTCATACTTGTTAGAAATCTCCTGATAGTGTGAGTGAATGTCTGTGTGCACTGTCATACTTGTTAGAAATCTCCTGATAGTGTGAGTGAATGTTTGTGTGCACTGTCATACTTGTTAGAAATCTCCTGTTAGTGTGAGTGAATGTCTGTGTGCACTGTAATGCTTGTTAGAAATCTCCAGATAGTGTGAGTGAATGTCTGTGTGCACTGTCATACTTGTTAGAAATCTCCTGATAGTGTGAGTGAATGTCTGTGTGCACTGTAATGCTTGTTAGAAATCTCCTGATAGTGTGAGTGAATGTCTGTGTGCACTGTAATGCTTGTTAGAAATCTCCTGATAGTGTGAATGAATGTCTGTGTGCACTGTAATGCTGGATAGAAATCCCCTGTTAGTGTGAATGAATGTCTGTGTGCACTGTAATGCTGGATAGAAATCCCCTGGTAGTGTGAATGAATGTCTGTGTGCACTGTAATGCTGGATAGAAATCCCCTGTTAGTGTGAATGAATGTCTGTGTGCACTGTAATGCTGGATAGAAATCCCTTGGTAGTGAAAGTGAATGTCTGTGTGCACTGTAATGCTGGATAGAAATTCCCTGTTAGTGTGAATGAATGTCTGTGTGCACTGTAATACTTGTTATAAGTCCCTTGGTAGTGTGAGTGAATGTCTGTGTGTATTGTAATACTTGTTATAAGTCCCTTGGTAGTGTGAGTGAATGTCTGTGTGTACTGTAATACTTGTTATAAGTCCCCTGGTAGTGTGAGTGAATGTCTGTGTGTACTGTAATACTTGTTATAAGTCCCCTGGTAGTGTGAGTGAATGTCTGTGTGTACTGTAATACTTGTTATAAGTCCCCTGGTAGTGTGAGTGAATGTCTGTGTGTACTGTAATACTTGTTATAAGTCCCCTGGTAGTGTGAGTGAATGTCTGTGTGCACTGTAATGCTTGTTAGAAATCCCTTGGTAGTGAAAGTGAATGTCTGTCTGCACTGTAATGCTGGATAGAAATCCCCTGTTAGTGTGAATGAATGTCTGTGTGCACTGTAATACTTGTTATAAGTCCCTTGGTAGTGTGAGTGAATGTCTGTGTGTATTGTAATACTTGTTATAAGTCCCTTGGTAGTGTGAGTGAATGTCTGTGTGTACTGTAATACTTGTTATAAGTCCCCTGGTAGTGTGAGTGAATGTCTGTGTGTACTGTAATACTTGTTATAAGTCCCCTGGTAGTGTGAGTGAATGTCTGTGTGTACTGTAATACTTGTTATAAGTCCCTTGGTAGTGTGAGTGAATGTCTGTGTGCACTGTAATGCTTGTTAGAAATCTCCTGATAGTGTGAATGAATGTCTGTGTGCACTGTAATGGTTGTTAGAAATCTCCTGATAGTGTGAGTGAATGTCCATGTGCACTATAATGCTTGTTAGAAATCTCCTGATAGTGTGAGTGAATGTTTGTGTGCACTGTAATGCTTGTTAGAAATCTCCTGATAGTGTGAGTGAGTGTCTATGTGCACTGTAATGCTGGTTAGAAATTCCCTGGTAGTGTGAATGAATGTCTGTGTGCACTGTAATGCTGGATAGAAATCCCCTGATAGTGTGAGTGAATGTCTGTGTGCACTGTCATGCTGGTTAGAAATTCCCTGGTAGTGTGGTTGAATGTCAGCGTGCACTGTCATGCTGGATAGAAATCCCCTGGTAGTGGAAACTGCAAAAAATAGGAAACCAGATAGCCACTACCTGGGAAAAATTCCCCCCAAAAAATTATGGAAACTGTCACTGGCACTTGGAGTGCTATGCTTGTTATGACACCTGATTTGAAATGGTAAATGGAACAGCCAGCCAAATTTGTATAGGAATGTCCAGACTGTGATGACACTATTTCTGAACAACAACAACAACAACAATGAAATGAGAAGACTGGAAATGGAGAATATATTTAAGCTAACATTTCCCAAAGAACAAAATAACCAAATTATTTACTCTATTTCTGAGCTTATATATATAAAATAACTTCTGAGCTTATATATATATAAAATAACTTCTGAGCTTATATATATAAAATAACTTCTGAGCTTATATATATAAAATAACTTCTGAGCTTATATATATAAAATAACTTCTGAGCTTATATATAAAATAACTTCTGAGCTTATATATATAAAATAACTTCTGAGCTTATATATATAAAATAACTTCTGAGCTTATATATATAAAATAACTACTGAGCTTATATATATAAAATAACTTCTGAGCTTATATATAAAATAACTTCTGAGCTTATATATATAAAATAACTTCTGAGCTTATATATAAAATAACTTCTGAGCTTATATGTACCATTTCAATTCCAGAGCCTGCCTCTTTCTGCATCAGTGAACCAGATCTCTAGAGAAGAAATGTAAAAATGTTTGTTTCAGATCCACAACATGAGAAAATCATAATTTTTGAAAATTTTGCTGCTTGATTGTTCTTCCATATGTGACCAAGTGGCTTGCTTTTCCACCTAATGATGATGATGGTAACAATAAATGACAATAATTACAGTCTGGTTTTCTTTATTTTCTGAGGCACACCCAAAGAAGATGGTATCATGCCCTTCAAGTGGCCTGTAATGCCAGGTAAGCCATCATGTGAAAGGAATCATATCAATCCTTACCTTAATTGCCAGGCTTTTGTGACATAGTCTGTAATCAGGAAGTTGTGCAGTAAAGTCATGTGGGGTTCAGTTTCACCAATCACTGAGATCAAACCCTTTGCTTCCTCTTTTAAATAACAGAAAAAAATACTAACTGCTTTTTTAAGCGGTAAATTTCTGTTTATGATTTATAATAAATGGTGCTTTATCTCATTTTATTGATTGACAATATCCAGTTCTGATTAGCCGGCATCAGCAACAATAATAGATTACTTAAAAATTTATTAAAACATGCTAAGATAAACAGGAAGTGAAGACACTGTCCAATTTGGAAATCAGCGACCCATAGCTGATATGCTAGCATGAGGGTTAGCAAACCATAGCTGACCAAGACCCTGTCCCACTTCTCTGATGGTACCCACTGTAACAGGCCTAGCCTGGCAAAAAAGGCAGGGACTGCCATAGCCCCTATGGTGGTGGAGTCTGGTAAAGAAGTATTGCACATCCTCTGCTTTTAACTACACTCCAGGACTGAAAAAAATAGTTCCCACATCGATACGATGCCGTGCCCCACCACCTTCACAGCATCTGCTGCAAAAAACCAGCTCATAGGTACAAGGAGACAGAAGGCAAGACAAGGCTATGATAAACAAGCAAAATTAAAGTGAACAAACAACCTTGTCTCCAAGAACTTACTGGGCGTAAAATTCCTTTCTCAACCAAGACTGCCCCAGGTGTTCTCGGAATTTCAAGTGCAGCAAAGAAAGGCCATATTTTATCTGAAGCTGATGCAAAGTCTGCAGGGGTTCTGAGAAGACAAAACTTAGTCCACCAGGCAAAGTTGCTTACAAAAAGTAATTAAAATTCTCTGCACTCAACATCTTTACATGAACTTGTTATTGTTTTCTTTTTTTTTTTTTCTTAAATCTGTCTTCTATATCAATATGTTTAAATTTAAAATTAAAACCACATAAAACAACATTTTTCAATTTCATTTTTCAGCACAGTGGTTCTATCGCTTGTTTCTTGGTTCTGTAAATCTGGTGGTAGTAGCATTGGTAACAGCAGCAGGAGTAGAGTTAGCAGTGGTGCTGGTGGTAGTAGCATTGGTAGCAGCAGGAGTAAAGTTAGCACTGATGCCGGTGGTAGTAGCATTGGTAGCAGCTATAGTAGAGTTAGCACTGATGCTGGTGGTAGTGGCATCAGGTCTGGTGGTTGCGGCAGCCAAAGTAGCAAAGCAGCTGTAGAAGATGTATTAGTAGTGGCAGCACTACTTATAATAGTAGTTGTAGTAGTAATCATAGTGGTATTAGCCAAAGTGGCAGTAATTGTTGCCTTATAATAACAGCTGAGCTCACACAATGAAAAAAAAAACAACTGTACCTCTGTTCTGCATCTCTTAGTTCTGGCTTGGCTCCATGTTCTAACAGCAGCATTATTATCTGCAATTAAGAACAGGAATGTGACAAAACAAAATCAAGAACAAGAACAGAAATATGTGGACTATTTCATTATTTTTTATCCTTCATATATATATATACACATATACATGAGAGAGAAAGGTAGAAACAGATGAATAGAGATGCTTATAAGTGATCACTGAGCCTTAAATGGCTGGAATACTGAAAAAGGGAGAGAAATTTCATTATACTTACATTTTTCTTGTTAAAATGTAACATTGTTAAGTGCTTAAGATATCTTTAAATCATTAAAATCAAAATCCCTTCTACTGCTGCTTCTAGTTCTTCAAAATAAAGCTAAGATTATAGTGTGCTAAGTGTATTCTCTCAACCTTCAACCTTCAACCTTTTAGCCACTTTCCTGCTCCCTTGCTTCTGCGTGCTTTGTTTTTTGGTTTATTGTTGGTGCACTGTTTCTTGACACTGAGGTTTTTACTGAATTTGCAGCCACCTTCCATAAAAACTGGGTGCTGACTGGACTGATGCTCAAAAACATCCACACCTTACCAAAGTTCATATATGGTTCAGTCAAGAATATATGGCTCAGTCAAGGATATAATGGCTCAGTCAAGAATATATGGCTCAGTCAAGGATATATGGCTCAGTCAAGGATATAAGGCTGTCAGAATATATGGCTCAGACAAGGATATATGGCTCAGTCAAGGATATAAGGCTGTCAGAATATATGGCTCAGTCAAGGATATATGGCTCAGTCAAGAATATACAGCTCAGTCAAGAATATATGGCTCAGTCAAGAATATACAGCTCAGTCAAGAATATATGGCTCAGTCAAGAATATATGGCTCAGTCAAGAATATACAGCTCAGTCAAGAATATATGGCTCAGTCAAGAATATATGGCTCAGTCAAGAATATATGGCTCAGTCAAGAATGCAGAAATTTGGTTGCAGGACAAGCAGAAACAGAACTCAAAGAATGAATTATTAAGCACTTCAACCCAGATGACCCCATAATACGAGTAGTCACTAAGTAACTCGCAAATTGAAATATTTTATCAGTGGCAGTTATAAGGTAGTATTTAAATATATCCTTAGATAGTACCTACATCCAACTTTAAAATAGTTGTATGTAGGGGACACTAGGAGTTACATGCGCATGCGCAAAGCAATAACAAAATGGCTACCCAACTGTTAGTGTGTACCAAAGAAGAACAGAGAAGTGTAGCACGATTTTTGTGGGCTAAAGGACATTCAGATGAGGACATTCATAAGGAAATGATTACAGTTTATGCTGAAAAGTGTTTATCACGTAAAGCGATCTATAACTAGGTAAAAGAATTTTCTCAGGGATGCACTGAATTTGTTGACAAAGTCCGACTTGGCTGTCCTGTTCTGCGGGGAAGGTTATGCTGACAGTGTTCTGGGATTATCAAGGAAAGTTCCAGAAGTATGGTGACAGTGTGAATTCTGCATCATACTGTGAAGTTCTGTTGATGCTATGGGATGCAATTCGAAGAAAACGTCCTGGTCTGCTGACTAAAGGTGTGCTTCTCCTTCATGACAATGCCAGACCACTTATGGCTCGGTTAACCCAATAGAAAATTAGCCAGTTGGGTTGGGAAGTTCTTGAACATCCACACAATGGTCCTGACTTAGCTCCAAGTGATTTTCACCTGTTTGGTCCATTGAAAAACCACCTTGGTGGGAAAAGATTCTCGAGTGACGAAGAGGTAGAAACAGAAGTTAAAAAATTGTTCAGAAATCGGACTCCTGATTTTTACGCCATGGGTATTGCATCACTGATTACACGATGGGACAAATGTATCAATGTTGGTAGCGATTACGTTGAGAAATAGGGGAATAATTTAGGTTAAAAAATTAAAAGCTTCCAAATTGCTGTCGCATTTAGTTTTTTGTAACAGGCAATTGTGAGTTACTTAGTGACTTCCCCTCGTACATACAGATGAATCGATCATGAGCAGACAAAGAGCAGGTGGAGATCTGTGGTCTATTGCAATGGATACCCCATTGACAGTCTGGAGCCTTCGCTACAACTACATCCAGCATGAGGAAGGAGACTGAAGCAACCACTCAAGCCATAGATTGCCTAGCAAACCAGCAGGCATCACAAGCCATAATATTATAAGACTCACAATGCATGCTTTAAAAAAAAATTGAAAACTAGGAGAGTGGTTGGCCAAATTAAAACAGTCACAAATCTCCTCTCTCTCTCTCTCTCTCTCTCTCTCTTCTCTCTCTCTTTCTCACTCTGAACCTTAAGTGCCCAAGGCACATGGGGCTTCCACAAGGGTTTTCCACAAATACTTGTCCTTTGCCTTTTTTTTCCACTCTTACCCAGGTGAGCCCTCTATTGCTCAACATCCTCTTAGTTGTTCCTCTCCATGTCTCTTTTGGTCTACCCTTACTTCTGTTTCTCTATGGTGTCTATCTTAGTGTTTTTTGGTAGTGAGTTGTCATTCATTCGGAGCACACGTCCCAACCATCACCAGCATCTTTCCTCAATAATTGCTGTCAGTGGCTTCATCTGCATTTCTGCCAACAAGATGTTATTTCTTACGATGTTTGGCCAAAATATTCTTCTATTTCTTTGTAAGCATTTAGTCTGGAAAGAATTCAGCTTGTCTTCTGCAGTTTTGGTGATTTTCCAGCATTCACTTTCATAGAATTGTACACTTAGATCATTACTCTTAAATATCCTGATTTTCATCTTCATGCTTAGTTCTTTAGATTTCCATATTGTCTGCAGCATTGCAAAGGCCTGGTTTACTCTAGTAAATCTGTTGATGGTGTCTTCTGTGGTGTTTCCATCTTCTACTACTCTACCACCAAGATATACAAATTCATTGACCTCCTCCACTAGCTTGTTATCCACTCTCAGTGCATATCTGTTGTTCACATTTTGCTTTATTAATTTTGTCTTTCCTACAATGATCTTTAGTCCATCCTATATTGTTAGCATTCTGAGTTAGCTTGTTTAGTTTAATTTGCATATCTTTGTGCCTGCTTGACAGTAGACAAATGTCATCGGCAAATCCCTAATATGGATTTATTGCCCAGGACGTGTCTGTATCAAAGATAATGAAATGGCAGATCAACTGGCAAACAAAGCAACAAGCCTGGGTAATCTACAAATGGACAAAGCAGACATTATAACAGCCACCCTATCAAAATTACAGGGAGATGAGCAAAAAAATGTTGAATGCAGCAACTATCACCAAAGAAATATGCGAAAGGGTAATAATGAAGAGCAGCTGCAGACATTCAGAACTTTGCAGAAAAGATTGAGCTGTATTCAGTCAATGTGCCATTGGCATTATCACCCAACACACACTATGAGCAATGCTGAGGTTAAAGGCTGAGCACATATAGGAGTATCTTGAGTGCATGGAGGTCCATCTCTAGGCTAGCAGCAGAGCATGGACAGTCTTCAAGTTCAGACTCAAACTAAAGCAAACACACTTCTCAAATCTAGACAAGACTTCACTCATACACTTTAAAGAATGTAATACTTTTCTCATTGGAGAGAAAGCTCAGTGACTTTTATATATATATATATATATATATATATATATATATATATATATATATATATATATATATATATATATATATATATATATATATATATATATATATATATATATATATATATATATGATGATAAATTAGAACTTATAGAGTTTTGTAACAAATAATTAGAAGCTAAACAGCTTTGTAACAAATTATTAAAACTTCAAAAATGTACATTTTTTAATAACAGCTAACTTGGCCAATCAGTGATAAATATATGAATCTTCTGAAATAGGATTAAATGTAATATTTTCAGAACTATGAATCTTGTTTTTCTTCTTTTCTGTTGTAAGATCTCCTTGGTAACTGCAGACCAGAAGACAATAGCAGCTGGGGTTTGAGGTGAAGAATTCAGAATAGTCATTTTGTTGAACTGGGTGTGTATACATCTGCATTTCTTTACTTTCAAAAATAAATGTAAGAAACAGACTTCACTGCCTGTCCATTGGCTTCACTGCCTGTCCATTGACTTCACTGCCTGTCCATTGGCTTCACTGCCTGTCCATTGACTTCACTGCCTGTCCATTGACTTCACTGCCTGTCCATTGGCTTCACTGCCTGTCCATTGACTTCACTGCCTGTCCTTTGGTAAGCCCACAGAATCACAGCATGAGCATGTAGTAGGATAGGATATTAATCAGCCTATGGTTAACTGTCTTGCTGACAGTATGGTTCTGGCGCATTCATTTTGGTTCACATAAAGTATGGTTCTGATGCATTCATTTTGGTTCACAGTAAAGTATGGTTCTGATGCATTCATTTTGGTTCACAATAAAGCATGGTTCTGATGCATTCATTTTGGTTCACAGTAAAGTATGGTTCTAATGCACTCATTTTGGTTCACAGTAAAGTATGGTTCTGATGCATTCATTTTGGTTCACAGTAAACTTATATAAATAATGTGACTATATGGACTACAGTGATGTACAGTTTATGATTCAATCATACAAAAACAGCATACCAATCCATGTTCTTGAAATGTTGCTGCATGAAGAGGTGTCCAAAGTGTTCCGTCATTCTGTGAATTTGGATCTGTAAATTGCAATCAATGATTTAACCACTATCTCAGGTGAAGAAGTCCACAGTTTTCTTATGACAGTGCACTACCAAGCATTGAAAAAAGTACTGACCCACAGGCATACGTGGATGGAAATGATGATCAGCCTTAGGATAAACCCAAACTGACAATGCATTAGACTATAGTACCAGTGGTAGAGAACATATTCTGAATAAACAAGGTACATGTACAAAATATTGTTAAGAGAGGCCAAATCATTAGGTATAAAATCCCTTGATGAGGTTGAAAGGCTCGCCGAAAACAGGAACTACCATGTGACATTTAATGACATGGGAAGAATGTAAGATGTACAGAATAAAAGATAAAATAAAACAGAAGATGAAGATGGTTTGTTCATGTGCCATGAAGGAAAGAGGAAGGATAGATGCGACAAAGACAAGAAACAGATGTCCTCCTCCTGCTCCTCCTCTCTAAGGAGAAAGAGTTGAGAGAAGACTCATTAGTACATGAAGAAATACCTTTCTGACAGAATGGGATGCTGAAGAAAGACCCAAGACTGGATGGACTGAGATTCTTTTTTATGCCTTATATTCCTTTGGGTCTGATGATGGTGATGATGACATGGCACTTACATAAAATATATCATGTATCCATCATTATTTCATATGCCCTCTAAAACTTCTAAAGTTACCTCCCTCCCATCTTTCTACTCAGCTAGCACCTTAACTGCATCTGGTCAAAGTGTCAATAAGCAGGGACATCTAGTTATGTTACTGCTCTGATTCTTCCCTTCTTACTCTTATATTCTCATTTTCTCAGTAACAGGACTGAATGTCAGCTATCCAAAAAAAAAGCACCTTATCCATCCATTTATTGCTCACATTTTTATTATGACAACATCTTTAAGTCATAAAAAAAAAATTGTAGCCCTTTAACTGAGGAAAAGTTTGCAGTTTTATCCAGGTTTTCATAAAAGTCTCTAGGCTTCAACTTTAGATCCAACCTTACTACCAGTTCTAGTGAAGTCTGGAGTGAGTTCCTACAGAATAAATAAGGTCCAGATTCTACTCTTGGAATATTCATTCATGCACAGTATTTTCTAATCAGCTGAAGAAGTGAATGCATTTGATAATAATTCAGTAACTTATTCTGATAATTCAGTAACTACTCTGTACACAGATATACAGATATGTAGACACCCAGATATGTAGACATACAGATATGTATACCACATATGTAGAAACAAATATGTGAACACAAAGACATACAGGTATATAAATATGTTGGCATACAGATATGTAGACACAAATATGTGAACACACAGACATATAGTTATACAGATATGTTGGCATACAGATATATATATCTGTCTATCCATTCCTTGGGCAGTGATAAACAAAATAACCACCATCAAGTACAGCTAGTGGTGTCTTGCAGGGCAATAACAAATTCTCTCCACTTCTCATGGTCTGCAGCTTGCCGTACACAGATACAGAAACACATGGATATATAGATGCACAGATATACTGGCACACATATATTTAGACACACAGATATATCTATCCATTGATTCTTTAGATGGTGATCAATAAAACAGTCACCATCAAATACACCTGGTGGTGTCTGGCAGGGTAGTAGAAATTCTCTCCACTTCTCATGGTCTACAGCCAGCCTTATGCAGATATACTGACACACAGATATATTGACACACAGACACACAGATACGTTGACACACAGATATATTGATACACAGATATATTGACAAACAGATATATTGACACACAGATATATTCTTCTTCTTCTTCTGCGTTTGAGGTTGTTGGTCACATCAGATCTCGATCCCTGGTGACATGGCAAAGCCTACAGTCCTCTCCAGATCCTGATAGGAGCCCCAAAGCTTTTGCCCCAAGCTTGTGTCCTCTGGTCATGTCTCATGCCTCAGGTCTGCATGGTTTGGGCACTCTTAAAAGATAAAAGATATACTGACACACAGACACACAGAGATACTCATACACAGACACACAGATATATTGACAGACAGATATATTGATACACAGACACACAGATATTTGACACACAGATATACTGATACACAGACACACAGATATATTGACACACAAGTGTGTAGACATTCAGAAGTTCACAAGAACTTTTGAGTGTTTGTTAGGTGCACATGTCTGCCATTGTTAGGAGTTGCACTGTGATTTTCTGTGTACAAATGTTGGAACAACCCAGCCCAACCTTACAAACACTTGAAAATGTTGCACAAATGAAGACAAAATAAGAAAGTCCACTCTCTGGGCTTTACAATGACATAAAAGGTAACTGAATTTTCTTCTCCAAAACATCATAAGACACAACAATATGCAGTCCACGTTCTCTCCAGGCATGAGCACATTCACTACAACAACTACCTTACTCAGCTCTGCCCCGTGAACATGCAGTCAGTCCCATGAATTAGCCGACCAGGTGAGCTTAAGTCTGGGTTTGTTTTCAGCCCAAGTTACCCATCAAGTTTCAGTGACTCCAGGCAACATTATCCTATTGCTATATTTTTTTACGAACATATGACAGATCAACATAGAGACTAACCTGCTCCAGCATCAAGGAGCTGTTTCACACTGTCCTTTAATCCCCAAAAACTTGCTAAAGAAAAGAAAAAAGCAGGCACACAACAGTAGCGTTATCAACTCTGATAAAATTGTTAATTAGAAAAACATTTTTGGTTAAATAATACAGTAAATCTGAGTACACATTCTAAACTGTTCACTCCTGGCTCACTGATATTATGAAGAAAGTTATGGAGTCAAAACAGTTTATTGACATGAAATATTAACTCCTAAATTATTTTTCATAATTTGCAAGAATAAATTTTATATAGAAATTTCAGTATAAAGAAAATAGAGGGAGTTATTCTATAATTGGGCTGTGTTAGAAATGTTTTAATTTTTCATTTTATTTAGATTTGGCATAAATATCACTCTGAGCATTGATTTACAAAGGGCATACAAGATCTACTAACTCTGTCAGTGTTATTGAGTGAATTTTATCATATGAAAGAACACATCATTGAGTCAACACAATACAATATTTTAAAAATTACTGAATACAAATCAAAGTAATAATGTGGAAGAGAAAGTCATCAAATCAATACAAACCGGTGATATGAAAACAAATTACAGTTGAAAAGTCTGATCAAAAAATAAATAAATTTTCCCTAGCCTCTGGAAATGGACTTCATCAACAGACTGTGCCAAAAGTTTCATGTAGGAAACTTCCTTCTTTGGGATCCCCTCCAATTTTGGTTAGCAATGTTAAATATTTAAGAAGTGTCCATTTGTCTCTAATAATTGGGCTTGTTTCATCAGTCTTGAGAGTGCATCTACCTACCTTGTGGTGTGAATTACTTAAGTGGATCCTTAAACTGTAGAAGATAAGGGATGCCAAATAACACAAGGAAACAACAGAAGTGAAACAAGCACCTAACACAAACATGCTAAAGCAGAAGGTAATAATACTATTCAATCAGAGTAATAAAATATCCTATATCTTATATCCTTCCCGTGCCATTAAACGTCACATAGGGCTCGCAAAATAGTTCGCCAATTTTTCCTGTCTTCGGCGAGTCTTTCAACCTCATCAAGGGATTTTATGCCTGTTAATTTGGCACACAATAAAATATGCAGTCTCATTTATACAAGAGAAAAAAAAATGGAATCAACGTACCAACATAAAGCTGTGACACCTTTGCAAAGGGGCCCGAACTTTGAATCTTCACATTTTCTGTCCAAAAACTCTGCACCAGCTTTTGAAGAAAAAAAAATGGCAGGGTGGACAACTTTAAACAATTTTCATGCGCCAGACTGTTTTCAAAAATGGACTGATGAGTTTAACTGTGTTGTCCTATGCTGGAGATACAATGAATGAATGAATGAATGAATGATCTTTATTTTTAAAGGGTAAAGAACTGGTCAAAAGGCCCATCTTACATTCTGCCCTTCATCACTCCATCTTTCATTCTTCCCACACATTCAGTTTAACACAAGTATACAAATTACATGAGAAAAAAACATATCAAAAGAGTGCAAAATTAAACTATTACATTCACAGTATAAGAGAAGATGTAATTAACCTAGCAAAATAGCGTGTGCACACATGCACATACACAGACATATACATAAACAAAAATACATTTTCAGTACAGTTCTTCTAACATATACTCTTTACCATCCATTAAAATAATTTCTAACAAGATCTAATAAGTTACTTTTAGGACTGTTCTTTCAGAACTACAAGACAAAACAAGACAAGACTATGCTGATAACTTCTGATAAAGTCTAACTGATGAGTATTTTGACTTCTGCACATGGGAATTAAGCCATATGTTTAAAGTGACTGTTAGGATTAGATTGTTCTGTAGTTTTTCTTGTGAGCATGGTATCAATATTTTATCAGCAGTTTTGGCTGGAGCAAGAACAAAGCATCTTCTTAGTGTTAAAAAAAAAACTCAGTCTCTTTGTACATGCTTCTTTCTTTTCACATTTTATTCTCTTTTCTCATCAAATTGTGCTCACTTTCACAAGGACCTATAAAGACCAAATTATTCAAAAACAAAAAAAAATGAAACAATTTGAAAGGACAGTCAACATCATCATCATCATCATCATCACTGCCTTTCACTCCCTTTGAGCATAGGCCATGGATAAAGACTCTCCAGCTGTCCCTGTTCTCAGATTTATTCTCTGTTTCTTTCCATGTGTATCCCTTGTCTCTGAGCACTGTCATAATTTCCCTTCTCAAAGTAGTTCTATGTCTGACAGTCAACAGCTGACCACTAAATCAGTTTCTAGGGCTATGCAAGAAAAGCAATAAACTTCTGGGAAAAAAATGCTTTGTCTCAGAAAAGTTTCTTTCTTAGCTGTAGACTCTTCATCTTCAGAGAGCTGTCTTCTCTTTCCAGGATCTTTGTTTGGGCCACGTTTCTTACTCTGAAAGAAAATGTTCTTTTGTTTCTATAAGACATATTTATCTACCCTGACTGAGTATACAGTTTATCATCCCCTTCTTATGTTATCATCCCCTTTTTATAGCTTATTACCCCTTCTTATATGTTATCATCCCTTTCTTATAGTTTATCATTCCCTTCTTAAAGTTTATCATCCATTTCTTGCCTTCACCCACTTAACTGTGTCACAAAGTCTTCTACATTCATCTGACCTTTCCTCCAAGAAAGTTGTCAATATCTCGTGTAGTTTGTACTCCTAAAATATGTCAGCTTAATGTTTAAATTTACATCTTATGTAGATGGAGAGGATAAGAACTTATGCTTTGTCATATATGATCATAACCACAGGTTTCACTCAGGACATTTATTGCTGCAATATGGTTTCATTATTGTATTACCATCAGAAATATGCAGCAATATTCTCAATACGCACAGTATTTTATGCAGAATAAAAACGATTTTCAAATTAAAAATTCAACATGTATTGCTCTTTAATAACTATAGCATGATGAAATGAAAGTTTAGTTTCAGATTTTCATAAATTAATTAATTTAATTTAATAAAACGATGTAAAATAAAAGAACATCGCGACAGTGACTATTTAGCAAGAATTATTGACTTTCATTGACAAACTAATTCTTATGTGCGCAGTAATATGGTTAAATTTGGTAGCCTATTATATTATGTACTTTTTCATTGCCTTGGCGAGCTAAAGTTGATAAGTTTTGATTAAAATTCCGAGCATTCTGTAGTTCCGACTGTAGATTTTGTAAGATCTTATCATCGTCCGCCATTTTGACGCTTCTTGTTGCTACTCGCTGTAAGTGCTCTCCCCTTGTGGCTGTGATTTTTTTTTTTTCCCCAAACTTCTTCAGGAAACCATTGACAGAAGTGGGGGAAAGTCCGCCCTTTGTAGAGAGATGTCAGTCGTCTCGGGCTTCAGGAGGTTACTTCAGTTTCGATGAAGACCTTACAGATCTCGGTATTAAAATTCTCGAGGTATTGACTGTTTCTGAAAGCAGGGAAGTAAAAGAATGAAACAAGATACAATTCACATTCGTTGAACGTTCCCCGAGATTCTTTGTCCGAGAGAACACACGAAAACTAAAATTCAGTCTGTGGCAACAGACAGAGAAGAGAGACCTGACAATGTGGTACTATGCAGCGATAAACAAACCAAACACAGGCGCTGCAAATTAAGGGACATGGTTACTGCCCTATACTGCACTTCAGTGTTCTGTAGTGTAAACTCTAAGCAGCATTATTCAGCGTAATGCGGATTTTACGTCGTTGTGATTCGCCTCTTTCTTATATCCTTCTGGAACTTCCAGTGTATGTTCCTCCCTTCCTACTCAGCACTGATTTTGAAACTCAGGTTTCACTTCACAGAATAGTTATAATGGCTTACATGAGTAAGCTACTACTAATTTACTAATTTATTAGTTGACTAGGATGTAGTACTGACCTTTGGGGAGCAGTTTTATAACAGATCAGTCAGCTTTGCCTATCCCGCAAACATAACCGGACATTGAGTCACCTACCCTGACACAAAAAGCAGGCACCATCACAATAGGAAGCACAACAAATCTAGCCAGGGTGAAGAAACACAGCGAACCTGTCTAGGGTGAAGAAACACAGCGAACCTATCTAGGGTGAAGAAACACAGCGAACCTATCTAGGGTGAAGAAACACAACGAATCTAGCCAATGTGAAGAAACAGAGCCAATCTAGCTAGGGTGAAGAAACACAACGAATCTAGCCAAGGTGAAGAAACACAGCGAACCTATCTAGGGTGAAGAAACACAGCGAACCTATCTAGGGTGAAGAAACACAACGAATCTAGCCAATGTGAAGAAACAGAGCAAATCTAGCTAGGGTGAAGAAATACAAGGAATCTAGCCAATGTGAAGAAACAGAGCCAATCTAGCTAGGGTGACGAAACACAGCGAACCTATCTAGGGTGAAGAAACACACCGAATCTAGCCAGGGTGAAGAAACACAGCGAACCTAGCCAGAGTGAAGAAACACAGCGAACCTAGCCAATGTGAAGAAACACAGCGAACCTATCTAGGGTGAAGAAACACAACGAATCTAGCCAGGGTGAAGAAACACAACGAATCTAGCCAGTGTGAATAAGCGCAGTGAAGATCTGCTTCGCCGATATTCAAACACTGCCTTCTTCCTCTCGCTGACAGCAGCTCTGACACTTTTGCTCTTCTAAAAAAATCTTGACACTTCTGTCAAGGAAGGTCAGGCGCGAAGACGTAGTCAGAGATTTGGCAGTCAATGACTCGCGGCTGACATCCCGGTGCCTGGGTTGACGAACCCCAGCCGACCCTGTGCCACTCCCCCCTTGGTACCTTCATTAACAGACCTATTCTGGCTAACGGGGCAGAGACCGCTATACTCCCTGTGGCGCTGGAGTCAGCTAAAGAAGTATTGTACATCCCTTGTTTTACAGCTCCGCTCAGAGACTGAAGCCAGCGCTACTTTAACATACTCTCAATCCAACCATCATTCTATGCTTCAACATCTTCACCGACTCGTCTGCGCCAGCTCGCAGTTCCAAAAAGAAGAAAAGAAGAAAGGGAATTCTTGCAGTCACTGAGCCTATTAATAGCAGCAGTTCCCAAGCTTTTTACACCTAAATACCACTTTTCCAGCTGCATGTAAGTTGCGGACTACCGTCTATACTTGGAGTGCCAGAAGTTCTTCATTGTATTTATCCAGCAGATGGCACTCAGTACAAAAAGATAATGTTTCACCGGTCACAGTTTGGGAACCACTGTGCTATAGATACATATGAGAAGAAAACATCAGTTCTCTTGATAAAACGATCGTTCATACTTTCCTAACTCCTAACTTTTTAAGGTTCTCTGTCACAACAGGCCGTGACCCGGTGGTACTGCAAACCGGGTCCACTCGTAACAAGATGTGGACCTTACCCCCGACATTCAATGTGCAGGGCAGGCCTCAAGCATCTCGTTTGTTCCAAAATAACGATCAAAGTCTAGATACTACAGAGCGCAGAACTACACTTTGATCTTAGCCAAAAGGCCGAGACGCCGTTACTTATCTCACTTTCACTGGTAGTCTCAATTTATTAGTTCACACGCTCATTTACATTGATTTTTTTTCTAACTATTGCACTCATCTATCATTGACTTGACTCTTTAGTCCATAAACATATTAGTTTCGGTTAATTTTCCTCCGAAGTGCAAGCATGGTCTTCCATCCGTACGACAGACTTCGGAATTTGTGTTTATAATTGTTTAAATTATAACAGTAGGAACTGCGTCATTGTTATGAGAAGCCAAATTAGTAGGCATAAAATCCCTTGATGAGATTTTAAAGCTCGCCGAAAACGGGAAAACTTGGCGAATTACCACGCGAGCTGTATGTAATGTTTAACGCTACGGGAAGGATGTAAAATCAATGTAAGAAACTGTGTCAGTCATTCAAAGCCAAGGCGTGAGGGCACTTGAAGCAAGATCCTGCTTTTATGTACATTTTTCCTATTCTGTTTCTAAGTAAACTCGGATAACTTTGGCCAGAATTTGTTTAGGAAGTCGGCAAAATATACTTCTCATAATGTTAGGTACAAATTCGATATACTGTTTTCACACACATTTTGACCACAACTGGGGACGTCTGCTGCTGTTTTGTCATACAATGATTGTTTTACTGATGAGGAAATTGTCATACAATGATTATTTTACTGATGAGGAAATTGTCATACAATGATTGTTTTACTGATGAGGAAATTGTCATACAATGATTATTTTACTGATGAGGAAATTGTCATACAATGATTGTTTTACTGATGAGGAAATTGTCATACAATGATTGTTTTACTGATGAGGAAATTGTCACACAATGATTGTTTTACTGATGAGGAAATTGTCATACAATGTAAAAAATTGGTACCCCCAGTAACAGGCTTAACCTGGCTAACGGGGCAGGGGTCACCATAGTCCCTGTGGCGGTGGAGTCTGTTAAAAAAAAAAAAAACCACGTACACTCACAAAAGGGAGAAGCAACTCCCTTCATGCTATTGCTTATTTTGTATCAATAATCTCCTTAGTCATTATACTTCTGTGTGATTCATAACACAATTAATGAACATGACATACAAGATAGACAAATGTTGCATATATATAGATATAAAACAAGGTAAACACATAAAGGGTAGATATGACATATGGAACACACTTAGTACACACGTAGCAGCTAAATCTAAAATAGTTATTCAAAAAATTCCTAGTTATCAGGGTTTTTTTGTGTGGTATTTTTTAAAAATTGCGTTTACTTATTGCAACACCACATTACTGTCAAGTGTCTTACTTGGCTGCACATCAACCCACAGTGTCATGATACATTAGCTCATATTTGATGGCTTCTTTCAGAAATCATGTAGCAAGATGATAGATTAACTCACATTTGATCGCTTCTTTCAGAAATCATGTAGCAAGATTCCGCTTTTGTACAGTTAATATTCTCCTTCATCCTTTCTCATCTCCTTAATTCTCTCATACCTTTGTTACAGGATAAGGTATGTCTACAAAGAATAAGAACTCTTGAAGACTGCAGTAGGTTCAGACACGAAAGCAGTTAAGAAAAACATTCTGTTGCAATGTTCCAAGTGGATGAAAAAACAACATATTACAGAGAGAAAAACAGAAACACTAGCTCAAAGAAAAAGCATAAATTATAAAAAAGTTTAAGTGACAATTTGCAGTCAAATGGCAAAAGTTTAAGTGACAGTCTGCAGCCACATGGTAAAAGTTTGAGTGACATATCTGCAGTCACATGGTAAAAGTTTGGGTGATAGTCTGCAGTCACATGGTAAAAGTTTGAGTGACATGTCTGCAGTCACATGGTAAAAGTTTTGGTGACAGTCTGCAGCCACATGGTAAAAGTTTGAGTGACATGTCTGCAGTCACATGGTAAAAGTTTGGGTGATAGTCTGCAGTCACATGGCAAAAGTTTTGGTGACAGTCTGCAGTCACATGGTAAAAGTTGTTGTGACAGTCTCCAGTCACACAGTAAAAGTCTGAGTGACAGTCTGCAGCAATATGTGAAAAAAATTGAGTGACACTGGCCATATGAGAAAGCATGAGTGATAGTAGTCTGTAGCCACATGGGTGGCCATCTTGTGAATGTTCAAACCCACCTAAAGGTGAATACAATGTTATAAATAAAGTAGCATATGAGGTAGGAATTCCTTCTGCACTTAAACAAGTGCAAAGTTTAAAACTCAAATTACTGGGTGTCATGTGAGACATGGGTGTACTATGTCTTATGAGATTCTGGCCATATTGTGACCTGCAGGATAAGCTTTGATTGTAGTGTAGTTTAACCTCTACAGCTCTGCTTATGGGAGATCATTTCTTCTTTGTCTTCTTCAGTGTTCACGTTCTTGGTCACGCTAAATCAGAAGCGTAGTTGCCAGGACAAAGTCCACAGTCTTCTCCAGGTCCTCTTGGCAGCCCCACAGCTTCTCCCTTAGGTCCGCGCCCTGTGACCATGTCTGGCTCTGAAGATCTGTAAAAGTTTGGCACTCTTGGAGAATGGGAGATCATATTAAATGCTCACATAATCAGCATTGTGGCCATATAAAAAGACACTACAAACAAACAAACAAACAAAAGAAAAGAAAAGAAAATCATGAACAGCAGACATATACAGCTGAAGTAAATATTGTGTATTTTAATAATACCATGAACATTTAAATAATACCATGAACATTTAAATAATACCATGAACATTTAAATAATACCATGAAACATTCAGGCATTCATTCACCCTCCCCATAAAAAAAAAAAATGGGAGGAAAAAAAACCATCTTGACAGCCATGATTCAGTTTCTAATAGCAAGTGCCATTTGATAAATATTTCCTGACTGAACTCTGACAGCACTGAATGAACAGGCATTTCTGTTTCTTGCTATCAAAGGTACACCACAGTACCTGGTTGTTTCTCTTTTTTTCACTGAAGTCAGTAACAACAACGTAAGCCACAGAGTCTGGTCTACACTTGACATTAAAATGCACAATGGAAAACAACAACAACAACAAAAATTGAAATGTATTTCATGAAATATCAAGGCAGAAGTTTTAAAAAAAAAAGCATGAAATAAAACTCACTTGTTAAGAACTTCAGATCTCATGCAAGACAACTTGTCAGAAGTTCTTATTACTTAAGTAATTAACTTTCATTACATGACACAAAATTAAGTAATTAATTTTCATTACAGTAAACTTAACAAGCTTAACAGTCCAAGTTGCCTTGATAGTACAGTAATGCTAATCTTATACTTTTTCTTCTTCTTCACATTCAAGTGTTGAGTTACACTAAATCTGGAGTCAGAGTCACCTAAATGGAAGCTGCAGACTTCTCCAGGTTCTGGTCACAATATTAGTAACATTTTTTTGGGGTACATGTTCCAAATTCTGTACCCCAGTCCTGTTTGGGTATTTAAGTTTTCAGTGTAGCCAAGAGCTAAGAGGAGAGATCATTAATGTGTAAATCATATTAATGGAATTCCATTAGTCAAAAGTAAAACCAAAACTAAAAATCACTGCTCCATAAAGCTGGAATGTACAAATGAAGTAAGATTAAAGATAAAAATATTTGTATTCTGTTGAGTGTACGTGTTATCTGTTCCTATCTGATCACCACCATCTCAGTATGCCTGTTACATATTTCAGTTACATCTTGGGTATAGAGGTGTTCAATGCCAGGACCAGCAAACCATAGGCAGCTAAGACCCTACCTCACTGCTATGAAGTTTTCCCTGAAACAGCCTACTAAATTAAGTATAGAACCCAGCAAGAAGTGTGACAATGCAGTTTGCTATTCTGTCTTCCACTTGCTAAATTAACCACCTCAGCATTACTCCCCATGTACCCATCAGGTACAGAATTCTATGCAAAAACTGTTGTACACCTGAGATTGTCTCATTTAAATCTGGTCCGACCCTATACACAGCATTAAGCACAAACAATGCTTGGGGCCTACTGTGCTGCCACCTAGTAAATGAAAGGTGAAGCTGCCAACAAAAATTATGAGAACTCATTAAATTCACGTGTGGGTGGAGCCTACAGCCACAGCCAATAATGGCATCTAAATGGAAAGCTATCAAGGTTGTTTCTGAACATATGAAACTAAACAGTATTTGAATCTATAAATAGTGATGAGGATGCGAATCTGTCATCCATCAATGAAAGGGACAGTGAAAGTGATTCAGATTTGGTGAATCCAGACCAGGAAAGGCTGAGTAAGCTTGTCTTTGGCAGATGCCTTCACTGGGTTTTTCTGTTGGAAATGTGATGCTGATAAGGTTAAGAAGAAAAAAAAAGTGTCATACAAGTTGTCAACATGATTGTTGCTGGTTAGATAAGCAAACTGCTCTGTGCCACAGCAACTGATCAACAACAAAAACAATACAGTTAACAATGTCCTGCAAGTCACGACCAAACATCACAAGCAAACCACCTGGGAATAACAGACAAAACAAAAACTGAGACCAAGAAAATCAATCTTGATCTATCTCTCTTTGTTCATCAAATCTGCTGCATGTACTAAATAAATAATCATTGTTAAAAATACATTATTAGTTTCTTTGTATATAAACAAAGTATATTTATGCATCTGATGTTTCAACATTCATGAACAAAAGACATCAATGACAGCTAGTAAAATAACAACCACAGGTAACCATGTGAGACTTTGATTAGTGATATACAAATGAAAACTGGTGCTTAAATTCATAGATATGCCAACACAAGCAACACAAAACATTACACTACAAAATTTGCCGTTAATCACTTTGTATCTACAAAACACTTTTACCTGCAGAATGAAGACAATCCAGGTCTTCTTTCACCTTCTGCCAGCCTATATTTGTATATTAAATTTACAATTGAATAATTAAATATGGAAGCCTTTTCTGTAATAACACTGTGGTAAGATATGGCAAATGTAATGAAACAGTGCATTTTATGTGCAACCACCAATAAAACGTGAGTCCTATGAGACAACAGTGTAAGAGTGATGGACCATGGAATGAACAGACAAAAATCACATATCAAATAATTTTTTTTCTCGTAGGCTAACTCAATGAAAGATTCTTTGCATATTGAGACAAAGATTTATATTTTTGGATTTATATCACATTTCACAGTCTGACTTGTACATATGTTGTTTTTTTGTGTGTGCTTGTTAAACTTCAACCATTCCTAACTATGTTAAAAATTTCTCAGCCAGAACACTTTTTGTGTTGGCAGTTCCTTGACAGAGTTAGGAGCTCACTTTAAAAACAAAATGATTTCTTTCATCAAGTTTACTCAGCTAAAGGAATGCAAGGAGGGCTCAACCAAGACTAACCGAATTGAAAAAGACTAAGAAGTAGCTGGTCTGGACGTTGTGGCAAGACCTTCACTTTTAAATAGGCATGGTTTTACCTAGGTTCTTTCCTTGTACTGGCTCACACATTTTGACCACAAAAAGGATATTTAAGGATATTCTGAATGAAAAAAAAGACAATATTACCTGTATTACTCATGATATTACTAAATATTACCAACTTATTATACAAGAAAAAAAAAGGGAAGACATATTCCAAACACATGTAAAGTGGAACTTACTCTTCACTTTCACATAACAAAACATGAAACATATAACATAATATCAATGATCCTTTCACAATTTCAGACCACTTTTTTTTTCACATGATATCTGTCATTCTTGGAAATTTGTTCACATTCAAAGAAATATATGTTAAGTGCAACTCAACTCTAGGATGAGAAAACAAATGAGCTCATGGTATTTACAAGACTCTGGATGAATGATGATTCAAACTAACAACGTGCATATGTAACACACACTGGAAAATATGAGTGGGGTGTCAGTGATAAATAGTTGTTTGATTCTGTGAGCACATTCTGTGTTCACTGGTTATAAAACAATAACAATAAAATATATATGCATTTGCTTCCATGTGTTCTGATTTTAAAACTATCCAAATTTTTTCTTTTCTGCAAGGCGCAGAAAGACAATTACAAGCAAGCAAATTAATAAAATATTATCCTTAAGTTTCCTCCAGTTAAAAAAAAAATGTGAATAAATAAGGAAATTCAATTTCTTAATAAAACAAAAAAACCCTGCAGTCAAGGTTATATAATGAGCAAACCACATCAACAAATACAGGCCTTGATTTCTAGTCCTCTCATTAATTCATTTCTTTTTTTTCCCCCCAAGACAAGCCCATCTTGTTTCTTCCCCAAATGTTTTCATCACAACGGCAAGAAAAGCATACTGAACAACCAATGATAATTTGTGCCCTTTTCTGTTAAAAAAAAAAAAAAAGCTGAACATATAATACTATAGGAAACCAGAAAAAATTATCAATACTGTTACAAAGAATATAATTTTAAAAAAACAAAAAAAAAAACAAGACTACCATACCAGCAGCCTCATTTGATTCATATTATCACAAGTTATTACAGCTAGTGAAAAGTACCTCAGGTATCACACTCTGATATGTACAGGAATATGTATAGTGCAGATCATCCAAAGAAGCAAAGACCTGAAAGGACTGTATATAAAATATCACAATGTGTCAGGGCAGGTAAAATCAGAAGCTACAGCTCTCACACATTATGATCTTTTGAGCTGACTTTCCCATAAGTCATCATTTGCTCAGTCTTCATACGCTTTGTTTTTTTCAATCTGCCGTCAGCTTTCTTGTGTCTTTGCTCATAAACCTTTTTTTCTGGTGTCAACTTGTTTGTCTTTGTTCATAAACTTTTCTCTGGTATTAGCTTCCATTTTTCATCAACCATCTCAGCCATCCAACAAACTCTTAATAGTCTTTTCTTCATAGAACACATTTTCCAATGCCTCTAGTGAGGCTGAGTACATCACAGGACTTTTTAATTTACTTATCACTAAAAGCCTCACAGATCTCCAGGACTGATCTCCTTTTCAAATCTTCAAGCTTGACCCTTACAAAAATGTTGCGAGTTACACACTGGTTTAGAGACAATTCAAATGTTTAAGGCATCCACTGCCAACGATTTTCTTTTCTCTTTGATGGGGTTAAAGCTTGCTGACCTCCGAGTTACGACCTTACAAAAGGTTATTATATAAAGAAATGTACACATATCTGGGATAATGATAAATCTTGAAGTTATACTTAAACCGACATTATTTATAAATAGCCTGATTACATTAACTTACAGGAAATAATCTGTACCATGAAAGGCCTGCTATTTCAATATTAATGACTACTATTATTAACACAAGTATTTTTACACTTATGCATGAAAGAGTTAATTTCATGCCAACAGCACAGTTTATATTGCCAAGAAATAAAAAAACAAAAACTTGGTCAACTTTCTGATGGTGCAAAACTTCAATAAATATGTCTGCAAAAAAAAAAATAAAACATTAAAAACTGAAGTTGTCATGCTTTTCACGAGCTATGTTAATAAAATAATTCAGTCTGTTTTGCCCAACATCATTCTTTCTGTTGCTGCAGACAATTCTAAAGTACATAGATGACAGCTATTAATGGAAGCTGCAGGACAACCTTCCTCATGGCTGCTTCAACCAATACCTGACTGGCATAACTGGTCATTGTAACAAGAAGGTATGCTTCTGCTACCAGATTCAGTAGTTTGTTCTTGTTATCTCTAGTTAACCCACAATACCCCTAGGAATTTTGTTCATCTCTTCCTTAATGCTCTTGTTAGTTTTCAATGTTTCAGAACATTTCTGGAATCTTTTTAATTTGTATTTTCTGTCACCAACAGTATCTGTTCCATGATTCTTCAAGATTGCTTCTTCCTTGCCTCAATTACATATTTTATATCAGTTTACTGCTAAATCTAACAAGACAATGTAATACTCATAGCTAAGGCCATTCTCTTACTTATTTGTATCATGCTGCATCAAGTACTTTTGCCCTTTATAATCTTGATCTGATTTCAGCTGTGCTAAGAGTTTCAGAACTAAAAGTTCTGCAAGATGATCAACCCTGAAAATAGACACTTCACATCAAGCATGAAAATGACTTGGCAAAAAAATTATGTTGAAAATTTACAGTACTACGAATTACAAAAAAAAAAATATATATATATATGACCAAAAAAGTATATTTATGTACACTTAACTCTGACAACATCTGTCAGAACTTACAACTACAAGCCAATCAAATCAAGCTGATATTTATCATATAATGACCACTGGAATGAATCCCAGAAATATCAAAACTGAAAAAAAAAAAGTGAAATGAAAGACCATTTGTGACAAGCCAGTATAAATCACAGCAATGAAATGCTGGAATCAAAAAAAATTCTTCTTAAAGTTTTCTATCCTTGTGAAGAACCTCTATCTCGTATCAAATAGTTGTACAAAATGTCACTTCTTTGATGAAAAAAACAAAACTAGGTCTGACAATTAAAGTTTATATGTATGAATGAAATTACAACTTAAAACTGACAAAAAAGTTTGACAGTAAATTTTGTTTAACAAAAGTAGTTTAAATAAACATAAAGCACATATTCATGCTTAATAAATATGTCAGATAATGTTATTTCATCTTCACCAACAAAATTTGTTCAAACTTTGCTTATATTATTTCTAAACAAATGATCATGGCGGCATCTGTTTCAACCAGAGCAACAGATGTACACTGGGATAGTTGAGGATTTTGGTGTTGCTTAACAAACACTTTTTCATGAAAACTTTAACATGAATATTTTTTTTTTCTTCTTTTTTCTTTTAATGGAGCTGTTAATGCAGATCTGTGTTATGTGTTACAAACAAATTTCACTGCGTTGTACACCACACTGAAACTGTAAAATGGAATTCACCATCACGAAGAATACACAAGCAACAGCCCCCGACCAATGCTCCATCATGGAACCGTCTGTATGTCATATGTGAAATCTCATAATCTTTTTCTACAAACTGGCATAACGGTGAAATTCACATTTCACTACGAAAGAATAATTTTAAAATGTAGGGCAAGAACTTGTAACTCTTCTCTCATCTCTGTACCAACAACAAAATCATAAAATGTCCACATCTGTGGAAGAAGAGAACCAAACAAAATAACTGCCCTCAAGCTTCAGTTAACACTGTGAAACCTGTACTTTCCTGCACCCAGAACAAGTAAGGAAGTAAGGTTAAACTGTAACTCTGTCAGGCCTTAGAAGCACATAGGGATATGGTGTTAGTGCCCATATTTTACTTGACCTGTCAGCACGCTAGAGGGTGATATTGTCAGTATCACACCTGGCCGCCTTTCCTTCCCCAACTCCAGAAGAAGTCTGGCAATCATTTCTACAGCTGGGTGACTGGGGTGCCTCCGGCTGGATTCAAACCCCCAGCCTTCACCATGAGAGACTAGTGCACTGACCACTTCACCACTCAGACACCACAGCTTTAAATATTACTGGTTTTTACATACAGCTCCTGGCACAGATAAAACCAGACATAACTGGAATGCTGGCAAGCAGGGTAAATGCCCAATTTATTATAACAGAACATAACAAATAATGTTGCAAAAAAAACGTCCAACAAATAACAACACCCCCCCCCCCCCCCCCCAAAAAAAAAGGCAAATTATTTAAACATGTTCTCACTCTACAAAAAAGCATATTTAGGTTCAATTAATGTCTTTATTGCCCCATAATACTGCTGAAATAACCCAAATTTGGAATGAACCATCTGCCATTTTCAGCTTATAATACTAAGCAATGATTTCATGGTTAACTTTTACACTTCTGATGTGTCTTCTGCAATAAAATGCTAAAGCATATTTTATGTTACTGTGCTGAATATAAGAGAAATTCTTGTAAAAACATTTGTATATTCTTTGCCTCCTCATGTACAATGCAGCTTTTGATCACATTAATTTGATCATTTATCTCCAGATCCATTAAACCAATATTAACATCCCCAACTAATTAATGTAAACTGTTTTAATGTTTCTCAATATTTTGGAAGACAGTTCTAAAGCAGGCATATGGATGCACATAGGTGAGTCGTCTGTAGCACAATGAGTAAAGCATCTCATAAATCTGTAGTGACAACTTCTCAGTGTGAGCAATACCCTTTATTTTTAGCATGAAATGAGACGTTTATGTCTTAATAACATTACAGTTTGATATGTTTCTAATTACCTTTCTTCTATATTTTAACACATTGACTTTTCCCCTGTCCTAAGCTTCCCAGCTTCTTTGGAAAGTCAATATACTCTTTCATTTCCAAACATCCACAGCGACTTAGTTTCAAACGGAGTTTCTTAAAGGATTCCGTTCTCTGTTTTCACCCTAAACACTTCATTCTGCAAATGCTACAGACATATTTAATCTTTATTAAAAAAAAAACAACAACAAAGAAACCCTGTCCTGCACAGATCTTCTGTAGGGTAAGATGAAGAATTTGTTCTGAAGGTAACAAAAATGTGCATTAACCAAACAGAAAATGAGAGAAAACAAGTTAACTCTTCCCATGCCACAGGAAGAAACATGGACGTTCAGATGGGTGCCAGATTAAAAGTGCAGGTCTTGATATGTATAGAAGCATATTAGTAGAAGTGAATGAAAACACAGTTTTTCCATTTCAAAAGTGTACTTATTATGTTTCGAAATAACTAAACATGTACGAAGAGTTTTTTTTAGGAAAAAAGAAGTAATGTGATGTTTTTAGACAATAATTGTGTCCTACTTACCATGGATATGTATAGATGTACACTACTCACCATCTAAGATGCCTAGATCTACCTGTCGATGTCATATTGTGATTTTATGTTACATTCTCACTAAAATAATGTCTGAAATAACCTTCTAACGACTTCTCCAGTCATCTAATATGTCTAGATCTACTTGGGATACATTCAAGAACAGTGATCTGGTCACAGGGCATGTCCATATCACTATCTACATCACCAAAAACTGAAATTTCTCAATAAAAAAACGTTGTTTTTCACACTCGACATCGCTCATAACTAACCATGCTTCTGCCAAGATGAAAAGGGTCACGGGGCATGCGCATTAAATGTTTACAGTCTAAACGTTACACTACTTTTTAATGAAAGAAAACATGAATTAGTTTTTCGATGGAAGGCACCACGTCGGAAACCGGAAGTGTTGGAAATTCGACTAGAGGCAAGGAAAGAGTTAAGACCTAACAGGGACCTAAAGAAGTAACACCTCCCCTCCACAAAAAAAAAAAAAAAACCTGATGAAAATTGTAGCTATTGGTGAATATGTTTCATTGAGGTATAAAAGCATGATAATGATTTAGAAACACAGCCATTGTATATTTGTCCAGAAGTCAATGAAGCAATTCATAAGGCTTGCCAGTAACTGTTGCTATGGAAAAATTTGCTGCAGGTAACATTTTTGGGTTGAGCTATCTCTGCCATGATCTTTTCCATGACTCAGGCCTCATAAAAATTAAACACTAAAACACATTTTCTAATTTCTTGTTAGCTGCTCAGACAACAAGGACTCAGCTTGAGAAACTCTTTAACAGCCACAATCTGGTTACTAAAAGCTGTCTTTTAATTACTTCCTTACGGCTTGATCTAACGCTGCTTATCAACCTACACACACAGACTCAGTCACCACTGTACACCTTCTATTCCTGTCTATTTGCTCAAGCTGATGCAAATATATGTGCTCAATCTATGTTCCTAGATGTATCCACAGCCACATAAAGAGAATTTTTTAAAGAAACACTATGACAAAAACTAACTTAACAAAACAGCAACTGAGTTAACTTCACAACCAATGAACCAAGATTTATGACATCAATACATTACAAAAACTGTGAAACATGAAGTATTTCAGCCTCAGCTCTTGCTAATGAACTTAAAAACAGACTCTGCCCAGGTAAATATCAAAATTAAGGTTATGCTGAACATAATACATAAAAACAATGAGATTGTACTCACTATTAAATGTAAGAAACACAAGAAATGCATTAGGAAATACTGAGATACAGAAAGAACTAAATAACAACAAAAAAAAATCTTTTAAATAAAATGATTAATATTTTAAACAATATGATTAACATTTTTTTCCCCTTGGAATAATTTCTAGAATATTCTGAAAGAAAAAAAAATTATTACTGACAGGACATCACAGCCTCAAGCGAATGAAGAACGTGCTTCAAATAACCGTTGACTGTCGTGAATTCATTGTGTTGTCTTTGCCTTTACTCTGCAGCATGCTAGAGCGCATGCTGGGCATGGGTAGAATGCCACCTTCTTTGGATGTTACATCAGCATAGAAGGACTGCTGCTCCTCCTTCTCCCGCTGGAACTGGTTCTCCAGAGCCTTTGAGATGAAACACAAGTTTAAAATGTTCAATGACCAGCTCAAATAAAGCTTTTAAACACAGACTTCTAGGTGACCTTGCATGTTCAAATATTGTGCACTTATTGATTATAGCAGACAGCTCAACAGAGCATGGAAGAAGAGAAATAATGGGAACTTAAGCTACAGACTCCTCTGTAAGAATGATACTGGCATAATCTGCATCCTGGAAACTCATTTAACAGAAGACCAAAAACCTAAGCAATTAGACAGGTCTGTGTTTGCAGCACAAGTTACTGGATAATTGTTAAAATCTGCAGAAGATAGTTAACTTTGTTTCAGTGACAAGGATTCAGATTCAGAAACACTTAAAACTTGGATACTAAAGAGAAGTGTATTTATCTGTTTTATTATATCAGAATATTATATTATACAATTATATCAGAATTAAAAATAATCATTTACAACAAAAATGCCCCAATATTTTCTTCAACTTACCTACTATCACCAACATATATACAAATTTAGGGACAACTTATCAGCACCACCAGCAGTCAAATGAAATATTAGTTGTGATTCAATATATGACAAAAATCAAAATATATTTAAGAAACAATAATCATCATCTGTGACAACATGCGACGCTCAACACCAGAGTTTCACACGACCAGTGTAATGCTGCTGCTGTTGCAGGTTCTTCCTGCAGCTGAAAACCTGAATTCTTGCAGCCAGTGCTGTGAGTGGCTACAAATAAAGACACCAACTGCTATGAGAAGACTACAGAGTGGCTTCATATGACTCTCACAGTCGGATCCTTCCTCCCAAAGAAAAAAAATATCACTGTTATGAATATTAGTTCCTGAAATGTTAGACCCATGAAATGTTAGACCCATGAAATGTTAGACCCATGAAACAGTGAACTTTAGCCATCTGCTGCTGGTGCCTCATAGGCTCTGACACACAGGCATCAAGTCCAACAAAGAATGTAGAATCCCTCCTATCTGTGTCATGGAGCACAACAGACTGCTTCTTGGAGCATTAATAAAAAAAATATATATTCTGAATCTTGACCCAATTCTGGTCCACCAACTTATGACAGCAGTACCATCCCTTCTATCAGGTACCTTTGTTTCTGTTTCATGAAATGACATATGTCTTTCTCCACATTCTTCATCAAACTCCAAACTAGTATCCATCAAACACAGTTCTCTAGAATACTGGGCACATCTATCTATCATTTGATGACTGAAAGTTGACATACTGAAAGCCAGATTTTTTAAAATAACTGATCTGATACCAAAATTCATTTATAATTTGAATTTTAAACACATGTAACAAATGCCAATAAATAAAACAATATTTAATGAATTTACAATATATCTTGACATAGAAAACAATTTTATCAAGTTAGTTAATAAATTACAAATTCACACACCAGAAAGAGGTTTCTGATCAGTTCCAAAACAAACATTTACAAAGCGAAATTATTCAAAAATGCGCGACTCCCTTTATACAAAAAGAAACAGATCACCTACAACCATTTTCAACCTTTGGGAGCAAAAAAAAAAAAGATAGAATTCATTTTAAAAAAAAACAAACTAAAACACAAACCACAACAATCTACCAATAATTACATATGCTGTACAAGTTCTTAATGACAAAACTACCTGCAGCTGTTCAAGCTCCTTGACAGTTGCCTCGTTCTTGTCCGTCAGTGCCTTCAGCTGTCTCTTATGCTTCTCTTCCTGCCTCAGCTGCTCAGCTTTGATGCGTTTCTTCTCGCTCTCTTCAAACTAAGGAAGACATGGTACTCTACAAAACTTGGTCCTGTATAACCTTTATTTTGACTGATAAGCTAACCACACATTAGTGCCTGAGCTGACATCCAGGAATCAGAAGGTAACAGGCTTTTTTTCTTTTTTTTTTAATGGGGCACAGTCATTATTGGAAACTACATTTCATACAGTGATGTATAATAGTATATAAGTTAAAATGTATATTATGGAATTTTTCTGCTGTTGCCATCGGTATTGACGCTCCAAGCGCCTGTGCCAATCTCTAGTAGATTTTTCCTAGAACTTCGCCTGGACAGCAACTGTCTTTGACTCTTCCAAGGGATTTTTAACATGCATAACAATGCACATGGATGTTCAGTCCCACTTCTAGAAAGCAGGGGAATTTACTGTTGGAGGATTCATGAGAAAAAAATCCCAACCACTTCTGGTGGGATCTGAACCCATGACTTCCAACATCCAAGGTGAATGTTTAGCCCTGAGATCACACAGCTCCTTATATATAGTAAAGTACATTCATTATACAAATGAAAATGTATATTATACAGTGAGATATAGTTATCATTTAAATTAAAATATATATTGCACAACAAGATATAACTAAATCAAAATTTATATTATTATACACGGTGAGGTATATCAAGATAAATCAACATGACATCCTTATTGAAAGACAAGTCCTCATATGACTTTCAACTTTATATTAAAATAAATCCATTTCAAATCTATTCAAACATTTACATCATTTTAAGCTCTTTCTTATAAGATCTGGAATCACATGCAGGACTAGCTTCCAACTTCCAGGTTTCAAATTTATCAAGTTATATAACAGCACGTAAGCCAAGAGGCCTACAGGAGAGCTGTTTAGGGAGGCAAAGTTCCGCAAGAGGCATGCAAATGACTGACTGATATAACAAGATTCTGTGTTGTGATATTTCATGATTAAAAACACAGGAAACTGCCATGGTAGAAGGCAAGGACGTGCTCTTACTTGTTTGATTTTATTTTTGTCATCATCCGGTGTTCCGGCATTACTAAGTCTCAGGCTCTGCTTGAACATCTGCGCTCTCGTCTTGGCTTCGCTCTTGAGAAACTTCGGTAGACGTCGCCGCTCCAGGGCATGCCTGTTTAACATCTCATCTGTTTTCATCTGATTGTAACGCTTCAAGTTCTCCATTTCCTGTAAATAAACATCAATGTTCCAGTGTATACAAAACATTACAGATATCTCAGCCCAGCACTGCTCTATTGACTAACAAAGACAAATTCTATCAAACTAAAAATGAGTTGGAACTTTGGTTTCTTCGTGCTTCTCATGTTCCCAATGTCGTAGTAGCTAAGTGCTTTACCCTTCTGCCCTGTTATGATAATGGTGATGTTCCTGCTCAGAGGTGATAATAATAGCTGTGTGCCCTGACTGCCGTAATTTCCCTGGTGAACACACTGGAATATGCTATACAAACAGATGACAGCGTATTATAAACAAAATTTTCATGTAAAAAAAAAAAATCAGTTAAATATTTATGGGACTTCTGCCACAGTTCAGAGATGGTGAATGCCAGGAGGAAAAATCTCATCCAGTTTCCCCAATTCACAGTGTCAAGCAACTCATTTTTACAGCTGGGTTGGCTACAGAATAATGACAGTCTCCAACCCACTGCCTTTTCAAGAGAAGCCAGGCTTTCTGTTTCATCTATACAAACTCCTGGGCTCACAGTTTATGCATTTAAAAAAAAAAAAACCAGAAACACAATAAATAAGATAAAATCTTGGTGACTGAGGGTCCATGTTCTAGAACCCTACCTTCTGGTGTCTTGTGAGCATCTGGTGACGTTTGACGAAAAACATGTCTTTAAGCTGCGTCTTCATCAACTGATGCCTCTCGTGTAGTTGGTTCCTTTCCAGCTCCCACATGCTAGCCTCACGGCCTGCAGAAATAAGGTGTAAATGTTCATTACCTTTAACTTAGAATTCTGTCAAGGTAAATGAAGCCTCAGTAACTTCTTATAAACATAGCACTGAGATAAATGTATTAATTCACTCATTCATTTGCATGTCCCTTGCGGAACTGTGCATCCTTAACAGCACTCCTGTAGGCCTCTCGGCTGTGAACAAGATGGCCTGCTGCTGATGCATCCATTTGCAAATTATCAACGATGTCTTGCAGCCATCTTCGCCTTGGTCTTCCTCTCTTTCTTTTTCCCATTATGCACCCTTCCAAGACAGTCTTCTCTAGATTATCATGATGTTTAATGTGTCCAAAATATTTAAATTTTCTCTCTGTAATCCTCTTTACTTGCCAGCCTTCTTCAATATTAAGTTCATGTAGTATGGATATATTTGTTCTTTTTTGTGTCCATGGTATTTGAAAAACTCTTCTGCAGCATTTACCTTCAAAGGCATTTATGTGTTTCTCAGCTGTTTTGTTAAGTGTCCAGGTCTTACAGGCATATGTTGCAATGGGAAAGATGCATGCCCTTAAAAATCTTATTTTTGTAGTTCTATCTGTTGCTCTCCACAAATTCTTTAGTTGTTTTACTTTCTGAAGAGCGACAGATGTCCTCCTTTTAATTTCCCTCATTGTATCTCCATTATTAGTTAGTAGTGATCCAAGATATTCAAAACTTTCCACTTGATACATATTTCAGCTGCCTTGTTTGTTTTTTTAGTTGTCATCAATTTAGTTTTCTTCACATCTCTTCGCTGTTCTTATGGACTGATTTAATTACTTTTTCCATTCCTTATCGTGTAGTGGACAGTAATACTGTGTCATCAGCATATCTAATCTCTGGTATTTCATAACCTTCAAATGTATGATAAATATATGAATAGTTTATATAGGCAATTATTTTCTTGGATGCATATATGAACTGTGGTAAGCAGTTGAAAATTTAAATTATCATTGACAATATCAACATAAATGCTTAACTGGTCAATATATACAGTAAAATCCCATTTCAATAGACCCTGTTTATAACGGAGCTTATAGCAGACCAGATCTGCAGGTCCTGGCCACACTCCTATATATATATTATTCTGGATATAGCTGGCTTTGGCTATAATAATGGACTAGTTTTCCAATCCCCTTAAGTCCGTTATAACAAGATTATACATTCACTGTTTGGAAATGGCTTAATCGCGCAAAGGACACTCTCGTATCTGTTTAGCTGCTCATTCAGATGCCTCAGAACTAGTGTTGTAGTCAGCATAGATGCTTCAAGTACCTGCACCAATCTCTGCTGCAGACTTTTTCCCAGAAATACGCCAGGCAGTGGCCATATGGCTTACTCTTTTTTTCCAACTGCCAACAGATTTTTAACACGGGCCAACAATGCACATGAGCAGTCAGTCCCCCTACTCAAAGACCAGGGAAATTTATTACTGGAGAATTCACACTTCTGGTGGAATTCAAACCTGCAAACTCCAATATCTGAGATGAACATCTAATCCTGAGACCACACGCATTTTATTTTAGCCAGCATAAGCAGCAGCCACACAATATTTGTTCTGAACCATCACTTTTTAGCTCTGGACTGGTCCATTATGCTCTAATCTCCTTCATATCCCTCATAGCACAGAAACTGATGACATATGTTCAATGTTTTATTGATGCTTTTTCTTACGCTCTTAATACATAATCACTACATTTCATTCTCAGTTCCTTCATCTTCATTTGCAGAAATAATGCATCATGTAACGTTAGGAAGGAAAGGTGAATATTATTTTTTACTAGAATCAGTTACTTTTCTCAATCAAACTTTATTAACAAACTACCCTCTCTCCCACACCCCGCTACTGAAAACAAAACTAACAATCTGACCCAAAAATACATACCATCCAAATGATTATTCCTGCTCAAAATCCTGTGACATGTTTTTTGGCCTCTTTCTCCCACTCAAACACACTTCCACTCTTCCTCTCTCTCTCTCTGAACCTTAAGTGCCCAGGGCACATGGGGCTTCCGCAAGGGTTTTCCACAAATGCCTATCCGTTGCCTTTTTTTCTGCTCTTGCCCAGGTGAGCCCTCTATTGTTCACCATCCTTTCTGTTGTTTTTCTCCATGTCTCTTTTGGTCTACCCTTACTTCTGTTCCCCTGTGGTGTCCATCTTAGTGCTATTTTTGGTAGTGAGTTGTCAGTCATCCGGAGCACATGTCCCAACCATCGCCGGCATCTTTCCTCAATAAATGCTGTCAGTGGCTTCATCTGCATTTCTGCCAACAAGATGTTATTTCTTATGGTGTTAGGCCAAAATATTTTTCTAATTCTCCGTAAACATTTAGTCTGGAAAGAATTCAACTTGTTTTCTATGGTTTTGGTGATTTTCCAGCATTCACTTCCATAGAATAGTACACTTAGAACATTAAATATCCTGACTTTCGTATTCATGCTTAGTTTTTTAGATTTCCATATAGTCTGCAGCACTGCAAAAGCCTGGTTTGCTCTAGTAAGTCTGCTGTTGATGTCCTCTGTGCTGTCTCCATTTTCTACTACTCTACTGCCAGGGTATACAAATTCACTGACCTCCTCCACTAACTTGCTATCTACTCTGAGTACATTTCTGTTGTTCACATTTTGCTTCATTAACTTTGTCTTTCCTACATTGATCTTTAATCCCTCACACTCACTACAGTATGAAAAAACAACAAATTTTTTATGGAATTTTAACATAAAAACGGATTTTGTAGTAGTTTTAAGTATTTAGTTACCAATACATACTGAACTTAAAAGTACTGCTTACATAAACAGAGTTGTAACTATTCGGTGCTGTATGTACTATATAGTACAGAATGGAATAAAACTAAGCAAAAACATCAAACCTCCACTTTTATGAGAAGGGTGGTTTAACAATAAAAGAATGAGATACACCCTTTGATTTCTTTTTTGTTCAAGAATCAAGGTGACTAACCAACAGGAACAAAGGACACTGTACTGTACTAAAAGACTAAAAACTATAAAGACAATACTCACTTCTCAGCAACTGTTGCTTCTGCTGCAGGCACTGGCTTTCTAAAAGAGCAATCTTTTGTCTGTGCTGCTCAGCCAGCTGTCGCATGTGCTTCTCTGTTCTTTCCATCTGGCTCTCTAGGAAAACCCGCTCCTGGACAGCAGACAAATAAAAGAAACTTGATCCAGCAAACCACAAGGGCAGTATGTTTGCTAATCTTTCAAAAACAATTCAATTTTGCTTCTGAAAGGTTTTGAATCTATATTCCACCCCCCCCTCCCCCCCCCCCCACTCAAACATGTAAAAAATATGTGTTAGTAGATTTTGGTGCTTTTATTACATTTCTGCTACAAAAATTTGAAAGAAAATGAAAATAATCTCTCTCTCTCTCTCTGAACCTTAAGTGCCCAGGGCACATGGGGCTTCCGCAAGGGTTTTCCACAAATGCCTGTCTTTCGCCTTTTTTTTTGCTCTTGCCCAGGTGAGCCCTCTATTGCTCAACATCCTTTCTGTTGTTCTTCTCCATGTCTCTTTTGGTCTACCCTTACTTCTGCTCCCCTGTGGTGTCCATCTTAGTGCTATTTTTGGTAGTGAGTTGTCAGTCATTCGGAGCACATGTCCCAACCATCGCCAGCGTCTCTCCTCAATAATTGTTGTCAGTGGTTTCATCTGCATTTCTGCCAATAAGATGTTATTTCTTATGGTGTTTGGCCAAAATATTTTTTTAATTTTACGTAAACATTTAGTCTGGAAAGAATTCAACTTGTTTTCTATGGTTTTGGTGATTTTCCAGCATTCACTTCCATAGAGTAGTACACTTAGAACATTACTCTTAAATATCCTGATTTTCATATTTATGCTTAGTTTATTTGATTTCCATATATTCTGTAGCATTGCAAAAGCCTGGTTTGCTCTAGTAAGTCTGCTGTTGATGTCCTCTGTGCTGTCTCCATTTTCTACTACTCTGCTGCCAAGGTATACAAATTCGTTGACCTCCTCCACTAACTTGTTATCTACTCTGAGTACATTTCTGTTGTTCACATTTTGCTTCATTAACTTTGTCTTTCCTACGTTGATCTTTAGTCCTATGTTGTTTGCATTCTGGGTTAACTTGTTTATTTTATCTTGCATATCTTTGTGACTGCTTGATAATAGACAAATGTCGTCCGCAAAGTCAAGGTCCTCCAGCACTGTGTTAAGGGTCCATTGTAATCCTCTGCGTTTGTCTGATGTTGCCTCCTTCATTAACCAGTCTACTGCCAAGATAAATAATGTTGGTGATAGTACACATCCCTGTTTCACTCCTGTTTGTACCCTAAAGCTGCTGGAGGTATGTTCTCCACAGATAACTTTGCACTGAAAACCCTCGTATAGGGCTTTGATTACATTAACTATTTTATGGGGGAGGCCATGCCATCTTAGGATTTTCCACAGTGCATCTCTGTTGACACTGTCAAAGGCTTTCTCAAAATCTATGAATAATGCATATGTTGTGCTATGCCATTCATTTGCCTGTTCTAATATTTGTCTAAGTACAAATATATGGTCTATGCATGATCTTCCTTTCCTAAATCCAGCCTGCTCTTTCCGAAGTTTTTCCTCAAGTGTTGGTACAATTCTGTTGATGATTATTCTGCAAAATACTTTACTAGTGAGTGGCAGTAGGGTAATGCCTCTCCAGTTCCCGCAATCTCTGAGGTCACCCTTCTTTGGTAGTTTTACTATAAGACCAGTTTTCCACTCCTCTGGGGCTTTTTCTAAATCCCAAATTTGTTGTAATATCCGGCAAAGTTGTTTTGGTGTTTCTGTTTCTTCTGCTTTCAACATCTCAGCAGTCACTTCATCTTCACCTGGTGCCCTGTCTGATTTTAGCATCTTTATCGCCTCTTTTACTTCACTTATTGTTATTGGTCCTGTATTGATTTTTAGTTCCGCTTTTGCTTCAGGTATATCTATTGCTTGTGCTGCTTGTGTTCTGTTTAGTAGGGTGTTAAAGTGTTCCCTCCATCTTTCAATTTTTTCTCTTTCTCCACTGACCAGTTGTCCATTTTGTGTTCTTACTGCACTTTCACATCTTGTATTGAAGTTACCTGTCATCTGCTTTGTGATTTTATATATGGTTTTCATGTCATTTGTATATGCTGCTTTCTCTGCTGTCTCTGCTAAGTTGTCATAATACTGACGTTTATCTTGACGGCATGATTCCTTCACTTCTTTGTCTTTTTGTGCATAATTACTTAAAACTCGTTCTTTAAGCCGTTGTGATTTGGTGTTCAGTAATTTTTTCTTGATTTCTTTTCTTTGCTCTATCTTTTCCCATGTGGTCTCACTTATCCATTCCTCTTTTCTCCTTTTCCGATATCCCAGCCCTCTTTTGCTGTTTCCTGTAGTGTTTTATTGAACTCTAATATGGACATTTCTGCTTCGTCTTGTAGGACACTGAAGCGGTTCTTAAGTATTATTGAGAATTCATTTCTTGTTTGCTGGTCTATCAGTTTTCTTGTATCAAAATGTATCTTTCTGTGTTCTCCGATTCTGGCTTTCCTTAATTTTAGTTTTATTTTTGCTACCAGAAGGTTGTGATCACTTCCTATATCTGCTCCTTTCCTTGCTCGCACATCTTGTAGTGACCGTTTCCACTTGTTGTTTATTAGTATGTGATCGATTTGGTTTTCTGTGGTTTTATCTGGTGACCTCCAAGTCACCTTATGGATGTTTTTGTGTTGGAAAATTGTCCCTCCGATGGTCATCATGTTTTCTTCACAGAAACTGCACAGTCTTTCTCCATTTTCATTTATTTCTCCGATTCCTTCTCTTCCCATGATTCTTCTTCTATCTTCATTTCCTTCACCTACTTTTGCATTGAAGTCGCCCAAGATGAGTAGCATATCATGCTTGGGTATTGTTTCTACTGTGGCTTGGAGGCTGTTGTAAAAATCTTCTTTTAATTCCTCTTCAGCTGCTTCTGTTGGTGCATAACAAACTATAATAGACAGCTTCGTGAATCTTGAGTTGAACCGTGCATATAATAATCTCTCATTTATTGGGGTCCATTTCAGCAATGCTCTTGATGCTTCTTTTGTTATAATCAATGCTACTCCTCCTTCATGAAGATCTTCTTTACCTGACCATATTATTGTATCTTCTGTGTGCTGTGTTGTTAATTTCCTTCTGCCTTGTCCTGTCCATCTTGCTTCTTGTATTCCTAGTATGTCTAGTTTGTATCTGTGCATTTCCTTGATGGTTTGTGCTAGTTTTCCAGTCTGGTTTAGTGTTCTTACATTCCAGCTGCCTATATGCATCTTTTGTTTAGGTTCCAGGAGGTCTGCAGTCGGGCTGGGGACTTCCAGTGGCTGGCTTTCATCCACAACCTTCATGGGCTCAATTTCCTGATACGCATTTCTCCTTCCACCTGCATTTGCTTTTTCCCTTGCTTCTGTTTCTGTAGCAGTCTGATAGTTTTTTACCAGATAGGGTTGCTGGCCCTATGCTGAACCCTCCTTAGTCGCCTTTTATGATCATGCATGGTAGGGTACAGTGGTCCTATTCTTTGCAGATCCCGGGTACCACACGGGGGAATGAAAATAATGCAAGTTTTTAAACCTATTTCTGGCTTCTCAATCTGGCATCCAACAACCTTTAGGGGATCCACATTCAATAAAACAAATAGGCTGAAACCTATTTTGAGTCAAATTAAAAGTGATTGCGAAAAATTTAGAAGAAAGGTAAATGAAACAATATTTAAAGACAATACCTTGTCTTCCATTTCAATCTGCTTTGTTTCTCGTATTTTCTGGGTTGTATCCTTCTTGCCACCCCGAGGCAGGAGATCAAGCTCTTGTTTCAGCAGCTTCATTTCTTGTTTTTGTTTATCTCGGAACTGCTTCAGGTCCTTGTCCTATGAATAAAAAATATTCATTATGAAATTCTATATACCCAATTTTCTTCGACAGGTCAAAGAAAATATAGGCACTAACACCATATCCCTAAGATCTAAGGCATGACAGGATTACCTTTACCTTTTACATCATTATATGGGCATGCTCTTGTTTCTCTAAAGATCTCAGTCTTTTGATGCTTTCTATCCATTTGTCTAGTGTATTTCAATCAAGCTGTCGAGTCAAACTGTCATTTATCTTCTCTCTTGGGTTTCCTCTGCCTCTACCTTCATTTATTTTTCTCCTTCAATGTTTTCACATCTTCCTCTTCTCATCATGTCTTTAGTAAGTGCATATTTAATTCTATAGTTTTAATCAGATTTTTTTTTCATTGTCTTTTTTGTGACATCCTCCATTAAATACAGAAATCCTACTGACTATAAACATTCTTACAAGATAATGCATATCAGATGCCTCCAATGATTCTGTATTGGTCTATTCACTTCTTGTGAATCACTTCTGCAGGACAGGTTTAGTGTAGCATATCAGAACACATATTTACTGATGATTATATTACATACAAGATGTTTGACATTTCAAAACTGCATCCTCTCCTTCTTATACTGTGTTCTTGATTTCAATGATGTTCTACCAACTGAATAATCAATGTGTCAAGATATTAGAATTTACGTTCTTTTTAAGATTAATCAGTTGATTGTCATGCTGCAGTGACGTAGTTTTCTTCTGTGTAGAAAGACAATCCATCCACAGTCTCGGTCAGTGATCTGCTAAGCCATCACTTGTAACATTTTGCTGAGCAGCAAACAAATTCTCTCATGATCTGTGGCTAGCCTCTGTATAGTGAAATCAGCTGTGCTGCATTTCTGCTTCTACAGCTCTCTGTCAGGTAGCATCATGACTATGTGCCAAGCTAATAATACACCATCTTTATATTTTTTACAAACATGCAAATACTAAAAAAATAAATGATAACTGCTGTAGGGGAAAATGTGACTGAAGACTCTTTTCTTAACAAAAAAAAACCCAAAAAACTAACAAAAGAATGTCCTATAACTAAATCATTCTATTTTTGTATATATGTAACTGTTTTTCACAATGGCTAACATTTACAGCCTATTGGTCAGCTGTTCTTTTCAATGAACAGATACAGAATAAATAATCAAGCCTTATATCAACCAGTGGATGTCCTATTAGCAATTCTCATTAACCTACCTGCTCTGCCTTCAGTTTTCTGGCAGCATTCTTCATATCAGCTTGCTGGGCTTGTTCTGCTTTCTCTATCATTTGCTTCTGTTGCTTGTTCAGCATGTCCAAGTCCTGGTCAAATGTCTTTCTCTGAGCCTACAGCCAAAAGACATCAAACATTAAAGTAACAGCTGATAATATCTCTATGTCTTATTAACCTTTTCTTAAAATTTCATAAGATCAGAAGGATTTTTTTATAAGTTATTCTATGGTAATTGGAGTTAAGGTTTCTCCAGACTCATTCGGTGTGTTTCTGATTCATTTTTGTGCATACTCTTTCTCTTTCATTTCAATCATTTTATTTTATAGTAAAAGAGATTCAGCTTTGTTTTACATGCAAAAAAAAAAAAAAGCATGAGTGAGAGCAATTTTGAGAGTGCTTTTTAAAAAAATTTACATTTTTATTTTCTTACATGAATGATGTTTATCAGGAACCAATCAAATGTCACACCAACAACTAGCTAATTATCTTCTGATTGATAACTATTTCTGTCTTTTGCATCCATTCAAAATGTGCAGGTGTGAGCACTAACTCAAGTCCTTCAAGCCAACAAATCTACGAGCTAGCAAAGTTTTTATGGAGATTCATCCACAGCTTCTTTCATTTCTACAGTGAACAATGGGTACCAGAGAAATCTGGGATGGTAAAGCGGCCAGGCGTGATACTGACCACATCACACTTTCATGTGCTGAAGGTCATGGAAAATATGGGCTTAACACCGTATTCCTCAATATGCCTTAAAGGCATGGAAATGGGAATTTTACCTTTTTTTACAGCGGACAATGCCTGGAAAAGGAAAATAAAACTACTTAATTAAATGGTGCATGAGAAATATCTGGAATGGAAATATGAGTGGTTTCTGACATACCAACACTTGTACACTCTGTCAGACAAAAAAACAAACAAAACGTACCGCACTATCTGATTCAAACTTCTTCTCCTTAGCTTCCAAGCTAGCATGATTCTTGTACTGCAAGTCTGTGATCTGCTTGTTCTCCTGCTTCTGTAACATTTTCAGCTCACGTAGGTCTTGTTTTCTGATGAATGTTTAAAAAAAAAACCCCATATACAATCAGGGTACAAAACACTTCCATGCTTAGACTGAAAAAGAAAAAAAGTCTGCAATACCACCTGGCATAGAAAAAATATGTGCTCATGTACAAAGCAATTATAAACATGAAAAGAGATTACAAACAAATTAAATTAAGAGGATTAAAGTCTGTTATAGTAAGACTAAAAATAAAAATAAACAATGAACAGAATCATGAATGTACTAATGGAATAAGGGTATGAAAATAACAATGTCTATACTATCGGAATAATGGTATGAAAATAACAATGTATATACTAACGGAATAATGGTATGAAAATAACAATGTATACACAGTGGTACCTCGGGTCACGAATGCCTCTAGTCACAAACAAATTTTGACTCGACTCGTGAACAATGCCTCGGAGCACAAACGTGGCTTTTTTTTTTCAGCTCGCAAAACAGCATCAGTTGTACTCAGGTGTGCGTGCTGTGAACACTGTTTGCCGTTGCGTTGTTCTTGATACAATTTTTTTTTCATTTTTGCTTTTTGCATTAAATGAACCCTCATTATGGCCCCCCAGAAAGTGAAAAGTGTTAGTGACAGTGGTGTCAAGAAACCTAAGCGTATTACAGTAGAAACGAAGAAGGAAATAGTAACTAAACATGAGAATGGTGTTCATGTTTCTGATCTCACCAAGCAGTACGACGTGGCTAAATCTTCCATCTGTACGATCTTAAAGAACAAAGATGCGCTTAAGCATGCCTGATGTGGTTAAAGGAGTGGCTATGTTAATGAGGCAAAGGTCTCAAGTGTTAGAAGAAATAGAAAAATTATTGTTAGTTTGGATACCTACACAGTTGCCCGACGTTATTGTGGAATCGGACTCTCCTTCGAAGGAGTAGTCTCCTCCTCCTCTTCCTCTACCATCTACCTGTGCCAGCAACTATCAACCACAAAGGTAAAGTTATACTGTATATTTTAGATTATATATTTTTGCCACATATAAATCCATAAAAAAGTAAAAAAACAATAACATTTCTGGAGCGGGCAAACAGATTAATTGCATTTGCATTAATTTCAATGGGAAAAATTTTTTCAGTTCGCGAACGGAGTCAAAGAATGAATTAAGTTCGTGACCCGAGGTACCACTGTACTAATGGAATAATGGTGTGAAAATAACTCAAACACTTTTTTAAAGCAGCACTCAAAGTCAGCCCTAGTAACTCAATATTAATACAGAAAAAACTCATTATGTCAATAATAGCTCTTAATTCATTTCCAAAAGACAAGAAGAATCTGGAAAACATAAAGTGAAGACTTGAGAAAGTGATACCCAATTCAGCATTAAATCTGAACACACTTAAACTGGTAATAGCACATTCTAATAAGCAATATTTTAACTGTGCTCCTTTGTGCAAGCTTAAACTGAACTTTGTTACACCTCCCACTGCACTGAAAATCAAAGTTATGCCTCCTACTACACTGACAAACAAAAACTTTTGTTTTAAAAAAAAATTCAGAAATCAAAATTAAACAAAGTCTGTAGTAAATGTGTGTACTAAAACAAACACAGATCAGTGTAAACATCTCATAATGCTGATGTGTAACAAAGTACCAGAGACAGAGAGAGAGAAAGACAAATGAGTGAATTCTAATTTGCTCCCAAAAGTGGAAATTTTAACTAAAATACTATTTTCTGCCATGAGCTGATTTACTAAAGTTATTTGTTAAAAGCACACGGTAGAAGGTTGGAACTAAGGATCATACTCTGATGAAACTTAATGTGCAGTTTCAAAGGATGAAAATGCTTTGCCGACACTCAGTGTTTAAAAAAGAATGTAATATCTAGAAATGCTGGATGTAATGGAAAATACTATCCATAGTCAATTCAGATAGGAAGGTAATGTGACACAAGACAGAAAGGTGAAAGACGTGATGGAGAAATTCGCTGTAAAAACCTTAGTAGCGCAAATGCACCAAGAACTGAGTATTTTTTTGTTGTTGGTACAAGTATAGATTTTACTGGTTAATAAAAGGTAAAGGTAGTCCCATAGCAAATGCCACTGGGATTGAAACGTTAGAGACCTCACTATGCTGGGCCATCAGCATATGAGGTAGGGTGGCCAGTTCCTTTCCCTCCCAGATTTTTTCGGGTACCCATTGTACGAGGCTGGGTCAGCCTCTGGGCCGTATTGGTCAGGAAAAAAAAATCCTGCTCTGCTGGGGATTTGAACTTTTGACCACTCAGTTGCTAGACGAGCACTCTATCCACTACGCTAGCCGGCCTCCATCCCCTAGTGGTTAATAAAAGTAAAAAAGAAGGTAAAGGTAATCCTGTCATGCCTTGGAGGCACATAGGGATATGGTGTTAGTGCCCATATTTTCCTTGACCTGTCAGCACATTAGAGGGTGATATGGTCAGTATCACACCTGACCACCTTTCCTTCCTCAACTCCAGAAGAAGTCGGGTACCCATTTCTACAGCTGGGTGACTGAGGTGCCTCCAGCCAGATTCGACCCCCCAGCCTTCAAAATGGTAGAAAATCCATCTAACAGTGTAAGGAAGTGTCATGAAAACATGGGTGGCCAGACATGCACTGCCTGCAGGCTTAACCTGGTCAAATACATGCAGAAATAAACTTTAAATTTTAAAAATACTAATAATAATTTGCAATACATCCTGGAAACATTTACTGAGTCTTCTGTGAAAGTCACTTCAGGCCTTTTCAGCGCAGGTAAAGTATGTTACAAAATCCATGATAAACAAACAGAAGAAGAGTGTACGTCTGAGTGGTGGAGCCCACATGCATGTCTCTCCCTCTACGTGCGCGTGTGCGAGTATATGTATTGTCCTGAAGAGGAACATAATCTGGATGAGATGTCTGTAAGCTTGAGATAATTATAAGAAACACACTTGTACTATAACGAGAATCAGAACCATATTGTTAATTTCAGATGAAACACATGTTAATTAAAAAGTGTGAGCTGTACGTTAGCGCCCCCCCCCCTCCGTTTATTATTTCATTTTTCAGCCGAATCAAATGTTTAATTTATTTTCTCGTCGCTCAAACTTACCGCCAGCAACAAACTTTTCGACAATACACAGACCAATCAACGGTCTAGCACAGGGGTGGAGAACTATGCGGCCTTTTAGAGCTGGATGTGCGGCCTTCTTAAACAAGTTTTCATATTGTTATATGTATATGACATTGATTAACATATATGAACTAATTTTGGCAATATGGCGATTCCGCTAAGAGATGATTCTCGGTAAAAGCCGTTATCTGGCCGCTATAAGGCGGCATCGCTTATCTAACTGTAGCTCTTGGATGCGATAAAGAGGTCACCCGAAATGTTCATTGCCGGCGACGTCGGTACGGGGAACTGGCGATAGAAACTACACCCGATAGCAGACGCTGACACAACCAGAACTGGCATGGCGTAACATCACGCCTTTGGATAAATATATCACGATAAGACTCGGAGAAGAAAGCGGAGGAAGAATAAGGGTTGGATTTTGAACGAGAGAACGCATTAGCAAATCAGTTTGGAGTTGGTGGTGAAGCGTAGTGATCGCCCATGCGAGTCGAAGTGTGTCGCGTAGAAGAGAGTGTGCCTCAGCCTTGGCGCGTGTAGGACGTAAAACCACTGTACGAGGAGGTACCCAGAGTGTGACGCTGAATAAATTCTGAACATTTTCGTTCAAATGTATAAGTCAAGAAACAAATTCATGATTGCAACAACAAAAAGAATTGGCGCTAGTTCTGAAACCAATATTTGTTCTTCACCTTTTTGGCAACACTGTGGTGACAGTTAATAAATGGCTGGCATAGAGAGCGCAGCGTTTGTGGTTCCTTCCTTTAGAGTGTGTATGTCACTTGATTACATTTTTTTGCTTTCCATCATGTCGAAAAAAACGAAAAGGTCACTGAAAGAACACAGAGTGTTTAACAATGAATGGGAACTGCAATACTTTGTTGTTTCTGAGAAGGATAAAATGAGTTTCTTGCTCTGTGATGTAAATGGTAAAAAAAAAAAAAAAAAATACAATGCACATCAACACTACTCTACTCATAAGGACAATAAATACGTTAAGCCAGAAGGTGAATCCCTAAAGATTGTTTAACAAAAATTGAAAGAAAGGATGCAAAAGCAGAGGCAGTTATTCCAATCAGTGCAGAGTATCGGAAACGCAACTACAGAAGCTGCTTATAAAGTGGCGTATATACTTGGGGAAAAAGGTAAGCCATTTAGTGATGAGGAAATTATAAAAGATTGCATCGTAGAGGTTGTAGGATGCTTAGATCCTGATAAGGTTAACAAATACAAACAACTGCCTCTTTCAATAAGAACTAATGCTGATCGGCAGCATGAAGTAGCACTCACTGGAGTAGATCAACTGAAAGAAATAATCCAAAAAGAAAATGTCTACTATTCAATAGCGCTGGATGAATCAACTGACCGCACTGACTCGGCGCGGGTATTGTACTTTGTTTCAGCCATAACTGAGGAGTTTCGTGTTTACGAAGAGTTGCTTACTCTGAGCACTCTAAGGAGCACGACGCGAGGAATCGATGATGTGTTTAACGATTTTAAAGACAAATGTCATAAATTCAGACTGAATCTGGGTAATTTAGTACGTGTATGCACATATGATGCACCTTCTATGGCAGGGACGAACGAAGGCTTTATCGCACAACTTAAGAAAGAGGTTTCAAGCCAAAATCATCTTATCTCTTTTCATTGCATTTTGCATCAACAAAGTCTCTGTGCCAAATCCCCTGTTTTAAACGACACTTTGCAAAAAGTTGTAGGAATTGTGAATTATATTCGAGCAAATGCAACGAGACATCGACAATTTCGTGAGATGCTAATGATGGATGAGGTAATTAGTGCTGATTTGCCCTACCATCCGAACGTGCGCTGGTTATCACAAGGACAGGTTTTAGTCAAAGTTTTGTATCTGTGTGAACAAATAATCCAATTTTTCGAGGAAAGGAATGAACACTGTGAATCATCATGCAAGGAGTTTCATAGCAATATTGCTTTTCTGTGTGAAATAATGACAAAGCAAAATAACTTGAACGTTTCACTGCAAGCTAACATCAGGTATATATATATATATATATATATATATATATATGTGGTGAGAAATAAAAATATTCAGAACAAAATTAACATTTCTTAAATCACTTCTTGGCCGAAATGAGCTTCTTGAAGAGCACTTCTCTCACCTAGTAAAAATGATTAATGAAGAAAAATATTTTTTTGAACGTTTCAAACAATATAAATCGGCTATATACTTGATAATCAAGGAGTACAAGAGATTTTTAAGAAGCATGACATGACCCTCAAATTGGCTTTTCAACATCACTTAGATGATGTATCTGAGGCCCCAGAGATGCTGCAGATGGAGTTAACTGAGCTCTCGGAAGATGATATTCTGAAGTCGCTGTTTGACAGCAAAAAAGATCTCCCATTCAAATATGGAAAAATGCCGTGGAATATCCTCACCTCAGGGAACACGTACGACGCTTTCTCTCCTGCTTCTCAACAACATATCGATGTGAATCTACATTCTCATACTTAACACAAATTAAGGCATCCTTAAGATCACAAATTACAGATGAACACCTACAAGACCAGTTAAGACTACGTACATCTACGTTGCAGCCTGATATACCACTGCTTTCTCGCAAAAAACAATCTCAGAAGAGTAACTTTCAGTGACTAGCTTAGTCTTATATATATATACACATACATACACACACACACACAGTGCTCAAAAACAAAAAAAAAGAGAGAAACGCAACACTACAGTAGTCGTAATGGACACCAAATTTCAAACTTGTATCAAAATTTTATTTTACAGAATTATGTTTCAATCCTGGCATGAAGAAACTTTATGTCTTTAACAATGAAATGATGTTCATTAAATTTGGTTTGGACTTCTATTCTCTGCGACTGAGGCCTCCGTTTCAGTAAGGTGTATGACCTCCTCTGGCCTGTATCAGAGAACGACATCTCCTTGATATGGATCCGATTAGCCGTTGGATCTGTTGTTGTGGGATGGCTGCACACTCTTCCCGCAGTGCAAAAGACAACTGTCGGAGACTGGTTGGCGCAACGTCTTGCTGGCGGACTTGTCTGTTGAGTTCATCCAATAAGTGTTCTACTGGGTTCATGTCTGATGACATGGATAGCCACGGAATGGTCTAGACGTTGTTCTTTGCGGGGAACTTGGTGATGAGTTGTGCCACAATAGGTCACGCATTATCCTGCTGAAAAATCGACCCTGGTGCAGCCATAAGTGGAAAGACGTGAAGACGAAGAATTTCAGCGACGTATCATCAGCATTCAGGCGTCCTTCAATTCGCACCAGGTCAATTCTTCCCATGAAATTGATCTCCCCCACACCAGTACACATCCACCACCATGTGGAGGAGTCTCATCAACGCAGTTCTTGGCGCAGCGCTCATGGACTCTGTGGTAAACTCTTCTCTGTCTATCGTGTCGCTGGAGCAGAAAGAATGATTCATCACTAAACCAAACCCTTCTCCAATCATTCGCAACGGTCCATTGACGATGCTGGTTCGCCCACTGCACTCGGTTCTGCCGATGCCGGTCCGTAAGAACATAACTTCTATAAGATCGTCTAGCCCAAAGACCAGCGTCGTGCAGAAGGTTCCTGACCATTTCATCTGAAATTCGACGAGCTGTTGTCATTGACTGGACAGTGCAAATCGATTCCTGAGGTGACGAAGCCATATGAAGCGGTCTTCGGCAGAAGTTGTGACTATGTGTCTTCCACTGCGCGGCCGGTCTGCAACAGCCAGTTTCTTGAAATCGTCTCCAAATGTGACTAATGGTGCTTCTAATCATATTAAATTGTCCGGCCACTACACTATGTGACTGTCCAGTCTATAAACGTCCAATGATGATGATGAGTCGTTGTTCTGTAGTGAGATGAGCCATATTTGGCACTGAACTTTCAAATGAACTGATTCGAGGAGCGTCAATCTTTTATAGGCATTCAATAACATGGTCAGTGAGTTTTGTGTTCAGTAAGTTTCACGGGATTCTCGTGAACCTGTCATGAGTTACTGTCAAAAATGCTTTTCTGTTCTCATGAATCATCTACTGAGTACAATTAAGGTCAGCACGTGAAGTTGATGTCCAAGTGAATGTTTCAGGCAATTTGCCCTTGTCTGAACAGCAAACTTCAGTTTAAATCGCAACATCGTATTTGTTGGTTTCTTTTCTTTTAAACAGTATATATATATATATATATATATTGTTAGTATGCACGTATAAGATACTTGAAAAGGTTAATAATTCTGTATAAAAGCTAAATTAGTATTAAATTATTTGCATTTTGCAGTAATTTTTATTTTTTTACTGTGGCCTTCCTTGAAGGATGTTAGCTCTCATGCGGCCTTCAAATGAGAAAAGTTTCCCCACCCTTGGTCTAGCATGTGCTCTGATAGTATCGTGGGTGCTACACTTTCCAGAAAATACAGCCAGCGAAACCCCGTGAACTGTCAATATAGGGGACCGGAGATACGAAAACATTGCAAAACAGAAAATTCACTTAGCATGTCCAGGTAATGATCCCTATTTGTAGCACAGTAAACAAAGGAAAGAAGAAAAGAGATCAACTTATAACAACTAGGGAAAAAAAGCTGAAACCGTCTTGGACAGCATATAAATAACTAACCACACAAAGGCAGGCTGCAGATTGTAAGAAGTAGAAAGAGCCTGTTACAGCTCTGTTAGACGCCACTAACTTAATCAGACGATCACTGTTCTGTGGATCAGTATCCAATACATGGATGGAGCAGGTATGCCCCGGAAAAAAAAAAGGAAAGTGGAACACAGTATTTTTAAAAAGTGAAATAAATATATGCGGGGCAATATATCTGGATGGATAAAATACTGAGCAGTGCAGAGACTGGAGGGATAAAATACTGAACAGTGTAGAGACTGGAGGGATAAAATACTGAGCAGTGTAGAAACTGGATGGATAAAATACTGAGCAGTGTAGAGACTGGATGGATAAAACACTGGGCAGTGTAGAGACTGGAGGGATAAAACACTGGGCAGTGTAGAGACTGGAGGTTTAAAATACTGAGCAGTGTAGAGGCTGGAGGTTTAAAATACTGAGCAGTGTAGAGACTGGAGGGTTAAAATACTGGGCAGTGTAGAGGCTGGAGGGTTAAAATACCTTGTTGTGTAGAGACTGGAGAGATACAATGCCGAGCAGTGTAGAGATTGGATGGATAAAATACTAGGCTGTGCAGAGACTGGAGAGATAAAATACAGGGCAGTGCTGACACTGGAGGGATAAAATACTTGGCAGTGTAGAGACTGGGAGATAAAATACTGCGCAGAAACTGGAGAAATAAAAAATACTATGCAGTGTTGAGAAGATGAAGTCAATATTCAAACTGAAGACTGAACACCGAATGAATGAGGATTCAGAAAGACATAAGCACTCATGTCACCAGGTACAGCACTCGAAGAAGATCCTCTCCAGGAATTCTGTCGGGGCTTATTCAGCACTTCCATGCGCCCTATGATGTTTAATCAATACAAACTGCAACGCCTTTTCCAACAAGCACTTGAGACGCTGGCGCCAGCCATCTTGGCGCGCTTCCCTCCAAGCGCTGACTAAAATCACTACTACCACTGCTTCTGATGACGACGACGACGACACCACAACAAGTTTACACCTTTATGTGACAGCAGAGCGTAAACTCAGACAGTCTGTCACCAAACACTTTATCTCGAGTGAGTAAATCATATTGGTAAACTCGTAATTTGTTTTAAGTGCGTGCCTGAATTCTTTTGCAGCCAATGCCATGAGGAAAGTCGTGAAAAGAGGGGGGAAAAAAAGTCTGGAGTCGGATATGTTGTGGTTGCGGTGGTTTTCTTAAATCCCCGGAATGTGGCCAAGAATCAGGTTTCTATGTAAGCTCCATCGCCTCTGGGAACATATAGATCCATACGAGGTAGACCAGGCTCAAAGTTCCCACGTACACTACAATGAAGTCAGATTGTTTCGGCCAGGTCTATCGCTGTCATCATCTCCTCCAAGGTGACTCTACCCTCTACAGTAAATGCACAAAAGTCAGAGAAACAGGAATAAATGCTCATCTAAAGGGAGATTTTTATTTTCAAAATATCCGTGTGAGCAAATGTGTGGGGAGGGGAAAAACAACTGCACTATGCTCAAACATGGTCTATCTCTACATCATTATCTAATTTGTTATCCTATAATGTTTGCTGTAATAGTATCCTGTAATATAGTATCCAGATGCCACCATATTATAACTCTTCAACCTTCCTGCACTTCTGTACCAAGCTACAAGAAGGAAATATCTTAACGGATGCAATATTTGAAAATAATTTTTTTTTAAACTGGTAGAGAAGGATGGTTTTTTTTAATGTGCAAACTGTAGACAAATAGTAAAACTACAGACAAATAGTAAAATTAGAAAAATCTCATTTCAACGTAAAATATTTTCAAATATGTCTAGACAGGAGTCTCAGACATCCACTAATGGTCCGTCGTCCGCAATGGCAAAGAAGACTGGGGGAGGGGTGACGGGGATTGGGGGGGGGGGGAGAGCTGGGGCTAGAACCATTGATACAAATGTACACTGTGGACTCGGGTCATTCAAACACTTTAGCCTGGACTAAGCACGTCCTGGCGCCCAATCACAAGAAGAAGAAAAATGTTGGCAGTGTACCTTCTTGTTTCTACAGCAGCCTCGAGTACCGAAAGACCATCCAGTGTCAGCAGTGAACGGGATACGCCTAGCGCAGCAGGTGCGTGTAAACAAGCGGCAGTAGACTCGTGAAAGACTCAACCAGACCTGTTCGCTTCACAAGTCTCGTACTGGCGACTCCTGTCACAGCTGGAGGATTCTTCTCAAAACGCTAACTGATTTGTACCTACTTTCTTATGCACTTCTGAAGAACTTGAAACAACAGAAGCTGTGGCTGCTAAAGGCGTGAAAGTGCCGCAACGATGTGATGAGGTGTTGTGGCCTGATCATGCTTGGAGATTCTCTACCTCGCGCAGCCAGAAAACAAAATGCGCATGCAACACATTGTCTGTCAAATCTCTTGCTTCATTTTTTAACGCGTTGCTTATAACCCACTTCCAGGTTCAAGACATCGCCTCACATTTCAGCTGCCTATCCCAAACACGTCCAAAGACGTCATCTCGTATATATGTGTGTGTGTGTGCGTTTTTACGACAGCGACTGCGTGCTTGGTCCATGTAGCTAGGATATTATGCACTCAGAAATGTAAGAATGTAATAGTTTTTAAAAACCACCGCCTTCCACTGCGATCTCTCTCTCTCTCTCTCACACACACACACACACTTTGGAGACATCTTGATTCAGTACTCGCTCACTTTAAATTTAGAGCTATGCATTAAGTTTGCTCAGACTTAAGACCTTGTTGGCAGCAGTACTATGAAAAGCCAGCTTCCCGGAGTACCCATAGATAATTAACTGTGACAGTAAATCGAAGTCACTGGTCACAGCTCACGCGGTCCAGTGAAATCTACTGAATGCCAACGACGTATCACTTATGTTTTCTGGGGGTTTTTTTCCGGCAAAGTGGTCCTAGAAAATCCATGTGATTAGCTAGAGACAGAACCTTCCAGAAGAACAGATATTCCCGAGAAATAACGTCAGAGCTTACGTTGCTACTGTTTACTGCACAAATTGTTGATTCTGAGAACTGTTAGTGTCACAAACAGATGTATCATTCGGATAACTGTTATGTTCGGCTGTGCTGTGCTGTGATAAGTTGTGTTATGTTATGATATATATGCACCCTGGACACATCTGTATGTGATCCAATCTCCTCCTCAATACATCCCTCAGGGTACAGGGACTAACTGTGCCTGTTCGGTGCTGACGAACGATTCCTCTCATGCGCCGGGGACGCTGCTCAGTCCTTGCGATGCCATTCTTCACTCTCAACTCCTACATCGAGACAGCGATGCCAGGTCACCTCTCTCGAAGTCCTCCGCTCTTCCAAGCCTCTCTGAGGCCTCTACCAATGTCAGCACGGTCCATCGGTTGACCATCACCTGTGATGGCCGAACCAGCCAGTCTATCAGCTCTCTCACTGCCCGAGCATGGCCTGACACAAAAATAAGGGTCACAATGAGAATCTCTGACCTCTGTGAGGACTCCAGCCACTGGCTGCACAACAGACCTCGTCTGGACCTTCCGGTCATGCTCGTTAAGTCGCTCAACACAAAAACACATGTGTAATCATGTGATTCCAGCCAACGGATAAATTTCCGTTGCATGGTCATACAGGATTTCGCATCTACAAAGCACTTTTTTTTTACTGCCATTAACCTTTTCTTGTAAGCAAACTGCTAACTACGGTGCCTGTTAACTATTAAACACAAAGCTTCTCCTTCATGTCTCCACCCAGAATCTGTCTGTGATGAAATGTATGGGAAATCTCAGTGATCTCTTTCGGGCCCTTTGTATGTTAATTACAATACAGAATTATTGTAGTTCCCTTTACAAATATGCCAAGAAGAAGAAGAAAAAAAAAACGCACACAAAGGCAAGGTGGGGGGAGGGGAAATAATCTCACCCAGGCAGAAATGAACAAATATGGCGGGGGCTGTACAGTCGATAAGTACACACAGACTAGACACAGCCTCTATACTGGTCAAGGGTTTTGGACCAACAAACTTGTGAACATAAGTTCCCCCACAGAAGGATCTCACATTTGACAGGTTTCACATTAACCACACCACCCTCACAGCGCGCGCGAGGACCCGGCCGATCCTATTTTATGGCGGCACTTCCTTTTCAAACGTATGGAGATGGTGACGTCATCTGTCATTTTTAAGAAGTCTAAATTTGTGTGATTACATCACTAACATCCACTGGCATATCATCTTTGATTTGTGGCTTGAGAGTAAACGTGCTGTAGAGAAGGCACTAAAGTAACTCCTGGTTTGTGTTGCTTATTTTGTGTTTTTAAATTACAGTATATAAAACGCTGGAAAACAACTAAAGGAACAGAAAACACAAGAGACTCTTTTGAAAACGGATGCCCAAGGAAAATACTCGGTATAAAGTGGGAAAAAAAATCCAAGAACAACGCAGAAATAAGGCAGATGAGCAAACAACAACCTGTCTCATGGGTGATCAGAAAAAGGAGATGGACATATGTCGGTCACGTGATGAGAAGAAACAATCAGAGAATCCCAAAAACAAGCTATCAAGTGGAACATAACAGCCCGAAGAAAAATAGGTCAAACACGTGAAACTGTAAGAGGACATTGTTAAGAGAGGCCAAATTAGTAGGCATAAAATTCCCTGATGAGGTTGAAAAGCTCACTGAAAACAGGAAAACTTGGCGAACTACTATGCGAGCCCTATGTGACGTTTAATAGCACGGGAAGAATGTAAGATGCACGATATAACAGCTCTACTTTGCTACCCCCTGTTTGTAAAAAGTTGTAAACTAAGACCCTGGCAGCTGAAGCTTCTCTTCGGCCCCGGCACAGATGTGAAATATGTAAGAAATATTCACTGCTTAGCCCCCCCCCCCTCCCCCCTCAGCCCCCTGTATTGTCCTTGGTGTTTACCTGTGGCACATGAAAATCTTCTGTATGTAACCTCTGCTGGAGGAGAAAGTACGCAAGAAATAGCATAGCAGGGAATAGTGATGTATCATCAGTCGATAAACTGCAGGATCTCAACGTTTATTTCTTGATAAATGTTTCTCAAGCGAAAGTTTATGTGTTAAATTTAACAGGAAACCGCACTTTATCTGAATATCTGAGAGCCAGAACGTCCATAGATAGTTGGGAGTACAGGAAGGATATAAAACACTACCCGGTACACATTCAATCCGATATTACTGCTGGGGGCTGTTGTAGCTCTATCGACTGCATATTTAAATCGTAGTGTACATCGTTGCAGCTATTCACTAAGCTTAAGTCAGTGAATCTTGAATTGAGCTGTTTATGGTAAACTGTTTGGCAGAGAGAGAGAGAGATAAAGAGAGAGAGAGTGTGTGTGTGTCTCTCTCCCCCCTGGTTTCATCATGCACCTGTAAACCGGGTTAAAACTGGTACCTGTTCCTGATCCAACTCTGTATTTCTAAAAGAATGGACGCTACTAACAGCACACTGACCTACAGTGATAGTTGCCAAGGACAGACTCCCAAGGAATAATGACTCTAGAAATAATGATCTTAAAGGGACTCACGCTTTTAGGAATAATGACCCAAAAGAACCCACTCTCTAGAAATAAATACCCAAAGGGTAATAATGACATCGCTGCTTAGGAATAATGACCAAAGGAAACCATAGTCTGGAAATAATGACCCAGAAGGACTCACTCCTTAGAAATAATGATCCATAATACATACTCACTTAACACGTATGAATGGGAATGAAGAAAGGGGTAATGATTTGAGGAGTTATATGAATGTTACATTCTTAGTGACAGCTTCTTGAGTATTCGTAGGTCAATGTTGACGATCAGTGACCCAAAGTAAACATGCTAACGTCAAGGTTGACAATTAGTGACCCACAGTAAACATGCTAACGTCAATGTTGACGATCAGTGACCCACAGTAAACATGCTAACGTCAAGGTTGACGATTAGTGACCCACAGTACACATGCTAACGTCAAGGTTGACGATTAGTGCCCCACAGTAAACATGCTAACGTCAATGTTGACGATCAGTGACCCACAGTAAACATGCTAACGTCAAGGTTGGCGATCAGTGACCCACAGTAAACATGCTAACGTCAAGGTTGACGATTAGTGACCCACAATAAACATGCTAACGTCAAGGCTGGCGATCAGTGACCCACAGTAAACATGCTAACGTCAAGGTTGACGATTAGTGACCCACAATAAACATGCTAACGTCAAAGTTGGCGATCAGTGACGGACAGTAAACATGCTAACGTCAAGGTTGGCGATCAGTGACCCACAGTACACATGCTAACGTCAAGGTTGGCGATCAGTGACCCACAGTACACATGCTAACGTCAAGGTTGACGATTAGTGACCCACAGTAAACATGCTAACGTCAATGTTGACGATCAGTGACCCACAGTAAACATGCTAACGTCAAGGTTGACGATTAGTGACCCACATTAAACATGCTAACGTCAACGTTGACGATCAGTGCCCCACAGTAAACATGCTAACGTCAAGGTTGACGATTAGTGACCCACAATAAACATGCTAACGTCAAAGTTGGCGATCAGTGACGGACAGTAAACATGCTAACGTCAAGGTTGGCGATCAGTGACCCACAGTACACATGCTAACGTCAAGGTTGGCGATCAGTGACCCACAGTACACATGCTAACGTCAAGGTTGACGATTAGTGACCCACAATAAACATGCTAACGTCAAAGTTGGCGATCAGTGACCCACAGTAAACATGCTAACGTCAAGGTTGGCGATCAGTGACCCACAGTAAACATGCTAACGTCAAGGTTGGCGATCAGTGACCCACAGTAAACATGCTAACGTCAAGGTTGGCGATCAGTGACCCACAGTAAACATGCTAACGTCAAGGTTGGCGATCAGTGACCCACAGTAAACATGCTAACGTCAAGGTTGACGATTAGTGACCCACAATAAACAAGTGACCCACAGTAAACATGCTAACGTCAAGGTTGGCGATCAGTGACCAACAGTACACATGCTAACGTCAAGGTTAGCGAACCACAGCCGACCAAAACCCTGCTCCATCTCTCCGTTGGTATCCCTATAACAGGCCTACCCAGGCTAACGGGGAACGGGCAGTCCCCATGATGGTGAAGTCTATGAAGCACTGCATAGTCCTATCAGGGACTAACGTCAAGGCATACTAACGTCAAGGTTGACGATCAGTGACTCATAGTACACATGCTAACGTCAAGGCTGACAATCAGTGACTCACATGAGGACACATGCTAACGTCAAGGTTGACGATCAGTGACCCACAGTAAACATGCTAACGTTAAGGCTGACGATCAGTGACTCACAGTACACATGCTAACGTCAAGGTTGGCGATCAGTGACCCACAGTACACATGCTAACATCAAGGTTGGCGATCAGTGACCCACAGTACACAATGCTAACGTCAAGGCTGACGATCAGTGACTCACAGTACACATGCTAAAGTCAAGGCTGACGATCAGTGATCCACAGTACACAATGCTAAAGTCAAGGCTGACGATCAGTGACCCACAGTACACAATGGTAACGTCAAGCCTGACGATCAGTGGCCCCCAGTACACATGCTAAAGTCAAGGCTGACGATCAGTGACCCGCAGTACACATGCTAACGTCAAGGTTGGTGAACCACAGCCGACCAAAACCCTGCTCCATCTCTCCGTTGGTATCCCTAGTAACAGGCCTAGCCAGGCTAACGGGGAACGGGCAGTCCCCATGATGGTGAAGTCTATGAAGCACTGCATAGTCCTCTCAGGGACTAACAAAATTAGCACTTCCCCTCCCCAACCACCACCAATCCGAACGATGTTTTAAGTAACTGTTTAGTACTAAAAGAAATATATGAAAACCTACCTGGTCATGTAAATACTACAATAGCTTTCCATGATGAACTGGACTCTAAATGGCAGGTTCTTTGAAGGCTCGATGTTGTCATTCTCGCCCATGATATCACTTGCTGTAGATATCGACTGACGAGAGGAACCGTCGCCTCTGGAGGTCGAAAGTGTCGGAGGCGAATCCCTCTGTACAAAGTCAGATAACAAACTGATTCGACTTTTCTCTTGCCTGTTAGAAACGCTATTGCTCAGCTGCTGCTCGAGGTGGACAATGGCTGTGGTGAGATCAGTCTCTGACACGGAGAACGTGTTAAACGGGTCGCGGTCGGGGTTTTCACACCACAAATACGTGAACGTATCCTGGAGCAGTTTAGGAAGCACAGATACGGGGGGGTGAGTCTGGAACTTGACTGGATCGGAACCCGAACACGTGTTCTTTCTGGTGATGGCCGACCAGGAGGAGTTCCCTGAGCTGGATGAGGACGACAGCTTGCGGAGCTTGGTGGGGATACGGTAGAGACTGTTGCAACTGCCAGTAGTGGAGACTGTGGCCATTGTGCACGTGGAGACAACTGATTCCGTGTCAGGATCTAGATCTGCTCTAGTCAGCGCAGGGCAGCGTGATGATGGTGACGTGAAGAGAGGAGCAAGCTCTTGGAACTGAGATGGCGCCTGACTGTACTTGGAAAATCTGTGAGAATAAGGGGGCACTGGTGGTAGTGCCTGTATTCTGGTCACTAAGTGGGGAAAATGAACAGTCTCGGACTGTTTCATCGCCAGATTTTGGTTCTTTTGAGGGAGATAGCTATCCAATGACACAGATCGTCGAGTAGATGGTGTGCTGTCCCTTGCTGAATTTGGACTAACTGAATTCGGCAAAATCTTCCCAAAGTAGGGGTTTACCTCAGTGCTCTGCTTTCTGAGAATGAAGTTATTATTGCTCAGCAGGGAGTCGTAAGCGGTGTAGCGATGTTCCTTATCAATCTTATGATAATCGAATTCCTCACATTCCACATTCTCTTCTATATGTCCAAAGTTAAAGTCTTCAATGAAATCGAGGCTAGTATCCGTATCGTCAAGCACACCTGAGGTATTGCACGATGTCATAATAACCGATGCGCCGTCTGAATTTCCGCTGCTATTCAGTCTCCGATCGCCAGATTCATAGGAAACACTGAAACTGTTGTCCAGCCAACATCCACGTTGTCTAGGTTCCATTTCCATGTAAATCCAGCTAGACCGCGCGCTTTCCCAACAAGCCTCGTCGAAGCTGTTGTCCAGCTCCTCCTCTTTAGCTGAATCAAACGACATTGTGTCTGGACCAGTCATCAAGCGCCCACGTCACTGCTGACAACTTCAAGACACGTTACGGAACTGAGGGCACATTCAAGCACTAGTCAAAATACTTGATCTGTCTGTGAAATTCACTGTACTTTATTCTCAGATACTAATATAGAGTTCAAGCAGTGTCTGCAGCGCACTGTTAAAATCATCATTATGAGCTCGGTACGACAAATCATTAAGCACTTTCACAAAGACAAATCTAAAGTGCCGAGTACTTATGATCACTAATATTTAAAAATGTTGAAAATAAAATCCAAACATATATTTTAATTCACATACGTTCGCGTATGATAATTTCGACTAATGAGTGAAATACCGGGGGAGGGGGGGGGGCGCAGCGTAAACTCGAGCGACAGTTTTAAGCTGGTTGAATAAAGTTTTCAGCTTACGACCAACACCCGGGACACACACAAAAATGCCCCTTATATAGCTGAAGACATTCCCCCATATTATTGAAGGCCATAAATTTTATTTTAAAAAACCATGTAAAGGAACGTATGGATAATTAAAACTCCGATAATTTAGAGGACTGTTCAAGCGATGCTGAGTGAAAGCATTTTTGTAAGAGTTTCGATTAGAACTAGAGCTACAAAACACGAGCAATACAATGCCCAGGGCATAGAATAAGCAATACAGGCACTTTATTCTCATTAAAGGAGACAGAAGGGTCTCAAGTGATCAACAAAACACACAAAACCCTTTCTTAAAGCTAAGCACCACCACCAATAACAGGACACGCTGTTAAGCATAATACCACAACTAAGACGCACAATCGTATGTACACGACTTGGAGAAAACGTGGAGAATTTCCTGTCGCTAATTTCCCTATCAAATTCCATAATTTATTTACGAAAATGTTCCGGAAAATTCAAACCGAGACCTCCTTCACGCCAGCACAGCCTGCTCTATGTAAACACAACTCGGGTTAATCTGACGGCTGACAGTTTCCTGTATTCCTTCCACTTTCAACCTGTCCCTCGCCGCTGTGTGTGTCCTCGCAGACAAATGTCCTGAACGAATCCAACGTTTCGCTAACTCGGCTGACTCAAACAATATCGTTCTTGTAACATTCCGGCTCTTCCGTTTACTTACTTTCACCGCAAATTATGTGCCAACCGTGGTTTTAAAAAAAAAATCAATCGATCTGTTACATTTCTAACTTCCCCCCGCATATATAAACGGTTGCACTGACCGGCAAGTCAAAAAAAAAAAAACAAGTGAAATCTGCACGGCGGGCGCGCTAACGTCGCTGACACCACAACCGCCCGAGTACATTTCCAACGTGGCCACGTGACATGCTTCAGATTTGGCAGAGTACATGAACGCTGGTTTCCTTCTGTCTCAATCTGCATTGTTGACTCCCAACAACGAAACAGAGTTGCAAGTACACACATGGCAAACGTGTACTGTCAATAACCAGTTAGCGGTTGCCAAGGAGACTAAATCAAGCACAATATTTACAATGCCGTACCAGTCCGACTCATTAACAGAAGAAATTTGTGAACATTTGGGTTTCGAATGAATGCCATCTTCGTCATCATCACTGCATGCTAACAGGCGTGGACAATGACATCTTCGGCTAGGATTTTCTATCATACTACCACGTCAAGATCTGTAAATCTTTCTCTGCCTGTCTCCCAGTTTATATATGTTGCTGTCATAATGTTTCTGAAGTCCATCTCATCTCATTACACATCTAAACATTTTTATTGTTGTTGCAGCTACTGTTTTTTTTTTTTTAAGTTTAGTTCCATTTTTCATTGACTTTTTTCCCCAACATTCTATCTTTGCTGTCCGATGTATTCCGAACATTCTTTTGAGAAAGCACAAGAGCTGTCCCTAGAGATCTTAGCGCTGCTGTTTATTCCGAGTCTCTCACTTGCACAGACGACAAGAATACATCTGCTTCGGACACGAGTTTTCTTGCTCATCACGTATAGCAGCAACAACAACAACAACAACCGAGAGTCATCTCAGGGTACACGAACTAATGTGAACACTTCCACAAGCCAAGTCGCACAAAGTAAAAACAATGAAACCATTTCAGCACCCCATGCCTGTCCTAACACTTAAATAACAATCAAGAAAATGGCAGTCTGCTGTATCTACATCGTGGGAATTCACTTGAACAACTTAAAAACACCGACTGACTACTTTACTACACCCACGCTCACAACTCAGGGCGTGTTGTTTCAGTTTTCCACTAGCACCGCTGTGTGAAGTGAGAACATCTGCAATACAGCATGTGCTATACAACTTTCAACCACACTATCCGAGCTGTAAACAACAACCACTGGCTTCTATTCTTTCATTTCTATTCCTCCAGTAAAAAAAAAAACCAATATCAATATATATTTACATCCACTTACATATTTACCATACATCGGATCCAATCAATAAATATCCAAATAAAATATCCACGAACACAACGCTATTGTCTGCCGAGTTACTATAAGACACCATAAAACACTATTGTTTGCTGAGTTACTATAAGACACCATAAGACACTAACAACTAACAGAATCAGCTGGCGGAAACGACCTGCCAAATAAGTCTTATGTAAAAGACTGATCCTAGGTGCCGGCAATACTGCTGTGAATTGCCCGAATACGTGGACTAACAACTTCTATTAACAAGAACGTGCTCAAATGCTACTACACTTAAGTGGGTCTACCGTCCGGTATGACGCTTCCTGATGAGTTGTTCTTGAATAATATTGACGAATACAACTAGTCAGGAACTCCCACTTTCTTCCCGACCCCTCCCCTCCCCCTCCCTCAAAAAAAAAAACTGCTATATGGCTAAGCCCTACTGCAGGTCTTATTTACTTGCTACATGTAGTTTCTAAAATCCCCAGAGAGGTTGGCGTGAAATCCTGTTCCGACAACTGAAAATACTTGAACCTATTAGGGAAATCGGCTTTTCCATGATGCACAGTGACGGAAACGGAAACTTAAAAGCTCTGAAACATAATCGCTATATGCAACAGGGCTCTAAATCGATGTATATTCTGAAAACTGAAAGACCTTAGAGTGCCCAAAGTGTAACTCTGATACAACAAATAAATACCAGTGGTTCACTCAACAATGCAATTCTATTGCTTTACTTTTCATAAATGCACCGACTCTAACCTTATAGAAGAAAGGTTATTTAAAATGACTTTTACGATTATTAATATTCATTGCTTTCTTTCATTATGAAATGAACAGTTCTTCAATGTATGTTTAATCACACATCAGAATCCATGACATCTTTGTAGTGTGTCCTCATAAAATGACATCTGTGTCGTCCTCTGTGTTATAAGCTTCTCAACATCCACACTGTGTTTCTTCCCCGGGTCCACATTTAAGGCTGATGCCTTATTGTAACTTTATTCACCCCACATCGGGGCGGTATTTGTTAACTATTTATGAAAAAACAAAAATCGCTGCCACATCTGTTGTGAACTTGAAAATATATCTGACTTTCTCTTTTTGTTTGTTTGTTTTTTTCTTTCTGTTTTTCATTTATCACGGTGGGCTTAAGTGAAGTTCCCTGTTAGAAGGACTGAGTTTGACACGATGTTCTTCTTCTTCAGTGTTCAAGTTCTTGGTCATGCTAAATGAGAAGCCTGGTGGTCAGGATCAAGTCCACAGTCTTCTCCAGGTGCTTTCTCTCCCCACCCCACAGACACAGCTTCTGCCTTAGGTCCGAGTCTGTAGCTATGACTGGGGTGCGTAAATCTGTCAAAGTTGGCCACTCTTGGAGAACATGTTCTGGGGTCGTTAGAAATGTCTCTACACAATTCCCCCTTCATTCAGCTACGTGTATGCACGGTAAATCCGGTATGCAACTGAAACGTTGACAGATACTCTTGGAACTTTCTCTAGCACCAGTGTATGTGGAGCCGGATGGAGTAGATGCCACCAATAGCGCGTCCTTAGCCTGCACTATCTCAGGCCGAGCCCACCTGAGTCAGCTACGAACTTTGATAAACTCTTCCCTGAACTGTGAAATATAAATTCTCTGACACCAAATCCATGCGAAGTCTGGAGGGGAAAGCTAGAGTTCAAACACGGCAAAATTAACATCAAAAGAATTGAAAACATCAACATCTGGGAAGGCAAACACAATTACCTACACCACTACATGATAGGTCTTAAAACTAAACTCACACCACAAAGCATATGTTGATGCAGAGCTTCGTTATGAAGAAGAAGAAAAATTATAAGAATGCAAAAGTTTCAAAAGATAAAGTAATTCAGAAGAGGACTGGGAACAAGTGAGAGGTAATCTCAAACACGCACGGACATGAATGTCCGGTAATAACGACATAAATAGTTTAAACTACAAAGATGAAAACGTGCGCTCATATAAAAGTACAGACCACCATGAGAAGCAGCGGGATGAATTCCACAAAAAGAAGCGTATGCAGGTTGTACATGCAGACAAAACTTTCAGACAGAACTCAAAAAGTGCTGGGAAGCCAAGTCGAGTGCCCAGCCAGAAGAAAAGTTCTTATACACCTTTAACGCCCAGCACAACTGACGCTGGATAACCAGAAGAAGACCTTCAAGCGATAACTCAATCAGCTACAGCAAGACGTCTCGTTTTTTGTTGTTATCTATCAGCGACATATAAGAGGCAACGCGATAATATCAGACGCAGCGTTGCCCCTTCCATGAGTTCTTCCATTAAATATATGGAAAGCTCCAGCATGGCTGACAGAGCTGCAACAACACAACTCACTTAATTTGATTCAACTTGTTTATCTAGCTGTATCTTCTCATGCCATGCCGAAGCTTCTGTCCCTGCTGGCTCACGCAAACGTGTATTTAATGCAGCCATGATATATAACATAAAGCATTCAAGAGCGAATTTATTTCCTCTGTAATGTATTGTTTGGGAGAAATCAATGACGGCGTGACGCCCACTTCCACGCAAGACGTGAATCGACGCTGAAATTGGACAGTCTCTCTCAGGCGTGCTTATAGCATACCTAAGTGTCCGAGGCCAGATCGTTCGGCGTCGTCATGAGAGCAGGCCTTGAGGCTAAAAAAGTGCCTAACAATTACGTTCCATTATGACGTCAGAAGCAAGCCAAAACTGAGAATCTGGAATCACTACGAAATTACCTGGACAACGGCAATGACGTCCTCCAAACTCTCTCTCTCTCTCTGAACCTTAAGTGCCCAGGGCACATGGGGCTTCCGCAAGGGTTTTCCACAAATGCCTGTCCTTCGCCTTTTTTTCTGCTCTTGCCCAGGTGAGCCCTCTATTGCTCAACATCCTTTCTGTTGTTCTTCTCCATGTCTCTTTTGGTCTACCCTTACTTCTGCTCCCCTGTGGTGTCCATCTTAGTGCTATTTTTGGTAGTGAGTTGTCAGTCATTCGGAGCACATGTCCCAACCATCGCCATCGTCTTTCCTCAATAATTGTTGTCAGTGGTTTCATCTGCATTTCTGCTAATAAGATGTTATTTCTTATGGTGTTTGGCCAAAATATTTTTCTAATTCTTCGTAAACATTTAGTCTGGAAAGAATTCAACTTGTTTTCTATGGTTTTTGGTGATTTTCCAGCATTCACTTCCATAGAGTAGTACACTTAGAACATTACTCTTGAAGTCCTCCAAACTGCCTATAGTGAACTGTACAAAATGAACTACCTTTCTATGGGTTGTACGAACTGACCAAATCTGTCATTTCATCCTGTAAGGAATGTCACTTTGTTGTTTTCCTTACATTCTAGACAATGTTTACAACTAATTTCTGTCTCTATAACAACAAAGCAAGCATTTCAACGCCTCACAATATATGTTAATTTTATTGACTACTCCATTTTGCCCCAATTTTTTTAAGGATAAAATTCTACATTTTTTTTTAAAGGGATGACGACTGCAGTAAAACTGGTTCAAATAATAAAGGTAGACAGAGGTGTATGATGCAGTTTTACAAGGTGGCAGAATGAGTAAGTGAGAAAGAACGAATAGAAAGTATGAGAGTAAGATGAGAATGTATAAATGAAAAACGTACAACATCCAATATTTCGGCGTGACCTTTTTCGAGGAAATGCACCATACACCTCTGTCTACATTTTTTAAAAGCAATCTTTGTTTAACAAAAGTCTACCGACTATGGTTTGGCTGAAAACAAAAATTGCATACATATTCAAAAAGTAGAATACAAAAGTAGCAGTTTATCAGAATACAATTTAAAAAAAAAACAACCACAAAATATGCTGGTTTTTGTGGGGGGGGGGGGGGGGAGAGGGGGCACGACTTGTGTCATACTTCCTAGAACATCTTGCATTTACTTCGATGTTTTATTTCTTGGCATCTGCTCCGATATTTCATTTCTTTATCACTTTTGCTGAATCTCTCATTTTGCTCCATGGAGGCGGACAGATCCGTAAAGTCCAGTTTTCAAAATACCGGTTTCTTCAATGATAACCCATTTTAAACCCACAGTTTGAAATCACATTTATTAAACTTCAAAAGTTCCTGTACCAGGTGGAGACTGTAGAGATGCCACGTCCAGCCCCCGGCCTCTCAGTCTCTAACAGGCCCGGGGAGGGGGAGTGCCATCAAGAAAGCATAATCAATTATTCTCTCACTGCACTGCTTACACTGGGTGCTCTGAGACAATCGTCTCTGGACACCAGACACGTTACTACAAAAACAGCTAATCACTCCTATCACGGTGCTGAAGCAAAGCAAAAGTAAAATGAAGATTCAAATGTATATCTATTATATATATATATGTTCTTGATTAAGATCATCAGTGCAATGTCAGGCGATCTAGTTCGCTGACGTTCTTCCATACGCTGCGGCTTTTCTGGTGCTTTCCAGACATACCTCTATGAGCCACCAACAGTGTAGTGTCAAGCGTGTTGTTGAACATTTTCTGACACTGATCATATTTCTTTTCACATCCACATTTTTAAACACTTTATTTTTCATCGCACGTTTACTCAGGACTTACTGTTCTCAAGAACAGCCCTCCGGCTTCCCCCCCCCCCCCCTTTACAATGGTCAGTTCGATCTGATTTTTGTCCCCTAAATTTCTTTAGCTTCCTGTGATTATGAACACGCTTCTCTGTTATCTGCAAGGCAAATATGTCATATATACTTCCGCACAAGAAGTTCTCAGATACTTCTTATTTCTGTACATTTTATTTTTTCCTTCACACTCCTCATTTACTGTAAAACTTTCCTCTGTGAATTCTATTTCTGTCCCCATCTATCTATCAAAGAAACATGACAAGATAGAAATTTGGAACGAGTAATATTTCTATCGTGGGCTAATTCGTTTATAATGCTTTTTTTTTAAAAAAATCTGGACGCAGTCGTCGTTTCTTATTTCTTACAACGCGAGCTGAGCTCTCTCCAAGTCCGTTCTTTTTTACATTCTGATTATGCCAGACGCGGTTTGTTATCTACAGTCTATGTCAATGTGACCTTTATCTCATATCAAATGGCTCCCAGTCGAGACGAGAGTTTTTATATGCACATCTCGTGGGGAAGACAGGAGCTGGTCGCCCCCAAGAAAATGGCTTGCCAATCAATACCGGGTATGGTAAAGAGACAAGAGAAAGCCTGTCCGGCATGTACAAACCAGAACCCTGGCCCCGCCGTACTCGGTATGATCAAAACCAGGAAGGGCCCCAACAGCACGGGGTAGTAAATAAAGTGTCTGAACAATCTGACTGTACTGTCAGAAACTTCGATGACCACTACAACTTGGAGATAGTGAACAATGCTTTGATCAAGTCCAACACAACTGCCCCATGAAAACTATGTACGAACAGGAAACTAGGTACATGACACGTGTCCTGGAGAATCTTGCCGCAAAATCTGGCAAAGTAGTCAGCCGAGACGACATCGGTCCAATCATCTTATAAAGTTATGGGGAAAGAGGAAAGCAAGAGATGTTTGCTGTCAACAAGAGGCATCATTAAAATCCGCGTCTTAGAAACAACCAGCAAACTGCGAATATCTTTCAACTAACTGCAATTCTGCCAGCATCGTTGTTTAAAAGTTACTATCATCTGGACTGCAATCAAAACCAAAATGTCAACAAATAGAGATCAATCAACTATATCAGGCAACACTGTCTGGTGTTAGTTCAAGCCAGTTTGCAACAAGCATTGCAGACAAAAACCTGCACCAAAACAAAACAAAAAGGACATGATGAAGACTTGGGAGCAACGCACCACGGCAAGTGGTCTCAATCTGTCATTAACGAATATGAGAAAGAATTTGTGGTAGGTTTGATCAGTCGCTGGTAAGTCAAAGATTCAAAAACACCTGAAAACACAAAACAAACCGCTGGAGAACAAAGTGCGTGCTGCCAAATAACACCCCCCCCCCAAAAAAAAAAAAAAACTTCCTTTTTGTAACGTGGAATCCTGTAACATTTTGTAACATTGGCCTAATATTCGCCACATAATAATAATAATGACAACAACAATAACAACACTACTACTACTGAGAATATCAGACTCCATCATTACTCAGTCAGAAAACAGAAGAAAGCCTCGAGACTGTGTTGCATGTTGACACAGAAGAACCTGTTCAAACAAAATGAACACTGATTAATGGCAGAAACAAAAGCAGCATAGAGTTTTCCTTTGTTTCATGTCTGGCGCGCCTTGGTTTACCAACCCGTCTCTGCATACGCCCGTATTTCGACAATGACTGGGGGGAGATTCTACATACAGCTCTTGATATAATCTCTGTGTGATGTCCACTTTCATATTATAACGTAGTATTTGATATTTAATCAGCCCATTCCCCCCCCCCCCCCCACAGACTATGATTATTAATATAGTGATGCCCAAGGTTGAATTGTGTGAACTTCACTGTCCAAATACTCTTACATGCTAAGTACGTCTTTAAGTTGCGGAAACAAAACAGATTTCACATAAGAGTAACTAGTATAAGGGCACACTTATTAACAAACCAAACAGATAACTGCCTCAATTCTTACATCCTTCCCGTCACATAAGGTCTGCATGGTAGTTCCCCAACCTGTCTTCGGCGATTTTTTCACTCTCATCAAGGGATGTTATGCCCACTGAATTGGCTTCTCTTAACAATGTCCTCTTTAGAGTTTCACGTGGTCGACCTCTTTTTCTTCGGCCTGTTGTGTTCCATTTGATAGCTTGTTTAGGGATTCTGTGATTGTTTCTTCTCATCACATGACCGACATATGTCCATCTTCTTTTTCTGATCAACCATGAGACTGCCTCAATTACTGCCCGAAATATCCAGTGCTTGAAAATGGATTTCAAAAAATTAATAAACAGATATAACGTAATGGAATCTAAAATAACGTGGATCGTTTAGCCTCAACTTTCCGTGTATGTCAGCCACAGAACTATTCCGCGTGCTACTTGTAACCACATCACAGCATCTATAGTTACTACTGTAAACACGTTATATTTACTAAGGAATGTATGTTGCTATGGCAGGAACAAACAACTCTGCCCACGTGTCTGAAGCTGACTAAAGCAAGCGATTGAAATAAAAAATACAACTGAAATAAGATAATTCACATCCTCATCGCCGGCATATCTTCATTAAATGTGATAGAATTACAACTACCTCCTGTGTTATTAAAACGCTGTATCAGACACAAGCTTTTTTCTGTATATATAAGAACATAAAGGAGCACACGAAGTTGCGCTTCATGCTTGGAAAATCACCAACCATCACACATGAAAATACAGAAATATCAACAGTACTCCAATCTCCTCCGTGTCTATATATTTAAGAATTATGACGTATAAATAAATAAATACCAATATTAATGAAAAAATAACACACATTATGTCCGTGAACAAAACTACGCGCTCACGCTGCGCGAAGGAGCGTTCAAGCCCAATATACCATATCAAACGCAAACACTGTCGCCAGCAGTGGAAAACCTGTTTTTCAAGTTCTGGATTTTCCCCTTCTTCAAAGTGGCCAGTTTACCAAAAAACTGCCCACGGCGGCAACCACTACTTGAATAAACCACATCCGCCACCACTATTCTCACGTCGCTGTTTGCGGTTTCTTGTCGCCTCATTCCAACGCACTCAGCTGTTGGCTCTTGTTACATCATTCCCAGCGTTCAGTTTATGTCACTCTTCCCCTTCCTCCAGTTCACCCACCCTTGTCCGCGCCACAAAAACCTCCCAACATCGATGACTCCGCAACCGGCGTTAAATTCATCTTTCCTCCTCTTTTGGCATTTACCGTCTTTGAGCTTGGTTTCTGTGATCACATTCGACCTGTGCATCAATACAAACACTCATCTTCTTCATTTGTGCGGGTCAGTGTTTGGTCTTACAGAATAACAGGCATAAAGATATTTTGTACAATCATTCCCCGCAACACACCCCGCGCCACCATCAAGCACGAAAGAAATCAATCACATTAACGTCTCTCTCTCTCTCTCTCTCTCTCTCAGACAAGAATAAATGACAGCGCATACGTATCTTCAAAACGTATGACTTGCTTCTTTGCCAGTATTTTATAATTTCCTCCAGGTATCTGGGGATCGGCTAGCGTAGTGGTTAGAGCACTCGTCCCTAGCAACTGATTGGTCGAGGGTTCGAGGCAGCGAGGAAAGGAACTGGCCACCCATCACACTGTTTTGTGTTTTCAAGTCTCGAACGCTTCATCCCCTGCGGCATTTGGGACTATCTTTGACCAGGTATCTGCCGACAATCGCTGGATAGCATTCAAATCCTATTCATATTATGAAGTATACTAAGTTTAATTCGCTGTTGACTGGCATCCTCTCTATCTGATTTCCTCATAATAAGGTTTTTAAAAAATCTAATTTTATTGCTAGGATTTGTTGTCCCCTATCAGTACTTGATGTCCTTCTGTCATAAACGTAAAAGAATATCAAGGAGCAATGGTCTTGGTAATTGAAGATTTATTTTATATTTTTCTATCCTTCTATAACGGCTTTAATTCTGAGCTTTGTTGGTCCTATTTATGCTACTCTTCGTGTCTTTGTTCCTCCATCTAGTGTTAGTTACGATATCAAGGTATGTGAAGGCATCTGTGTTTATTGTAGATAGACAATTTAACAATTAATTATCGCTACTTATTGTCGTGTCATCTATGTCGTCTTGATATCTGATATCTATAACTGTCGTGCCATCTATGTCGTCTTTAAATCTGATATCTATAATTCATCTTTCTCCAAAGCTGAATTCCATGGACTCTTAACAGAAATGCTTACAAAGAGCTGGTGAGAGCAAGCGCTCTTTACTTAGATTTAAAATCTCTGCCAAATACTTCTGTTTCGCGACTTTTTAGTTAATTTTCCTAGCACTGACTTTAGATCCTGCAGATTAAAACCACCAGGCTGTCAATAAATGTCATTATCTATAAATGAATTACTCCGCGACCTAGTCGGTCGCGTGTGATTGGTAGCCGCGATAGAGTAAATTTGGTCAAACACCGTTCACCGGAAAATGCCCTTTCGGAACGACCAAAACGCTTGGCAGAACACAAATGCAATGCCGAGAATGAAGGCCGTTGGCAAAGCACATCCTAAAGGATTTCATCACTTAAGAGAGATTTCCTTTTCCTCGAGCGAGTTTGTGCGCAAGATGAAGTGAAATGAGGATTTATAAGGAAGAAACGGGGTCACTGTACTACTTCCAACTCTCCTGGCCAGATCTCCTATAATACCTGGGCTAGTAGTGTGACCCAACACAGGGCTTGGTCATCAAGGCCCAAGTTCTCAAGTCCATTGTCTTGTCGCATTTTTCCACAAACCGCTCCACAAATTGACTGTCTCATTATTCTACAATGTTTGTGTCACAGCATTTATTCCCTGAATTCATATGTCTTCACACCCAGGGAAAAGATTCTGAATTAATAAAAAAAAACAAAAACCGAGATGCGACCATGATTTCTGCCCAAGGCATTTATCTGAATTGGAGGCAATTTAAAGCTGGACACACGTGGATTCTATTCAAAAGGTCTGAGAGAGAGAGAGAGAGAGAGAGAGAGAGAGAGAGAGAGAGAGTGATAGAGAAGAGAGAGAGCGATCTGTTTATTCTAGTATGTGACACTCGCTCTAGTCTCTGAGGTAGCTGAAATATAACCCCACAGATGTTAACGAGTGCCCTCTTCTTCTCCTCCTGGAATACTGTTGGCACCGATCTATCTTCTAAACGCCCCATTCTGCCCGATGGTCTGTTTGAATGGGCTGAATTAAGGGGGGGGGGGGGGAAGGAGGATTGAGTGAAACAGTTGATAAGAACAGTTTCCTACTTTACATGGGCAGCAAGGGAAGAAGGGAATTCAGGATTAGCAACCTGACTACGATATTAGCCTGACAAACGACTGAGGAGGGGGGAATTGATGGAGGTACTGGGGGGTCTGCTGACACTGCAGCTAGCCATGACAGCATTGTCTCATCTTCTTACATGTATTCCAGGGAATCAAGGAAAGCTTTGACTGTCCGCCATCACTCATCTACCATTACTATTATTCTCATTTGACGAGGCAACCGATAGGCCTTGCTACTTCTCCATTACTGATTTCTTTGTAGTTAACAATGACACCATTTTACTTCTTTAAAAAAAAATCCTCCTTTATCTGCGCCCAACCTCCCTCTTCTATCTGCACCTCAACATTCACCTCTCTTTATCCGCACTCCAGCTTCCATCTCTCTTTATCTGCAACTCAACCTCCACCTCTATTCACATCCCAACCTTCATCTCTCTTTATCAACACCCCAACTTCCACCCATCTATTTATCCGCACCCAATCTCCATCCCTCTCTCTCCATCCACACCCCAGCCTCCATCTCTCTCTCCATCCACACTCCAACCTCCATCTCTCTCTCCATCCACACCCCAACCTCCATCTCTCTCTCCATCCACACCCCAACCTCCATCTCTCTCCATCCACACCCCACCCAAACCTCCATTTCTCTCTCCATCCACACCCCAACCTCCATCTCTCTCTCTCTCCATCCACACACCCCAATCTCCATCTCTCTCCATCCACACACCCCAATCTCCATCTCTCTCTCTCTCCATCCACACCCCAACTCCATCTCTCTCCATCCACACCCCAACCTCCATCTCTCTCTCTCCATCCACACCCCGAACTCCACCTCTCTCTCCATCCACACCCCAACCTCCACCTCTCTCTCCATCCACACCCCAACTTCCACCTCTCTCTTTATCCGCACAAAAAGTGAAGAACTGCGTAGTTTATGAACGGATACCGGGGACAAAACGGGCTGACAGGTGACGGAGGAAGAACAGCATACACTTGTATATGAATTAAGTTACGGAAGAAAACACCTACGTCAACTGAACCTAGATCACTGGGGGAAAAAAGAGGCCCAGAACTATTTTAAACCCTCACCCACCCACCCACACACACACAAGAACTACTACTACTACTACTAAAAAAAGTTTTTTAAAAAAGGTGGGGGGGGGGGTGGAATTCTAGAATGCTTCCATGAGACTCTCCGGTTAGATTAGGTATCCTCTCTTCTCTCGTCTGTCTCTTCCTGCCGTGGTAATGTAATTTTCCCCTTCCCCAATAACGATATTTTAGCCCGCGGCGCCGGGGCTAGACACTTCAGCCTAAAGCGCGGTGGAAGCTAGAATGAACGAACGTACGGGAGCACTGATCCCCTCGTGAGAGGCAGGGCCAGGAACACACTAGAAAATAAGATTTCCTGGACAAGTGCCACTATTTACTAAGCAAGTTGGCAACAATGCCAGGAGGTAGGGGAGAGAATAACGCTACATAACTTCTATCCTCACTCGTAGTCTCCCTTTCCCCTGCTTTCAAATGTCGATGGCGGACCGTGGGTAGAAATGAGATGGAGAGAGAGAGAGAAAGAGATATCAATGGTAAACATGGAAATAATGACCACGCTGTACATATGTTAGCTTGACGTTGTGCGTTAGTCAATATTCCCATGATAACAATGCGCAAATAATGAGGATGTCGAGATAATGATGTATGCTTTAAGGACGAGAAAATGTTTGGCAATACAGCGCTATTTCTGTTCTACAAGAGTCACGTGCAGCGTTCCGGATGCGAGCAGACAATCGGTCAACAAATCAGAATATTAATGGTCGATCAGACAAAGTTTCTGCTGATTGTCTTATTTTGCTAGACTATAATCTCAGCAGGAGATAAAATAAAGGGGAAAACTGGATATGGAGAATGTAAAGACAAAAAGAAAACAAATAAACCAATGCTTCTGTGAAGAAAACATTATACAGCAAACAATTGTTCAGATGAAACATTTACAAAACAACTAAGAGTTCTGACAAAATGAAAACATTATAAGGCAGATAATAGTTCACATGAAACTGAAAATATAAGGCTGCTAATGGTTCACATGAAACTGAAAATATTATAAGGCAACTAATGTTTCGGATGAAAAGAAAACACTATAAGGCAACTAATTCTGAGAAAAGAAAGCATAAGAAGGCAACTAATGTTTCAGATGAGAAGAAAAAACTATAAGGCAACCAGTTCCGAGAAAAGAAAACAAGACAACAAAGACTTCTGATGAAAAGATAACACTATACTGTAAAAGAAACCAACATAAGGCAACTAATGGTTCATGTAAGATAATACCCACTCAGATGAAAAGAAAACATAGGTAACTATGGGTTCAGGAGAAAAGAAAACATAGGTAACTATGGGTTTGGGTGAAAAGAAAACATTATAAGGCAAGCAACCCAACTTCCACAGGGTCATTTGTTCGCATGGGATATCTTAGTCAATTTCTGTGTCAGAATAAACAAATACAAGTAATCATGAGAACTTCACTATTCACTGAATATACTCATTATTAACATATCCAAAATACATCTTGAACCTAGTTATTCTGTGAAGTACAAATGTATTTTTTTGTTTGTCCTGTTTATTTTTCTTACAAAATTATGAAACAATGCTTTGCACACTTGTCAGTTTTTTTAAACTTTGGTGGCTAAGCTAACACGAGATTTCAAATCTTGTTACCCAACACTTACTCTGAAACATTCTCTGTAGCACAACAGTTTTATCACCTCATCACTTACTCTGAAACCATTCTCTGTAGCATGTTAATGAAAATCTCCTAGGGCAAATCCAGCTACTGAAAATACTGACTATTTGTGGTTCTCATATACCAAATTTTTTTTTTACAATATAAGCATAATGTCAAAGACTTGCAATTCTCATCTCACTTTGTTCTGCACATGGATTTTTTTCTGGAATAAATCTAGCACAGTGCCTGCAAAGTGAGATAAACGAAAGAACACCATACACATGACTGGAAGTGCAGTAAGGAATAAACTGATGTTCAAAAAAAAGTCCCAAATTTAATGGACTACAATCAAATCTGCTGGGCTCTGATTAGAATGACATGACTGACACATTCACCTCAGATCCAGTGTTCAACTTTCAAGATGAACATTTTTAAATTATACACTGAAAAAAAAAAAAAAGTAACATCTTCCTTCTGATTAATTTGGGGAATGAGGCCACAACTTCCAAGAGCATTCCAATGCTCCTTAGCAAGCTCCACCACCAATGAGAACATGCTGATCCTTACTCTTTTGACAAGGCTGAAGTAATACAACATCCTGTCTCCAGAAACACTAGATGAGAAAGGAGAATAAGATATCTGCTGGGCCTCACATAAATTTCTGACACAAGACAGTAACTTACCTGTGCAGATGGTCTTCTCTGACTTTATTTTCCTCCCCTGTGGCTATGACTTTGGTTATTGTTGATGTAATCACTTGTCCATCTTTCATGTATGTACGAGTTTTGGCCATTGTACGGTAGTGGCTCTTACTTTCCTGATAAACAAACGCAAGGATTAAAAAGTAATGCTCGCCACTGAAAGTCTGCTCCTGTTCAACAGAAGGCGTGATTATGATGTCAAGAAAGGTTGAATTTATTCAACAGTCCTATAGTACAAATTAAAGTATGCAAAAAATATAAGATTATGCTTTTATGGCTCTTTTTCTTTGAAAATGGTACTGAAGTAGATGAATGCCAGCTATTTATAGAATCTATGATGCCAGCTATTTATAGAATCTATGATGCCAGCTATTTATAGAATCGTATCTTCATTTTACTCAACAACTGCCCTCACTGTTGATTCTAATTAAAATAGCAGAATCTATATACTCATATATCCGTATGCACATTTTACAATGGTCAAGACTTGTAGACTGTAAAACGGAAAAAAAAAAAATTAATACAGTAAAGCCCACTGGATTTTGTAGAGAAATATTCAGAATCAAACTTTTCACGTAGATTTCATAACTTTCACGGATATGGGACAACCAAAACAACCTCTACAGTCTAATATCACACATAAGTAAAATGTGCATATGATTCTCTACTCCAGCTAGCACTTTAAATTAGCTACTTGAAAATGTGCAGTCTTAAAACTGAGCATCATGATGTCTGGGGATATGAAATTACCACGTGTGAAGGTGAAAGATGGTGTTTTCAAACAAATTGGAAAACTGAACTGAAAAATCTATCCATCTATCCACCTATCCATGTCCCTGGTTGGTAATCAGCTAAACAATCACTGCACTAAATGTTCTGTGATGTCCTGCTGGGCAGCAACATATTCTCTCCACTTCTCACAGCCTTTGCATAGTGTCCCAATTGTGCTGCATGCTAGATACTTCTGCTTCTACAGTTCACTGACAGCCAGTCTTTGGTTGACATCCCTTTCTCTTTTCCTTCGGTGTCCACTGCTTGGGTATTTTAAGCAATGTTGCTGGGGTCCCTTTGGTGCACATGCCAATCAATTTCAGGTGTTTTTTTTTTTGCTGTTATAACATGCATGTCTCTTTGCTATCATTGGGCAGGTACTTATCTATTACTTACTGCCTGTGGCCATTAAATATTCAGTTACTAAATTAAATATCTCCAAGGCAGGTTGTGTGGAACAAGGATAATTTGGCCATGTCCTTTTCAGTTGTTCTCCAACATTCTGTTCTCTTGAGAAAGATGGAGACAACATAGCCTTGGTACAACTTTATTTTGCTTCAAAAAACAAAATACAATCAGTAATGCTTGTGTCAGGGATAATATAAAAGACAGTAAAGGAGGTAAACCTGATAACAAAAGGGATAATGCAACAAATAAACACTAGGACAAAAAAATAAATAAATAAATAAAATCACATATATTTTACAGAGAAAACAAAAACCGTTTGAGCGTGAAATCAGTTCTGAACAGGTAGAGAAAAAAGGTGTCAGAAATTTCCAGCCCGAACAGAAAACAAAAACACTAACGATGCTTACACTGCGAGATCGGACTTGGTCCTTCTTGTGTCGCTTCTGAACTTGTGGCGTTCCAGCATCATTGTCTTGATCCTGAATGTCACCAATACTGTCTGAAGTATTAACGCTGCCAGAGTCAGATTTCTTGTCAGAGTCTTCGTTGAGATTGGAAACTTCATTGCTCATTCGCGTTTCGAATGTATCTAGGTCTGTCTGAGGTATTGCTGGAGATAATGAATTTGGAACTGGAGGGGCACGTTCTTTTTTCTTGCCCATCTGTGGAGTGTGCCCTGCTACATTTTCATGCGTTTCTGGGCTTTTGTTTTTTTCATTCTTCTGCTGCACACTTGGTGAAGGCAGACTGCTGATATCTGCATTAGAAGTGATCACATGACCATTAATAACAACAGTGCCAACATCAGAAGTCAAGCTCTCAGCCTCTTTCAAGGAATGTTCTTTAAGCTCTCGAATTTTTGCATAGCTTTCATCAAGCACCTTTTCTTCACCAGCAGCTATGCTGCCAGAAACATTAACCCCATATTTATCCTTATCCACTTCAATCGGTTCTTCTGGAGTGACAAAGTCTTTGAATGTATCAAATACAACACTGGCAACAGAAGGCTCTACAGTGGTAGAGTTCAGAACATCTTCAATTATGTCTGTCACAATCTCTGAGGCAACTTCTTCCTTTTGTGCAGGCAATGCTGGTGAAACTTCAGCTATTTGTTTCTTATGAGTCTCATCTTGGCTTGTTACCTGAAAAAACATTGTGAAACCAAAATGGAAAATAAATTTTTAAAATATAACAAATCTGATACATTTGTAAATATGCCATTCAATACAATATACTATGTTAAAATCAATCAGAAGAAAGTAAAGGACCATGCAGACAGATGGCACCGTTAAAAAAAAAAAAAAGACAGGATATCAGGAAAAGTGCACTCAAAAGTAACAAGCACAACCACGATTTTGGCAAAAAACCATCTTGAAGGACAACAGAAAAAAAGTGAAAAGTACAATAAATAACCCCCACCTCACACTCCCCCCCCCCCAAAAAAAAAGTGTTAAGTGAATCAAAGAAAGAATCAACCAAGGTAACTATAAAACTCCTGTGAGAGTAATCTCCAGAAAACAAACAGCTGTGTGTAATGCTACAGTTCATGTGGTTACAAGAATAATCTGAAGTGCCACAATGATGCTTGTGATGTGGATGCTAACTTCCTTCTTCAACATACAAATGCTTCATTAGGCCAAATCTGGTGGTCACCTGTACGACGTTTGATCTCCTCCTTCCTCTGATGACAGCTCCCACAGTTTCTGCAACATTTTCTGCCATGATTGAGTGTGTAAGTCAGTATATGTTGGACACTCTGAATCTGTTCTCTACTCCTGTACTTTTAAACTCCACTCTAAGGTAAACCTGGACATCTAATCCGAGCCTGACCATCATGGCCGTAAGTTCAAAGAAGTTCATGTCATTTCTGCCCAATTTTTTGTCACCCCCACATACAAAGTAAATACTAGGAGTTCTGAAAATTAACAAAGTGCCAGCCATTCTTACCTGCCATGTATTTTTTTAAAAGTATCCGCAGCTTAACTTTCAGAGAATTAAGTGACTTTCTGCGAAACTATCCGTTCCTGAAATGTTAAACTGTCACTTTTATTCATCTCTACTGAAACCAACCTCAAGATGCCAGTTTTACCTACCCCGGAAATCGACGCCTTTATCACAACAGAAGCTGCAGCAGCGGTGGCATTTTTATTAACTGGTGGTGACGGTGCAGGGCTGCGTTTCTGAGATTTGTCAGTGACGATTATGGCTGGCCTTGATTCATCTTTTTCTTCATTCTGTTTGTTGACAGAAGATAATGAATCAGTTTGTTGACAGAAGATAATGAGTCAATTCCTTTTAAAATACTTTCTGTCCAGAAATCAGTAACAATTTTTTCAAAGAAATTTACTTACAGAAAAGAGAGGGTTGGGGTGGCAGGGAGAGGAGCATGTAAATGGATTTTAAAGAGACACCATTATTCAACAAACAGACCTGACATGTTTTTAAGATGGCTAGCAGCATAAGTATTCAACTTGTAAAAAAGAGATTATTAACATGAAAATAAAGACTGTCATTCCTCACACCATGCACTAAGTTGGAAATGTAATACAACTGTTTCCCTGAGATATTTCAGTTCTGAACAGAGATAAAGAGAAGGATGATATGGAGGAAATATATCCTTTCTCTGATTAACACTTCTGATGAAGTATTTCCAACAACCATATATACTGACAATCCTGTTACAATGAGATGAGAAGGGCTTAACTCTTTCCGTGCCTTTGGTCGTTATAATGATGCTTCCGGTTTCCCGTTGCTTACCAATGGTCATTATAGTGATCATTGTTTGTTTCAATAAAACAAGCGGTGTAACATTTAGATTGTACATATTTCGTCCGCGATTCCGGTGACACTTTTCAAAATGGCGAAAGAGTGCCTAGTTACGAGCGATGCCGAGCGAGAAAAAGGACGAGAAGCATGGAAATTTTTCAATTTTTGACGATGTAGATAGGGGTATGGACATAGCCTATGGCCACCCCGCTGCTCTTGAATGTATTCCAAGTAGATCTAAACATATTCAGATGACTGGAGAAGTAGTTAGGAGTAGTTAGGAGATTAGTTCAGACATTCATTCAGCGAGAATGCAACACAGAATCACAATATGAGATCGACAAGTAGATCTACACATCTCAGATGGTAAGTAGTGCAGATCTAGACCTCGCCGAATGTGAGCTGGCCACAATTAGTGTCTAAAAACATCACATTACTTCTTTTTTCCTAAAAAACTCTGCATTTATGAAATTTTCATTCATTTAGCTATACTTTGAAACATATTAAGTATACGGAAGTACATGGAAATACTGTTTTCCATTCCATTTTATAACTATACCCCCTAACCCTATCAAGAACCGCGTTTTTACTCTGGTAAGCAACTACACCTCCGTGTTTCTACCTCAGGCACGGAAAGAGTTAAATAATACACAATAAAAAGAAGTACTGTTACACTAGGACAATATTAAAGTACTCTGTCTATTTTCTTCATTACCTTCTCTTTGTCCTCACTACCCATGGAGATGCTGTCTAGGTCTATTGAATTGGAATCGGTGCTCATGTTTCTCTGAAAACAGAATAACATGCTAGAATCTTCCAGCGGTGCTAGGACAGCAACTTACAACAGCATCTTCATTTCTATATATATAAGAGATGACAACTGCAGTAAAAGTGTTTCCTCACTCTATCTTTTTATAAAACTGAACCATACAACCATTCATCTTTATTTCAGAACCTACTTTATTTTCCTCCTAAATAATTACAACATGGACAATAAATTTATTATTCTGGCAAGGATTATACTCTACCTAAACAACTGTTCATCTTAAAACTGAAAGTTCAACTTGCCCACACCATAAATCACACTAAAAGAGTTTGTGATTTCACCTTTCACATTTCAATACAGCCACAACTGGTGTTCTTCACAGATTGTTGCAGAACTGACCTAAAAATTCTGCAACCAGTTAGAAGCAAACAACTATCTGCATCTCAGTTTCCTGTTGCAGCTCTTCAGCATGATATATGAAAGTGTCATGTGGCCATTCCTCAATATCCTCCAACCACCTTCCCTCTTTTAAGACAAAATGCTTGATCCATTTTAACACTTTGTCCAGCTATATCATTAGGGGACTGCTACATTTCTTTTTCAAAACTGTTTATATCTCCACTCTTCTTTACTCATCTCCTTCATGATTTTCCTAATCTTGCCTTCTCTGCAGTTACACTTCTCTCTTTGATCTACTTGTTATGATACTCAGCTTTACAAACTGCAATAATTTTTAAAAATCACTGGCACAGGCCTGAAGCTGCCTTACTTCTTATGCTTTTTTCATGTTATGTTCCTGATGTCTTCAACAAGCTTCACTTTGATACATCTGATGATTGTGCACTCTATCCTGCATATTCTCTAAATAGTAAATAAAGCTGTTGTTTTTGTTTTTTTTTCATATCTCTCTTTTACTATTTATTCATACAGAAAAAATAAAACAAAATTTTGCCACCACTTGTATCTGGCTAACTAACCCTTACAAATTATAAACTTTATGATTAAATACTTCACAGAACCAGTTTCAGTTTTATTCTTGCTGCAATGACCCAAATATTTTTACACCTTCCCCCCCAACACCACCTTTTGTCAAAAGACTACTACAGATTTCCTAATATTTCATACCTTAATAGCTAAGATGTCCTCCTCTTCTGTGAGGTCCTCAAATGTCTCCACCACTTCAGCTTTGGCTTCACTTATAAGATCCAAAATTGGCCTCTTATCCACACAGTCTCTGATGAAAGGATGCTGAAATAAAACAGAAAAGGACCCCTTAACTTTACGCAAACCAAAATTACTTTCTGAAATCTCTATTAATTTACAGAGCAATGCAAGTGGTGGAAGTTGGTGTAAACACTATAGCATGACACACTGGCTTTAAAATACAGGTAGGACCTTTAATAACATATATTAGGTGTTGTCAAATTTTCAAAATATAAGTAATGCAGATAAGCTAGCACCTTTCATCCTGTCACCGGCAAATTCTAATTCTGATGTCTTTGGATTGTTATATTCTAGTTTTAATGTTGTTTACCAGTGACCACTTACAGCGGACACTCATTATCAAATTCAAGCTTTAATTCTGATGTGTTACTACAAATCTTACAGTTTTTTTGCTTCAGTACAAACTATTTATACTCCTTGTTTACAGTGTATGAGTGGACAGAAGGTGCATACACTGTGCTAAATGGTCCAAATAAGATGTTTATAGTGTGTGTTTGGCAGCGCAGAACGTGCATACACTGTGTCCAAATAAGATATTTATAGTGTGTGTATGGTAGGACAGAAAGTGCATACAATGTGCTAAATGGTCCAAATAAGATAGTGTGTGTATGGCAGGATAGAATGTGCATACAATGTGCTAAATGGTCCAAATAAGCTGTATTGTACCAATGGGTACTACAGTAGGCACACAAGAAGTGTTCGATTCTAATTTAGTTAATATAGCTAATTGGTTCCAACAAGAGAAACAAAAAACACTAATCCTCATGATCATACATCAGTGTTTACTGTTTACTTAATGACACCAGTCCCCATGATCATTTGTAAGCAAACCAAACTAGTTTATGTCTTATAAAATGGCATACGGATAAGCATACCTAGCATTTCTTTTTTTGTTTTCCTTCATCCTTTAACTCAAACCTTTTTTCAACATTTACTTGCTTGTAACTATATGCCTCCATAGAATAACTAGTAGTCTCTCATCCCATGAATTGCCAGTCATTAAGCTCTCTTCTAAAAAGACACAGTTCTAAATGCAACTTATCAGATCTCGTTAGAAATTATTCTGTGACAGAATGTGATGTTAGAAGAACTGCACTGAAAATGTACGTGTGTGTGCGAGCACGCGTGTGCATTATCTTGTTAGATTAATTACTTTCATGTAATTCACTGTCTTATATTTGTGAATGTTAATATTTTCATTCTGTGGTCTTTTTGATATGGTTTTCTTCCTCATATACTTGTATTAAAGCAAGTGTGTGGGAAGAATGAAAGATAGAGTGATGAAGAGCAGAATATAAGATAAGCCCATGTGCCCAGATCTTCACCATTTGAAAATAAAGATTATTCACTCGTTTATTCTGAATAATTTTTTTTAAGTATAAATTACACCACAATGATAACATGAAACAGACAACCATGCAGTTTCAGATATGATCTGACCAAAGATATCTACATCAGAAAGACATTTATCAAGGCCAGCATATTTGACCTGCTCAAGATTCTACCTATCCCCATGTGCTCTTTAAAAAAGGAGAGAAGTCAGCTTCTTAAGTCCACTCAGAAAATTCAGGAAAGCCGTCACAGCCATTCAGTTATATATCAAAGTATCAAAATCTTCACCACAGATCTGGGTGTTAGAATGTGCTTCCATGATTTTCAGTCCACAAAGATATGTCGATATCAATTCACTACTTACTCCTGGCCCCACTCAAAACTGGAAGTTTTTAGGAGAACACCACTAAACTAACCAACCAGTTTCTGATAAATCAAATCATTCACGTCTAGGAAAACTAAATTATATTATTCTTATGTGCTTGATGTTTTTTATTCAAATCTGTAGTAATCAAAATGCAAAGAATTCTAGAAACTCTAAAACACCAGACCTGCAGAAGTTCTTGAGCAGTAGCACGCTGCTCTGGGTTTTTTACCAAACATCTCTCAACAAAGTCTCTGAAGTTCTTAGACCTGAGGAGCATGAAAACAAAAATTGCAACAGATGAACACACATAATACCAAACATAGATACAAGGTCACGGATAAACTGGCAAAAGACCATGCCATATGGAATGTGATCCCACTGTTTCATGTGAAGAGGAAAAAAAAAAGAAAAGAAAAGAAAACTCAGGGCTTAAGATACTAGAATATCTCAATCAAAATTTGCCACGAAAATGGATAGGGCACAGAGGACAACAAGACAACGCGTTAATAGGGTGGCCACCCCTTGCGACTTTTTCTTGTGGGGGTTTGTGAAGGACACCCACTCTCTCTCTCTTGGGGTAAGAATTATCATTTTACATTACGTAGTTTATTTTTCGAGAATTTTTTTACCATTTCACGGATTTATTAATAACCCTGTATTCTTCAAAATTGGTATCCAAAACAATGAGAACTATGTTGTTTTTTTTTTGTGCTTTACTGAAGTCTACAACATGCCATTCTGACTGATTCAATTTATAAAATAAATGATCAACTTAATCTGCGTTGAAATTCCATGTCATGGAAAAGTTAGAATAAAACTAAAGAAAGCAGGCAGAAAAGTGAGAAACAATCAACTGAATACAGAACTACTTAAAAATGACCAAGAACTGCGAGAACAATACAAATTTATTATAACAAATAGATACAATGCAATAGCAAAGATAAATAGTATAGATGAACAATGGGAAATGTTAAGAGATTCTATCCACCAAACTGTTAAGGAGATAATACCACCAAAAAAAGAAGCCTCTAAAAATAAATGGATGACAGACGACATCTTAGGACTGATGGACAAGAGGAGGAGGAGTAAAAATAACGAGGAAAAATATAGCAAGATAAATAAAGAAATAAGACGCAAATGCAGAGAAGCAAAAGAAGTGTGGTTAAATGAACAGCGCAGGCAGATAGAGGACTCTCATATTAAAGACAGCAAAAACATGCACAAACGAATTAATGAACTCACAGGCAGAAAAACAAAATATACCACAGGATGCCTGAAATCGAAAGAAGGTAAAATGCTAATGGGAAAAGAAGACATTGTGGACAGGTGGACAGAGTATATCGGTGAGCTATATGGAGGAGAAAGACCAGAATTAACACCAGATACTGAAAACTGTGAGGGACCACCAATACTTGAAGATGAAATCATAGATGCCATCAAACACATGAAGAAAGGAAAAGCGACTGGGCCTGATAATATAACAATAGAAGAAATAGAGGCACTAGAGAAGACAGGAATAAAAATAATAACCAACTTACTGAATGACATTTACAACAGTGGTTATATTCCCAGTGACCTGATTAAATCCACGTTTATAGCACTACCAAAGAAACTAGGTGCAAAGGAATGTGATGACCACCGGACTATCAGCCTCTCATGTCACATAATGAAGCTACTTCCGAGAATAATTATGAGAAGAACAAGGAAAAAGATAAAAATGGAAATAGCAGATGAACAGTTTGGATTTGTTGAAGGAAAGGGAACACACAACGCCATTTATGCTTTACGAACACTAACAGAAAGAGCTTTAGAAGTACAGAAAGATCTCTACTTGTGCTTCATTGATTACACCAAGGCATATGACAAGATGAAACATAATGAAATTATTAAAATGCTTGAAGACATCAATATAGACGGCAAAGACCTGAGGATTGTAAAACATCTATACTGGCAGCAAGAAGCAGCAGTTCGAGTTGAAAATAGGATTGGAAAATATCAACCTATAAAACAAGGGGTGTGACAAGGATGTGTACTATCTCCAGACCTTTTTTCTCTGTATAGCGAGAATATTCTAAGAACAATCATCACAGAACCAGGCATAAAAACTGGAGGATACAATATTAACAACCTTCGGTATGCTGACGACACAGTACTGATAGCTGAGAACCAACAAGACCTGCAAAATCTCTTGGATAAAGTCGCCAAAGAAAGTGAACACAAAGGCCTTACTTTGAACATCAAAAAGACAGAGACTATGGTTATATCTAAGAAACAGAATCCACCAGCATGCAGTATTAAATTAAACGGAACTATTCTAAAGCAGGTGCAGAAATTCAAATACCTTGGAGCAGTAATAACTTCAGATGGGAAATGCAGAACAGAAATTAGGAACAGAATAGGCCAAGCAAAGACTGCATTTCAGAGAATGAGAAACATATTAACCAACACATCTTTATCAATGAATGTTAGAAAACGAGTCCTAAAATGCTATATTGAACCAATCTTGTTATATGGAAGTGAATCATGGATAATAGGCAAGTCTGCACAAAAATCATTGGAAACAGCAGAAATGTTGTTTATTAGAAGAATGTTGCGAATCCTCTGGACAGCAAAAATAATTAATGAAGAATGTATGAGAAGAGCTGGAGAGACAAAAAACCTTGTCAAAAAGATAAGAGAGAGACAATGTACTTTCACAGGACATGCAATGAGAAGAGGGGGCACTGAAAATATTATAACAGGAAAAATAGAAGGAAGAAGATCAAGAGGAAGACCAAGAAAAATGATACTGGACAGTCTGACGGGATGGTGTGAGAGGAGATCACCAACTGAACTGATGGCCTGCATAAAGGATCAGGTACTCTGGAGAAGCATAATAGCCAATGCCAGTCGGCACGGCACATGATGATGATGGTAGTAAATCTAAAGCCCTACCCCTAAGACTAAGTTAGATTCTGCTGCCTGCATTATTAGTCCTGACTCAAATCTAGATTCTAGGGCCAATCTTTAAATCTGTGACTAGCACCCCTGCACTCCGATATGTGCTCTACCTTCCATTCCAACACCCTAATGAAGTGTGCATCTGCTGATGGAGCCGGTTACACACTGGTTGTGGGTGACATGTGGTAAACCACTTCTTTCAGAAAAATGTTCACTTCCCCCTCATCCCACAATTCGATCATCCTCCTGAAATGATTGTCGTCATTCAACACAATGTTGCCCTCCATATGCAGTCTGTCCAAGGTGGCTCTTGCAATCTCCTCCTCATCCAATCTTAGGGTTCCCTGAATTGATGCTGCACCTGTCAGCTTGTCCACTTTCTCAATGCATTTGGCTCCCACGTGACTCAGGCAGTAGATCCATGTCAGACTGGATAACTGAGAGCCCTCTAGAAGCTGGGCCCACTCCCTGTGGAAGAAGTGTCTCTTGATTCTCCGTAACATGCTTTGGAAGTCTCTTACAATGACCCAATATGAGTCGCCCTGCTCCACCAATCAGAAAAGTGCTTCTGATGCTGCCTGCACTTCCATTCTCTTGCTTGAAGTGGTAGTAGACCGGCACGACAGAATATGTGCTGCACAGCTGATACTGATTCTAACAGATTGCAAGGTCAGGTCTGGTCAAATCATTATCACCATCATCAAGTTGCATGGATGGACCTTTCTGAGACAAATATCTTTGCACCTTCACTTCTTAATCAAGTCAATGACACCATGATATGAATCTGATGTCACAGAATAATGGTTCCCCTCCCCCACTGTACTAATGCTATGGCTGATGCACTTCTTCTTTAGTACACCATGAAAGAATTTGATTGGTTCTCAGTTTTATCAACAACTTCCTGAGATACAACATGCTCTCATGCGTAGTCAGATCCCTCCTTTTCTTATCCTGTGTCTAATTAATTATGATGGAATTAACTACTAAAAGGTAAAATTCCCGTTTCCATGCCATTAAGGCATATTGGGGAATACGGTGTTAGCCCAGTACTTTCCATGACCCTCGGCACACGAAAGCATGATGTGGTCAATATCACACCTGGCCAATTTACCTTTCCAAATTTCTCTGGTACCCATTTTTAGAGGCCAGGTCAACTCCGAGGGCTTGTTGGCGCATACCAGAAAAAATCCCACTGCTGGGACTGAACCCGGTACCACCGGATTAGCAAGCCAAGTGCCTAACCACTCAGCTAATGAGGCCACCAAAAATCAACTACCAGCACTTAGCAGTTCCTTTTCTAGAACTTTACCACAGATCAGCTTCAGGCTGATACTAAGCAGACAAATAAAAAGTTCACAAGTTCAGCCTCTAAAGAACAAAACAGCTATCAGACAAACTGAAGAAAATGTAACTGGTTCTACTCACCACAGTGAAGGCTTGTCAAAACCTGGGGGATCTGACTTCTGAATTTTAATCAGAACTCTCATTGGATGCATGTCCTTGTTTGGTGGCTCAATCTGGGCAAACTCAATGAGAGTAACACCTGGGAAAGCATTATATGATTGCAAACTTGACAGAATGTTTTAAACTGGAATGAGATCATTTCAGGTCCGCAGAGAGAATTTTCAAGCATTTTAAGATTGCAAATGCTTGTAAGTTTATTCAGCTTACAACCATTTTAAAGACTTTAAAAAAAAAAACAATTAAAAACATTTTTAAAACTAAAATGAATTTAAAATCCAAACTTAAATGCTGCACCTGCAATGCATGTGCGTACTGTACTGCAGTGCATTTTACATCAGACATGATGTGCAAAACACATTGTTTACCTATCCTTGAAACAAACATGAGAATCTGAATGTTATAAACCCAAATGTTGCAATAATTAAGCACTACTCCTCAAACTATTTTGTTTCCTCACAGTTCATAAAACACAATTTCTCAGTGAATACTCAGAGATAAAACATGTTATTTTTTATGTTTAGACATCAGAATCTCATCCTTAAAGAGACCACAGTGCTTATGACACAACCACTGCGGTCAATCATGCAAATCTAAATGATACAATGAGAGATGAGCAAGACACCATTACTGAACTACAGACTTGTAAAATTAAAGGAAAAAAATTATAAGCATTTAGGAGGATACAAGGGTCATTTGATAAGCAATGTAGATTTACATGAGGTGGCACCACAATTCAATTAGTGACATCACTGATGGCATGTATCACTATTCAAGACATCACTGATGGCATGTATCACTATCCAAATTAAGTCATGCAAAATTTCAGCCAATAGTGACACGTTGCTAACGTTCAGCAGCCATTTAAATTGACCAGTGTATCAGCTGATTTAAAAAATGAACACAACAAGTTCCATATAGTGATAAAACATTTTTATTTACAGATGCTGATGACCTCACAGATCGAAGCAGAGTTGGACAAAGCTCATGGGGACTCTGTTCCATCGTTGAAGACTGTTTATTTCCATATAAATGAGTGGCCGAACAAGCACTGGAGATGAAGTGCAGTCTGGATGCTCTGTGGAGGTCGCCACACCGGATATAGTTTTAAAAATCAGAGGTATCATTATAAAAGACAGCCAAATGAAAGTGTGCAAGATAGCAGAGACTGTAGGCATCTCAAATGAATAATTTCGTAATATTCAGCATGAAAAATTGCACAGGAAAAAGCTTTGTGGTGATGGGTGCTGCATTTGTTGACTGTCAACCAAAAATGCAAGCAAAAGAACATATCAATGTTGATGTTTGACGGTAATCCGTGGGACTTTTCACCCCAATTTGTGACTCTGGACAAAACATGGATCCACCACTACATACCTCAATGTAAGCAGCAGTCTAAGTAGTGGACAATGAATGGTGAAAGTGTGCCGAAAAAAACAAAGACCGCTCCATCAGCTGGTAAGGTGATGGCAACTGTTTTTTAGAATTCCCAAGGAATCATTCTAACTGACTATTTGGAGAAAGGTATAACAATAACAGGAGACATTTTTTTGGCATTATTATGCAACACTGTTGGACCATTTGAAAGAAAAGCTCAAATGGGAATGGCCAAGACACGTGCAAAAAGTGCACTTTCACAAACAAAACACGCTATGGCAAAAGTGCATAAGTTGGGCTTCCAAATGATTCCTCATCCACCCTATCCTCTAGACTTGGCCCCATGTGACTTCTTCCTGTTCCCAAACTTGAAAATTTGGCTCGATGGGAAGCAGTTCTCGTGAAATGAAGATGTCATCGTCGTTGTAAACTAATATTTTGCAGCCTCTGAGAAAAAACTACTTTGACAATGGGATGAAAAAGTTGGAAATCCACTGGACCAAGTTTATAGCCCTCAGTGGAGCCTATACTGAGAAATAACATTGATTTTTTGAACAAAAAAAAGAAAAAAAAAGTTTATCTCAGGCAGTTTACCCATTATCATACAACTTGGAGAGAGGGAGTGGAGGGCATGAATATACATGAAAAGAAAACAGTAAGTAAGCCTCTAATTTTGAACAGATGAAGGGGGAGGAAGTACCCATGACTGCTTACCCAGTGACCAGATGTCTGCCTTATAGTCATAAGGTGTATCTTTTAAGGTTTCACACAGGATAACTTCTGGCGCCATCCTAAAATATGTGAAAAACATGGCTTGAATAAAGATATCAATATAAGCTGAACAAAAAAATACAATACAATACAATAATGAAAAAAAAAAAAAGTACTTTTAAATGTCACTACTTTCTTGTGTGTCTTTTCATTTACCCACTATAAACTCTAGCTTAACAACATGCGAAATAGCTCATTTTTACTTGAATATTTGTTTTTCTCTTAAATGTACTGAAACCACCACTTTAGTGCATTCGCAGGTAAAACCTTCAGTCACTGAGGGAGTTTTCTTAATACAGTTGTTCAGGTGCCTAGTTAACAGGGTAGCAAAGTGGTTGGTGCACCACTTTCTCATGGAAAAGGTTGGTGGTTTGAATTCATTCAAAGGTGCCTCAGTCACCTAACTGTCTTATATCTTATATCCTTCCCTAACTGTAGAAACAGATAAATGGCTTCTGTATCTTGGGAAGGAAAGGCTGCAGGGCATGATGTTGTCCACAGCACCATTTAATGTGCTGATAGGTAAAAAAAAAAATGACATTAACATCACATTTCCCAGATAGCTCTATGGCATGATAAGATGTGTTTATTTTTTGTATCCAAGAGCATGGAAAGAAAAAAAACTCACAATGACCTAACACAGGCAGCTCAGAACAATAAATCTAAAGAAAACCTGTTAAGGGGCTGTGCATATATGGTGCTGAAAGAAGAAGGTGATGATGATGATGGTGATGATGATTTTATACAAGAACCACCAACCAATAGGGCGTTCCTATGAATGTGTCTCTCTTCTGCTGTGTCCTGATGTTTTTCGCTGATACTCCAAAATCAGCTGGATTTTTAAAAAAAATACCCAAAAGATATTTATTAACAGTTGTTTCTAAAAATGCTGAACTGATATTTTTATTATACTATAGTTCTAAAAACAATGAAATAATATTTTATTTTTTAAAGGTTATACTACCAACAACATTGAACTTTTCTTGTTTTATCTCTTTCACCATGTATGTTTCAGTGCTGAGGGGGGCAAAATAGACTTCTAAAACAATGAACTGATATATGGGGGCTATTCTAAAATCAAGCTGTGGTTGGCTGATAAAAATAAACCAAATAACAATACAGCACTTTACCTAAAGCATCCAGTAAAGTGTTATTTCTGCCAAATGCCAACAAATAGTCCTTTTTTTTTTTCAAATCTGCACAAGCAGTGAATGAGTAAACATGGATCTTGTAATTGCCATTCCTGCCAGCTGTGAGGTTCATAGTGTTACAAGACAATGTGACTGATAAACCCATTCAAAAAGTTGACACAGTCATGAGTGAAAAAACATACTTCATGATTTCCAATCTTTCTGATGAATTTCCCCAAATTTCAAGGACTGGCCTGTTTCAAACTATTACAGAGAGATTTCTTGGGCTTGTCTGGAGACTGAGTGTGCATCCGCTGTTTACTGTTTGGACTGTTTCTTTATTTCTGCATACATGAAGTGAACCCATATCTCATTCCCAGTCAAGATTCTGTTGAGAAATTTGTCCCCATCTTCCCAGCAACACATAAGGAACATCAAACACCCATTCTCTGAGCCTTAGAAACTTCAGTCAGTGTTTGATAAACACCATGCACAAAACTTGTGATGAACCCAATCTCTCAATCAAAATGAACTGTGGATTGGCATTCTGCGATATAACACTTTACTGACTGCTACTGGAAATGCAGTACTGCTATGGCAACCAGTTTATTTTTACCAACCAACCAGAGGTTGACTCTGAAACTGCCAACACAGTCTGCAAAAGCACTATCTGATATGTTAATGTTAATTACTGGTTATTTTAAAAAAAAAAAAAAACCTCAGCACTGACACTAATTTGCTCTGGTGTAAGGTACCTAACGGATGTTGGTAAGACCATGAGGAAGACCAACACTGACATACCCATGGCAGATTTTTTTTTTCATCAACCAAAAGGTTTGGGAAGAACAGACAAAAGATAGCATCACAATGAGAGCCACTGTGCACAAAGATGCAGCTTTATTTCAAGAGAAAATGAGTGCCAAAACTGAAGGCACAAAAAAGAGAAATCCAAGTACAAAGAGAATGTGACCCTGTAACTGTTTACAGTTATTTGGTTAATAATGGAAATCCAACATTGGTATAATCAGTCATAAGAGAGTTTGTTTAGAAAATCTCACATCAACTCACTGGCTTCAAAACTACCTTCTAAAAACAAGAAGCACAATTATGAACATGGTCATATGACAAAACATACAATTTTATGTGACAAAAATGACAAAACAAAGCAAATTTCTCAGCCAGTAAGTGAAAATTATCACCAAACAATCCATCAAAATTCTTCATCCAACAAAAAATTTCAAGCAGTACATACCCAACTTGACAATGCCATCCAAAGTCAGCAGGACATTGCCAGCCTTTATATCCCTGTGAATGACTTTGTGCTCATGCAAGAAGGCCAAGGCCACGCACATTTCATGGGCAACATAGCGTATCATGGGCTCTGTAAGAGGTCTCTCTAACTCCACCATAATGGAATCTAGAGCACCTCCTCCACAGAACTCTATAAACATCTGTGATTGTATAAATGCATAATGATATTGCATATTATAATAAGTTATTTATAATAATAATAATAATTATAACTTTGTCTCAGTTTGGCAAACAAAAAAAAAGAAAACAAATGTATATAATCAATTAACATCAAAATGAACAACCTAATAATAGTTATGCCACTATTAGTACAATTCAAAATTATGAGGTGCACAAAACAATGCTTAAGAAGTGTATAATATATTGCACCATGAATGTGCAGAATGTTTTTTTTTTAATCAGTCATTAGAAATAATTATAGAAATTTTACACAACAGAAAAACCCATTAATTAAAAAAAAAACATCTAAACGTCGGAAAGGATGGAGTAACATGGCTACCTACGAAAAAAAAAAAAAAAAAGGGAGAGAGAAATTGTAACGATTTTTACATAAAAATCATACAAGATTAAGCTTAAGACAACAATAACAAAAATGAAAGACTAAAATGCAGCATGGAAATGGAACTTTCAAAAATGATGGTAAGAGAATGTGGCCATTACAGACAGACAGACTTCATGTAACTGAAAAAGAAATAGAATAAAAACACATCCATCAGAGAACGATAATTTTAGCTTGTTGACTGATATCCTTTGTAACTGTGAATTTCTCATGGAAAGATTTCTGTGATGAAGATCTTGACAAGACAGCTTCAAGTGAGACTGGAAGTCATGTATGGTGGCTTTTCTTAAATTCACTGGCAGGACCGAACAAGGAAATATCCTTGCAAGCCCCACACCTACTAGTGCACATCCATTCCCACCATACTGGCCTGGTTCAAGTAACACAAGACTGTTTCCAAAAGCAAGGTGTTAAGACAGGATAGTGTCTTGACTAGCTACAACTCCTTGTCCTGGATGATTCTCATTTAACTAATATAATCACCTCCATTCTCTGAAAATGAATAACCAGTTGTTTTACTTTCAATACCTCCATTTCAAGGTAAGTAAGGTTAAAAGGTAAAATTCATGTTTCCATGCCATTAAGGCATATTGGATTTATGGTGTTAGGCCCATTCCAAGAACACTACAAATAATGCACAGCACTCAAAGATATAAATGAAGAGAAAATATGTCAGCATACTAAATTCAGTCCTGCAAATAAATAACTTCACTCCAGTTCAGAGCAGATTAAAAACAAAACAAAAAAAAAACCTTGCTTCATGGTTTTAAAGTTGTTTTTTTTCCCCTCACTAATTCATTAACTCTTCACATTAATCCTGCTTGAATCTGTACTGCAAAGTTAATATTAAAATTATGTGATCTTACCCATAACTTATTTTCAAAAAAGAATGCCTCATGTAAGCCCACAATGTTCTTATGAGGACACTCTGCCAGGATATTGATTTCAACTGCATAATCTTCCAAGTCTTCTTCTGACTTGATCTCTACTTGTTTCAGAGCAGCAAAGTCATTTGATTCTTTGTTTCGTGCCTGAAAAATAAAAGAATAGAACAATGTATGAAAGTGGAAAGGCTGCCATGATAGCAAGAGAAACAAACAGATAAAGATACTGGGGCTGAGCAAAACAAGGAAGACCTAGACTTAGTTGGAGAAGAGAAATTATGACAGTGCTCAGAGACAAGTGGTACACATGAAAGGAAGCAGAGAATAATTCCAATAACAGGGATGATCGGAGAGCCTTTATCCGTGGCCTGAGATCTCAAGGGAGTGAAAGGCGATGAGATGATGATGATGATGATGAAAAATAAAATACAGACACATGACTATTATTGTACTCAGAGTTAACTAAAAACTGTGTAATGCTCAGGTGAGGCAAAAGATGAAAAAAAAAAACAGTGCAAGGCATACAACCAAAGGAAAATAAATACAATGAATAATTTGGGACAACAGAAAAGACATAAACAATAACAACAACAAAAACTGTTACTACAATGTCTAATATATTTTACCCATGTCATGTTGGATATCCACAAGAGCAAGTCTGAATAGGTATGTCATTTTTTTTCCTCTTCTATGCTTTTTTTTTGTCATCTTGTCTTTTCTCTTGTCCTAGAAAATGGTGTTTTTCTGAAATACTGGTTGCATCTGTTATCTCCGACTTCTATCCTCTTTTCTTTTTTTTTTCACCCATCCATACTATCTAACTGCACTACAGAATTTACTCTGGCTATGACTGATTAAAATGTGTGAAAATAGAAAAACTGGTTTCTTCTATCACAGTGATTTGATGACTGCTTTGTAAACTGCAAGCTTGCACTACCATAATAATATATAGCAGAACATCTAAACATTTCTCAAGGAACCCTGACCACCTTTATTTTAGCATCAATGAGCTACGAAGTCAGCAAAGAATGGGTGAAAGACAAGTCACATAGAAAGTAACTGTGTATGGCTGCAGTGTCATTTATGAAGGAAACAAGGTCCAAAACTAAAAAGGAAGGACGTCAAGAACAAGGAGACATGACCTTACAACACTAAACCTTATTTACTATGGCAGATCATGCAAACTGATAAGAATTATTGCTATGCGAGGAATCAAAATTTGCACAGTAAAACGATGTGATGCAAATCTCACAACAGATAACTTTTATATAATTCAAAACTCTATCAGAAAGTAGAATTATTATATAATAGTATTTTATTCCTAACACTTAATAAAGTACAGCTACAAACCTACCTTATATACAGCCCCAAAAGCACCTTCTCCAATTTCACCAATAATATCCCAGTGCTGTAGGGGATCCATATCCTTTTTGATATGTTCATTCCACTGACCTTTCTTCTTCAGGTGCGGATCGTCTGACCCAAACCTAAATAATTTCTTGAAATTGTTCAAGAAGGCCATTTTGCTCTGTAACTGCCGAAGCTAAGTGCCGAAAGACCACGCCCGCCCTCGAAACTACCTTGTCTCTGCTTCACGCCCCTTGTCGCGACAGCACCTCGACGCCACAACGACACTTGTCTCAAGTCACTCTTTGCACAGCTGAATTTGCAAACAAACGTTACCAATTTCTGCGAAGCATGCACAAAATAATAATTTCATTTAGCCGAAAGCGCTGCAACCTTGCAGAATTTCCATTCTGAACGACTGTATATCGCCTTCGTCTCCTGTCACCCAAAGATGGTCGCCATCTTGACTGTTGTTGGCTTGCCCTGTGTGGGACAGGTGGAGTTCCTGTTACTAAAAATAGAACTTCGCCCTTCTCAATAAATAGCCACGATATTATCCACTATTGTTGTTATTTATTTCATTATTTTTGCGATATTCTTGAAATTGCCCATTTTGTTCTTGATCTTTTTTCAGTAAAAAGCCCTAAAGTCCTAAGATAATGAAGTGTTGAAATGGCACTCAACGGTCAGATGAAGTAAAAATTCTGTCATAACCTAGATGATGTTTATGCTTCTATTATTGACGAATGCCAGTTCCTGTCGTTTTATCTCACATTTACTACGAAAGTGTTTTGTTCGCCACACCCATAAGAATCTCTTGGGCTTGTTAGCGGCTTAAATTGTAGGAACATATTTTTGTATCGAGCTTACGAACGTCAATACCTTACACAGACAGGTGGATGGGCGTGGCTGTCATTGTGTCCCGTTTGTGATGTTCAACAGCATTTTTTTTAAAAATTAGGCTTATTAGGCATACAGTTCGAGCGTGTAAGTAAAGTCAGCGAACCAAGGCGAAATCCATGTGAAAAGTTTAGAAAACGAAGCTATTTTTGTGGCCACTGTTGATGGAGCGCATTCAAGGTGATATGCTCTCTTGCTTTGTTACTGTGTATTTAGGCCCGTGACTTTGTATACCAGTTTTGGTGTCAGTGGAATAAAATGTAGCATATTTTATAAACTGAACTGAAAGCGAATAAAGAAGTACCAGAACAAATGCATTTTTTAAGGTAAATATGTTGAAGGATAAAGAGGGAAAAAAAGAAACAACGCGAAATCAAACAGCTTAATAATATAAACAAAAACCCGTAAGAACAATAGACAGAAAACAGCTGGACGAAATGCATGAAATTGATAAAAAGCGACTTGGTTGGGTATTCAATCAAAAGCAAGGAAGAGAGCATACTATATTGAAGGCGATTTTCATTAGATGATGATGATTATGATAATGATGATGATGTACTGACTTTTAAGAGGCACAACTTTTATATATATATATAATATTATATATTTATTATATATAGAATACTATATGTATTTATTATATATAGAATACTATATGTATATATTATATATATAGAACAATTAGTCTTGCCTACGGCCTCAAAACAGTCAGGGACTGGCACTGTAATAAAAATGTCTCTTTCTTTTCTAAAGAATACTGTTCTATTGATAGTTTACCAAAGAATAAAGAGGATATTGTTCTGTCGATTGTCCTATTTACAGACAGATAGAGAGACAGACAGACAGACAGACTTCTTCAGCTTTTCGAGGCATTAAAGCTCATTGCTGAAGATAAAGTACACCTCTATATCTCTCTATTCCTAATTTTCTCTCCGGCTGGTGATACCAACTTGTTTTATATCCTCTTCTAATTTGTCTTTCCTTCTCTGTCTTGGTCTACCCCTTGATCTTGTTTCCCTCATCTCTTGCGCGTACATAATTTTCGTTTGCCTGTTCTCTTCCATTCTTTCTACATATCCAACCAGCGTGGTCTGTTCAGTTTCAAGATATTTATAATTCGTTGGGATTTAGATAAGCTGTTCAGTTCAGTGTTCTTTCAATCTCTCCATTCTCCACTGTTGGTATCCTTTATGGGACCAAAGATTTTTCTTAGGATCTTGTTCTCAAAGATCTGCAATTGTTGTTCATCTTTCTTTGTTGTACTCCACGTTTCTGATCCATACAAGACGGCTGGTCTTATAGTTTTGTTGACTGTTATTTTTGTGTTTTGGAAAAGGTGTTGCAAAGCGAAGTATATTTTATTCCATATCTGTACTCTGCTTTTAATTTCCTCGCTTAATGTGTTGCTCTGTTGATGATTGTGCTTATAGATTTGTATGTCTCTGTTTTACTAATGGTCAAATCTCCAACATTTATATAATCTGAATCATTCTGCCTCTGGTCTTGATATCTTCATATACTCTGTCTTATCAATGGTCAAGCCTATTTTAGTGCCATATCTCTCAGGTGTATGCAGGTATTGATGCTTCTTGCATAGTTCCCCCCCCTCCAACTACATCAGCGTATACTAGTATGCTCACGGAAAAAAGTAAGTGTGCAGTGGTGTCAAGCGCACCAATCATGTTGTCATGAGTGAAATGAAATCAAAATTGGCACGAAGTTTTGTATGAGTGTTGTCCACTTCTCCGTGCTGCATGAAGTTGATCGCACTATTCATGGGGAGATAACCACAGCTCCAGTGAAATCACGTGCAGTGATCCATGACTGGTTACTGACCACGGATAAAATTAAGATAAGTGTGTAATTCTGTTCTCAGAGATCTCTTCACGTAATCGTCGAAGAAAAGAGTAGTGGAATTCCAACACAAACATCTTTTTTTCATCATGCCAAGATTGAATGAACATCAGCGAGAAATAGCTGTTGGGATGTTAATTGCTGGATCAACAGTAGCAGCAGTATCTCAACATTTTAATGCTCACAGAAACACAATATCATGACTTCGAAGTCGTTTTAACCTAAATGGTTCCGTTGCTGACCGCCATAGAAGCGGTAGACCACGAGTTACCACCCTTGCACGAGACCGCTACATCCGCCTCATGCACCTTCGTAACAGGTTTCTCCAGGCAACATGGACTGTCTGCAACATTCCAGGTTTAAGACGTGTGTCGGGCAGGACAGTGCGGAACAGACTCAGAGAGGTAAATCTCTTACCTCATAGGCCTGCAGTTAGACCAGTACTGACAGTTCGCCACAGGCAAACCCCCTTGACCTGGGCCAGGCACCACGTGGCATGGCCTTATCATCACTGAAGTCCAGATTCTGTCTGCAGGGCCATCATGGGCGTGCTTTAGTGTACAGGCGAAGAGGAGAACACTTTGCGAATAACTGTATGCTAGAGATTGATACTCTTTTGAAAACAAATGCCTAAGAAAAATGCGCGGTATAAAATGGAATGAATTCAAGAACAACGCAGAGATCAGACAGATGAGCAAACAACAACCTGTCTCATGGTTAATCAGAAAAAGAAGATGGACATATGTCCGTCATGTGATGAGAAGAAACAATAAGAGAATCCCCAAACAAGCTATCAAATGGAACATAACAGGCCGAAGAAAAAGAGGTCGACCACGTGAAACTCTAAAGAGGACATTGTTAAGAGAAGCCAATTCAGTGCGCATAACATCTAAAGAGGACATTGTTAAGAGAAGCCAATTCAGTGCGCATAACATCCCTTGATGAGACCGAAAAACTCGCCGAAGACAGGACATCTTGGCAAATGACCATGCGGGCCCTATGTGACGTTTAACGGCACGGGAAGGATGTAAGATGTAAGAGGCGAATAGGAGGAGAGAGACAGTGTAATGGTTTGGGTAGGAATTTCCTATGCTGGCCGAACAAACCTGGTCTTCCTCAGTGACAACCTTACAGGTTTACGATAAACGGACGAAATCATTACACGCCACGTAATGCCTTTTCTGGATGATAATGGACAAGGCGTGATACGGCAGCAGGATAACGCTCGTCCACATGTCGCACCACTTTCAACAGCATCAGATTACTGTCTTGCCATGGCCAGCAGTTTCACCGGACCTGTCACCTATGGAGCACATTTGGGATGAACTGGACCGCAGGTTGCGATGACGACAGTCGTCCTGGAAACCGCCAAGAATTGGCTCAAGCGTTGCAAGAATGGAATAACATGCCTCAACAATTGGTACAACGTGTCACTGGTTCAATGAGAAGGCGGTGTCAAGCAGTGATAACTGCTCGATGAAGACACACACGATATTGAAACCCTGATTTTCTTTTCTTGGGGTGGTGAGCCACATTAGGTGAGTTTTTTTTTCGCTTTTTTGTGACATGTGACTGGCCTGAAAGTTATCGTTTTATCTGTTATTGGATAATCAAACACAATGTATGCCAAATTTTATTTGAATCATCACCTGAGCACGTTCATGGTGCTTTTTAAAGCATTGCACACTTAATTTTTTCCATGAGTATATTTTAGCTTGTTCTTCTGTTCTGCTTTCTTCTTTCACTTTTCTGATTACCCTTTCTTGTGGTAGGTTGAATAGTAATGGGGATAATGTACACCTTGTTTTAAACCAGTTCTTCCTTTATATATTATTATATTTTGTGCGTCCGTCATGCATATTTATTAATTTATTAATTTATTAGGTACCTCAAATTATTTCATAATTTTCCATAAGCTGCTCTTATTTATGCTGTCATAAGCTTTCTTGAAGTCAGTGAAGATATTATGTACTTCTTTTCCATATTCCCAGTACTTTTCTGCTCTATGGCGTAGATAAAATATTTGGTCTACGATTGATCTATTCTTCCTAAAACCTGCTTGGTAGTCTCCTGGTATGTTCTTGCTGTATGATTCCAATCTGTTTATAATATACTGTCCAAAAAAAAAAGAAACGCATAGCTTATATAAGCTTCATTTTTTATATGTTATGACCAAAAAAAAATTGTTTTTCCCGGGTATCTCAAAGCAAACCAAAAATTGTCACCAAGATATCAGGTCCATGATTTAGCGTGAATTTTGCTATTATCGTGTATAGTCAGAACATAGTATCTGCCCTTGCTAATCACGCATTTTTTTTACCATAACTCACGTTGCGTTTATGGAAAAGTCGTGATTTTTGTGGTGAGCACAACTCACTTCCCACGCAAATGAAACCCTATTAAAGGATGAGGTTACGCAAACAAATTCAGTTAATTTTCAAGCAGACAATTATGGCGTATCTATCACAAAATTTACGAAACATTGCTATTGGTCACCAGCAAGCAGGCGAAAGTCAAAGTCAGGTTGTCAGTATTTAAACGTGCAGCAGAGTACCATCAGTTTCCAAGTCACTGGCTCAGTTGAAGACCTGCACTGCAGTGGACGACCCATGGTGACAACAGCAGCTGATGATCGCTTTATTCTGGTTCATCACCCCAGAAACAGGTTTACAACAGCTTCCTCAAGTGCCCAGTCATTGCTTGCAGGACGTCGTGTGTCTGATCAAACTGTCCGGAATAGACTACATGAAGCTGGACTGGTGGCACGACGACCTCACCGAGGTCCTGTTTTAACGAGACGTCATAGCCAAAATCGACTTGTTTGGGCCAACCAGAATCGGCCCTTGGCAACTGACAATCAATGGAGACGTATCTGGTTTAGTGACGAATCTTCCCTTTTTGCTACACCGCCATGATATGTGGAGAAGGGTCTACTGTAGGCCAAATGAACGTTTTGCCCAAAATTACGGGGATGAAGCTCCGCCTCACGGTGGAGGAGGTGTAATGGTATGGGGAATGATCATTTTCAAGGAAGGAGTCTATTTGTGTAGATTGAAGGAGGCTTGAATGCGCAACGATACGTCAATGAAATTCTTCGACCCCATGTCCTTCCATTTTTGGCTGCGCAAAGGTCTGTGTTTCAACAGGACAACGCCAGACCCCATTCTGCACGGTTCACCACACGATTCCTGACTGCCAACAACATTCTAACCCTTCCCTGGTCACCTCTGTCTCCAGGCATGAATCCGATCGAGCACCTATGGGATGAACTGCAAAGACGTGTTTGTTGCCGAAACATTTCTCCAGCCAATCATCGTGATCTGTGGCAGGCACTCCAAGAAGAGTGGGCAGCCATCCCACAGGCGTACATCAGGTATCTGGTCGCATCTATGCCCATGAGATGCCAATCGCTGATCAATGCAAGCTGAGGCCGCACACCATACTAACTTGAGAACCCCTGGAACTAACCAATTCTCGTCACACAGATAAAGAAACTGTCAAGTGAGTGTTTTAAACCCTTAGGTATTATTGTGTGCAATTTGAAAATTTTATTCATTCAATTTAAAAAGCTATAGAATATCAAAGTTATGGCTAAAATTGAGTCATCATGTGTTATGTGTTGTTTTTTTTTTTTGACAGTATAATATTTTGTAGCATGCTTGTAGTAAGGATATTCCTCTGTAAGTTTCACACTTGCTCATATCGCTTTTTTTAAAAACTAGAATCATTAATGATTCTCACCATTCACTAGGGAGGCCCGAGGTAGTAAGTTTAGATCTTAAATTCTAATTTTTGTACTCTACAAAGAGCTTTTTGATATTCAATATCAGTTTGTTGGGGGGGGGGGGAGGGTGGTGGAGACGCGCATTATCATTGGTTTTGGGACTCCATAATTAAAAAAAAAACAAAAGCTAGAAAAAAACTTCTCTCTCTCTCTCTCTCTCTCTCTCTCTCTGTCTCTCTGAACCTTAAGTGCCCAGGGCACATGTGGCTTCCGCAAGGGTTTTCCACAAATGCCTGTCCTTCGCCTTTTTTTCTGCTCTTGCCCAGCTGAGCCCTCTATTGCTCAACATCCTTTCTGTTGTTCTTCTCCATGTCTCTTTTGGTCTACCCTTACTTCTGTTCCCCTGTAGTGTCCATCTTAGTGCTATTTTTGGTAGTGAGTTATCAGTCATTCGGAACACATGTCCCAACTATCGCCATCGTCTTTCCTCAATAATTGTTGTCAGTGGCTTCATCTGCATTTCTGCCAATAAGATGTTATTTCTTATGGTGTTTGGCCAAAATATTTTTCTAATTCTTCGTAAACATTTAGTCTGGAAAGAATTCAACTTGTTTTCTATGGTTTTAGTGATTTTCCAGCATTCACTTCCATAGAGTAGTACACTTAGAACATTAATCTTAAATATCCTGATTTTCATATTTATGCTTAGTTTTTTTTATTTCCATATAGTCTGCAGCATTGCAAAAGCCTGGTTTGCTCTAGTAAGTCTGCTGTTGATATCCTCTGTGCTGTCTCTATTTTCTACTACTCTACTGCCAGGGTATACAAATTCGTTGACCTCCTCCACTAACTTGTTATCTACTCTGAGTACATTTCTGTTGTTCACATTTTGCTTCATTAACTTTGTCTTTCCTACGTTGATCTTTAGTCCTATGTTGTTTGCATTCTGAGTTAGCTTGTTTATTTTATCTTGCATATCTTTGTGACTGCTTGATAATAGACAAATGTCGTCCGCAAAGTCAAGGTCCTCCAGCACTGTGTCAAGGGTCCATTGTAATCCTCTGCGTTTGTCTGATGTTGCCTCCTTCATTAACCAGTCTACTGCCAAGATAAATAATGTTGGTGATAGTACACATCCCTGCTTCACTCCTGTTTGTACCCTAAAGCTGCTGGAGGTATGTTCTCCACAGATCACTTTGCACTGAAAACCCTCGTATAGGGCTTTGATTACATTAACTATCTTATGGGGGAGGCCATGCCATCTTAGGATTTTCCACAGTGCATCTCTGTTGACACTGTCAAAGGCTTTCTCAAAATCTATGAATAATGCATATGTTGTGCTATGCCACTCATTTGCCTGTTCTAATATTTGTCTAAGTACAAATATGTGGTCTATGCATGATCTTCCTTTCCTAAATCCTGCCTGCTCTTTCCGAAGTTTTCCCTCAAGTGTTGGTACAATTCTGTTGATGATTATTCTGCAAAATACTTTACTGGTGAGTGGCAGTAGGGTAATGCCTCTCCAGTTCCCGCAATCTCTGAGGTCACCCTTCTTTGGTAGTTTTACTATAAGGCCAGTTTTCCACTCCTCTGGGGCTTTTTCTAGATCCCAAATTTGTTGTAATATCCGGCAAAGTTGTTTTGGTGTTTCTGTTTCTTCTGCTTTCAACATCTCAGCAGTCACTTCATCCTCACCTGGTGCCCTGTCTGATTTTAGCTTCTTTATTGCCTCCTTTACTTCACTTATTGTTATTGGTCCTGTATTGATGTTTAGTTCCGTTTTTGCTTCAGGTATGTCTATTGTTTGTGCTGCTTGTGTTCTGTTTAGTAGGGTGTTAAAGTGTTCCCTCCATCTTTCAATTTTTTCTCTTTCTCCACTGACCAGCTGTCCATTTTGTGTCCTTACTGCACTTTCACATCTTTTGTTGAAGTTACCTGTCATCTGCTTTGTGATTTTATATATGGTTTTCATGTCATTTGTATATGCTGTTTTCTCTGCTGTTTCTGCTAAGTTGTCATAGTATTGACGTTTATCTTGACGGCATGATTCCTTCACTTCTTTGTCTTTTAATTATTTAGAACTTGTTCTTTAAGCCGTTGTGATTTGGTGTTCAGTAATTTTTTCTTGATTTCTTTTCTTTGCTCTATCTTTTCCCATGTGGTCTTGCTTATCCATTCCTCTTTTCTCCGTTTCTGATATCCCAGCACCTCTTTTGCTGTTTCCTGTAGTGTTTTATTGAACTCTAGTATGGACATTTCTGCTTCGTCTTGTAGGACACTGAAGCGGTTCTTAAGTACTATTGAGAATTCATTTCTTGTTTGCTGGTCTTTCAGTTTTCTTGTATCAAAATGTATCTTTCTGTGTTCTCCGATTTTGGCTTTCCTTAATTTTAGTTTTATTTTTGCTACCAGAAGGTTGTGATCACTTCTTACATCTGCTCCTTTCCTTGCTCACACATCTTGTAGTGACCGTTTCCACTTGTTGTTTATCAGTATGTGATCGATTTGGTTTTCTGTGGTTTTATCTGGTGACTTCCAAGTCACCTTGTGGATGTTTTTGTGTTGGAAAATTGTCCCTCTAATGGTCATCATGTTTTCTTCACAGAAACTGCACAGTCTTTCTCCATTTTCATTTATTTCTCCAATTCCTTCTCTTCCCATGATTATTCTTCTATCTTCATTTCCTTCACCTACTTTTGCATTGAAGTCGCCCAAGATGAGTAGCATATCATGCTTGGGTATTGTTTCTACTGTTGCTTGGAGGCTGTTGTAAAAATCTTCTTTTAATTCCTCTTCAGCTGCTTCTGTTGGTGCATAACAAACTATAATAGACAGCTTCGTGAATCTTGAGTTGAAGCGTGCATATAATAATCTCTCATTTATTGGGGTCCATTTCAGCAATGCTCTTGATGCTTCTTCTGTTATAATTAATGCTACTCCTCCTTCATGAAGATCTTCTTTACCTGACCATATTATTGTATCTTCTGTGTGCTGTGTTGTTAATTTCCTTCTGCCTTGTCCTGTCCATCTTGCTTCTTGTATTCCTAGTATGTCTAGTTTGTATCTGTGCATTTCCTTGATGGTTTGTGCTAGTTTTCCAGTCTGGTTTAGCGTTCTTACATTCCAGCTGCCTATTTGTATCTTGTGTTTAGGTTCCAGGAGGTCTGCAGTCGGGCTGGGGACTTCCAGTGGCTGGCTTTCATCCACAACCTTCATGGGCTCAGTTTCCTGATACGCATTTCTCCTTCCACCTGCATTTGTTTTTTTCCTTGCTTCCTTTTCTGTAGCAGTCTGATAGTTTTTTTTTACCAGATAGGGTTGCTGGCCCTATGCTGAACCCTCCTTAGTCGCCTTTTACGATCATGCGTGGTAGGGTACAGTGGTCCTATTCTTTGCAGATCCCGGGTACCACACGGGGGGAAAAAACTTCTACAGGACAATTATTACTTAAATACAAACATGAGCATGAAATCCCTATATTGTTGTTCGATCATTCATTCATTCATTCACTCATTAGCATGTTCCTTGCGGAACTTTGCCTCTCCAACAGCTCTCTTGAAGGCCTCTCCGTTGTAAGCAAGGTGCCCCTCTTGCCGATGGATTCATTCGCAAATCATCAACAATGTCTTGTTGCCATCCTCGCCTTGGTCTTCTCTTTCTTTTTTCTATAATTTACCCTTCCAAGACGGTCGTCTTCAAACTCTCATGACGTTTGATATATCCGAAATATTTAAGCTTTCTCTGGAATGCTGTACTGATAACAAAAATACCAATATTTAGCCATGGCAATAGACATATGGCGAATATGAACATTTATAAGAATGGGATACGGTGCAAGTGAGGAACAAGAAAGTATATAACGAATTGGGAGGATCAGTGAAAATACCAAAGAATAATATTGAAATCCAGTAGCCATTTTGGTCGCACCAGGAAGCACATAACAGTTCAGCGAAGTAACAGAAGACGAAGGTGTCAAGTGACTGATAAAACTGCCTCCATGGTGAATCAAGTTGCGTGGGGGGGGGGGGGGCGATATCCACTGCGGGTAAAATATAAAACCCCCGTTTCTATGCCATTAAGGCATATTGTGGATACGGTGTTAAGCCATTATTTTCAAAACCTTAGGGTCACTATCACGCCTGGGCGAATTTACCTTCCCAGACTTCTCTCGTATCCAGTTTTAGACCAATGGTGGTCCGCAACAGGTACCAACAGTAAATTTACATACTGTTAATAATATAATAATAATAATAATAATAATGACTAGTCTTTGTGACTAGCCGAGATGTTACTGGTGTAACAGCACACGTAGAAAGGTATTTAAATTCCTGCACCTGGTTTAGAATACACAATAATTAGTGTATTAGTATGTGACTATACACGAAGCCACTGCAGCAAAGCTGTGATGCCAAAATGTATAAACTAGGAAAAAAAACCGCACGCAGGCACGCGCGCACGCACGCACGCACACACGATGACAGCAGCAAGCATCACTCTTATGAGTTTTCAAAGTTGCACAGTGCAGTGTCCTGACAGACTACTCACTGAGTCTGAGACACAAAAAGAAAAAAGAAAAAGAAACAGCTTTATTACTTAACGAGTACACACACTGTGTACTAGTTAAGTAATAAAGCTGTTCCTACTTTTTTCCCCTAGTTTATACATTCTGGTTTAGAATAATTCCGTTTAATTTTATACTACATTTTGGTGGGTTCTGTTTCTTAGATATAACCATAGTCTCCGTCTTTGTGATGTTTAATTAAAGTAAGGCCTTTCTGTTCACTGAATGTTGCGACTTTATTCAAGAGATTTTGCAGGTCTTGTTGGTTCTCAGATATAAGTCCTGTGTCGCCAGCATACTGAAGGTTGTTATTGTATCCTCCTACTTTTATACCTGGTTCTGTAATGCTCGTTCTTAGGATATTCTCGCTGTGCAGAGAAAAAAGGCCTGGAGACAGTACACACCCTTGTCGCATTCCTTGTTTTATCGGTTGATATTTTCCAGTTTTATTTTCAACTCGAATCGCTGCTTCCTGTTGCCAGCATAGAAGTTTTACAATCCTCATGTCTTTGCCGTCTATGTTTATGTTTTCAAGTATTTGAAGTATTTTAATAATTTCATCATGCTTCACCTTGTCGAATGCCTTGGTGTAATCAATGAAGCATAAGGAGAGACCTTTCTGTACGTCTAAAGCTCTTTCTGTCAGTGTTCACAAAAGCATAAATGGCATTGTGTGTTACCTTTCTAGATTCAGTTAGTTGCTGAAGCGAAGTCAGTGAAAAGTCAGATTCGGTTAGTTGCTGAAGCTAAGTCAGTTTATGCTTCAGAAGTAACTTAGAAGTTTAACGGATTTACTGAATTCTGGCTGAATTGAATCCAGCATTGCATGCATTCATGAATATTCGACATGTGTTTCTTCCGGTATATCATCTGTGTGTATTACTGCTGGTGACCATTTGGGTTTGGATGTATTGCTATTGTTTATGTTGCGTGAAACTAAACATCGGAGTCTCTCAGGACAAATGGTAAATACAGCGAAAGTTATTTCTTCAAACATGCCTTACTCTCTTTTTTACGATAATTAGACGGCGAGAGAAGGTTGCAATAATATAAAACTAAGAAGATTCTCTTACACCTGTTGCTCGTTGTTTTATCTAATTATGCATGACATATCTAGAAATGTATCTATACTACAAGAATTTAATATTAACTCTTTCCGTGCCGGAGGAAGAAACACGGATGTGTAGTAGAGTGCCAGAGTAAAAACGCGGGTCTTGATATGTTAGGGGGTATCGTTATAAAATGGAGTGGAAAACAGTATTTCCATATACTTCCGTATACTTATTATATTTCAAAGTATAACTAAATGAATGAACATTTCATAAATGCAGAGTTTTTTTAGGAAAAAAGAAGCAATGTGATGTTTTTAGACAATGATTGTGCCTAGCTCACCATCGGCTAGGTCTAGATATGCACTACTTACCATCTGAGATGTCTATATCTACTTGTCGATCTCGTATTGTGATTCTGTGTTGCATTCTCGCTAAATTAATGTCTGAAATAACCTCCTAACTACTTCTCCAGTCGTCTAAATATGTCTAGATGTACTTGGGATACATTCAAGAGCAGCAAGGTGGTCACAGGCCATGTCCATACCCCTATCTACGCCGTCAAAAATTGAAAAATTTCCATGTTTCTCGTCCTTTTTCTCTCTCGGTATCGCTCGTATCTAAGGACTCTTTCACCATTTTGAAAAGTGTCACCGGAAACGCGGACGAAATATGTACAATCTAAATGTTACACCGGTTGTTTTATTGAAACAAACCAAGCGTAAAAAAATTGACGCCTGGTAAGCAACGGGGGTACAGGAAGCGTCAAAAATTTGACGCCTGCACGGAAAGAGTTAAAGAAGGCTGGCTAGTAAAGACAAGCACAAGAGATTCAGAGTATCGCGGGGCTTGGAACTGTATTCTTGGTGGGTCGCAGAAGCGGGATTACGTGACACCGTGCTTTTCATTGCACTAGTTTAATCTAGAGTTGGACTTTCTCACCGGAAAACCTCGACGTGTTTTGGATATCAGTATATCACCGCCGGGTGAGAGGTGGTTGCCATCCAGTCCAGTGTTGGACTTTCTCATCGGAAAACCTCAGCGTGATTATGATATGCATACATCCCCGTCGGGTGAGAGGTGATTGCCTAACTAGACTGCACTGGTCCAGTGTCTCCGACTTCAGCATTTTGTGGTCGTGGCCGCTACCCTTCCTAGTTGTGACCAGGACGGAGCTTCTGTCTAGGAGGACGAATCCTCGCCACTAGTAAGTTTCACCCCTGGGTTAAGCCGGTTTAGGCGTATTATCCCAGTATGGGCGTGTTAAGGACGTGACCGACCTCTTGAGCGGAGGTACCGTGCCATGAGTAGTCATCAAGTTTCACACCTAGATTAAACCGGTTTAGGCATATTTCACCACTATGGGTGTATATCGGACATGGCCGGCCTCCAGAGCAGAGGTGCCTTGGTATGAGTAGCTCTCGTCGCGAGACTACTGAACGTACCAATTAAGTTTCACTTTATCCTTTCCATCACCTTTTCACCGCGGCACGGCAACCCTCATAGCTTTTTCGCATTTTCTTCATTGGCCGGGAGAAGTTTCACCTCACGCGTGGCAGCCGAAGAGTCTCGCCAGCAGAGTCTTAGTTTACCCCCTTGGTTAAGCCGGTTTAGGCAATCTGCCCCATTATGGGCGTATATAGGACGTGGCCGGCCTCTAGACAGAGTTTGATTTGGGTAGTCCTGACCTTGAGACTACTGATTACTTCACTTAATCCTTTTCTTCACCATATCCACGGCCGCGCTGCGCGGCAACCCTAATCGCATTTTTCTTCATTGGCCGGGAGAAGTTTCACTCCACGCACAGCAGCTGAAGAATCTCGCCAGGAGCGGGTTTTCGGAGTTTTCCTTCTGCTAGATGAGCTACCAAACAAGACTCTCATCTACCTGAAATATCTGGTTTTCAGGCGCCAGATATTCGCCTTCGCCCTTTCTCCTGTCAGTTTGAACAGTTCTGCCACGAGAAGGCAAGGAGCTGGTCAGAGGCTATTTGAGACGCACGCCTTGGAGACATTTAATTGGGGTGGAGAGCGTATCCCCTACCCCACCTCCGGCTATAGCAGTCCTTAGAACCAAAAACAGAAGTAATGTAATTTTTTAGATGCAAGTATCTTTCTTTTGTGCATACAATATTTATTGTAGTTGACTTGGATCATTATGATTGGTGGATTATATATAAGAAAATATTCACTATCAGCGTTTTCTGTCTAGTCGTTTATATTATTCTTTTAGTTTCAAAATTAGTACTACTAAGGATAAGACAGCGGAGATTGTACAAAAAAATCTTCCACACCGGCTTAAAGTCCCAGCAGTAGGTTTTGTTTTTTTCCACACCAAAATGACCCCGAGGTCCACCCAGAGATATCAGAGAAATCTGGGAAGGCAAATGCAGTCATGCGTGATACTGACCGCATCACACTTTCGTGTGCTGAAGGTCTTGGAAATACAGGCCTAATGTTACACCGTATCCGCAATATCCCTTAATAGTAGGGAAACAGGGGTTTTATGTTTACCTTTACCTGGTGTTAAATACGCCAGGTACGCCACTGGCTACAAGGAGTCAGATTACATTCATTGGTGGATGATGGATCACTCGTGACACTTCACGAATGAACGGAGGTGTCCAAGTTGTAGAAGCGCTGGATGTCATTCAGCACAACTTTACACGTGGCGGTTCTTTTGACAAGAAAAACAAAAACAGCTACAATTTTTTTTAATGATCCGCCAATCATAATGATCCAAGTCAAATAAAATAAAATAAAATTAATTGACCGAAGAGACAGAACTGCAAATAAAAACCAGGAAAGAGTATGATGAAGTGAAGTGTGAAGTGAAGAGTATGAAATAGTTGTGAGCATCAGAACACGGGCTAAAAAGTACTCTGCAGTTATCCGTGGTCAAATATTACTTACAATTATTTGAATAAAATGTACAAATATGGTTTAAAACTTCTTATCACTTTTACATAGTCACAACCACTTTCAATGCAGATCTGTCACGGCTTCACTGATACCTGGATTCCGAGCGAGCGAGCGAGCGAGAGAGAGAGAGAGAGAGAACAATTTCTGACTGACCTTGTAGCCAACTATGCACGATCATTTTTATTTCTTCGTCCTTACTGAATTTCTTCCTACGTAGAGTCTCATGGACTCACACAGGCCAAAGAAAAAGAGCCAGACCGCGTGAAACTCTGAAGAGGACATTGTTAAGAGAGGCCAAATTAACAGGCATAAAATATTTTGATGAGGTTGAAAGACTCGCCGAAGACAGGACAAACTGGCGAACTACTTTGCGAGCCCTGTGTGACGTTTAACGGCACGGGAAGGATATAAGATAAGATAAGAGTCTCATGGAAGAATTCACACACATTATAATCACATGGTGCGACGTCGGGTGGAAGACGCTGCAAGCACAGATTCATAATTTGATGAGTTGTAGCACATGCTGCGTGAAGTCGCGCGTTATCATGGTGTAACAGCACACCATGTGTTACAGCGACATTTTGACCTGATTTCAAGTAGTTCTCAAGCATATCACTGCGGCTCCTCTGGGCACATAATGTTTCAGGGTTTGGCGTTTACAATCCCAGAAGAGGATGAGCATCAATTTTCCGGTCAGCGGAGTTAGACGGAACTTCTTTTGTTTCAACGAGGAAAAATGTCGCCTCTGCTTGCTAGTTAGCTTTGTCTCTGACTGGAAGTAACACATTTAACAAACATTTACAGTGACTATACATCGTAGAAAGCCATGTCTTTCAACTTTAAGACGTCGTAAAAGAGTTTCACAAACATATTCACGACGTTCTTTCATACCAGTGTTGAGTTATTTTAGTACCTACCCGACGAAGATTTTTCTGTACTGCAGCACTTAGTAAACGATATGGTGCGCCAAGCTATGGCTAATCTTTAATTGTTCTTGAAACAGTATATTTTTTTATAAAATAGGAAAAAAAGTAGGAGCAGCTTTATTACTTAACGATTACAAAGTTGTGACGTTTCGGCGTGAGCCTTAATCATACAAAAACATACAGCACGAAGAAATAGAGAGAGGAGATAAAGTATAGATTCACATGAATACTATTTTTAAAATTTTTTTTTAATTTTAAAAAGAATACTTAGCTGTAAAATTAAAAAAAATTTTTTTAAAGAGTACTTAGCAAAACTAAATTGATGACAACTGACAAAACAAACAAGGCAGCTGAAATATATATCAATGAGGAAAACTTGGAAGAAGTGGAGAGTTTTGAATATCTTGGATCACTACTAAGTAATAATGGAGATACAATGAGGGAAATTAAAAGGAGGACATCTATCGCTCTTCAGAAAGTAAAACAAATAAAGAATCTGTGGAGAGGAGCAGACAGAACTACAAAAATAAAATTTTTAAGGGCATGCATCTTTCCCATCGCAACATATGCCCGTGAGACCTGGACACTTAACAAAACAGCTGAGAAACACATAAATGCCTTTGAATGTAAATGCTACAGAAGAGTTCTCCAAATATCATGGACACAAAAAAGAACAAATATATCTATACTACAAGAGCTTAATACTGAAGAAGGCTGGCTAGTAAAGAGGATTAAAGAGAGAAAGCTTAAATATTTTGGACACATTAAACGTCATGATAATTTAGAGAAGACCGTATTGGAAGGATACATAATGGGAAAAAGAAAAAGAGGAAGACCAAAACGAAGATGGCTGCAAGACATCGTTGACGATCTGCAAATGGACGCCGCAGCAGCAGGCCATCTTGCTCACAACCGAGAGGCCTACAGGAGTGCTGTTTAGGAGGCAAAGTTCCGCAAAGGACATGCAAATGAATGAATGAATGAATGAATGACTTAGCTGTAAATTGTAAGGTGTGGCTTGTTCGGCGGTGTGTGTCAGGAATGGATTTAGTAGAACGTGGAGACTGTTTAAATAGAGACCTGTGATATGTGGTCGGTGGGTTGTAACTGGGGGTGGTGGATGGGGAACCGGGGAAGAGAGAGATTGATTGATTGATTGATTGATTGATCTTTATTTCAAAAGGGTTAAGAATTGGGCACGCAGGCTCGTCTGACATTCTGCCCTTTATCATACATCTTTCACTCTAATCCAGACATTCTACAAATATGCTGTTCATATAACAAACATAACTAACATTGAAGCTGAGAGACATAAAATAAAATATAACATTTACGTTTCGCGCTTAAACATTCACTCAGTACGGAGGTAACTACATACATTATAAATGATTATCTACTAAACAACATTTTCGGGACTATTCAGAAAACAATTAATTGTATTCTGTGTCTGTAAGAGCAGCTTAAGATAACTTTCAAGTTTTATAATTCATGGAGGCATGTAGTGGACATCAAATAGATATTGGGAAAGCTTGTAGTTGTAGGAAGAGTGATACAATGTTGACCTAGCTAGTAGAGGTTGAAACAGATGATTGGGGAAGAGGGGTTACAAAGTGATGCTGTGATGAGGTTTGACAAGTAAGAAGGGGTGGACTTAGTGGAGAGGTACTATAATGATTGAAGACAATGTTAAGTGTAGCGAAACAGTGAGTTTAACCCATGTGGCTCCAGCGTCCCATAATTTTGAATGCAGCGGTTCTCAAGCGTCAGGCGGCTTGTGTCATCTGCGTGAAATTGTTTGATGGCTGTTACCAGAAAATCAGATTTGCCTCTGTGGCTGGGGCCATTGAAATGATTTGGAACTGGTTTCGAAGCATGCTGGGTAATGTCGTACAGATGTTTTTGCATAGGTCCCCTAATCTGAGGCCAGTCTCACCAATATATGTTATCCTGCATCTTTTGCAAACGATGACATATATCACATTACGGGACTCGCATGTGAATCCCTCATGACGAGTGAGGATAGTTTTGGGAAAGGTGATTGTTTTCGTTTCCCAGACTACCAGGCAGGTAACGCAGCGGAGGCAGTTACATTTTCTGGTGCCAACATATGTAAGGCTCTGCTTCAAGTGGCTGTGGACGAGGATGTCCTTAAGGTTTGGCTCACGTTTGTATACCAATAGGGGTGCATCAGAGAAAATGTTGCGAGTGTCTAATAACTTGTTGGACTGGTCTATAAAGTCCAAATTATCCTGACATATGCGGCGAAGATGGAGGAGTTGGGAGTATGGGATGGAGTTCTTACAGGCTTCAGGATGGGAAAAGGTGTAGAGCAAATATGTGTGGCTGTCGGTGGGCTTGTAAAATATAGAGGTGACAACCTGTTTGTGCCAATAGAAACTTTAATGTCTAAACAGTGAACACATTTGTCAGAAATTTCATAAGTGAATTTTATGTTGTTATTGAGTGAGTTGGCGAATTTAATAGTTTTTTTAAGGTCTTCCTGTGGCATACTTGTGACCTTTCCAATCACCTTTCCCAAAACTATCCTCACTCTTCATGAGGGATTCACATGCGAGTCCCGTAATGTGATATATGTCATCGTTTGCAAAAGATGCAGGATAACATATATTGGTGAGATTGGCCTCAGATTAGGGGACCGTATACAAAAACATCACAAAGATATGCAAGACAAAATAAACAAGCTAACTCAGAATGCAAACAACATAGGACTAAAGATCAACGTAGGAAAGACAAAGTTAATGAACCAAAATGTGAACAACAGAAATGTACTCAGAGTAGATAACAAGTTAGTGGAGGAGGTCAACGAATTTGTATACCTTGGCAGCAGAGTAGTAGAAAATGGAGACAGCACAGAGGACATCAACAGCAGACTTACTAGAGCAAACCAGGCTTTTGCAATGCTGCAGAATATATGGAAATAAAAAAAAAAAAAACTAAGCATAAATATGAAAATCAGGATATTTAAGAGTAATGTTCTAAGTGTACTACTCTATGGAAGTGAATGCTGGAAAATCACCAAAACAATAGAAAACAAGTTGAATTCTTTCCAGAGTAAATATTTACGAAGAATTAGAAAAATATTTTGGCCAAACACAATAAGAAATAACATCTTATTAGCAGAAATGCAGATGAAACCACTGACAACAATTATTGAGGAAAGACGCTGGCGATGGTTGGGACATGTGCTCCGAATGACTGACAACTCACTACCAAAAATAGCACTAAGATGGACACCACAGGGGAGCAGAAGTAAGGGTAGACCAAAAGAGACATGGAGAAGAACAACAAAAAGGATGTTGAGCAATAGAGGGCTCACCTGGGCAAGAGCAGAAAAAAAGGCGAAGGACAGGCATTTGTGGAGAGCCCTTGCGGAAGCCCCATATGCCCTGGGCACTTAAAGTTCAGAGAGAGAGAGAGAGAGAGAGATACAAAAAAATCTGCACAACATCACCCAGCATGCTTCGAAACCAGTTCCAAATCATTTCAATGGCCCCAACCACAGAGGCAAATCTGATTTTCTGGTAACAGCCATCAAACAATTTCACGCAGATGATACAAGCCGCCTGGCGCTTGAGAACCGCTGCATTCAAAATTATGGGACGCTGGAGCCACATGGGTTAAATTCGCTGTTTAGCTACACTTAACATTCTCTTCATTCATTATAGTACCTCTCCACTAAGTCCACCCCTTCTTACTTGTCAAACCTCATCACAGCATCACTTTGTAACCCCTCTTCCCCAATCATCTGTTTCAACCTCTATTAGCTAGGTCAACATTGTATCACTCTCTTCCCCGGTTCCCCATCCACCACCCCCAGTTACAACCCACCGACCACATATCACAGGTCTCTATTTAAACAGTCTCCACGTTCTACTAAATCCATTCCTGACACACACCGCCGAACAAGCCACACCTTACAATTTACAGCTAAGTACTCTTAAAAATTTTTTTTAAAATTTTACAACTAAGTACTCTTTTTAAAATTAAAAAAAAATTTTTAATAGTATTCATGTGAATCTATACTTTATCTCCTCTCTCTATTTCTTCGTGCTGTATGTTTTTGTATGATTAAGGCTCACGCCGAAACGTCACAACTTTGGAATCGTTAAGTAAATAAAGCTGCTCCTACTTTTTCCTATTTTTTACATTCTGGTATCACAGCTTTACCGCAGTGCTTCGTGTATAGTTATATAAACTTATGCACTAATTATTGTGTGTTAGAATATTTTTTGGGTTGTTTACCCTATTGTTCTGAATCAGTGGGGTTAATTCCCTTGCTTCTTTTTTAATTTTCAGATTGGAAGTTACGGGGTGACTTCCCCCTCTGACATTTTACATACATCTTTTTCTTTAGGCACAGGGGAAATGTAAGGGACAGTTTAGTATTAAGTTAGTGAGAGTCTTGTCTTGGTTCTCGAGAGTACTGTCTTGGTTCTCGAGAGAAATATGTTCATCATTACTGGTTCGAAGGACTGTTATTGCCGGAGGTGGGGTGGAGAATTCGCTCTCCGCTCCAAAGGCGTGCGTCTCAAATAGCCTATGGCAGTCAAGTCCAGCTCCTGGCCTTCTCGTGGCAGAACTGTTTAAACTGACAGGAGAAGGGGCGAAGGCGAACATCTGGCGCCTGAAAATCAGACACTTAGGGTAGATGAGAGGCACGTTTGGTACCTCATCTACCGCTGCTGGCGAGATTCTTCAGCTGCTTTGTGTGGAGCGGTGCTCCTCCTGGCCAGTGAAGACAGGTGAAAATGGGGTTGCCGCGCGGCACCACTGTGGAAATGGTATTAGAAAGGATAAAGCGAAGCAAGCAGTAAAATCATGGCACCTCTGGTCTTGGGGTCGGCCACGTCCTAAGTGTACTCATATCGAGTGAAATGCCTGAACTGGCTTAACCCAGAGGTTAAGACACTGCTGGCGAGACTCTTCGGATGCCGTGCGTGGAGTGAAGCTCCTCCTGGTCAATGAAGAAACTGCGGAAAAGAAGTAAGGGTTGCTGTGCGGCGCCGATGTGAAAAGGTGAAGGAAAGGATAAAGTGAAGTTTAATCGGTATGTCCAGTAGTATCGCTGCGAGAGCTACACATACCACGGCACCTCTGCTCTAGAGGTCGGCTACGTCCGAAATACGCCTACACTGGTGAAATATGCCTAAACCGGCGTACACCAGGGGTTAAATTTAATGGCTAGGCATGTCACGCCCCCCTCCGCTCTAGAGGTCGGTCACACCCAATATACACCCATACTGGTGAAATATGCCTAAACCGGCTCACATCAGGGGTGAAACTTGAAGGCTACACATGTCACGGTACCTCTGCTCTAGAGGTCGGTCACGTCCCAAACACGCCCATACTGGGATAATAGCCTAAACCGGCTCAACCCAGGGGTGAAAGTCACTAATGGCGAGGATTCGTCCTCCTGGACAAAAGCTCCATCCTGGTCACAACTAGGAAGGGTAGCGGCCACGACCACAAAATGCTAAAGTCGGAGACACTGGACCAGGGCAGTCTATATAGGCGGGGATACACTGATATCCAAAACACGTCGAGGTCTTCCGGTGAGAAAGTCCAACTCTAGATTAAACTGGTGCAACGAAAGCCACGGTGTCACACAATCCCGCCAAGTTTACAGGCTCAAGCCCCGCGATGCTTTGAACCTCTTGTGGTCCTCTCGTGGATCTCGGGGACCACACAAGGGACCACGGGACCTGACGAGGACCACAGGCGTAAATTAAGTAGGATCACAGGGCGGTCTTGGTTTGGTGGTAGAAGCGAACGAAGAAGAAGTTCATCATTCCTTAACTCTTTCACTCCAAAACAACATTGCCAGAGTTGTCGATCTTAAACACCTATGCGAACTAATGCTCAGAGCGATATTTACACAGCCTAAATAAAATGAAGAACAGCACATATCTAATCCAATCCATATTTTTCAATTATATAGTAACTTCCTTCCATTTTCTTTTCCCCGCCAAAATTTATGAGGCCAATCATCATTGCTTTATATGATGCCATCTTACTGTATCACCTTGACACATTGCAGCAAGCATGAAAGAACTGAGCCTCCAGTCACCCTCATCGACTGTTGTCCCCTGGTTCCACTTCAAAGTTCGCAGTGTGAGGTCCGCTAGAGTGAGCTTCATCCGCCAGATTTGACATCCCCACTTGTACACTTCATGTGCCATTTATGCACCTACTGAAGTGACACGAACTTGTCCCCATGGCACCTCTTTATTCTGGAATGAATTTCTGCATGTTCCCCCCCCCCCCCCAACCTTCACTGCCTACAAAATGCCCACTGTTGCTGTTCCTTTCTCGTGCATACTTCCAAGAAAGCGACCACCTTTGTATATGGCGTACTTAATGTCATATTTTCAAAATGGCTGACGTGCCTCCGTGCGTGCGCGCACACACACACACATCTAGAGAGTAATGACACAACATATCTGTGCTACAACTGTTTACTACTTGATTTAGATTTTTAGAGCAAAATTAAGATAACTTTGATTCACTCTCGTGCAATCAGAAAAAAAATACAATTAAATATAATAGCAAATAATTTATTCCATTTCAAGCTTTCATTAATCTGTATTCACAAACATAATACAACATAATACAACAACAAAACTGGAAAGATATCCACAAGAAATGTAACCTACCATGTAATACAACACAAACTTTACAGTGTAACTTTACAATGAAAGACTTCAGACATGATTGGCTGTCCATCAGACTTCTAGATTACACGTACACTAGTCTAATATGCTTGTCCGCTGGATCATTTGAATGAACAAATTTAAATGCTTTCAGCAGGTAAATGGACGATAAACTGATTGGGAGGACTGACAGAGTATAATGGCTCCTCTGTAAGAGCATATAATGTGGCATTAATTTGTCCGTATATTTTTTAGTTGTTTCCCTTTTTCTGGTTTCTGAACTGCTTGCAGGAGTAAACATGCCAAACAGGACAGAGTTTTATCGCACCATCCTAGAGTTCTAGCACTTTATGTTGTCAACAAACACATAAAACATGGGGGGGGGGGGGAGAATTTAATGTAATTATCATTGAATCCAATGGTTTGGAGATGTTGACAGTAGAAGGCATAGTGCCAGGCAAAAGAGAAAAAGGGTGACCTCGCCGCTGGTGGGCTCAGGACATCACGAAAAGTCTGAACATGTCATTGCGAGAAGCAGTTCAACTTCCTCAAGACAGCACTGTCTTCTGGGAAGCTGGTCAACTTGCTCAAGACGGCACTGTCTTCAGGGAAGCTGTGAGAAGGACAACGTTCTGGAAAGGACACGTCATATGAAGAAAATGAGCCATGGTATGCCAGAGAGAAATTGTGAGGGGTGGCGAAGGTGTTGGTGCCCATATTTTCCTTCACCTGTGGACATACAAGGAAAATGATGAGTGAGCATCACAACCAGTATCTGTCCTTCCCCGGCACCAGGTAACCCATTTGTAGATCTGTATGACCAGAAACTCTTTTACTGGAATCAAACCACCAGCGTTCGTCATGACAGGTGCATGCACTAACCAGTCTGCCACTCAGGGATCCTAAGAAAACTATTAATGATACAAGAACTTTCATCAAGTACCTGCACCCCCATCTTAGATGTGGATCACAAAAGCTGTCTTTGATGGTGTGACTGAACGTCTTGCTATACCTTCTTTATGAATTCCAAAACTATACAGGTATAAAATATCTATAAAAGTATTAAAGATTCATTTCATCTATACTGTAATTGAAATTCTACATGAATTTTATATTTTCAATCCTCTGTGCCAAATTCATTATAGCTACTTCCAAATCAATCTCTTTTAAAGTCATTTGTCAGTTTACATGGCACATCAAGTAGTATATGTATTTGTCAGTTTACATAGTGCATCACGTAGTAAATGTATCTGTCAGATTACATGGTGCATCAAGTAGTAAATGTATTTGTCAGTTTACATAGTACACCAAGTATTTAATGTATTTGTCAGTTTACACAGTGCATCAAGTATTTAATGTATGTCAGTTTACATAGCACATCAAAATTGTCAGTTTACATAGCACATCAAGTAGCAAATGTATCTGTCAGTTTACATAGTTCATCAAGTAGCAAATGTATCTATCAGTTTACATAGTTCATCAAGTATTTAATGTATTTGTCAATTTACATAGTGCATCAAGTAGTAAATGTATCTGTCAGTTTACATTGTGCATCAAGTAGTAAATATATTTGTCAGTTTACACTGCGCATCAAGTAGTAAATATATTTGACAGTCTTAACTAGTGCTCTCTCTCTCTCTCTGTGGTTGAGAAGGCAGGGCTTATAAATACTCTAGCAATGATCTGTAATGCTTTATTATTATTATTCCTGCTTGAAATGGTGTTCTGTTTTCATAACTTTCCTACACCTTGCAATAAACTTCAGATTTAACTGCATCTCTTCCTTTCATTTTTTATTCACCTTGGAGCAATAGCTGGCTCTCTTCAAGAAGTAGTTTTACTCCACTTTTGAAGGTAGTTTATCTATATGTATCTGCCTTATTATTTCATGGTCTACTACTTTTCAGGTGCCCTTTGTCATGCTGTTTTCATTCTATATTATATGACTTCAGGTGCCCTTTTGGCATGCTGTTTTCATTCTATATTATATGACTTCAGGTGCCCTGCTCTGTTTTCATTCTATGTTATATGACTATCTCAGCTAACAGAATTCAGCATTATCCTCTCTATCTCACTCCAGGACTCCTTTTAGATGACAACAAGTAGCTTGTTCTTTCTTTTCTGAGAAAGAGATCTAGCTACTGCACTTTGTTATCTCTAATCTATCACCTGTTGATTTCTCCTCTTATTTTTTGGGGGGGTCTTTATCTATCTTGCCTTGCTGCTGAAATCGTAGGCCATCTATAAATCTATTTATGAATGTTTGGAACCAGGTTCCCGGCTCTAAACATCCATATGACATCACAAACATGTGCTATAATTACTGAGTGATTAATAGCAAATGTGAATCTACAAAGTGGATTTGTGTGGTAATCAAACAGCGTGCCGAAGTTTAAGAACAAAAAAATATATCACATAATTCTCAGTGAACACAAATATTATACAAGAACTGGCCACTAACACTGTACAGAATTGAACAAACACAGCTGTCTTCACACATGCTCGACATTGTCAAGAAGGACTGGACAAAAGTGTCATTTTAAAAAATAAAAAGCATTTCAAAAGCTCAAGTAACAACATAAAAATATTTAACTGCAGCCTGACTATGTACAGATATAAATCTTTTCTTATACATTATTTATACAGTTTAATATATGCAGTTCAATTTCTATATGAAGTTTATGCAGTTCAATTTCTATATGAAGTTAAGTTATTCTGTAAACATGACTACAAACGTGACTGTAAACATAACTGCATGAATGAAATACGAGCCTGACATTCAGGTTTTGTTACAGTATAATTAAAATCAAGTATGGATCTAGGTTTCAGCAAAAGAACTCAAGATAAACACAAGGACCTGTAACAACAGAAGAGATCAAGACAGCAACATAAGTGCCAAAGTACCAGGCGAAAACAAAATAATGCTGAAAGCACAAGACAAGGAAACACCAAACTATGCAAATGCAAAACACTACGAAGTACTTGGGACAACAACAATGGAAAAAAAACCCCAGAGGAACTGAACATTGGGTTAACAGTAAAACTACCCAAGAAAGGAAACATGAGCATGTGTGAGAACTGGAGATCAAGGTTTTTCAGCCAAATTATCCTAAATAAAATCAGAACAGTGGTGGAAAACAAAACCAGAAAAGAATAAGAAGGCTTCAGGAAAAACAAAACCAGAAAAGAACAAGAAGGCTTCAGGAAAAACAAAACCAGAAAAGAACAAGAAGGCTTCAGGAAAAACAAAACCAGAAAAGAACAAGAAGGCTTCAGGAAAAACAAAACCAGAAAAGAACAAGCAAGCTTCAGGAAAAACAAATCCTGCATAGATCAGAACATCACCCTGAGGCAGATCCTAGAGCAGTCCAATGAGCAGAGTAATCCACTGTATGCACATTTCACAGACTTTGTAAAGGCATTTGACAGTATAGATAAAAATGCTCTGAAAAGAAAAAAAAACTTTCAGTGTTATTAAAGTCAAATATTAAGGATTCCACTGCAGGGTAATCTGCGGAAATCATCTTTCAGACCATTTTGGGGTGAAAATGAGATGTGTTTGTTGCCAGCACTTTCATCCTTTGCCACTGATTGGATAATGACAGAGAAACTATAGCAAACCAAAACATAGAGGTGTCCAGTGGCCATTAACATCAACACTAGAAGACCTGGACTTCACGGATATACATAATATTACTCTCCAACAGCTACAAGGGTATGCGAGAAAATATAGATAGGCTGACAACAAAAGCAAGTGGCACTGGACTACGAGAGAACATACAGAAGACCAAACTACTGAAACAAAATGCTTAAATCATTAGGTCAATCACAGTGAAACAGTTGTCGGTTGAAATCAAGGAATTCACATAGTTTGGTAGTACAGTAAAAATCAAGGAATTCACATTCCCTGGTAGTACAGTAAAAAATCTATGAACTCACACATGCCTTGGTAGTACAGTAACAGCAGATGAAGACAGTAGTAAAGAAGTTGAATAAGAATAATAAAGCCCTCCAAGACTGGGCTGCACTCAACCATATCTGGAGGTACAAAAGATAAGTCAGGAAATCAAATGCATGTTTTAAGTGACTTTACTATACAGGAGGGAATGCTGATAAATAACACAGCTGCAAGTACATCTGACACCTTCCAAACCAAATATCTACTTAAGATTAAAGGAGTGTTTTGGCCAATTACCATAAGCAATGACCTCTTCTTGAGAGTGAGACAAATATGGCACCACTGCCAACAGTGAAAGAAAGGAAAAGATGGCAATGGATTGGTCACATTTATGAGAATGAACAGATGTATCCTTACCATGAACACCTCCGATTTGGACTCAGAAGGGTAAAAAAAGGATGGGATAATACAAAGAGACATGCACCAGAGAAAAATGCTTGTAAACAAGCCAAGAAAATAGCACAGGACTGACAAAAAGTGGAAATATCTTGCTACCTGCAACTGTGTGTGTTTTGGGCACTGTTGGAGAGGGGAGGGTGGTGGGGAGAGAGAAAAGATTCAGGTTTAAACCAGATGTTTCCCAGGTGACCTTCACCCTCAAGACACACTGTGTCATATTTGATGTTAATGTTACAGTGGCAACTTATGCAAATCCAACACTGGTAAAATCAGCCTTGTTCTTCCTAACCGTGCTCCCAGATGAAAAGTTCCATTATTTGAGAAACATATATGAATATTTTCAAAAGTTCAAAATTCAGACTATGGCTTCACTGGATTCGGGACAACCCCATATATGCTCTGCTGCATGCCACAGCATCCATCTAAGAGTATGTTTGCTAAAAGTTCCTATCAAATGCTGGTTGTTTACAATGGTAAATTTTTCGTTTTCAAAAGATGTAATATTACTCCAGACAGGAACAGACTGTAAGACCATTCGACTGAATATCAAAACGTATTCTTAGCCATACACATTACAATGATGTGATGTAAGGAGAGGGAATAAATATTTTTAATGACTGTCATATGAAAGGCTGGTTTAATGAAATGATCAAGTTTCCTCCTTTATGTGATATAGTTATCAAGTTTCCTCTTTTATGTGACATATTATCAAGTTTCCTCTTTTATGTGATATAGTTATTAAGTTTCCTCTTATATATGGCACAGTTTTGTGAAATATAACTTTATTTTATTTTTTTAAAAATCCTCTTGTAAGGAAAATGTAGCAAGTCTTTCACTTGGTTTGTTTTTCTAAATCCCCAGTTTAATTTTTCTAAACTCCTCTGACCTCTCTGTTACAAAAACATTTCAAATCTCCAACATTCCATTAATTATAACTCATTACTACTAAAAATCATTAAAAATATGCAATGTTACACATACATATATTCACAAATGAGAACCACCTGAAAAATGTACAAGCCTGACTAGATTAGGGTGAACAGAAAATACACATACACTGTCACATACATGAATAATTTGTTATGTTCAGTAAGAATTACTCTATTAATAGCTTCCCTTTCATATTATCAATGGCAGATAACACAACCTGTATGTGCATTAAAAACTTCCCTCTCAAATTATCAATGGCAGATAATACAGCCTTAATGCATCCTGAAGGCTTGCAGTTTGGTTACCAGTGATGACTTCCCATTCCAACAAGAGTACATTAGGACAGATTCCTTTCTTTTGGTTTACTGGATGATTATGAGGTCCTGAAGCAAGTGTTTTCCCCAGGACAAATGAACAAACTGTTGCCCATGCACCATGTTTGGGATCAAATGCAATGCACAAACAACAGAGTTTGTTGCCGGCAATGTTACAGATATTACCAGAAAGCCGTACAGACTGTCTTAAGGATTTCAGCATCAGAATGATAGCCAATGTTCATTCTTGTATTGTTTTTTTTTTTTTTTAATAAATATTTTAAAAACCTGAAAACCTCTCTTGATCCAGACATTTCTGCTTTTAATGTATAATCCTAAAGATATTAAAAGTCAGTACTCCAAACCTTCAATTCTGATTCCCAAATGGACAACTCTAAATTCTTCATAAATGGTATATTTCTACCAACTCCGATCCCATAGCTCTGGTATAAATGTTACTTGCCAGATCAATATTACCTCAGAGCATTCAAGTCTGAGCTGATGGTAATTTATACCTATATAAATATAGATAATATACTAACATTATTTTCAGATAATATACTAACAGCTTTTTTTCCATTAGTAACTTTATGGCTTCTTCTGTCAGACTCCTGTTTCGCTGAATTCTGACTAAAAATCTGCTACATGTCTTCCAATGGATAAGATGCTGCACATAACAATAACTGATGTTATAAAGTAGCTTTACTTTTATGATAAATCGCTGACAATTACATTCTGATATTAGAATTCTTCTCACAAACAGTTACACAATGGCAAAACTATTGTATGCATGTGTATATGTAAATCTGATACTTACACCTTTAAAATGATAATAATCTCTCAGTGTAATGAGCATAGTAATGTTAGAGGCATACAGGATAAACTTGGGTCGTAAGTTGTTTTATTAGTGTATTTCTAATGGTACTATAGATACAATTCTTAAACATTTGAGAATGTTTATGACTACATTATAAAAGTAAATGTGAATGAATGAATGCCAAATTCAGGTTAGAACAGATTGTTAGAACATGGTGTATTGCTCTGTATACACATTGTATATCTCTGTTTAGTAATACTGTTTTGTTATATACACCAAAATAAGATTCATATCCTGACTGACACAAACTTCACAATAACTGTTCAAAGTTTTGTGCATTTATTACCAAAAAAAAAAAAGGCAATAAAAGCATTAAGTGCTCTTTCTGAATGTTAGTAAACACTAGATCATTGCCTTTCATCATCATCATCATCAATCCTTGTTGCATGAAGAGGCTTATAAGACAGATGCAAAAAACTTGACTTTCAACAAGAAAGATCTATCTCTATTAATTTCTGCACCTGCTCTGCTTCTTTGTCTCCATGAATCTTTCAGTCAGGAAGAAATGCAAAGGGAAAAAAAAAAAGGACATTAAGATCCTGCATCAAATGTTGCTTTTCCTGAAACAAATGTTAACCTTTCCTTGGCACTGAACAACCCATCACATCACAGTGCAGCTCTTGGCAGCTTCTTTTCTTAAATGCACTTTTGCTTCGTTCATTCCACTGAACCTTTTTCGTCGAATGAACGATCGCTGTCGTCTGAAGTTGGGACTGTCACTGCTGCTGCTGCTGCTGTTGGCACTGCTCCCTGTGCTGCTGTTGCTGGCTGTTGTGGTGTTTCCACTGTTGCTGCTTGCACTAAAAGAGCAACCACTCTTTGAACCTGCTGAAGACAGAGCAGCTACTTCCATGACATCGTTCACACTTCGCTGTGAGTTCTTGGATGAAGTTTCTGAATAGACAAGAGCTCCAATATGCTTGGCAGTTTTCAGACCCTGTATGAAAAAAAAAAGAACTGGTGAACTTCAGTAAAACAGAAATTATATTAGGCTTCAAATAAATACCTATATTTAATAATCTGGAACAAGACTGCTTATCTCTTCTGATCTACTTTGGCGCCAGTGAATTCAAACAGACTCGTTACCCTGATCAAAGTTTTAATAACTTGCCTTATTTTGTGCTCACCCGCTGTGACTGTGTATGTGATCTAAAATACCTGGGAATTATTTTTACCCAAACATTTTTTTTTTCTTAATTCACTCTCAGCAGTGTGTATAATATAGTCTGGAATTCCTCACCTTCTGTTCTCTCCACCCTCCCCCCCCCCCAAAAAAAAATTCCACACACAAAAGGGCTTACTTGATCATACGTGACAAACAGAGGCTTGGGTTTATCAGAAGGCAGTGCCTTGATCTCTGCCCGCATGTCAGACTTGCAGCCAACCAGCATCATGGGCACATTGGGACACTGCTCTTTCACTTCCGGATACCACTGTGGGACCAATCAGATAAAATGACAGTACTGATTTAAATATCAGAACTATTTACGAACATGAGATTAGAATCAAATGCGAATGTGCTTGAAAGATGGCAGCTATCGGGGTCCTATTCTACCTGCCTGATATACTGCTTGAAACAACTGTTGCTACTCTGCGTCAGCAGCTGAAGTGGCAAGAATCATCGCTTTCCCCTGGGAAACAGAGATGACAGAGAAGCCTGCTGGTTCTTGGATCTGTTCCAGGAATGAAAGAAGTCACTTTAACCCCCATCAGATTCCCGATGTGCTTCATAGATCTTCATGGTTTGTGTTTGAACGGTCTAAATGGAGTGTCTCAGAGATCTTCACAAGGAGTGGTTGACAAGAATTTGCATTTGCTGGTACAAGGAGATCAAACAAAAACTGCTACAGGTGGTTCAGGCAACATACTTCAAATTTAAGAGCTAGAATCACTCGTGCAAATACTTGGATCTCTCCCAGTACAGCAGCACTGGTTAAACTGTGACAGGGAAAACTGAATGCATACTAATTAAAAACATTTTAACTGAGATAGTAATCTCGACACTTGATCTCCACACATGGGACAAGCAGAAAACAGTGCGGCTCTGTCGTCTTTCCATACTCTTAGCTCCTCAAAATGAGGGGAGCAGAGTTTTGTATGCGCAAGTATAGGGGTACCACAACTATAATCCTTGTCAAAACCCACGGTGAAAACGAAGTGACAGCAGGATAACAAACCACTACCCCTGAAAGCGAAACACAGCAACCACAATAACTCTTTAGATCAGTAATTCCCAACCCGTGGTTATCACGTTGTTCGTGGCTGCGTTATTACGTACCATTTAATGAATAAAAACAATCAACGGTTTACGACTCGGCGATTCTGTATATAAATCTGGTGGCCTGCAACTTATATGTGGTTGGAAAAGTGATGTTTGGGTGTTAGCCTGGGAACCTCTGCTTTAGAGCATCCGAGGAATACTTAATCTTGCGGATAAAATCTCTGGTAGAAAACTGCCACTTCCACCAGCTTGAAGCAGTTTACTCTATTTTAAGTCTCGCAAAAACAATTGGATTTGAAATAGAAAACTTAAATTTCCCGCCCACGCCTCAATCCTGCTCGCCCCTCTCATATGTCCCCTGTCACGTGCTGGTGTGACATTTCCTAAATCTACTCAGCGTAAAAGAGTACCAAAAATGTTCTGTAGAACTCGTGGACGTCACACAAGATCTTTTATAAATAAGCAACTACGAGGCTTTGGTACGGTAAAGTAAGAGAACACAATTTTGTAGGATTAGACCTAGGAAAAAATCATAGACAAAGCACTTTAGTGAGACGTGAGAGAGAAAAATCACAAGAGAATTACCTGGGATTCGAACACGGACACCGGTTTGCTAGTTGGCTAAGTCGATAGTACGTTGTTCTCTCATGGCTAGACGGCTGCTCGTCCTACAGGAGTCCGTGTTCGAATCCCAGGTAATTCTCTTGTGATTTTTCTTTCCCTCACGTCTCACTAAAGTGTTTTGTCTACGATTTTTCGAGGTCTAATCCTACAAAACTGTTCTCTTACTTCTGTCACACAAGATCGTTCGATCACACAAGATCGCTTAATCGACAGGCTAGAGATGGGCAGAAACAGCCGGTGGTACGTATGTGCCACGCTGGTAACATGGCAGCTTAACACTTAACACACGGTGAGAATGTATAACCAATACCATGAGATAGGATATATGTGGCCGTCACCTACGTGCCAGTCACAAAATAAATGATATGTCAGTTGTAAATATGATGTATGAAGCCGCAGAGGTCGAAAACTGACACAATTTCCAGTCCAAAACTGCTCGGAGGCATGAGGTTTCTATGTATAGGTAACTGGGAGGGAGAGAGAGAGAGAGAGAGGGGGGGAGAGAGGGAGGGGAAAGAGAGAGACTGACTGATCTTTATTTCAAAAGGGTTAAGAATTAGGCGAACAGGCCCGTCTGACATTCTGGCCTTTATCATACATCTTTCACTCTATTCCAGACATTCTACAAATATGCTGTTCATGTAACAAACATAATTAACATTGAAGCCGAGAGACATAAAATAAAACATTTACGTTTCGCTCATATCCATTCACTCAGTACAGAAGTAACTACATACATATATAAATGACTATCTACTAAATAAAGATTTCAGGACTATTCAGAATAAACAATTAACTGTATTCGGTGTCTGTAAGAGCAGTCTAAAATAACTTTTTAAAGTTTTATGATTCATGGAGGCATGCAGTCGACATCATCATCATCAAAGAGAGAGAGAGAGGGAGAGAGAGATATGATCTCCTGCAACTGGTAAATGTGACCTCTCTGTTGGCGGTACTGTGAGGAAAACTTAAAAAAAAAAAGACACAGGCGTAGTGTTATGTTGAGGAGTGGTTAAATGTGGCTTTGCTCTAATTCCAAAAGCGGACATCTACCCATGAGGAGAAAAACACCAATATCTGACCCAAGTTCCAGCAGAACAAACGTGTGTTGATAATTTTATCATTCCTTCCTTCCGCAAAGTCTCCTTCGCTCCTGCTAACCAAAGACCCCCAAGCGACTACAGAAATGAACAATCTAGTCTCAGTGCTGTCAAAACACTAATGAAAGGCCGACTGTCTATGATGAACAATAGACTCAGTCTATGTTTTGTAACAGTGAATCTCTGATGCTTTACTCAGGGCAACCGAGATGAACCGCCAGCAGAGAGCGGAAGACGAGTGCGTTGACCGTCTCAACTGACAGATTGCATCAGTTCGCAAGCCAACAGGTCGAAAACGTTTAGACAAAAGCATAGAATTTAAAATGTATAAAACCGCCACTTAAAAAAAAAAGCTCGGACTTTCATGTTTTATTAATTGCTCGATGTGGCAGGTGCTCTTTTCCTCCTCTTGCTTTATGAACTAAATTCCTCTTGTTTCTTACAATATCTTGACACATTACATCAGTTTTGTTTAGTTCTTGAGTCTTGCTCTTTCCCTGTCTCCACAAGACAGATAACGTCTGAGAGTCTGAACTCTGTAATGTCAAGCATTTGCTGTCTGACTGCCTTCAATCGGGAGTGTCTGTCTGACTGCCTTCAATCGGGAGTGTCTGTCTGATTGCCTTCAATCGGGAGTGTCTGTCTGATTGCCTTCAATCGGGAGTGTCTGTCTGATTGCCTTCAATCGGGAGTGTCTGTCTGATTGCCTTCAATCGGGAGTGTCTGTCTGATTGTCTTCAATCGGGAGTGTCTGTCTGATTGCCTTCAATCGGGAGTGTCTGTCTGATTGCCTTCAATCGGGAGTGTCTGTCTGATTGCCTTCAATCGGGAGTGTCTGTCTGATTGCCTTCAATCGGGAGTGTCTGTCTGATTGCCTTCAATCGGGAGTGTCTGTCTGATTGCCTTCAATCGGGAGTGTCTGTCTGATTGCCTTCAATCGGGAGTGTCTGTCTGATTGCCTTCAATCGGGAGTGTCTGTCTGATTGCCTTCAATCGGGAGTGTCTGTCTGATTGCCTGCCTGATTCATGTGAGTAGTCTCCATCCCTGCCCTCCTGCTGTTGCAAGAGAGACCTAGACAGTTTACATTCTCGGTGCTGTACTCCGCCAGATAAGGGTCTCTCTCTCTCTCTCTCAATATCTCACTTTACCCAGGAGTCGTCTCTGAGTCATGGCATAAGTATGAATGAAACTGCTTCTAATACATTCCACACCTCAAACCTGCCTGTATTCCAGAACTGAGCAACTACAAAGGACAGTCAAGTTTTTGTACAGTGGCACCAGCTGCCAAGAGTTTTTAGCTCGTAGCCACAGGGTCTACCACTGTCACGAGAAAACACTTCATCATCTCATCCATCTCAACTTTCTGCTACATCAACAGAGTCTGGACAGCACGTGGATGTAAAAGAAAAAACAAACAAACAATTAGTGAAAACCAACATGAACGCTATCATACCTTTGAGACGACATCCTCCATGGTGTCTGGTCTGTCTATTGAGAAACAAATGATGACTAGATCTGCCTCGCCATACGATAAGGGACGTACACGATCGTAGCCTGCATCACCTACAGAAAGGAAATAAAATATTAAATCTGAAGCCCTGTTTAAAACCGTGGTGTTAGACGTTACAGCAAACCACACTGTGTACTCACAATTCTAGTGAGCTGCATAGATTAGCTAGCTCAGTGTCTTCGTTTGGTGCCGCTGCATAGACAACTGAAAGGACACTCCAGTGCGTTGAATTTATGATACTTTGTGGAATCTGACAAGATGTCGCCCTTATGATATACTTTCCAGATTAGATTTTCCAGATTCACATTACATTTTATATTATTATATTACATATTTGTAATAGTATTATATTTTATATTATTATGTTATATTATTTTATATTATTATTATTATTATATTATTTTATATTATTATGTTATATTATTTTATATTATTATATTATATTATTATTTTATATTATTTTATTGTATTATATTACATATTTGTAATAACGAGCATGACCGATCTTGTGAAAAAACGTTAGTTAAATTCAGCAGCAGCTTTTTTAAAGGCCGCGGGTGGGGGGATGGGGGTGGAAACAACAATAAAAGAAAGTGCACAAACATTATTTCAATGAATGGACTAAGATTGAAAAAAAAAAAACAATGAAATCTCAAATCGCCTGTGACGATAATTAAAACAAAACTGCATATGAATGAAGTTTACACAAATAGTTGACAACCTAAGTCATGTTATGATTTGGACAGTAATGGATGTAAGCATGTGAGGAAACAAGTCTGCCAGTTGGAATCTTCTAGTGAAGGATAGATGAAGCCCTAAATCAGGGGTAGAGGGGGGCAGATTTATTTCTGCCTCTGTGTGCGTTGGACACGACGAGACTTGAAGATTGATTATGCTCAAACATCACAGAACAGCACCAGACGGCGCTGTGTACACCAGCAGGCTACACAATATCAAAGTTTGAAAAGCCTTGGTCTAGGTGGGGAGAGAAATGGGAGGTTCATCTTTCAAGTATGAATCGGGCAGGACGGGTGAATAAGGGTTAGTGACTCTAGAATGAAAACAGTGGTCTTTTCCACTTGTCTCACGTGACAGCATTTTCTTCCTTGACAATGACCGATGGTTTAATATTTAAAGGCATCAAGCCAATAAGAGGTGTGGATGTTCTAAAGGTATGTGTACCCTGCACCTGTGCTACATGGAAAAAAGAGACGGGCAGTGCAAACACCAGCATGTCAGACAATTTGCAGAGATTAAATTTAAACCTACGCTTTCAAGAGGTTAGATAGTGCCATTCATGACCGAATTTGACCGTTCCAGGACTCGGGCGATTTGTAAACCAAATTCTGGTAAATTACAGAGCACGATATAGGCTGACACCTTGCTATGCACGGCGACCATTAAACGGAACAAAGAAACCAAGTGAAGAAGTTTGAGACATGCACACTGAAGTGTGGCAGTATCTGGTCTACTCCTTGATAACTCTGAATCAGTATCTCAGGGTTAGGCCCAAGATGGTTGTATGTGTTGTAGAATCTTCTAGATTGTTTTGTCCATAACTTCAAGTTCATTCTTTGTTCGTGAAAAGAATGATTTGTGGTCTGAGTGTGAGACGAAAGAAAGTTTCAACTCAGATCATCCGGAGTTTGCCTGTGAAACGTGGATGTTGTGTTAGTGTTGTCTTGCTAGAAATGTTATTGTGCAAGTTAGTGTAGGCCTGAAGTGTGTGGATAGATGAAGTTACTTGATTCTCGTGGGGCTAATTTAGTATCAACTAGTTAGCAGTCCTGAATCTTATTCGGGATGGAATTCTGTATTGTTGGACACGTCATTTGATATATTTTGTCTGCTCGGCTCATTTTCATCACTATCGTGTTCCATGTAATAAACGGTTGTGAGTGCTAAGATAGTGCGGTCTTGACTGATAATCCTATGTGCCAGTTTCTGAACGTCCTGGGTTGTCCTGTGAAGAGTATATCGTTAATGTTGGTCCTGATGTTACTGCATATCTGCAACTTAGTCACACAGCAATGTGACATATGTGTTTAGCAACAGTACTCAACACAACAACATAATGTTTCAGAAAATCACAAGTCAGCTAGGAAGAAGAAAAACCATCTTCTGGAACTATCCCTATGAATTTCGGGGGGGGGGGGGAGACACACACACACCAAAAACACACAAAAAACCACACATACACACACACAGAAACTACTATATGAAACGTAAGAAATAATTATAAAATTAAACTATTTTGAAATTATCAGCGGGCATTTTTTCTATATATCTCCATGGAAAACTGAAGTGGAAAAGTACAGCGGGGATGACAATATCAAGAAACGGACAGGAGTTTGGCCAGGTGCACCGTGAAAGGAAGCGACAGAGCAAGAGAGCTAAAAGCAGCCTTCGTTGTGGAAGTGGCACAAGATGATGTTTAATTTTTTTTTAAAGGGAAAAGGGGGGGGGGGGGCTCCGGACGGAAAATGACTTTTAGAAGATTGACTGTCACGAAGTGGAATGGAGCGGTGAAAGTGGTCGCTGATAGACGCAGTCCGGCAGCCTGTGGACCACCTTCTCATGAATACTGATCTCCATTCAAACCTTTACACTGATCGCGATCCCTACACAGAAAAACCTAGCTCTGCAAATGATTGCGATGCCCATACCTTTGTTCTTCAACATGGGAAATAGAAATGCTACTACAACAACCCAACAAATTCGTGTAAGTACATCAGAACTGACAATTTAATGAATTCAGATAAGTATAACAAAGTCAACAGCCCAACAAATTCAGATCACAGATCAGAGTCAACAACCCAACAAATTCGGAATCATCATCATTTACACCAAAACATGCGACGAAAGCACATTCTCTGTCTTATTCTAGAAAGCTCCGCTTTTCCTCTGTACTTTGAGAAGAAATCAATCAAGCTCAGATTCCCCAACGGAAACTCAATTCAGCAGATACTGGCACTGAAAAGCCACAGAATACAGAGGACATATACTGAAAGTCCTAGTTCCAACGTGCCACGGGCAAGAAGGGCAGTAGATTTGATCAACAGTGCCAACATAATATTTCCTACGGCTATGTTTACCGACTTTGTGTTGATACACCTCCCAATAACTTCAGTTCCTTATTGCCCGGACATGTTCCACAAATCATGTGACATTCTTCCAACTTGCATTACCAAGCAAAAGAGGGTCCTCGGGCTTTCCTAAGAAGAGGGTCACAGAGTGTTGTACAGTTATCGTGACCCCAGAAAAAAGACACACACACACAAAACTGAAGCAAAACTCAGTCATCACTAGTCTTCCTTGGGTGCCGGATGGCTATTAGCAAAACTTCAATATAAAGTTATTCCATTTTATTCATATACCAAAAATTTCTTATGAAATACTGAGATACGACCAGCTCCAAAATCGATGTATCATGAACAGCCAGATGCAGTTGCTTGGATTAAAATGATACGCTACGTAACACGTGCACGGCTGAAAGGACGTGCATTTCTATTTATTTATTTATACAGAACCACTCTAGTTTAGAATGAACATTCACCGGGTATCTGAATATTCATATTACAGGCATTCATAGTTTCTAACACACAAGAATGACTTTTGTGGAATGATATTAATGCAGATGAAAACTACTGAATGTGCAGAGAAAAATCTGAAACATGCCATCTCATAGGGCACACCGAGTCTCTTATAAAAATATTAAAAACAAAACAAAAAAAAGACGCAAAATTCCTCTCTCGTAGCTCTTCTTTACAACAAAATAATGACCCAAGAAATTCTTCCTTTCTCTGACATTACTATTTCATCTCATCCTAGCCATATTCTGATCAAGAAATGTTACTCAGAGAGAGAGAGAGAGAGAGAGAGAGAGAGAGAGAGAGATTGGGCACGCAGGCCTGTCTTACAATCTGCCCTTCATCACTCCATCTTTCATTCTTCCCATACACTCGATTTAATACAAATTAAAAGAGAGAGAGAGAGGAGAGAGAGAGAGAGAGAGAGAGAGAGAGAGAGAGAGTACAAATACATACTTTTTTCAATAAACGTTTAAAACTCTTCATATTCTCTCTCTCTCTCTCTCTGAAATAATTCTAATACACGAACCATGTTTTTAAAAATCAGTATAAACAGTAAAAAGGTAAAATATAGTCTTATTATGCCATGAAGACACTTAGGAGATATGATGTTAGTGCTCATATCTTCCCTGATGTTAGTGCCTATATCTTCCCTGATGTTAGTGACTATATCTTTTCTGATGTTAGTGCTCATATCTTCCCTGATGTTAGTGCTCATATCTTGCTTGATGTTAATGCTCATATCTTCCCTGACGTTAGTGCTCATATCCTTCCTGATGTTAGTGCCCATATCTTGCTTGATGTTAATGCTCATATCTTCCCTGATGTTAGTGCCCATATCTTGCTTGATGTTAATGCTCATATCTTCCCTGATGTTAGTGCCCATATCTTGCTTGATGTTAATGCTCATATCTTCCCTGATGTTAGTGCCCATATCTTGCTTGATGTTAATGCTCATATCTTCCCTCATGTTAGCGCCCATATCGTTCCCGATCTGTCAGCACACTTAAGAATGATGTGCTGAGCGTTACGCCTGGCAGCCTTTTCCTTCCCCACCTCCAGAAGAAGTCAAGCATCCATTTTTACAGCTGGTTGACTGGGACGCCTCTGGCCGGATTCGAACCCCCGACCTCAGCTATGAGGCTAGTACACTAAAATTAATGTCTACGAATGCAAATGAAATCTATTAATCATTCTTTATGCGATTCAACACTGACACACTACGGACAGTTTGTGACTGATTGCGTTAGAATAGAAAGCTGAGAGGAGATGAATAGCAGAAACATCAGACGCGCATGCTCGCACTGTAGTTGTTGTCGGGGCTGTGAAAATTAAATTTGTTTTCTCGTTCGTTCTCCCTCTCTCTTTCTGTGTGCATTGCCTGTCAAGTTTTACTCACTTATCTATTTTTGCCAATCTTTATCAGTTTATACTCATCTATCTATTGTTGCTAATCTTTACCCATTTATCTATTTTATATTCTCTCTCTCCCCCTCCCCCGGGGAAAAAAGGAATCTTCTATGATCTTTTACGTATTTTTTTTTGGCTCCCATTTCTTGATTTTCTCTACAACCCCCCCCCCCCTCCCTCCCTCTCAAACTTGTTTCTATTAGTCAGTTCTAAACCAACTATCTAGTCTTCTCGTGCCATTTTCTTCCTACTTATGTCTACGTCCTCATCGCCCCTCTCGGCGCCTCTAACGTAAACACTGCTCATCAAAACCTCACAGCAAACCACACACACACACTCCCCTGGGCATGCACAAAGAGCACCGGGAAAACCCAAAATGAAGTGAAACTGCCACAAAAGAGAGAACGTTCTCAAACACAAACATCCGGCGCTGGCATGCCGTACAAACAACGAGCGTCTGTCTGGTCTAGAGGACGAAACTTCATCTGGCAGGGAATCGTGTACAGATCTTTCGTTGCATCACAACGACAAGGCAGTTGCTCGGTGCTTAGCAGTAAGAGACTTCAAAGGTCAGCAGATGATACTGTCCTGTATAAAGGGACAGCAAGATCAACCTCACGCACTCGGGACAAACGAGCTGCCGGGAAATACTGGGGAAATTACTGGCCGCATCTGGCAAATAAGAGCAAAGATTATCTGTTAAGCAAAATCACAAATTCCATACAGCTGGGCTGATATATGAGCAGCTGTCTTTCTTATTTGCTCAAGATTACGAACACGAATCGAATCTCTATTCAGGCCTGAGACTGATATATTCATTCAATCATTACATGCCGTGGCTATAAGCGCCAAGGATTATGCTTCTCCATCTGGACAGATGAATGCAACGCTGACTGCTGTGGCCTACTTTCATTCAAAGCAGATCCCAAGAAATATATTTAAGTGTGTTTATATTTGTCCTCCCTGACTGAGGCGTTCTGTCGAAATATTAGATTGCTGTTGCTGTTGTTCTTTACTTTGTGCATTTCTCACCAGCTTCTATTTCTGCCATTTCCTTCCTCTTGTAATCATTAAGTTGCAAGAAAGTAGATGGAGGTGTACGGTTCAGTTTTTTAAAAAGTGAGGAAAGTGAACAATAAGAAGAATGGCAGAAAGTAGGATGAGCACGTATAAATGAAGAACATTCAACAATCTAATATTTCGGCATACGCCTCTTTTTTTCAAGGATCACATAGAACAAAAACAACAACAAATATTTATTTTAAAAAACCGCACCATACATCCCCATGCTGTACAGCACGTGATATCTAATCAGACAGGATTTCTTGTTTTTTCCTCTGCTACTTGACCAACTTTTGCAGATATTTTTCGTTCTTATTTTTCCCTCGAAATTTCCAGTCTCTGTCAGATTCTCCAAATTCTGTCTTCTCATGACATGCCCAAAGACTGCTGACTGTTTTTAAACTTCAGTTCCGCAACATATCTGACATTTTTTTTATCCCGGTCTTCTTGTGAGATCAGCTCTACAATAACAGGAATTCGACATACGCAGGGAACAATAACTCTTTCGATTTTTTTTTGGGGGGGGGGGGTGGGGGTGGTTAAATCTGCCTTAGAAATCCATTGTTTTTTTTTCCCACCGTTCTTTTCCCCCCTTTAATTGAATTTGCTGGGGCGGGAGGGGGGAACAAAAGAGAGAGATGAAAAGACGGAAAGATAAAGAATAACCTCCCTTTCACCCCCCCCCCCATACCCCCTCCCTACCGTAACCGGCTGAATTATGAAGGTGATGGCGAATACAGAGAATTAGTATATTTTTATGATCTATACACTTCTTTATCAAAAGAGTCTGATCAGACAAGCCAAAAATAGCGCGCAGTAAAATAAAAACTAACCTAGATTCACCTCGATACTGTTCCCCCCCCCCCCCATCCCACAAGCTGATAGCTATCACAAGTGCTTATTTGCCACTAGCAAACCTTCCCGGCAGATCCCGTCTACAGCAATTACCTGCTACGTGATAGACTTAATGCCCATCTCTTGTCGGTTATGTTTTTGGTGTTAATGTTTTCTTCATTCAACTCCTTTCAGTATTCGCCGAGGCCGCGACAATCTCTTATCTCTGAAGAAGAAAGAGACAGGGCCCGCTATAAGAAAAAAAAAAGATCTATGAAATTACTGTAGACCTGTGTGGTAGTGTTATTCTGAATTTATGGTCCACTAGAATGGAAGTCACAAGATGTTTCTAGAAGAAAGACGGCCACAAAATGCATTTCATAGATAAGCGTTTAATTTTCCATCTATTTTTCGTGTTTTTATCTGTTGTGTTTTTGTTTGTTTGTGATCCTTGAAAAAAAGTGTTTCCCGAAATACTGGATTGTTGTATCACACAACAAATAGTGTATAAGTATACAACTATACACAAAGCACTGCAGTAAAGCTGTGATATCAAAATGTATAATCTAGGATAAAACTAGGAACAGCTTTATTATTTAACGAATACTATGTCGTAACGTTTCGGCGTGAGCCTTAATCATACAAACACATACAGGACGAAGAATTAGAGAGAAGAGATAAAAGTATAGGTGTATTGGAAGAACAAAAGATAGTTAAGATGTACAAAAGCGTTTGTCGCAGTGAAAATAACTTAGTAGAAGAATCAGAGAGAGGAGACAAAGTGTAGGATCTTATGTGATCTTATACTTTGTTTCCTCTCTCTGAATATTTTAGACGGCTTTCAAATAATTCCTGGTTTACCAATCAGATAAGTTTTGTTCTAATTATATTTCTTGATTAGTATTTTTCATTTCTTTTATTGCCTTAACATAGTTTTATGTGATCCTATACGCTCTCTGATTCTTCGGCTAAGTTTAATATTATCACTGCTTCCAATACGCCTATGTTTTATCTCCTCTCTCTAATTCTTCGTCCTATATATATATATTTGTATGATTAAGGCTCACGCCGAAACGTTACGACTTTGTATTCGTTAAATAATAAAGCTGTTCCTACTTTTTTTTCCTAGTTTATACATTTGGATTGTTGTTCTCCATTTATAACGCGCTCATCTTACTGTCAACCACTCTCGTTTTCTGACCACCTTCCCCACTCTTTCTTTGTAAAACTGAACCATACACCTCCATCTACTTTATTAATAAGACAAAGAGACAGGAGCAAACTTGACATCCAATAGAGCCTCTCTGTAGAATCAATTTTACTGCAGTCGTCATTTCTCTTATCCGTGCATGTGTACAGCTCGGGGGATGAAGCTAGCGATACGCGAAGGTGGCAGGCGGTGTATCAGTAGATAGCAGGTCTCATTCACCTCCAGTGTGAACACACATGTGTTCTTTAGTACACATTAAACAAACCTCCCACCTACAAACCCCGCCTGACTTCCCATTCAGTGTATCTACCTCAGCCCCCAAGCTAAGCCGTTTCACACGAAATGGAAAATCCACCGACGAAGAATCAATTCGCGGTTGGGGCCGCAAAAGACTGACATTAACGGCCGCAACAGCTTGAATCCATGCTTATACACATCATTCTCGCGGGTTTGTGAATGGCCCATAGTGAAAACCTCTCCTCTATTTGTAGCAGAATACGTGTTACATCTCACTTAACGTCTAGTGCTACCTGGTTTACCTGCTGCGTAATATCACTCTCTGCAACATGGACTTGGGTGAACACACAGATTTCACCGTGGACATATGGGGGACTGTAATCAGCAGGGGAAGAGAAGAGATCGAAGCAGAAATAAAATGTGGACAGTGATTTTTAAAACTTATAGTTAACCCGAACGTTATTTACATGCACGAGAAAAACAGGAGAACTGGGATAGATTTAAGAGCTGAGTTTCCAGGAAGAAGAACGGAACAATTTGAAGGAAATGTCTCAAAAGCAAACTGAAAATAATGTATAAATCCTCAGTGGCTAAGATTTTTCACATAGCGAAAATGGACACAAAATAGTTTTCAAGAAGAAGCGATGTAAAATAATATATGAGAACTTGATGAACCTTTTCGATAATTTCATCGTTATCTATAATAGAATTCGAACAACACATCTATGTGACAATGTTATAGTGTACTGTGAATGTATCACCATAAAGATTTTATACTTCTGTTAACATAAAAGTGTTAGCAGTACCATCACAGATATTACTAGAAAGAGTTCGGGGAATACCCAACGTCTCCATTGCAAGTCTATCATAAAAAAGTCTGTTGTGACCTAAAGACTTCCTAGTAGGAGCCGCATTCCCTGAAGATGTTTGAAACTCAAGCGCCGTCTCAAACTGAGGGTGGCTGCTAGCTTGAAGATTAGTAGTGGACTCTAAAAGCTAATTTAACACTGTCCGAGTTTCCCGAAATCAGACAAGTCCTGAATGTTAAGACTGAGCCCTAAGTTTGAGAGTCTTTTCATCTCAGGTCAGTCCCTGATACCTACGTCTAAGGAAGTTTAAAAATCACCTAATGTTACATCACGTAGGGTGGTCACAATCATCTGACTGACCAGTCTCTGGCCACACATTCTAGAACTCGAGTAGCTTAAAGGGAACCAATCAAAAGCGCCGGAGATCAGTTTTACACCTGACAGCTGAAGAACAAACACTGAAACTTGAGAATTTCAACAACCTCTTTCAGTCAGATCGTCACACTGAGTTCAGTTCACTGTGTAACTGCTTCGATTAGCAACCAGCTAAGCCTGTTATGTTGAATGATATACTCGAGCGCTTGTCGGGCGGTCTGAAAAAAACTTATGCTGACCTTGATGTCTCACAAGTCTTTACTGCATGCTCATCGCTGTGTGACAGAATGAATGACGGGATATAAATACATATATAGCAACATATATGGGTTGACATAAGAGACAGGCGATCAATAATGTAAATTATATAAAAACAAGAATTGATTAACTATAATCCTCTACAGAAATATTTTACAAATTTGCAATGGACCTTTTTACACATCTCCACTATGGAGGCTTTGCCTTGTCCCCTTAGCCAAGCTCATACAAGTACTAGGAGCACGAACGAAGTGGTGGGACAGGGTCCTGGTAGGCTTTGATTACTATAACTTCACTTTCATAGTCATGGCCAGGGTCTTGGTTGGCTCTGGTTACTATATCTTCACTTTCATAGTCATGGCCAGGGTCTTGGTAGGCTTTGATTACTATATCTTCACTTTCACAGTCATGGCCAGGGTCTTGGTTGGCTCTGGTTACTGTATTCTCACTTTCATAGTCATGGCCAGGGTCTTGGTTGGCTCTGGTTACTATATCCTCACTTTCACAGTCATGGCCAGGGTCTTGGTAGGCTCTGGTTACTATATCTTCACTTTCACATTCATGGCCAGGGTCTTGGTTGGCTCTGGTTACTGTATCCTCACTTTCACAGCCATGGCCAGGGTCTTGTAGGTTCTAGTTACTGTATCCTCACTTTCACAGTCATGGCCAGGGTCTTGGTAGGCTCTGGTTACTGCATCCTCACTTTCACAGTCATGGCCAGGGTCTTGTAGGTTCTAGTTACTGTATCCTCACTTTCACAGTCATGGCCAGGGTCTTGGTAGGCTCTGGTTACTGTATTCTCACTTTCACAGTCATGGCCAGGGTCTTGGTTGGCTCTGGTTACGGTATCCTCACTTTCACAGTCATGGCCAGGGTCTTGGTAGGCTCTGGTTACTGTATTCTCACTTTCACAGTCATGGCCAGGGTCTTGGTTGGCTCTGGTTACTGTATCCTCACTTTCACAGTCATGGCCAGGGTCTTGGTAGGCTCTGGTTACTGTATCTTCACTTTCACAGTCATGGCCAGGGTCTTTGTTGGCTCTGGTTGCTGTATCCTCACTTTCACATTTATGGCCAGGGTCTTGGTAGGCTCTGTTTACTGTATCTTCACTTTCACAGTCATGGCCAGGGTCTTGGTTGGCTCTGGTTACTGTATTCTCACTTTCACAGTCATGGCCAGGGTCTTGGTAGGCTATGGTTACCGTATCCTCACTTTCAGTCATCTTGTTTACCTGCAGTATAAAGCCTGTCACAAGGTCTTCGCTACAACCTCAGCCTCTAACAACTTCAAGTTCACTTTTACAGTGAGCTCCAAACAAGAAGTCAGACCCTTCTTCTCCTTCTTCTCCCTCTCATCAATGTTCTCATCCAGTTTTTCCACGTGAATTTGCATATGGAGCAAGCAATTTATATTTCAGATCCGTTACACATCAATGAACATAAATTTAACAGACACATACCAGTCGGAACCCAGATTTAGTGGGAACATCCTGGTCTTATATCTGACTTCTTTTCTCTTCTACCCTCGCCCTATTCGAACTATTCTTTCAATACAACAAATACCCCTTCTCTTCCTCCTCCCCTTCCCCCGCCCCGGTCGTTGCTAGACAAAGCGCCCGCCCTGTAAACCCCATTATTCCATATACAGGAAGGGCAGGGCGTACGTTTACTCTGTTGTTTTTTTTAAATCACATTCCCATAATCTTTTTTTTTTTAAATATATACTTATCGTAAGCTAAAAAGCCCCGGAGCATGGCCGTGTATCCACGGCTGTGGATCTGTACGGCATTTTCCCACCGATGCCCCAGCTACGAGACATCCTGCATGCAGGCTGCCCCAGACACTACACCCATCCAACCAAAAATAAATAATAATAAAAAAAAAGTTCCCACGCTCCGAGGTCCGTATATCAACAACCCAACAACCGCCATTATTCCCTCTACCAATATAATTAACGGGAAAGGCAGGGAAGGCAGCCCCACAGACCTTTTTTTTTTTCACCCCTTGAGTCACACAAAGAGGGTCGTTCATGCACGCAAGCAGACGTTCTAGAAAAAGCATGAAATATGCCGTATCTCCTCAGTGCCACATGAACTGTGATACGCTAAAGGTCAAAGTTCACGCCAGATGTGCAATATTTGTGAATGCATTACCAAAAGTGGGAGCACGTAATGGTTCGAATGTACGAACACTTAGTCCACAACTTGTCATAAATGTCGCCGTGTTTATTCAATGATTAACAACGGTAAGAAAGAATGTATTGATGATCATGATGATGATTTTCCATCTTATAAAATGAAGCTGAATAGACGAAATAATGAAAAACCACAGCAATCAAAGCACACTGAACATATTTAAAAGCATTATAGCGACTGAAAACCATCTTGGAATAAAAAAAAATTCTTTTGAAAATAAAAAAAACAACCAAAACAAACAAACCAGAATTGTACAAATGGTGGGCCAAATCTGGACATAAAGAAACAGCTTATCATAATGTATACGTCGTATCTTAAGACGCGACAGAACGAGCTGGAGGTTTCTTTGCAACGAACCATTCATGATGGTAAATAAGAACTTCTCGCGATGTCTGAACCACTGCTGGCGCCTCGGTCCGATAAATGGGGATATCATGAAAGAAATATAAATACTGTTTATTTACATCAAGGTTTTTTTTTCCTCCCATCCTCCCTTTTGATATATAAAATGAACTTTCTATTAAGATTACTGAGAAAAGATGAGATCAATTCTGAAGCCAAGCAGTCTTAAATACAGAAAAACGGCCTCATAATGATTACTGTATTATTTAGGCCACGTGTCAAAAGCATGTGCTACTGCAAGCTGGATTTAATTATCTCTGCCTGGGTTAACGAATGGGCTGGGGGATAGAGTGTCGGGAAAGTGAGAAGACCAACGGGCCAGAAAATAGGTCTGGTATGAATGGTGCAAAATTTCAAAGCTCCAGGATTAATACTGTAATGGTAATAAAATAAGAATTTAAACACACGGTGACTGCAGTCAATACAGGTAAACTATCTGCACTGGACGGAGAACAAATGGTCACAATATGAACTTCAGATAATACCAGAACTGTCCTTTTTCTCTATCACTGACGAAGGATAATCTTGAACTGTGATTGCTGCGCATGTGAAGCTAATTCACTAGTTAGTAATACCATTGCTTGTGGTACTAAATATACACTCATTCATTCATTTGCATGTCCCTTGCGGAACTTTGCCTCCCTAACAGTACTCCTGTAGGCCTCTCGGTTGTGAGCAAGATGGCTTGCTGCTGATGCATCCATTTGCAGATCATCAACAATGTCTTGCAGCCATCTTTGCCTGGGTCGTCTTCTCTTTCTTTTTCCCATTATGTACCCTTCCAAGACGGTCTTCTCTAGATTATCATGACGTTTAATGTGTCCAAAATATTTAAGTTTTCTCTGTTTAATACTCTTTACTAGCCAGCCTTCTTCAATATTAAGTTCTTGTAGTATGGATATATTTTTTTTTTTTTTGTGTGTGTCCATGATATTTGGAGAACTCTTCTGTAGCATTTACATTTAAAGGTATTTATGTGTTTCTCAGCTGTTTTGTTAAGTGTTCAGGTCTCACAGGCATATGTTGCGATGGGAAAAATGCATGCACTTAAAAATCTTATTTTTGTAGTTCTGTCTGTTCCTCTCCACAGATTCTTTAGTTGTTTTACTTTCTGAAGGGCGATAGATTTCCTCCTTTTAATTCCCTCCATTATTAGTTAGCAGTGATCCAAGATATTCAAAACTCTCCACTTCTTCCAGTTTTTTCTCATTGATACACATATCAGCTGCCTAAATATACAGCTACTTCTACATTCTGTTTCGTATGCTCAGCCACCTGGACAAGGAGACCGGTCGCTTCTGTAGGTACCATCGTCAACAGGTCTTCATGCGTGCACGTTTTCCTTCCATGTTCATTTCCAGAAGCCATGTTTAGGTTCTTAAGCGTCTGGGGAGTGTGCAGGTTCGCGGGATATAGTAAGTAGTCGTAACACGTATAGAAAGTAAGGTTTGGGGGTTGTGGTTGACGAGTTTGTGGTCAATATGTTTACGCATGAAGAATTACCGTATAGGTTTGAAAAATAAATGCTAATAGGAGTATATTAGCATTTTTTTCTAACCTATTTAATCGTCGCTGGAGTTATTCTTTGGAAACTACTGTCGTTCCGGAGCTAAAGTCTGTTCAGCAGCTACAGTCTGTTCAGAAGCTATAGTCTGTTCAGAAGCTACAGTCTGTTCAGCAGCTACAGTCTGTTCAGAAGCTATGGTCTGTTCAGAAGCTACAGTCTGTTCAGAAGCTACAGTCTGTTCAGAAGCTACGGTCTGTTCAGAAGCTACAGTCTGTTCAGAAGCTACAGTCTGTTCAGAAGCTACGGTCTGTTCAGAAGCTACGGTCTGTTCAGAAGCTATGGTCTGTTCAGCAGCTATGGTCTGTTCAGAAGCTACAGTCTGTTCAGAAGCTACAGTCTGTTCAGAAGCTACAGTCTGTTCAGAAGCTACAGTCTGTTCAGAAGCTATGGTCTGTTCAGAAGCTACGGTCTGTTCAGAAGCTACGGTCTGTTCAGAAGCTACAGTCTGTTCAGAAGCTACAGTCTGTTCAGAAGCTACGGTCTGTTCAGAAGCTACGGTCTGTTCAGAAGCTACAGTCTGTTCAGAAGCTACGGTCTGTTCAGAAGCTACGGTCTGTTCAGAAGCTACGGTCTGTTCAGAAGCTATGGTCTGTTCAGAAGCTACAGTCTGTTCAGAAGCTACAGTCTGTTCAGAAGCTACGGTCTGTTCAGAAGCTATGGTCTGTTCAGAAGCTACAGTCTGTTCAGAAGCTACAGTCTGTTCAGAAGCTATGGTCTGTTCAGAAGCTACAGTCTGTTCAGAAGCTACAGTCTGTTCAGAAGCTACGGTCTGTTCAGAAGCTATGGTCTGTTCAGAAGCTACAGTCTGTTCAGAAGCTATGGTCTGTTCAGAAGCTACAGTCTGTTCAGAAGCTATAGTCTGTTCAGAAGCTATGGTCTGTTCAGAAGCGACCGCGCAATTATTGCGGCCAGTGAGTACGAGCCGGCTATGACCCTATTACACATTCCAACAGAACTCTTTACAACGGCCTTTTTCAAATGTAGCCTACTCCTCATCCTGCCCTATGTCCATGTACCAAAATCTTCACGACAACCTCGGCTTGTAAAGAACTCAGGTTTGTATTTAGGGGAAGATCAAGAACCTGCCAAACACCTCCTACCCCCCCCCCCCCCAAACCTTGTCCAAAACCGCACGTTGGAATTCTGGGCACATTTTTCAACGCAATGTCGGGATCTCGATGCACTTTTTACCCTCCGCCGCTGGAAGTTCTAACATGCAGAAATCTGCATGCTGGAGTTTCCTTCTTTTTTTTTTTTTATTTATACACACTGCAACCATGTTTTCCCGGGCCAGGTTTTCCCCGGCAAGTTCAGAACATGACGACCTTAACATCTAACACAGTTTCATCGGTCACACCTGCGCTCTGCTGGTGCGGATCTAAAGCACAGCCCATGCCTGTGAGAGTTTCTTTCGCTTACTCTGTTGTTAGTTGTTGTGATGTCGTCATGATCGAAATACACCGTTAAGTGGAAACAGAAAACTTAGCCTATTTCTATTATCTGTTTTTTGTTTGTTTGTTTGTCGTAAAACAAAGAGAGCAGGTAACCCTGTTGTCACTCTAGGGGCTAAGAACCTAGCTCCTTCCTCTCAATTGCTCGTTTGTAGCAGGCTGTGTCACTATAGCCTGAAGAACGAAATAGGCATCCATTTTTTTTCCTGTGCAGCTTAGTAATGTAGCACTGTTTTACATTTGGCTGTGTTACTGTTGTGTTATCTTCCTGGAACAGACAGCAGGAAGTTCTTACCCTCTACTAATGTTGAAACAAAAATATCACGTGATTTGCCAGTGGTTTGCAGAGAGCTAGCTTTGGGGCCTGGAGAAGACCCACACAACACGCTTCCTGGCAGATTTCACCATAATGAGCCAATGTACCCCATGAGCTTTTGCAGTTCGTGCATTGAAAATGTTAACCTAATTTTTAACTTATGTGCAAATAAATTATCAAACGTATGCTGCGTGCAAACGTGCATCGTAGCATCAAATTACAGAGTATAATTTAAAGTTCTAATTAAATAAATACTAAAATTCAAAGAAATGCTGATAAAACTCATGTATCGCTATCGCACATCTATTTTTCTTCGGAGCTACTATAGCAAAGAGTAATATCTGGAAACTGAAAAAGAAAAGTGTTTATTTTTTTTCTGCGCGACATGGTTTTTGATGGGGACAATGGCGAGCCTTAGACTGTTTGCCAGACTGAGTCCGTTACTCTGGGAACCTGTGGGGGCTGGGGGGGGGGGAGATAGACTGGGTCTTGTCCAGCTCTGATTCGCCGGTCCAGATAACCTAGCCGTCATTCAAGTACAAAGGGGTTGTTTGGAAGTATGGCCGCATATTTGTGTTTTAAATTCTTTCACTTAAATTTTACTGCCTCCACTTCTGTTCTCAACTACCTTCCTCTCGGGTCGCGAATTTGGCAAGTTTAACTCTGCTGGTTTTAATTGCTCGTTTATCCTCGCTGAATGCCAACTTTCACTTGGTTAGACAGGTTTAACGCGGTAAGCAAACAACCAAGTTGGATCGTTCTCAAATAGGAGTGTTTCAAATAAGAAACAAAATCCATATGGTGTTTTACAGCGGTGTTTCTCTATTCTGGATCCACGGAAGGTCATGTGAGGTTTCTGCGTATCTTGGTTATTATTTTTAGAATTTAAAACCCCTCTTTTTTTCCAGAATATTAGAAATGTGTATAAGTTTTTAATTCAATACCTGATTGTAATGGCTGTGGTGTGTGTGTGGGGGGGGGGGGGGGGAGGAGCCGGTGAAGAATTGGGTGCCAGCTATCAATGACTACAAAGGGTCTGCGGGCCTTACGTGCTGTTGTAGTGTATTACGCTAGATGGCCAAAGCTGGCTTTACAAACATCTATGAAACTGTGTTAATTCTGAACGAGAAAACAAAATAAGCTCCGGGGCTGAACCCAATGACGATGTTTAATCTTCACTGAGGAAATAAAAGTCTGTATGAGACTGATCTTATTTCAACCACTTTACATAGTGAAGTGAGATAATGAATCTTTCCTGCACGTTTTCCTTGAATATCTTTATCACCATCTCTCTCTCTCTCTCTCTCACTTCAGGTCGATTCAGGTCTTGTATGGATCACACTAGAATCATTGAACATATCAATAGGAAAAAAAAAAAAAAGTTCTTTACCTCAGGGGTGTTCAGTTGGCGACCTGTGGGCTGCATGCGACCCGCGAGGTTTGCAACCCTCGAGGTTATGAAAATATAATGACTTTATTTTTCAAACTTTTATTTTTCTTTTACTCTTTTAATCTTGATAACATGTTCTAAGAATGGCCTGAAAAGCTAATTAAATACAATCAAGTAATCCTTACTCTCACTTGTTCTCCTTTTTTTTTCTTCTTCTCTTTGTGTGAGCTAGCAAAACCTAGCTGATGTAAATGCGGCCCGCCACTCGATTTCCGCTTGCAACTATGTCCCTTTATGTCACTGAAACTGGGCATCCAGATACATACAGGTCTGACAACAACAAAGGAGACCTTTCGTGAAATTCTAAATAACTGTCCAGCAAAACAACAAAGAGATCATTCTTTTCTTCTCCCCTTTTCATCACTCATACTTACCGGACGTGTCCCAGATAGACATCTGTATTTTGTACGTGTCAGAAACGCTGTACTGGCTGTTGTAAGTGTCGAAACCTGTGGGCGTGTACGTCTGGGGAAGCGGATGAATGAAACTTTACAAACAAACGAATGACAAATTGTGAGCAAAGATTACATCTAATCAGCTAATGAAAGACGATGATATGCTACAAAAATAAAATGAAACATCCCGAACAAGACACATCTGAAGGATGTAACTTACATTTTTCTTAACTTACAAATCTTCTTCTTCTATCTTCGTTCGCTTCTACCACAAAGACCGCCCCGTGATCCTACCGAATTTACTCCTGTGGTCCTCGATCCGTAGTCCCCCTGTGGTCCCCGAAAGGACCACACGAGGTCCCCGAGAGGACCACACGAGGTCCCCGAGAGGACAGCAAGAGGTTCAGAGTATTGCAAGGCTTGACATCCTGTATTCTCGGTGGGTTTCAGAAGCGGGATTTGCGTGACACCGTGGTTTTCGTTGCACCAGCTTAATCTAGAGTTGGACTTTCTCACCGGAAAACCTCGACGTGTCTTGGGTATCACCCGCTGGGTGAGAGGTGTTAGCTTACAAATGAAGTTCAACAAATCAGAAGCTGTCAAAGGTACCGCAGAAAAATCTCGAACCTGACCGTCGTGTTTGCTGCCAGACTGATAACACAGGCAGACAGACAGACAGACAGAGACAGACGCAGATAACCTTAAGTCGTCCATGCAAGTTAAACCTGCGCTAAATGCAATTTACTATATCTCCATATAATTTTGTAAGCATAAGTACTAATATAACTAACCTAATGGTAAATTATTATTGAAATTACTTCCAGCCACGTTGTCTGGCCGCTGTCATGCTGTACATGAGGAATTTACGAATGTCATTTAAGAAATCAAATTGTTAGTAAATTTATACAATGATAGAAAACCATTGGTACGTTAACTCTCGTTAACTCTTAACACTCCAAAACAAAACCGACAGTGCCGGCAGAACTTGCAAACCCACGCTAATCAGTGTATTCATGGCAATTTTTAGGTAGTCTAAATAAAACAATGTTCACGGCAATATTTAGGTAAAGTCTGAGTGGCGAAGTGGTTAGTGCACTGGTCTCTCATGGCGAAGTTTTTTTTTCAAAATTTATTATCAAATGGGAATTAATTCCAGAGTGAAAGAGTTATGTAGTATAAGATAATAACGATAGTACCGTCTTCATACGTTTATTTCATTATTTACAAAAAAAAAAAAAATCAGCTCAAACAGTCTGTCTGTTTAGACAGTCTCGTACAACACAAAATGTAAATACTTTTTCACAATGGCTAAAGCTGTTTCTAACTAGCTCTTTTCCTATCTGACAGAATTTTTGTTTAATCTGGGGAAAAAAAAACCCAGAGAATTCCCGGACTCTCATGTCTGCCACAGCTTCCGGTTGGATATAACAAACATGCTCTTGGGTGCCTGCTGCTGACATGGTGGGGTCGAGATTGTGACCCTGGATAAAACATTATTTTCTCAGAGTCTGGTTGCCTCTACAGTTCTCTCAATCTCTTTCTCACTGTCTCCTTCTACATATGTATATGTGCGTGAGTGCGTGACAGAGAGGAAGAATTCTCCCAACATTTTGTGTGTTCCCTTTTCACAAAACAAACATTGGAAAGTTTCAACTTTGCAACCAAAACTCAGACCAGATGTACAAATACAGCCTTCTCGTTACAGACTGGTTCCCGCTACGTTCACGTGGTCTTCAGAACCTTATACCATTTGCTACTTCTCGCGTCTGCCCTCAGTCTTCATCCTGCTGAACATGCACAGACAGCCACACACGTTCACTGTCGCCCAGAGATGTAGAACGGTGCTACCGTTTAACTTAACGTCCATCAATTGTGACTTTGAAGAGACAGTGTAAAAAAAAAAAAAACTCTGTAAAGCCATGATGAGGTCCCCGAGAAAAGAAGGTGACCAGAAAAGAAATGAATACATCAAAAACAAAGTAATCCTTGTACTGAATCACACAAGAAAGACAACGAATGAAATGGCTCGGACAGAATTATCCAGCTACAGGGACACCACATTTAAAACAACCGGAAGCAGTGGACAGCCCAGAACATTTGTGGATAAATGGAGTGTAAGATATCTCAATGAATTTATTTTTTTTAAAAAAAGGGGAGGGGGCAAAAACGGCGATAGCAGCAAAAGATGAAAGGGGGAAAAACATGAAAAAAAAATCACTTCTCTTCTTTGTGCTTATCTTGTAAGTTTAAAGATCAGTTCCTACGTTCATCGATCACAAAATAAACACTCTTAAAACACTCACACACACACACACAGAGAGAGAGAGACACAGAGAGAGAGACAGAGAGAGAGAGAGAGAGAGTTTTCCACGACTTGTTTACGGCCAGTACTCCCAAGCAGAGAAAACGTTTTTATACAACGTTAATTTTGGAAAAAGGACCGATGCCAAGGGCGACAACGAAGAATAAACGAGCTGTCATTGAACTCACGGGGCACGAGATGGGAAACGGTAACAAAGGTCAAGGTAATGAGCAAATATGCATGAAAGAAAGAGTACAAGCGTTGGTATTTTTTTTTGGGGGGGGGGGGGGGGGTTGGGGGTAGAGGCGGTGTTCACATCTAGTACAGAATGTGGATATAATCATTTCAGCCAGAAATAAGAGTAAAAATCAACAAATATTCTTAAGGAGCAATCTTATTTATGTAACGCAGATTCAAAACGCAGAAACTGTAGAGAAGTATACACACATTTACCTGAAGTGGGAAGCAACAACAATAAAGATTGTAGAGAAATATACGTACATATGCCAGTCTCAAGCTTTCAGCTTTTAAAAATGGGGGGAAAATGTGCTGATAACAGAAAACTGTGTGGAAAAAAAAAACCTGGTGAAACATTCTTTCCGTTATCTTGTACATTACCTTCTTGTAAAACGAGCCGAGCTAGTGTTCAGATTCACAAAGAAACACTGTGTTGTGCTGTTGCTAGTCTCTAACAGAAAAAGATAGTCGGGGTATCGTTTTCACTAGATCCCTGCACCGACGTATCTTGCCAGTAATAAAACAGATGTGCATGTTTACACTAACTCATCTCGTTTGTCTCTCACGCTATCGTTTCCTCTTGTAGCTGTCCTCGTTGTCTGTCGCCGTTGTTCTGTCTCTTCTGTCTAGCTGTCTCGGTGTCTGTCGCGATGTTTCTGTCTTTTCTTCTTAGTTGTTCTCGTTGTCTGTCTCTTTTTTTTTTTTTTAGCTGTTTTCGTTGTCTGTCGCTTCTCTCTAAAACTGTTCTCATTGTCTGTCGCTTCTCTCTAGCTGTTCTCATTGTCTATCGCGTTGTTCAGTCTCTTCTCTCTAGCTCTTATCATTGTTTGTCCTGTTGTTCTGTTTCTTCTCTCTAGCTGTTTTCACTGTCTCGCGTTCTTCAATCTTTTCTCTCCATCTGTTCTCACTCAGGTTGTTCTGTCCCTTCTCTCCAGCTCTTCTCACCATCTGTATCCCTGTTCCATCTTTCCACCTCTATTTCTTTGTCTCGCGAGCTGTCCCGTATTATCTCCCATCACTCCTCTTTCTGCTGTCTTGTTCAACCCTCGACTTGTTTCGCTGTCTCATGCACCGTGCATATTTTCATTACAACCCTTCCATGTCTCTTACGGTGCTATACCTTCCACATTAATTCTCTCGGCGTCCTCGCATATATTTCCTGTTCTTTCCCTTCTAATTGCCCCCCCCCCTTTCTAAATATATCCTCACCACCCCCCCCCCTCCTAAAATCAAGTCAGTTTCGCAGTGTATCTTCCTTCTCTCACCCCCTTTCCATACACAAATACACTGTATGATATCTCTACTCATTTTTTTTTTGTTCTCTTTTTTACAATATATATATTCAGCCAGTCATTTACATGTCCCTTGAGGAACTTTGCCTCTCTAACAGCTCTCCTATAGGCCTCTCGGTTTTAAGCTCTTCTTCTTCTTCTTCTTCTTCTTCGTTCACTTCTACCACCAAAAACCGCACTGTGAACCTACTGAATTCACGCATGTGGTCCTCGTTAGGTCCCGTGGTCCCCTGTGTGGTCCAAAATAGACCATACGAGTTCCACGAAAGGACCACAAGGGGTTCAGAGTATCACAGTGCTTTAGCCTGTATTCTTGGTGGGTCTCAGAAGCGGGATTGCGTGACACCGTGGTTTTCATTGCACCAGTTTGGTCTAGGGTTGGACTTTCTCACCGGAAGACCTCGACGTGTTTGGAATATCAGTGCATCCCCGCTGGGTGAGAGGCGTTAGCCCACCCAGGTCAGAGTTGGACTTTCTCACCGGAAAACCTCGACGTGTTTTGAGATACCCGTGTATCACCGCCGGGTGAGAGGTGGTCGCCCATCCAGTCCAGGGTTGGACTTTCTCACCGGAAAACCTCAGCGTGATTAGGATACGCAGACATCCCCGCCGGGTGAGAGGTGGTTGCCTATCTAGACTTCCCTGGTCCAGTGTCTCCGACTTCAGCATTTTGCAGTCGTGGGCGCTACCCTTCCTAGTTGTGCCCAGGATGGAGCTTTTGTCCAGGAGGATGAATCCTCGCCACTAGTGACTTCTACCCCTGGGTTGAGCCGGTTTAGGCATTATCCCAGTATGGGCGTGTTTGGGACGGGACGGACCTCTAGGGCAGAGGTACTGTGACATTCATAGCCTTCAAGATTCACCCCTGGTATGAGCCGGTTTAGGCAAAATTCACCAGTATGGGTGGTTATCAGGCGTTATCGACCTCTAGAGCGGAGGTGGCATGACATGTCTAGCCATCGAGTTCGACCCCTGGTGTGTGCCGGTTTAGGCATATTTCACCAGTGTAGGTGTATTTCGGACGTAGGCGGCCTCTAGAGCAGAGGTGCCGTGGTATAGTTCTCGTAGCGATACTGCTGGACATACCAGGTTAAACTTCACTTTCCACCACCTTTTCCCATCGGCGCCGCACAGCAACCTTTATTTCCGCATTTACTTCCTTAACCGGGAGGAGCTTCACTCCACGCGCGGCATTTGAAAAGTTAAGCCAGCAGTGACTTAACCTCTGGGACAAGCTGGTTCATGCATTTCACCCGATATGACTGCACTCAGGACGTGGCTGACCTCCAGACCAGAGGTGCCGTGATTTGACTGTTTGCTTCGCTTTATTCTTTCAACCACCTTTTCCGCAGTGATGCTGCGCGGCAACCTCATCTGCAAATTTCTTCATTGGCCGGGAAGAGCACCGCTCCACGCACGGCAGCTGAAGATCTCGCCAACAGCGGCAGATGAGCTACCAAACGTGACACTCATCTACCCTAAGTAACTGGTTTTCAGGCGCCAGATATTCGCCCTCGCCCCTTCTCCTGTCAGTTTAAAACAGTTCTGCCACGGGAAGGCCAGGAGCTGGACTTGACTGCCAGAGGCTGTTTGTGGCGCGTTTGCAGTCCTTAGAACCTCGGTTTTAAGCAAGATGGGCTGCTGCTGATGCGTCCAACTGCAGATCATCAACGATGTCTTGCGGCCATCTTCGCCTTGTGATCTTGCTTGCAACAGAGAGGCCTACAGGAGAGCTGTTAGAGAGGCAAAGTTCCGCAAGGAGCATGCAAATGAGTGACTTAGTATAGATATATTTGTTTTTTTTTCTGTGCCCATGATATTTGAAGGGCTCTTCTATATATATATATATATATGGATTTAATCACACAGAGCAAAGAATACTCGAATAGGCTTTGGGGGATTTGAACAGGCGATCATTTTATCACATCTGATACTTTTAACCCTTGGCCAGAATACCGCAGAAACCTTTCCTTTATTGCTACAAATAAGCTTCCGTAAGCTGTCATTATCCCCGGCTACAGGCACTGTAATACACCAGCAATTTCCCCACCTACGGTACTTAGAATAAATACGCCTACTCATCATAAGGATTTCTTTCCCATTTCCGCGAGAAATATCGGATCACGAGGATACAGACAGGAAGCCGTGCTAACGTGAAGATAGACAAAGCCGACCCGAATTACAGAAACAGCCGGTGGAGAGATGTGAGAATGCTGGAACGCTATAGGACGTCTGCTTATTGTTTTATCTCCTCCGTTTATTATGCGTGAATATAACTTTCCCTTTGGGCCTATGGTACAACGCTTTCTGCCATTTTCTTTTCTATAATTTACTTTCACTGAAGCAATGAAGAGTTATCCTTAAAAAAAAAACTTAATCCTTCCACATATCAACGACAGCAACAGCTCTCGCTCTCTCTCTCTCTTCAGAAGGGCAGAATGTAAGACGGGCCTGCGTGCCTAATTCTTTACGCTTTAAAAATAAAGATCATTCATTCATTCTCTCTCTCTCTCCTTCTCTCTCTCTCTTCAGAAGGGCAGAATGTAAGACGGGCCTGCGTGCCTAATTCTTTACGCTTTAAAAATAAAAGATCATTAATTCTCTCTCTCTCTCTCTCTCCAGCCCCCTTTCTTTTTAACTCCAGCGTAGGAAAAAAGTAATAGAACTGAGATGTAGTGTTGACTACTCACGTACATTCCTGTGAAGTTCATAAGTATCCCCGCCTTCTCATTTGTAACAGCTGTAGTGGGGACAAATGAAAGAAGAAGAAGAAAATACTGCATTTGTTAACCATCATCCGGTTGCGTGTATTGTGGCAGATACATCGATACATGATTTCCTGTCTTGGGAGTCCTTGCAGGGTGAAACAAGATCACGGTGTCTTGTCCAATTTTCCATCGTCTTCTCTCTCCAATGTCATCAACCATCTTGTTTCTCTTATCCTGCTAGAAATTACTGTTTCTTCTTTCCTATGTTATTTCCTGTGCTTATTGTCATGACACTGAAGAAGTATTGTACAAACGTCTTCAAATGATTCACAACAGATTTTTTAAAAAGTGAAATAACCTTTTTAAAGCATATAAAAAATGCCAACCAAGAAAAATGAGTACTGCATTCTAAAAATAGCTCTCCCAACAACTATATCTGACCCACATTTTCAGGTATTCGCAGTGCAAAGTACCACATAGACTTGTACAATGGCCCCATCTAGATAGCAAGACATATCCGGCTAGCACCGGAACGTGTGGAATCCGATCTGGAACTGGATTAGCCATTCCCCCGCCGGCTCTGGATTTGTGCACAGCGGGGATGATAGAAAGGTCGAAGGTCAGGCAGGAAGAAAGGGTCTTGATAAGGGCTCCAATTAAATTAAGCCTGAAGTTTTCACGAGACTGGGTGCCAGTTGTGAAGACAATTCGCTAAAGGAGCCCCCAAAAGTAAGACAGATTAAGGTACATAGTTTGGACGAGATTGGAGCCAATTGTGAAGACAATATGCTAGAGAAGCCCCCAACAGTAAGAGAGGATAAGGCATATTCCTCAAAAGTAAGAGAGACTAAGGCATATTCCCCAAAAGTAAGAGAGACTAAGGCATATTCCCCAAAAGTAAGAGAGACTAAGGCATATCTGAACGGTTAACACTGAATGACTTGGTTCACGGCTTGCACCACTTTACTGTAGATACAAGTACAATAAACACATTTCAATGTACAAAATTTGACTCGGAACTATTGAAAAGCTTGATGATCAGCAGTTTGATGAAGCATTTTCCTGCATTGAACGAGCGTGTTACGTAGTACATTAGTCTCGTCTGAACTTTCACATGTGGGGGGGGGGGGGGAAGATCTATAACCGGATGAGATTAAGAGCTGTCAGGTGTATGTTGTTATGTGCCTGGAGCTGTTGTGAGCGATACATGCCGCTCCAAGCGCTCAAAAAGTTCTTGCTCCGGCGAAGTTAGATGTGATCGGAGTCTTTATGACTCTCTCTCTCTCTCTCTCTCTCTTTCGATATATATATAAACACAGAAGTTTCTTTTTTTTTAAATCCACATTTGGTCTACAATACTGGAATTCAAGGAATATTATTTATTAACAGATAAAATTGTATGTGTCTAGCGTGTATTTATATTTAATGCTAAAATGCAAAGTTTGAAGCTTTACAGACCACAAAAACAGAGACCAAATCAGTCTCTCATCACAAGCCCTCGTAACCTGGGTTGTCTGCTCTTGGCTATCAAATTAGTGACTTCCACTATTGAACTAACAAGGCATCAATGCCTCCTCTGTCTCGCTGAGCCATTAGTTAGGTTGACCTGACTGCTCTCTGGCAAATTTACTGTTTCTAGCCACGAGATTTTATCTTTGGTCTGTGTTGTAAAACTGTCTACACCGCTATTCACTTTGTTGAAACTGTCGGCAGAATGAATAGCAAGAATGTTTCAAACCAAAATGATGCCCTCAGTTTAGCAGCGACAATTTTCTGCCCCTGCGGAATTCTGGGTGTGTGCCCCCCCCCCCCCAAACGAATCATTAGACTGGATTATTTGCATTGAAACCATAAAATCTGACGCCATTTCTCAGATCCCTTTAAGAATCAAATTTAGCGAAATGTTCGAGTCATTTCTGTGTCCTGGATTATTTGTCTTCTTCGATGCAGTTCGCTCAGACGTCACAGCCAATCTCTCTCACGAAATGCGGTAGTTCGTCCTGGATTTTTAGCATCGCCATAGAGCTTTTCTTGTGTGTGGGTGTTTGTGTGTGTGTGTGTGTGTGTGTGGAGGGCCGGGATCTGGCCAGGTCCGTTGCCTGAGCAAGCTGTGTATCTGGCATCTCTATGGGGGACATATGCTGTTTGTGTCTCTTTCCCGCAGGCATACAGATCTGCTGAGCCAAATTTTCAGTTTGTAGGTAAACATGGCGCTTCAACCTGCAGTGGAAGATTAGAACTTGGTCGTTTCTTAAAGAGTTTATAGTACTCATCTTCATCGTCTATGTTTTCGTATTTGACCGCTGTTTTATTCCTATGTCTGTGTATATGACTTCTTTGTTTCTCTCTATCCATCTGTTGCATTCTTCCTCTTTCTGACTCGAGTTGTACTATGAAAAAAAAAAAAGAAACAGTGGTCAATAGTAAGGCTTCTGTTAAGCAGTCCATGTTTTTTTTTTCCCTTTTTGGTGCTCTAATACCTCAATGACGGAAAGTAAGTTTGTGAGAAAAACTTCTTTTTGGTGCTCTAATACCTCAATGACGGAAAGTAAGTTTGTGAGAAAAACCCCTGTTTGGTGCTCTAGTACCTCAAAAACGAAAGTAAGTTTGTGAGAAAAACTTCTTTTTGGTGCTCTAGTACTTCAATGACGGAAAGTAAGTTTGTGAGAAAAACCCCTGTTTGGTGCTCTAGTACCTCAAAAACGAAAGTAAGTTTGTGAGAAAAACTTCTTTTTGGTGCTCTAGTACCTCAATGACGGAAAGTAAGTTTGTGAGAAAAACCCCTGTTTGGTGCTCTAGTACCCCAATAACGAAAGTAAGTTTGTGAGAAAAACTTCTTTTTGGTGCTCTGTTCAATGACGGAAAGTAAGTTTGTGAGAAAAACTACCTGCTTCTCAGCATGGTTTCTGTGTTCACTTTTGTCTTGAACGCTGCTCATAACGCTTTCGCAGCTGCTCTGTAGTTATTAGAACTGATATAGCCATCAGTATTATTTGTCATTTGTTTATTTTTACGCATTCTCTCTCACACACACAGACACTTACTGTTTTGTTGAGTATAAAAAAAAAGGAAATAACAGTTAAGCTTTCAACATCTATTTTAATTTTCACCACGTTCACAGTTGCTTACAGAGCATAACGACATAAATGAACAAATGAAAAGAGAGAGGGGGAGTGGGAACAGAGAAAGAGAAAGAGAGAGAATGAGAAAGTGATAGAGAGAGAAAGAGAGAGAGGGGGGTGGGAACAGAGAAAGAGAAAGAGAGAGAATGAGAAAGTGATAGAGAGAGAAAGAGAGAGAGAGGGGGGTGGGAACAGAGAAAGAGAAAGAGAGAGAATGAGAAAGTGAGAGAGAGAGAGAGAGAAAGAGAGAGAGAGAGGAGAGAGAGAGAGAGAGAGAAACCTCCCTGCTAAACAGATTAAGTTTCTCAAAGATCTCGGGCTTTCCAGCCATATACGCGGTTCACAGAAGTCAGGCCTTGCCCACATTTCTGAATTACTAAATGAGATTGCTTCGCTGAAGATCAATGCTAACAGAGCAGGTGACGGGAGGTTCAGCACTGCAAACAATTCAAATGAGTTCTCTTTGGAGTGGGCGGAGAATACAGGAAATGAGACATACATTTCATTAAACGAGCTATTTCCGTCTTAAGAACAATCGATGAATCCTGTACATGTAATATAACTGAGACACAGAAAAGAAATCTCAATTAGATTTCTTATGAAATTAACTGACAAGTCCGCCATTTCGCTTTTCAACACAATGTCAGGATCATTCTCGCCGAAGATAAGGCCATCAGTCAGCGGCCCCCGCCTCTCCTAACACTGGCCAATGTCTTCATTTAGGAGGTCATGCCCACGAAAAACATAGAACACAAAAGAATGAAAAAAAGTGCACAGAAAAGCAAACTAGAAAGAACTCTTTTTTTTTTTTTAAACTGCTGCCGGTAAAAACAAGGTTAAACTACAGGGAATTATTGCTCAAAAATTGTGCAACAGAGCTGTTAAAAACAGTTTCTCGTCTTCTGATGTGCAGCTTTAACATTCTGATTTTTTTTAACGACAATACAATCAACAAATGAATGTAGAAATGGAATCTCTTTATTGAATGTATAAGTGGAACCTCTTTGGTGAATGTAGAAGTGGAACCTATTTAGCGAGTGTAGTAGTGGAACCTATTTAGTGAGTGTAGAAGTGGAACCTCTTTAGTTAACGTAAACGTGGAACCTCTTTAGTGAGTCTGGATGTATAACCTCTTCAGTGAATGTAGAAGTGGAATCTCTTTAGAAGTGATTAAAAACTCAGTTGAATTTTTATTTTTACTTAAAGGTTTTAACATATTCCAAACTATCTACCACTGCTTTCCAAGGAACAGAGTCGATCCCCCGTTCACATTCTTTGAAGCGCATCTGTAAAAGACACAGGAAAACCAGCTCAGACCTCTCTTCAAGACGCTGGCGTATTCTTCTATACCTGTAATTTAGAGCTCCACTAGAAAAGCCTGTCTCCATGCTCTTTTTTGCTTCGACATGTGCAATCTCCATGTGGTACACTGCTGGCATCGATCAGTTGACAAGACATTCAGCTGCACCCCATTAAGAGATGCTTCAGTAAGCGACTGTTTTATATAGAATAATATATGTTTAAATACAAGAAGCCATAACCTATACACAAGGGTCGCCGAACGACCTTCAGAACTTCTCCTGCAAGTCAAATTGACTACGATAATTATTTCTGAAACAAAGCATACTTGGAAGCGCTGTAGTTCTTCCGGGTCGTTACAATCTGATGGTGGAGCTCATTACCTACGAATGATAAAAGGTCAGGCACGCGGCCTGTACACGTGCTGAGAGCGTGGATAACCTGATGCAGGTCGGGCGAGCTGAGAATGTCCGCCGAAGATGTAAAGCCCGCGCTAATCGTGTCGCCCTTAATGGTCCAGATAAAAGAGGAAATATTCGACATTTTGAGGTTATTAAGGAAAGGCAACAAATAAAACTGGAAATTCGGTCATCAAAGAAGCGGGTGAAAGGAGCCGAGAATGTTTATTTATATTCATTAGTTTCCCCGCCTGGATGCTGGGTACTTTGTTGGCAACAAAGGGGGAGTAACAAAAAGGTTGATTGCGCCCGAATGTACCTCGTTAAACGTACGCGTTATGTCCATGTTGTATGTTGTGTCCCTTTACGCGCTATGTCCCTGTATGTGCTATGTCCCTATACGCGCTACGTCCCTGTTAATATAGTCATATGAACTTCTTGGGTTACACGAACACTTGTATTTCTGTGCTTTTGATACGCGCGCACGTATTTCTGTGCTTTTGATACGCGCGCACGTATTTCTGTGCTTTTGTTACGCGCGTACATGTTTTTTTTTTCGTTCTCCAGCTCTGAAGCCCTGAGTTGTTTCAAGGGCCGCGCATAATCGGGCTTGAGCAGAGTGGCCGGAAAGTTGGCATGGGCCAGCGATTTATACCCATTCATAAATCACAGAAACAAATCATAGAACACTCTGCAAGAAAATGCTGAAACAGCCGCGACAAATTAAGGAGACGTTCTTCAAGAATTATTTGTCTTTTGTTTAAAAAAAAACCGTTACTACTACGCATGCACCCCCCCCCCCCCCGAGACATCCAACAAAAAAAAAAGTGCATCAGCCCACATTCACCTCCCCCAATCACTGGCAGAAGTGATCAATGAAGGAATGCGCCCGAGGATCACCGGAACCCGTTATTTTCTGTTCTACTGAACTGAAGCAAATCCAGGATTGCCTTTTCGGGCTCCTACACGTAGCTTTATGTTGGTGCTCGGGCCAGTGTCTTTGTAATTTAACAATTCCCAAGTAATATTCCAGCGAGTATTTAGCATACGCCGAGAATATCATTTTCCTTCTGTCTGTACGTGAACGTACCTAGCTCCGTAGTCAACATTAAAATCTTGGTCAAATAAAATGTAAAGGTTCTGAACACTGGCTCAATATTCTGGGAGAGATATGCTGCTGGAGGAGGACATTCATCAAGCGCATACACTCGGGGGAAAAAAATGTAGAGAATATCCTGTATCAGATAGAGGACAAAATGACGCGAAACAATAAAAGAAATAAATAAAAGAAAGTCGCATTGGGTAGACTTCACAATCGCGTCACCTCATAAAGCAATGTATCACCTCATGAAATATCGTCTACTTCTGAGACAACACTGCTGACACAGCGTTCCTATTACCTTTCTTACTACCAACGCACCATTACTGCTGTTGCTGCCAACTTTAATGTTAGGAAACCTCTCTCTCTCTCTCTTTCTCTCTCTCTCTCGCACACACACACTTCTACTAGTACTGTACTCAGTACCATATTAACACTAAAGTCTCAGCAGCATCAACTCGACATGGCAGTTTTGTTTGCGGGAACTTGATTGTGATACAGATTTTCACGTATTGCCGAGTTCCCTGTTCATGTTTCTTGTAAAATTGCCTCAGTAATCAACAATCGCAAAAATGAAATAAATGTCTTTTTTGTTTCCTATAACATGAACAAGCAGTCCTACATCAGCAAGTATTTCTACATCAACAAGCAGTCCAACGTCAGCAAGTATTTCTACATCAACAAGCAGTCCAACGTTAGCAAGTATTTCTACATCAACAAGCAGTCCAACATCAACAAGCAATCCAACACTGTAGTAGCAACCACCTGAAGCCGAAGCAGAAAAGATTCAGATTTTCCGTGCTGACAAGTATCAGTTTACTAATGTTTCAGGTTATAAATGTTTCATTAAATGTTGTCCTGGCATCCGTCCTACTAGACCATAACGTGCTCCAAGTACAGTGACAGAATTGTCACAAAACTCGAGTGCATAAATTCAGCAGTGATGGCCCATACATCACCATTAATGAAATATATACACTAATGCTTATGCTTCATACACCAGTGAATGTTTTTTTAAACTGCATCTGTACCGAAAGCTGATATATACAATGTTATCGGCATGACTTCTGCAGCTCTGTATTTCTTAATGGCCAAATTTTCAGGATTGTATGCAATTCGAGTCAGTTTTCTACTACACAGAAATAAAAGAACATTCGAAATTCTGATGGGTCACGATTACTGCAAATGGAGAGAATTTTTATCTTCATTATGACAACTGAAACTATGAAAGACAATGCTTCTGTATACTCTTTCTTTCCTTGGTAGTAAAAATTGACGGTGCAAATGTGCCTGCACAAGAAGTTTTCGACTGGGATGATCTCGTCTTCCCTATCCATTGACAGCGAGTCAGAGCTTACCATGACTCGTCAGAAAGTCTGTTTCCCTCCTTCCCCTAGTTAAAACAGCAGAAATATCTCCATGTCTTCTCCATGACGGTGAAGTCTGTTTACTGTTTACTTTTGGGTCCATTTACACTCTCCATCTGTTTACTGTAAAAGTCTGCCTTCAAGTCCATTCACACTCCCCATCTAACTCGATGCGCATATTTCAGAATCTTCGCTTCCTTCGACACACAGAATACAAATTCGCAGTTGCACTGAGAGCTTACAACTTCAGCAACAACAGTGAGGTCTGAGGACAATCTTCTTGGCAAGATTATGATAAACACATTCTTGTCTTGTGTCCAGCAGGGTGCGTCTGGCGTACTTAGTTAATTTAGGTAAACAGCTACCGATACTCACTTACGGCTACCACAAAGTTACAGTACCTCAATGCGTCATGTTAAGTTGTGTATGCTAAGACAAACTACGCCCAATTCTTCACCTTCCTATTTTAACTGCTTCTCTCCTCGCGGGAACTGGAACGAAGCCATGCAATTAACCTCCTTTTTTTCCCAGCATGAAAACATACAGGAGAAACATCTGATACCCCGAGCGTTTTCATACTACTTCTATATTAATCTCGCTAGCGTCAGAAGTGAATTATCTACATCATTCACGCATGCGCAGACATGGGCGCAGAAATTTTAAAGAAAGAGAAAAGAGAGTAGATATTCCCCCCCCCCCCCCCCAAGTTGGCACCAATCATGAAAAACTAATGAACTCTTTAATAAAAAAAAAAATATTGAAGAAAGAGATAGAGTGTTTTCCAACGTGATGCATGCTCCTGTTATATCTTCTTATGACAGCCAACTTGAGGCTTTTGGCAACTGCTTCCGCGGTGAAGGTAACACAGTACTTAAACAGCTGAACTGCGGTGGTTTCCTCTAATTTTTTTCAGCGGATATAAGATGTATGCTCCTTACAATGCTCTAGTATCTTGGAGACCTTGAATCACATCAGCTTGTTTATTGAGTGCTTTAGAACAGTGATGGAGCTATGATTTTTTTTCGAAGCCGGTACATCAGCACCTGTCGTTCACCTTGCACGGAGTACTTTCCGAAATAAATGGTTTTCTTAATATAACATTCGGTACCGTATACTTTTTGTTAATGTAAAATTAGATGCACTTTACAAACATCTCTCTCTCTCTCTCTCTCTCTCTCTGTGAACCTTAAGTGCCCATGAGGCTTCCGCAAGGGTTTTCCACAAATGCCTGTCCTTTGCCTTTTTTTTCTGCTCTTGCCCAGGTGAGCCCTCTAATGTTCAACATCCTCTCTGTTGTTCTTCTCCATGTCTCTTTTGGTCTACCCTTATTTCTGTTCCCTGTGGTGTCCATCTTAGTGCTATTTTTGGTAGTGAGCTGTCAGTCATTCGGAGCACATGTCCCAACCATCGCCAGCGTCCTTCCTCAACAGCTGCTGTCAGTGGCTTCATCTGCATTTCTGCCAACAAGATGTTATTTCTTATGGTGTTTGGCCAAAATATTTTATAATTCTTCGTAAACATTTAGTCTGGAAAGAACTCGGTTTTTTTATGGTTTTGGTGATTTTCCAGCATTCACTTCCATAGAGTTCACTTTGAACATTACTCTTAAATATCCTGATTTTTTTTTTTATTCATGCTTAGTTTTTTAGATTTCCATATAGTCTGCAGCATTGCAAAAGCCTGGTTTGCTCTAGTAAGTCTGCTGTTGATGTCCTCTGTGCTGTCTCCATTTTCTACTACTCTGCTGCCAAGGATATACAAATTCGTTGACCTCTTCCACTAACTTGTACTCTGAGTACATTTCTGTTGTTCACATTTTGCTTCATTAACTTTGTCTTTCCTACGTTGATCTTTAGTCTTATGTTGTTTGCATTCTGAGTTAGCTTCTTTATTTTATCTTGCATATCTTTGTGACTGCTTGATAGCAGACAAATGTTGTCTGCAAAGTCAAGTTCCTTCAGCACTGTGTCAAGGGTCCATTGTAATCCTCTGCGTTAGTCTGGTGTTGCCTCCTTCATTAACCAGTCTACTGCCAAGGTAAATAATGTTGTTGATAGTACACATCCCTGTTGCACTCCTGTTTGTACCATAAAGCTGCTGGAGGTATGTTCTCCACAGATAACTTTGCACTGAAAACCCTCGTATAGGGCTTTGATTTAATTCACTATCTTATGGGGGAGGCCATGCCATCTTAGGATTTTCTACAGTGCATCTCTGCTGACACTGTCAAAGGGTTTCTTAAAATCTATAAACAATGCATATGTTGTGCTATGCCACTCATTTGTCTGTTCTAATATTTGTCTAAGTACAAATATGTGGTCTATGAATGATCTTCCTTTCCTAAATCCTGCCTGCTCTTTCCGAAGTTTTCCCTCAAGTGCTGGTACAACTCTGTTGATGATTAGTGTCCAAAATACTTTACTAGTGAGTGGCAGTAGGGTAATGCCTCTCCAGTTCCCGCAATCTCTGAGGTCACCCTTCTTTGGTAGTTTTACTATAAAGCCAGTTTTCCACTCTTCTGGGCTTTTTCTAGATCCCAAATTTGTTTTAGTGTTTCTGTTTCTTCTGCTTTCAATATTTCAGCAGTCACTTCATCTTCACCTGGTGCCCAGTCTAATTTTAGCTTCTTTATTGCCTCCTTCACTTCACTTATTGTTATTGGTCCTGTATTGATGTTTAGTTCCGTTTTTGCTTCAGGTATGTCTATTGTTTGTGCTGCTTGTGTTCTGTTTAGTAGGGTGTTAAAGTGTTCCCTCCATCTTTCAATTTTTTCTCTTTCTCCACTGACCAGTTGTCCCTTTAGTGTCCTTATTGCACTCTCGCATCTTGTGCTGAAGTTACATGTCATATGCTTTGTGATTTTGTACGTGGTTTTCATGTCATTTGCATATGTTGCTTTCTCTGCTGCTTTTGCTAAGTTGTCATAGTACTGACGTTTATCTTGACAGCATGATTCCTTCACTTCTTTGTCTTTTTGTGCATAATTACTTAAAACTTGATCTTTTAGCTTTACGTTACAAACATCAATGAGAATTAAGTGTTCGCGTGAAGTTTTTCTTACCGTATCTGATAATTTTTACAGAATGCTCGCATGCTGTACCAAGTCAAAACTGGCTGATCCTCCTCCATTCAAACTGAGCACCATCATCCCTACTGACCTGATTATCCTCCAAATATTTCGTTGGTTGCTTTTTACTAGGATTTTTAATAATATAAACAGGTTACGGTAACCGAGGACCTCCAAAAGTTTCAGTTTTTACTCGATACAAACAAGCGGGAATTTTACCTTTATATATATATATATACACACACAAACAAGCGGAAATTTTACATTTATATATATATATAAGCGGGAATTTTACCTTATATATATATATATATACACACACAAACAAGCGGAAATTTTACATTTATATATATATATATATATATAAAAACAAGCGGGAATTTTACCTTTATATATATATATAAAAACAAGCGGGAATTTTACCTTTTTTTATATATATATATAAACAAGCGGGAATTTTACCTTTATATATATATATATATATTTTACCGGTAACTGCCGCTTGTGAAAGTGCGACAGAATCTTGGTCCCTATGATGGAGGCTGTGGAGCACGGAGTTTTGTGTGCCGAAAGTACAGTAATGTTTAAGGGAGCTGGAATCGATAGAAATATACCAACTTATGTCAGCAGAAAAAGTGATGAGCAATTCTTTGGGTGAGGTCACAGAAATTACAATTTGTGGTGTCTGTAAAGGGCAAGAGGAAAAAAAAAAGAGACGTAGGTTTGGGAGTACCGATTCCATAAACCTACACCTACGACAGCTCTCTCCCTCCTTTCCTCTCTCTCTCTCTTTCTTTCTCTCTCTGGGCTAGAAACTCTTAGCAGCCGATGCCACAATGAAGAACTTGGCTGTCTTGTGTAGCTGTTCAGCCTCACCAACCAGTGTCATCCACTACAACCATCTCTGCTCCCACGTGAGTGGTGTACACTGAAGGTCTTGCAAAAAACATTTCAGGTTAGTGTCAAATCTTAGACAGGAAAACTCCACGCCAACGAAACGCGAGCACGGGGGTGTTAAGATAAAAACTGTGCCAACACAAGCAACGTTTCTTTCCTCCTGATTGCGAAGAGCAGAAATAGAGTAACGATAATCCCGGGACGAGGAGCAGATAACCCAATGTCTACATTCAGTTCACAGCTCAGTAATGGACGAGAATACACTTGTACAAAATGTGCCGCGATTTTCTGGACTCCTTTACCTTTCCTTCCTCATGTTCGCGTATATGTGTATGTGTTTTCAATCTACACATAAGCAACAAAAATAATGGCAGTATTGCGTGGGCTAGGACTGTAACTGATCATAATTAAATGCGAGCACGTGCAGACTGCTCTCCTGTTAACAGGTTACTATGATGCTACAGATTGACCACCGGAATGTATGTCAAGGTAGTGGAGGGTTATGACCACCGGAATGTATGTCAAGGTAGTGGAGGGTTATGACCACCGGAATGTATGTCATGGTAGTGGAGGGTTATGAGCAGTCTTATTTTCTGCTCAGGGATGTAAGAGCCCTGTCGCATTTGATATACGTGTTTCAGTACCGTCCATCATGGATTCACTTATTAAATTCGCTAAACTAGAGTGACCTATAACATCATGACAAGTTTGTTAAACTAGGGTGACCTATAACAACATGACAAGTTCGCTAAACTAGAGTGACCTTTAACATCAGGACAAGTTCGCTAAACTAGGATGACCTATAACATCTTAACAAGTTTGCTAAACTAGGATGACCTATAGCACCATGACAAGTTTGCTATGCTAGGGTGACCTATAACACCATGACAAGTTCGCTAAAGAGTGACCTTTAACATCATGACAAGTCTTATCTTCCTCTTGATCTTCTTTCTTCTATTTTTCCTGTTGTTATATTTTCAATGCCCCCTCTTCTCATTGCATGTCCTATGAAAGTACATTGTCTCTCTCTTATCTTTTTGACAAGGTTTTTTTGTCTCTCCAGCTCTTCTCATACATTCTTCATTAGTTATTTTTGCTGTCCAGGGGATTCGCAACATTCTTCTAATAAACCACATTTCTGCTGCTTCCAATGATTTTTGTGCAGACCTGCCTATTGTCCATGATTCACTTCCGTATAACAAGCCGCTAGTATGTTTAGTAAATCATAGTTTTGTTACATTCACAACTTGTAAGGCAATCTTGCTCCTCCCAGAGCTCACAACTCACCAGGACAGCGTAATCTGATCACAGGCAGAATTTTAGTGAGAAACTCGATACATGCCAGATCGAAGTGTTCAAATTTTCTACGCTCTACATACCAAGGAAATTACTGCCAGGTTGTACTATGTTCTGGCAGTTTGGCTTCCCTTTTTTGCCGGATCTAATGTAACACAGGCCCAACCAACCTGACTATGGCCTATATTCACAGTAAAAGCTGGCTGAAAGAGGCAGTAACACGACCTGTTGTAGCATTGTAGCAATGTGCTTTAACTTAGCCGGGCAAACGTGAAGCGCGGGACATGGCCTGCCCATTATATAAATAGGGTTTAATGGGGCTCCCCCCCCCCCCCCACAACCTTTCTACGCGCTCCCGTCGTACAGTGAGTGAATAATTCATTTTACCTTTCACACCTGCAGCTTTCGGGCACGGCTAGCCTGCAGAATCAGCATATCAAGTACAGCGCTAGGACGAACAAAAGTCATACTCCGAACACCCAACACTCGTATTTATTTATAAATATTTTTTTTCTACCCGCACAGACGAAATAAACACAGCAAAGAGTTTGTTTTTTTTACAGATGGAGTAGTTGTAGATAGATACCCGAGCTAACATTCAGCCATGTTCTTAAGTAGCTGGACAGATGAGTGAAAGAGAGAAAACTACATGATGACAGCTGAGAAGAGCTACTGGTAGCTTTGTTGTGTGAATGAAACAGCAAGAAGTGGAAAATTTACGCGCGTGTGAATGATTCGAATTCACTGGGAAAAAAAGTTCTAATGATAAGAGAATGACGGTAATTTAAAAACCAAAGCTAATTCAAGGATGGTGAGGAAGAGAGAGAGAGAGAGAGAGAGAGAGAGAGAGAGAGATGGGGAGGGGAGCGAGAGAGAGAGAGAATTAACGAATAAAGTACGAGAGCAAAGACATACGAATATGCTTTTTTTAAAAACTGCGGTGGACACTTCACGTGAACAAGAGTAAAAGTAGACCAGAGGAGATATAAAGAAGAACAGAGAGGATGTTGAGCAATCGAGAGCTCACCTAGGCAAGAGCGGAAAAAAAAAGGCGAGGAACGGCGTTTGTGGAAAACCCCTGCGGAACCCCTATGGGCCTTGGGTAATTAAGGTTCAGAGAGAGAGAGGGGGGGGGGGAGGTAGGGAGAGACAGACAGACATGCAATATCTTAAGAGAATCAGTTTTTATTTACTGACTTTTATTGCCACTCACTTAAAACTAACATTTCTTCCTCGTCGCTAAGGCGCTTTTCTTATTCCACCACGTTAAGTATCATCGGTGGGAGAACTCGGTGTCTAACTCCCCTACAGAGATCATTTATTTCCGGTCTCCCGTGGTCACTTCCGCTGCTTCTAATGACTAATGAAGAGGACGCGCTCTTTGCTCTAAATCCAGGAATCCAAGAAGAAACATGACTGCAAATCAAATCGTGAACCTCTACTAGTGTATGGAGAAACAAATGTCCGGTCAACTACAATGAGGTTCTGAAACAAATATAAAAGATGGGGAAACGAAGACGGAACCACCTGGTCAAATACTGCAAGAGCTAGGGGGTGGGGACAAAGATATGGACTGGTAAGCAAACAATCGAGGATATAAACTGATATACAAGTATCATAAAACAGCCAGGATATATACTATTATCATAAAACAGCCAGGATATAAATTGATATAATAATATAAAAAACGTAGCCAGGATAAAAAGTGATATACTAGTATTATAAAACAATGAGGGTATACTAGTATCATAAAAAAGCGAGGATATAAACTGATATACTAGTGTTATAAAACAATGAGGGTATACTAGTATCATAAAACAGCGAGTATATAAACTGATATACTAGTGTTATATAGTATGAGAAACATATTAGCTAACACATCTTTATCAATGAATGTTTGAAAACGAGTCCTAAAATGCTATATTGAACCTATCTTGTTATATGGAAGTGAATCATGGACAATAGGCAAGTCTGCACAAAAATCATTGGAAGCAGCAGAAATGTGGTTTATTAGAAGAATGTTGCGAATCCCCTGGACAACAAAAATAACTAATGAAGAATGTAGGAGAAGAGCTGGAGAAAAAAAAACCTTGTCAAAAAGATAAGAGAGAGACGATGTACTTTCATAGGACATGCAATGAGAGGAGGGGGCATTGAAAATATTATAACAACAGGACAAACAGAAGGAAGAAGATCAAGAGGAAGACCAAGAAAAATGATACTGGACAGTCTGACGGGATGGTGTGAGAGGAGATCACCAACTGAGCTCAGCATGAAGGATCGGATACTCTGGAGAAGCATAATAGCCAACGCCAGTCGGCACGGCACATGATGATGACTAGTGTTATAAAACAATGAGGGTATACTAGTATCATAAATCAGCAAGGATATAAACTGATATACTAGAGTTATAAAACAGTAAGGGTATAAGCTGATATACTGGTATTATAAAACAGTGAGGATATACTAGTATCATAAAACAGCGAGGATATAAACTAATATACTAGTGTTATAAACCTGACTTTTCTCTGGAGTTCCACCGACATCAGCACCAACCACATCCACCTACCAATGGCAGGAATGAAAGTAAACCACGCACGGAAACATTCTAGAACTAGAAAGTGAAGAAGGTTATGGGACAGCAAGACTTGGGCAAGGCTTAGTGTGTGGAAGAAAGTTGAAGAAGATAATGATAACGATGGGAGCAGATGGTTCTGAGACAGAAGACAGACAAAGATAAATTATAAGAACGAGCACAGAAGGCTCAGATGGGAGATTCTGAAGTCGTGAATTTAACCGCCTGGAACGTTCGTTAAATGATGTTCATGATCTGTAAAGAGATTGTCGTTCATTTTAAAGAAAAAGAAGAATGAAAAAAAAAAAAAAACTACTCAAGCACGTGTCTTTCTGAAGGTGAAACATACGAAAGCCTTGCTTTTTTTTTTCTACACCTCAATTTACTAAGCCAAAATGTCATACGATTCCTTTTTTTTTTTTTACGCCTACAATTTACTGAAGCCAAAATGGCATATAACTCCATCATTTTTTGTTCCATACAATCTCCGTTACACGTTCGACGCAAATGCCCGACTGCTTACAAAATTAACAGAATTTTGTATTAAAAAAATCTTTTGATCACGTGCGCAGCCACTCATGAGCCGCCTGTTGCGCTTCTAATCTGAAAGTCTTTCCGCCCATCGCATTTTTGAGTGAGCACCAAAGGTGTGGTAATCACTCGAGGAAAGGTCTGGCAAATATGACGCACGTGGAAGATGGATGGAAGATGTGCAAGTCCGTAATCGTTTTCAACCGCTGCACGGGCGATATTGGGTCGAGCAATGCCATTTTGCAACAGAACAATCAACAAAACAAATATACTCAGGAAGTCCACGTAGTCTGGATTTGAGGTTCCGAAGATGGTTTCTAATAAGATCTGATTAACCTGTACGCGTGACGATTCTCCATTGTTGCAGGCAGTCTTCCAAAATGACGTCTTGTTCATCTCGAAACACAGCCACCATCCCCCTCCCATGCAGATCGCCTGCCCTGCGGAACTTTCGTGCTTGTCCCTAGAACAGCGGCCATCTTTACGCTGCTACTATGACGTAGTGAAGCTTCTTGGCACCATCGTGCCACCTGCAAGACACTCCTTCAGTCATTAGTAACGCTGCTCTCAATTTACATGACACAGAGAGAGAGAGAGAGAGAAGGGGCTGTGCTTAGAATTTACCTCGCAATTTTACGATTTTCATCTGACCCATCCTCGTTGTTATAATCATCAACTGAAGGGGAGAAAAAAAAAAAAGGAGAGTGTACGTGTAATGGGTTATACGGAGAAAGACTCGAAAATGAGCCACTTGTCTTCGAAGATTATCCTGAGGTTGGAACTAGATCCAGGACAAAGAAGCGAACATTTTTGTCAAAGTAACCTGGCCAAATGATAAGAAACAAAGCCAGGCAGGAAGGACGTATGAGCGGGTCACAGCACGGGTATCAAATAACCGACCATGCAGCTATGAATAGAAATGGTGAATTGTTAACCTTGTTATAAAAAATCTACCAATGTCACTGTTAAAGTTAGCTTTGCCCCCATCCTATTCAGCCCCTTTTCTGTTTAACCCTTTCCCAATTTACAACAAAGATTTAATAGATTAATAAAACTAACCGCGGGTTGGCAGAGTGGTTAGGTACTCTGTCTACTAATCCAGTGGTACCGGGTTCAAGTCCTAGCAGTGAGAATTCTTTCCGGTACCACCACCACAAAAGAAAAAAGATGCACTGGAGTCCACCCAGCTTCTAAAAATTGGTACCAGAGAAATCTGGGAAGATAAATGCGACCAGGCGTGACAGAGACCATATCAAACATTCATGTTCCAATGGACTTGGAAATAAAGGCCTAACACCGTGTCCGCAATATGCCTTAGTGATACGGGAACGGGGATTTTACCTTTTACTTAAATTAACATCATAAACAGATTTTATTCCTGAGTAAATTAAAAAGGTAATAGTAAAATCAAGTCAATGTATAAAATTCTTTTCAGAACTTTAATTCATGACATCAGAAAAACGAATGAAACAAAAACTGACAGAATATAATGCAAATAAACTGCCTTGATACAGGACGGGAAGGGGTTAACGGCTCCTGCTCGTTTCACTGACGGCAAATTCTAAATATTAAAAGAATTCAAGGTAACTGAGGCGAAAATATATGTTGGGGGATAAAAAAAAAAAATCCGGAAAACTCAAGGCTACATGAGTTTTTTTGGGATTGAGCACGAAAGATGAAGTCTCTGGTGAATCACTGAATAAATTCAGTGTTTCAGTAACTGAAACGGGCCGTGCATGTGTGCCACCATCTGCACGCCATTAACTGCATGCAGAGATCTGCGGTCGCTGTCTTGACAATTTACTACCTTGAGTGCAATACATGGTAGGATCTTAAAACTGGGTTATGGATGCTTAAGTATAACTGAGAATTACCTGTCCACAAGTATTCCTTCAAGGTCTTTAAATGTCCGTGATATTTTTTTTTCTTATATCGTGTATCAACACACGTCTGCAGTTTTTTTTCCACAATGTTTTCCTCATCAACATCATCAGCCGAACATGCCAATATTTCCAGTGCGCGGGGATGTTCGACCTCTGTGCAGGTTATACCCAATGATTCTGCCTGAATATTGCTACAAGGAAAAGTTAGAGCTAAAATGTGACGATAGTCCGCGCAGCATTGAAAAAAAACACATCCCCCCCCCCACCCCCACAAAAAAAAAATCTGGCTCTGGGACCTTCCCTGAACTAATTTCCTGCATAATCACAAAATATTTCTAACGCCTTATCACTGGAGGCGGCCTGGTTGGCTGAGTGGTTTACTAATCCGGTGGTGCTCGGTTCAGTCCCAGTAGTGGGGATTTTTTTTTTTTCTGGTATACAACAAAAAGGCCCCAGGGGTCCACCCAGCCTCTAAAAATGGGTCCCAGAGAAATCTGGGAAGGTAAATGCAGCCATGCGTGATACTGATCACATCACACTTTCATGTGCCGAAGGTAAGGGAAAATATGGGCCTAACACGTTATTCTCAATATGCCTTAATGGCATGGAAACGGGAATTCTACCTACCTTACCTTACCACTGGAGTAATCTCATTTTATCTGGGATATTTACAATACAACATATGATCAGATTAGGAAGTCAGGACCCACGTTAGACTCAGATATCCATGCACTGCGGCAGTCTCCTCTACCATATCACCTTCAGCGTAGGGTAAGGATTTAAAAAAAACAACCCCATTTTCATGCCATACAAGCTCTTTTTTTAAAAATCCTATTAAGAAAGGCGGGTGCGATCATCATTTAAAATGTTTTGTCCAGTCAACGTTACTTACAGCACGATGATGTATGTTCGATTTATTACCTGCTTGCTACATCAACACAGTTACGGCAATTATTATCTGAGAGACACATTAGATCTTGTCCTTACAGCAGTGGTTCCCAATTAACAAAAGTCCGCGGACCTCCTGCTGCTTCAAAATCCAGCCACGGACCCCCCCCCCCCCGTACTTTGGAAAAGTTTCATATCTTATGGTAGCTATGTGCTTTAAATTAAAAAAAAAAATTTTTTCCCAGAAAATGTTGGTAACCTTTAATGAGTAAACACTATACTACACTATAAAACGCAGTATAAACTTGGTGGATTTTCAAAATGACAATAATGTAGTTTTTAAAAAAAAACTGACAGCAGCTAGCAGTCCTGTTTGTTCTGACAAATGAACAGAATATGAAATGTGTGACAGCTTATCAACCTAAATATGGTGAGGATATCATGCCGAACAATCCGCTTCCACATCTAGTTCAATATTTCCTATTTTTAAGCCTGATAAAAAAATATATAAAATTCTTTACTTCACATAGTATTCGCCGAAACATCGGCTGTTAAACATTTCATTTTGAAAAAAAAAAGGACTATGACTTTTTAAAAGTCGCAGACCTCCACGGCAGAGTCCACGGACCACCAACTGAGAACCACTGCCTTTGAGAATCTAGCTAGTGATGACCGTATCCAACCAGTAGGCGATGCTTACAGTAAATAAACTGTTGTGATGATACAGTGCGGCCAGTGGGGGTGAAACAATGACGTATTTTCTGTGGAAGTGATGCCTAGTGTGATCTTTGTTCCAAGGATTAAAAAAATCCCACATTCCTCTGAGTGCTACGACGCTGCTGTGCTGTCTAAACAGTCACTGATAAATTACAGTAATTATCAAATACTGTCAATGTGCCGTTACTTTTTTAATCATCTTTGCCCATCAAAACCATGTCATTCGTACAGTTACATACGGTACCATCCGTTAACAGCTTGCACACCAGCCAACTGAAATGTGGTCACAATGACCGCTTAGTGTTATGCAGACGACTTGTATCTGCTGTGCTGTCAAGTCTACACAACGAGGTATGATGTCTGTGACTGCAACAATAACGTACACAACAAGGGCGATGTATTCAGGGTTCTGAAGAATTAAAAGATATTTCAACGAATGCCTATCCCAAGACTTACTATATTTGGCTTATTTAACTAAGGGACACGTTCTGTTTACACTATTCTGATATCGCCATATCAACTGTCAGGGCAACTAGGACGAAGAGGCGGCCTAAGATTAGCATTAAGGGATACGCATTATTTAAACAGACCAAAAACTGATTACACACCAGCTTCTCCTTATCAGAAGGGCCAGATAAATTTGTCCTTGTCTTCTCACCAATACGGTGTTTGTGTAAGAAAAGTCCCCCGGGCAATTAGCACAAAGTAATATTATCTCACGGAATATTCTCATGCACTAAAAAGAAAAAGATACCGAGAGAGACAGACAAACTGACAGAGTTATATCTAGAAGAATGAGGGGTATACTCTATCCTGGTTCAGAGATAGATGCGTTTGTTATTCTGTAGGTTTCGGCGTGAATCACTAGCTCCTGGGTTTTGTGAGACGTGAGCAGAGTAAACAAGATGAAAGGATAGAAGAGATCAAAGGCTGAGACTGCGGGATGAGAAAGCAGTCGTAGTATTAACAGCTGGGGCTGCCCCAAGCGTGGACGCCTGAAACGCCACTACAATCTCTCGCTACTACAGCATTTTCCTGCACATCAATGATTAACTGAATCTCCTGTGATAAGCTGTCCAAGACAAATTAAAATTAACTGAATCTCCTGTGATAAGCTGTCCAAGACAAATTAAAATTAACTGAATCTCCTGTGATAAATTGTCCAAGACAAAATTAACTGAATCTCCTGTGATAAGCTGTCCAAGACGAAATTAACGCTGGTCAAACAAAAACAAAGCAATTGTACTACAAGAGAGCGTGCTTGCATAGAGCGCATCACCGCCCCTTCTTCTGGGAAGAAAATGACATATCAATTACATTTTTATTACTTTTGTTAATTTCCTTTAAGGTGTCACTCCCCCCCCTCCCCCCCCCCCCGGTGTTATCCTGTGTGAGCAAATCTCCAAAACGCGTAAACTTTTATGGACAGTTCAGAAATGTTATAGGCCTGTACTCGCCCCCAAACTCTTTATAGACTATATTATCTCGTCAACAAACAAACATCCTAGTGAAAATGATTTTTAGTCTGTTCCTTTAATCAAAGTCCTAGCTGTTTATAATCTAACATATTTTACGAAAAGGGGGGGGGGGAGAGAAACAGTTTCATCTGGTATGAATGGACTTCGATATATGCAAACAAACTGGCAAGAAGATAGACACACGCAAAAAAAAAGGAAAAATAAATATCTATCGCTTATTATCGCATTATACAGACAATGTAATGTCGACAGTTATAATGTATTCGTTGTAGAATTATAAAATATGTCCAAAATTCACTATGGAAATATATTATAATTTATGTCCATAGTCAACTTCTAAAATATTTTTCCGTAGTGAAATTATGGATCATACGTTTTTATTTCTTATAATTCACTGTATTGTTCACTGTTCTTTCACTCATGTTGTACAAGAATATATATCCCCACTGCTACTTCATCACTTATTCATACTCTCCATGATAGCAACGGCATGTAATTAAGACTATGGTGGTGACTTTTAAATCACGTTTAATTCGGTGAAAGGTCTTTTTGTAGACGTCAGCATGAAATATCACGCTCTGGTGTGAATTTTGAGGGGGTAAATGGTAGGTAGCAGAGTGATGGGAAGAAGTGTGTTCCAAGACAACCTGTGGGCAATGAGATACCCGGTGATATCATTCAACAGCACAGGTAGGATGATGAGTCGCTGGCTTTCTTGCTCCAAGTTCCGAAACAAAACTCCATACGCGTAACAGGAAATTGAGTGGAGATCATGTTCTGATGATCTGGTCAAGAGATTTCTGCTAAATATCTGCTCAGTTTCTCAATTTTTGTGTGTGTGTGTGTGTGTGTGTGTGTGTGCGTGCGTGCGTGTGTGTGTGTGTGTGTGTGTACACTGACTGACCAGGTTCATGTACGTGTGCGCGCACACACACACAAACACATATGCACGCAAGCACTCACACCTCAATGAAATTCTGAAGCTTGTACGATGTCTGTTCTTCAGCTCCCGGCATAAAACTGTCCCCATGCCGCGTGTCTGGTCAGAGACCGGCCAACCAAAATGACTTATCCGACCTTTCCATATGATGTAAATCTAGGTAACGTTAAACCCCCTTCCCCCCCCCCCCCCCCAATGCTGTAGACGTCACGGTTGATCTGAGATCAAAAGGCCTTGACTTCCGGGCTCCGCCCCGACATTCCGTGTTGCCCATCCCACCTCGGAAGCCAGGATAATGTTACAACAGGTTCGTCCCTGCTAAAAGTTCCCAAGCGATTTTCTTTTCCTAAATGCAGAATTGAGTAACAGAAAAATGTGACATTAGCACACCTGGAAATGAGCAGAGAACTGGAAAGTGAAAATCATGAACAATCGAGGACTGTGAATATGAACAGAAAATTAAAAGTCAGAGACTGGGAAAGACATACACTGACAGCAGTTGATTTCAAGAAATCGATAGCTGGCGAATAGGATGATAAGCCTACCAATTTATCAAATGAAATAACACCATATTAGGATAAAAGGGATTTAGTCTACCTTTCAGGTGAAATTTATAAAATGAAATTAGGATAAAAGGGATTTAGTCTACCTTTCAGGTGAAATAGCACAATCTACAGCTTGAGAAAAGCGGAAAACGCGCAACAAGCAAGCACAAATATAAAACCAGCCTCTTCTCTTCATGTCACTACACCCACAAACAACTAAGGGAACAACGTCTGGGGTACATTAGGACCCTGTTAAGCCTTGACACCTCAAGTTCTTGATAACAGCTAGTCTGTACTTCTGTTGCAATACAAACCGGGCAAGATAAAAAAAAATCGCTCAGATATCAATGAACAGCAAATGTCGACGACGAGAATCAGGAAGGAGTGGCGGAAGATTAAGCGAACACACGATTTATCTGTTTCCGGTGAAAGGTCTTTTGTAGGTGTCAGTATGAAATATTACACTCTGATGTGAATTTAGGACGTGACTAGATGTTGGAAAGAAGTGTGGAATCAAGGAAACATGTGAATAAAGAGATCAGGGGAAAATCAGACAAATGAAAACGTGGAAAGCCAATGATGGAATCTAGAAGCTGGCGTCCAAACAACAACAACAAAAAACAGATACGAAAAATGACTGTGCAAAACAACAAAAGCAAATCTGACCCACATGCTTCAAGCCTGCAGCTTTGGTCAAATATGGGGGGGGGGGTCGTTTTACACAGAAGAAAAAGAAACATTTTATTGTTCGGAAATGCGGTCAAGACCTTTTCATACATGCTTGGGTCCCCTGTTATGACGCCTCAGGGGAATGTACTGCTGCAGAATTCACGACCTACTGCTTCTGGTGGAACTCGAACCCGCGACTTCCAACACTCAAGGCGAAAATCCAACCTCAAGACCATATAGCCCAAAAAAGACGACAAAGAGCAGAAATGTTAGCTGTTCGAACAGACGTTTTTTTTATGTTGTTCTCAATCTGTCAGCACATACCAATACTTTTTCAAAATACTAAAACACATTTCCCGCCATTTACGACGTATCAGGCTATAATACGCCGATGTAATTTACAAATTAATGTTTTCCAAGAGTGCCAAACTTTTACGGATCTACATGGCCACGTACAGTTCGGACTTAAGGGAAAAGTCGGAGAGGGCCTAGAAAAGACTCCGGCATCGAGACCTCCGATTTAGCATGAGCCTGGAACGCCTGAAGAAGTTTACCTTTTGGAAAGAAACTAAAAACGCCACAATTTTCCATAAACTTCAAATACCTCCCTCTCAACAGAGCTCGGTCCAGGACTATGCTACTGGACACTGTGCTGAACGTCTTGAACAAAGCATGCAGCCGACATTGATACATCCGCACTCATAGCTAACCTGCATATGTTAACTTGCTTGGGGTTTATCGACTAGCTCTCGCAGTACTGTCGAACCGATACAGTCCTACGTATCTATCAATTCATAGACCTCGTAACCTGAATATAATTTATGCCGATATTTGAATTAAGGTATCTTGTGTTGTTTATTTTTTATGATAAGACCCTTCACTGGGCCTGCTAGCTGAGTGTTTCGGCCCTCGGTTCACTATTCAGGTGGTACCGGGTTCGAGTCCCAGCAGTGGGATTTTTTTTCTGATACACACCAACAAGGCCCCGGGGTCCACCCAGCCTCTGAAAATGGGTACCAGAGAAATCTGGGAAGGTAATCAGGTCAGGCGTGATACTGATCACATCACACTTTCATGTGCTGAAGGTTTAATATGCCTTAACGCCATGGAAACGGGGATTTTACCTTTATGACCATTTTACTTAGGCAGCTTTTAGGATATAGCCAAAGCTACCGTAGGCCTGTGTATATCAGTAGCATCCCCAAATGCACTATAAAGATCGACAATAACATCTGGCGGTGCAATAACACCAGCAAAATTCAATGAAATGTGATTATGTTGTCCTTAATTTACCGCTATTGACTGATACTCAGTAAGGCTATCTAGCCATATACTGCTGGCTATCAATTTATGTTTTTAAACAATATTTTGGATTGTAATCATAATTAAATCATTTATAATCATATATACTGCATTCATCAGGTATAACCAGGAGACAGAAGACTAGAGTTTGGAACATTACCCTAGATCTACCAAAATCTGATCACTGAACCAAATGGATGCTGGGTGATTTTTGGGGAGTTTTTTTTTTCTTTTCTAAGTATATGGTCTGTTTTGTTTCAATGATGGATTCTTCTCATTCACCACCCCCCCCCCTTAACCAACCAAACCGTTTTCACATGGTACCTCATAAACATGTTTAATCTCACTCTATTTTCTTAAAGATCTAAACTGAAAAAAAAAAACAGCAAAAGTCTCCTCAAAGCCAATGGTATGGACAATAATATATACAAACTTTTTTTACACAAAACATTTTGCTTGTCTATCTGTCTACCTTCACACATTTCACCACAGCTATCATAAATTTGTCTTACAGTATTTGAAAAGATTGTTCATACACAAAACTCTCCATCTTATTCCATGCATCTCATTAAGTCTATTGCTATAGCAATCTCCAAGGAGTTTTCATTCTAGGATACGAAATTCTAAATTCTGCTGCCACCTCCTACTAAATTAAAACACATAAATCAATCTTTATTTGTTCCCTCCTATGCAGAAGAAAAGTAATAAACTTGGATGAAAACTGCCCGTCTGGATTTGTTGTATGCAAATATGACCAGGCAGGACCTGTCATTTGTTATTGTGATTTGGCATAGCATATCACGTGCGATGTGGTTTAGTAAGATTCTTTTTTATGAAACGTGGTTCAACAAGATGGCGTGTCACGTGGCCTGGAAGAATTTGCAATATAAATGTGATATGGTTTGGATATATCATGGATAATGTAGTCTGACATGTGCTGCCATGTGCTGTGGCTTACTTGGCCACGTCGTATATAATGTGGTCTATTATGTTTTCAGGTGTAATATGGTTTATTACTTGCCACGTGTAATGTAGGCCATCTGGCGCACATATGGCATATGTACATGTAATACTCACCTCAAGAAATGTAGACTGCACATAACGGTGTATCAGCGCTGTTTTCCCGCAGCCACAAGATCCGACCATCACGATTTTTGACCGCACCTCCGTCGTTGCTCCTGCCCCCGTGCTATCCGACTCGGCCACGGGGGTCATTCTGCTGCCCTTTGAATCCCCGTCCCCTCTACCCCTGGGACGTGCCCCATCCCTTAGTGGCATGAATACGAACTCCGAACACTTTTTGTCTTTCATTGAAATGTACTAGTAAATCGCCAACAGTTTTTGTTGGTGGTTCCAGCCAAAGGACTCCGTGTCCTTGCCTTTGTCCTAGATCTACATTAAATAAAACAAACAAATCCAGATAAATTGCCTTGATTTATCAAGTCTGAGTTAAGTCAAATTTGTATTATTCAGACTTTGGTGTTCAATTCTATGTCAGGGCATTTAACAAACACAGTTGTCAGATTTCTGACTAAGTAATAAATAAACTGAGACAACGACTGCGGTAAAACTGGTTCTAGTAATAAAGGTAGGTACAGGTGTATGGTTCAGGAGGAGGTCACAAAACTAAGTTCATTTCCTCTGTCGTTTTGTAAAACCGAACATACACCTGTACCAACACCTGCTCAATATTTTCCTTAGCCACTGTAAATTACCAAAAACGTGGTATTTAGTTCCCTAAAAAACGGTGTGAATTACAGAAACATTATAATTTCTATTTAAAAAACCCCACTAAATTACAGAAACATTATAATTTCTATTTAAAAAACCCCACTAAATTACAGAAACATTATAATTTCTATTTAAAAAACCCCACTAAATTACAGAAACATTAAAAACTTAACAAACGCTGTAATTAAACAGAAACCGTGGCTCTACGCAACAAATAAAATGAACCCCGGTACAGGCATAAAACATTATATACTAAGAAAATGTATTTACACAAAAAGCAAAATAAACTGAATCACATAAATAAAGTGAGGCGCATTATTCCTATAAAATGTTATAAACTGAATCGCGATATTCCTTTAAAACCATTAAATAAACTGAAAAACAGTGCCTATCTTAGCTCACCTAAATACTCTATCCCATCAAAATAAACTCCGTAAATGAGCGGTATCACAGTTTTCATTTAAGTAGAAGGCAGTGCAGAAATTTGAACACAACAGCCCTATCAAAAACGCTCACTATAAACAAAAAGTACAACGTAATACCGTTCACTACTTTTCACCATAAACAGTAGATTGGCTGTCCTGCCAGCTAAATAATATCACGGAGAATCCTACAGTAGCACGTTACATTCTTGCCTCAATAAGATTACGACGACAACCGACACACTTTTACACTGACAGTGAAACTACTGTACTGCTGCACTGTAACTACAGATTTAAAATCTAATGTCTACGTTTTACACACTTAACGGCAAATGTAACTTTCTCTACCTAACGCATGTATTGTGATCGTGAATGGCGCAATTGCCGCTACCTGAATGAATCTGAAGCCACTTAACCAGATCCACACTTGACTCCAGCCCCAGATATTTAACGCAACACAGGAGGCAGGGCCCGCGCTGTGAGACTCGCCGGCTTACCAGAGGTTGCTACGCTAAACACTGAAGAGTAACACCGCTCTGGCCGATGGATTGTCTCAAGGATCGGGTCACATTCCGCTACGCTTGACGTGCGCGGCACACCCACGGATGGTCCCAGGCGGCCACCTATAACCAACCACAAGACTTTCAATGGAATGCTGGGGCTATCGCGGCAGGCAGCTTACGGCTTTACTCTGCTGGACTGAGAGAGGAGTGCCAGCGTGGTGGTGGTGGTGGCGGGTTTGTTATAATTCGACGGTGGTTCTCAAATAAAGTGTTACCTGACCCCAAAAATGCTCAAGCAGAACAGCCTCACAGGGTCAGCAAATTAAAAATAATAAGTTTTTCTTAAACAAGCTCAAAGAAATTTAAAATTGCTCTTATTACATTTAACTGTGGCTGCCAAATACTGGAGACGCAGACTTTGTAATTAAAAGGAGGTCATCTATCGCTCTTCAGAAAGTAAAACAACTAAAGAATATGTGGAAAGGACCAGACAGAACTACAAAAATAAGATTTTTAAGGGCATGCATCTTTCCCATCGCAACATATGAATAAGTGAGACCTGGACACTTAACAAAACAGCTGAGAAACACATAAATGCCTTTGAATGTAAATGCTACAGAAGAGTTCTTCAAACATCATGGACACAAAAAAAGAACAAATATATCCATACTACAGGAACTTAATATTGAAGAAGGCTGGCTAGTAAAGAGGATTAAACAGAGAAAACTTAATTATTCTGGACACATTAAACGTCATGATAATTTATAGAAGACCGCATTGGAAGGGTACATAATGGGGGAAAAAGAGAGGAAGACCAAGGCGAAGATGGCTGCAAGACATCGTTGATAATCTGCAAATGGATGTATCAGCAGCAGGGCATCTTGCTTACAACCAAGAGGCCTACAGGAGAGCTGTTATGGAGGCAAAGTTCCGCAAGGGACACGCAAATGACTGACTGAGGATTTGCTTTCTTCGCAGATGTTTGGCGGCTATTACTGTTTGTCATCTACCGCTTCAAAATTGTCTGAAAAGTCGTAAAATAAATGCAATACTAACGTGTTTTTTTATTTGTTTGTGTGTGTGTTTTTGTTTTTGTTTTTGTTTTTTTTTTTTGTTGCAAAAATGGAACACTGGGACTATGCAAAGTGAGAACACTTAAAATAAGTGTAATAATGTTATATTAGTGTCGACAGAATAGCACTTTAATCGCGTGAATAAAAAAATAATTGAGCATGTTGGAGCATGTTAAAACGAGCAGTCACCTTGCCACGAGAAGACAAAGCACATAAACACACCGCTAGTTCAGTAACGAAGCATCCCTTGAAAAAAAAATTGCTTAAGATACCAGACCTTTAAAATGTGCCCGAACATCTCGTGACATCCTGAACCGAACATAGGCTAGAACACAGAAATTCTGTCATTGGAAATCAAGTTCTCGCATGTAGCAGACTTGACATACAGGCGAAGTCACTGGGGTTATGGATTGATTTTGTCTTTCATTATGAACTTTAATTATTTTGTATTTTAGCCGTGATTAAAATATTGTTCTGCTATTTCTACGTCATAATAAGCAGATACATTGTAAAAAGTGACTTGAAAGGCGCATTAATTTCATAAAATATCAGCACATGTTTCCTCTTAATTGCCCAAATGATTAATCTATCAGACTCCCCTTACAGGTGTTGAATATTTGCTTGAAAACTAATTTAGCAAATGACTGTGTGAACTGCATTCTATAGTATGGTGGGTGCATCACTACACAAAATGCGAGAAGCACTGCGGTAAGCCTAAGGCCTTCCACTTCAGACAGCCTGGTATGTTGGATCAAGCCTTCGGTCGTACACGGGAGCTTCGCAAGTTCATTCACAAATCACGTGACGAACCTAACCAATGACACTCCTTAATGCAGGATGTATTAAATTTAGAATGTGTCCCAAAGACCAGCCGCCGTGCTGTTGCTGAAATATTTTCACAACGTGTTCTGACACGTTTCGTGTAGCAGACCAACACGCCGTGGACTGCTTCATCATAAAAAAAAAAGTGCTACAGTAGAGCCCCTACCACGCAAATTTTCCGACTTTTTGTTGTATTGTTTAGTGACACAAGAATGTCTCCTCCTAAACGAATGAGTTTGAAACAATGTGGGGAGGGGGCGAGTTTCCAGAACTTTTTTTTTTTTTTAGTAGATAATCCAAAAGTAATATAATTGTGTATACATTTGCTATGCTCTGTGAAGACTTGGTAAATGACAACATGTAAACCAACAGTGTAGATAATAATAGTCATCTTTATCACCTCGTCCCTTATTATCTTTATTCAAGTGTTAGTTTTATCTCAGTCAGCGGCGCGGCCTCCACAATCTTACCAGCCAAATTCTTCAGAAGACTAACCGTACAGAGCTACAGTTCACATTCTTTTGAACTTTTCCCTGTTTTATATTGTTTTGTCTTGAAAGATGGCGCATACTGTCTGTTTTATAAACCTTCACAAACTTACTGGCAATCAGATAACTGTAGCTGATCCTGTTAACAGTAAAAGTAATGCCTTCTGCTGCATTTTAAAAATTTTTTAAAAGTACATCTTATTAATATTGTGTTAATACCGAAATAAGTCGTCCGATTTTGTAGTGTGCGATTCATAGCTGATATGTTAGTGTCAGAGTTGATGAATTATTGCTGACCTTGTCTCATCTCTCCGTCGATACCCAAGTAACAGACTTAGCCTGTCTAACGGGGCGGGGATCGCCATAGTCACTATGGCGGTGGAGTCTGCAAAAGAAACATTGCATGCTCTCTGCTTTTTACCTCCATTCTGGAACCGAAAAAAAAAAAAACTACAGTAACCCTCTGGCAATTCAACACGATGCTATGCCTGAACATCTTCACTGAATCGCCTGCAAAGAGCATCAGATCGGAGTTCCAAGAAGAAGAGGAAACAGTGTAAGCTGGAGAAGACAGGAATTCCTAAGTTATGCCTAGGGACCTGGGTCTAGGTTACACCGCCTTTGTCTACATTTTAGTCTTTCATTCACGAGGCCACGTGATGATAAGTTGTATGGAGAAAACCCAAGAGTCTATTTCACATTATCTGTGGAATTTTTTGGGGGGTTTTTTTGTAACAATATTTGAGGATTTTAAAATGTATGGCCCTGTGCAGGGATAAGTAGCTTGTGCTGATATCTTAAGTCTGACGCGTGTTAGAGAACAGATACTGAGAACAGTGTATTAGAGCCATTACAGATTTTGTTTTTAAATCACGGGCTTTTAATGGTTAGATACACGCCCTCAACCTTGTAATCTGTTTCCTATCAGGTACATATTTTTTAAAATGTTTTGTTGACGATATCAAGTCTTAAGTGAGTCTAGCTGCACACAACCCCATAAAGCCTACATTACGCCTAAACTCTCTCATATTTTCATATAACATAAAAAAATTCAATAATGACTTCTGTGGCATTTAATAGTGATGTTTCCTGGCTAGATGTGGTTTACAGTTCCATTCAAATGACAAAAATTAAGCCGCAGAATTAGGTTGCGAATAATTGTTTTATACCTACAGTTTTTACTGTCTGGTGACATGTTTTACATACAGCACACCAGCACACTGCAGACCGGCACTCGCGTGAGCTTGATCAGCATTTCTCACCTCTTTCACTCCAGATCAATGCTGGCAGTGTTGGTAGATCTTGCACGCCTATGAGAATCAATGCTGGCAGTGTTGGTAGATCTTGCACGCCTATGAGAATCAATGCTGGCAGTGTTGGTAGATCTTGCACGCCTATGAGAATCAATGCTGGCAGTGTTGGTAGCTTCCTGTAGGTTTTTATCATGCTTTTCTTCTGATTATAGGTGATTGGTATGTCTGGTTGCTCCATTCCAGTGCCCTCTTTAGCCAGATGGTCAGCTTTCTCATTGCCTGGTATCCCACAGTGGGAAGGAATCCATTGCAAAGTGACTCCATGTTGTAAGCCAATTTTTGACAAGGCATCCTTAAGGTCTGGTAGTTTGTTGCTCTGAAGAGCTTCCAGTACTGATCTTGCATCTGTGAGAATTACTACGGGACATGTATCAATTCTGGAGTCTGATAGTTTTTCAACTGCAGCAATAATTGCCCTAACTTCTGCATCAAAGTTGTTGCAGTATTTACCAGTGGGTATGGAAATCTTGTCAATGGTGTTGTTTGGATATTCAATATATGCTCCTGCCCCTCCATTCTTTATGGCATTATGTGCAGATCCATCTGTATACACACGTATCCAGGTGTCACATGGATATTTGTCATCTAGAACACTAAGTGTGGCTGTTGATCTTACAAGACTGCTCTGCATCTCACCATTCTGCACACCTTTCACTTCAGTCTGAATAGTTATTTGTGTATAATCTGCTTCTTTCCATGGTGTATGCTCTGGTACAGATGATAATGGAGCGACTATAGTTGGAAGGTCAGGTATCAGCTTACGCATACGCTTGGCCTGATGAATGAAGCTGGTTCTTTTAAGCCGTCCTAATGCCAAGTTATTGAATCTCTCCTTCAGGGGATGGCTTACAGAGCTAAGGAATTTTTCTCCCATGGTCATGACCTTTGTGTCTCTACGTTCCTTTAGCGCTTGAACACCAACTATTTTCTGCATTTCTACTATTGGTGTGGACCTCATGGCACCTGTGATAATCCGTAGTGACTGATTTTGAACATTGTCTAGATTATGCACCGTAGTGTTTGATGCTGTGCACCAAGATGTTGAGTCATATTCTAAATGTGGTAGAATACTTTGCTGATATACATTCTTGAGGATTCTTTCACTAGCTCCCCGTGTGGTTCCACTCAATTTTCTTAATATGGCTAGTTTTCTTCTGGCTTTTGCTTCTGCACTGTTGATGTGTTGCTTCCAGGTCAGTTTTGAGTCAAGAGTCACTCCTAAGTAAGTGGGTTGGTTGTCCATCCTTAAGGGTATTTCATTTACAAAGATCTTACCTGCTTTCTGTTTAGATGAGAGGGTGAACAGAGTGGTACTTGATTTCTCTGTGTTGATACTTACGCACCATTTGTTTGTCCATGATGTCAAGATGTCTGCTGCTCTTTTGAGTCTCTGTGTAGCAACTGTCGCATATTCATCTGTACACCACATGACCAGATCATCTGCATACAGTGCCGCTTTGATTCCATAGGGAAGTTCCTTGACCAGGTCATTAATGAATACAAGGAATAGTGTAGGCGAAAGGACTCCTCTTTGTGGTACACCATGTCGCAGAAGTACTTTCTGGCTTTTGTGTCCATCCATTACTACTCTATTGTGTAAATAGGACTTTATCCAGTTGTACAGTCTTCCATTCACATTGCAGTTTCTTAGTTTCCACAGCAGACCTTTTTTCCATACTTTATCACAGGCTTTCTTCAGGTCTATCCACGCTGCTAGTACAAGGTTTTTCTCTTGGAATGCATCCTCAATCTCTTGAGAGAGATAGGTCACTTGATCTTCCGTACTGTAGTACTGCCTAAATCCTGCTTGTTGTGGAATGAGAAGGTTTTCACTTTCTATGTACCATTTTAGCCTCAGGTCAATGATGCGTTCCATCGTTTTGCATAGGCAGCTAGTGAGACTGATTGGCCTGTAGCTGGAGGCAGAATCACTGTTTTTCCCTGGTTTTAGCATGCTTGCTTCCTTCCAGATTTGAGGTAACTTGGCATTGCTCTAATAATAAACGTAGCGTTTAGTGCCTCACTATCGAATCAGGAGCAGCAACTAAGATATTCCTATTCCGAGCCAGTGGTACAACAGAAATCCAGCACAGCGGTTAAAAAACCTGGGGTCCATGAACCCATAGCAGGTCTACAGATTTTAGGGATCAGTGGATCAGCAAAATAGACTAGCCCAATTAAAGATTCTTAGCATCGTCTGGGCTCTGTTTATTGTTCTATTTTTTTTAATGAGGGGCCCACAGCGGCTCTCAGGCCGGAAAAGGGATCAACAACCATAGCATTTATATTTATGGAGAGAGAAAGAGAGAGGAAACACTGCACTCTCTGTTGGAAATAAAAGGATGAAAGAGGGTATCTGATTCTAAAGCTGAATGAAATTTATTTCTATTTGTTTTTAAAACTGGAAACGAGTGCACAGTGGGCCACAGAGTCACATTCCTTGTCTTCACCACCACCACCACCACCAACACCACCTCTTTCATTCATTCATTCATTTGCATGTCCCTTGCGGAACTTTGCCTCCCTAACAGCACTCCTGTAGGCCTCTAGAATGTATAAAACAGGAAAAAGTAGGAGCAGCTTTATTACTTAACCGTTAAGTAATAAAGCTGCTCCTACTTTTTGCTGTTTTATACATTCTAGTATCACAGCTTTACTGCAGTGCTTCGTGTATAGTTATATACTTATACACTAATTATTGTGTTCCTGTAGGCCTCTAGGTTGTGAGCAAGATGGCCAGCTACTGATACATCCATTTGCAGATCATCAACGATGTCTTGCAGCCATCTTCGCCTTGGTCTTCCTCTCTTTCTTGTTCCCCATTATGTACCCTTCGTAGACGGTTTTCTCTAGATTATCATGACGTTTAATGTGTCCAAAATATTTAAGTTTTCTCTGTTTAATCCTCTTTACTAGCCAGCCTTCTTCAATATTAAGTTCTTGTAGTATGGATATATCTGTTCTTTTTTGTGTCCATGATATTTGAAGAATTCTTCTGTAGCATTTACATTCAAAGGCATTTATGTGTTTCTCAGCTGTTTTGTTAAGTGTCCAGGTCTCACAGGCATATGTTGCGATGGGAAAGATGCATGCCCTTAAAAATCTTATTTTTGTGTATCTGTATGTTCCTCTCCACAGATTCTTTAGTTGGTTTACTTTCTGATGAGCGATAGATGTCCTCCTTTTAATTTCCCTCATTTTATCTACATTATTTGTTAGTAGTGATCCAAGATATTCAAAACTCCCCATTTCTTCCAGTTTTTCCACATTAATACATATTTCAGCTGCCTTGTTTGTTTTGTTAGTTGTCATCAATTTAGTTTTCTTCGCATTAAGATAGAGGTTTTGCTCTTCGCTGTTCTTACGGACTGACATAATCAGTTTTTCCATTCCTTTTTTGTGTTGTGGACAGCAATACTGTGTCATCGGCATATCTAATCTCTGATATTTCATAACCTCCAATTATTACGGCATCGTCTTCTTCTTTTTCGTTCGCTTCTACCACCAAGACCGCCCCGTGATCCTACTGAATTTACTCCTGTAATCCTCGATTTTTATAATGACATAGAGACAGCCCTAAAACACACCAAGTCACATGAAGTTACCATAGTCATGGGAGATTTTAATGCCAAAGTTGGTAAAGGAAGAACTTCAGACATCGTTGGTGACTATGGACTGGGGGAGAGGAATGACAGAGGTTGTAAATTAATTGAATGGGCAAGAATACACAGCATGGTTGTAGGAAACACCTGGTTTAAACAACATCCTCGAAGACTGGCAACGTGGTGCAGTCCAGACAAAAAAACGTTTAACCAGATAGACTACATATTAATTAACAAACGATTCCGCAATGCATTACTGACAACAAAAACCATGCCAGGAGCTGACTGCAATAGTGACCATGACCCACTCTGTGGAAAAAATAGAATAAAGCTAAAGAAAACATGCAGAAAAGTGAGAAACATCAAACTGAATACAGAACTCCTTAAAAATGACCAAGAACTGCGAGAACAATACAAAGTTGTTATTATAACAAATAGATACAATGCAATAGCAAAGATAAATAGTATAGATGAACAATGGGAAATGTTAAGAGATTCTATCCACCAAACTGTTAAGGAGATAATATCGCCAAAAAAAGAAGCCTCTAAAAATAAATGGATGACAGACGACATCTTAGGACTGATGGACAAGAGGAGGAGGAGTAAAAATAAGAAGAAAAAAAATAGCAAAATAAATAAAGAAATAAGACGCAAATGCAGAGAAGCGAAAGAAGTGTGGTTAAATGAGCAGTGCAGACAGATAGAGGACTCTCATAATAAAGACAGCAAAAACATGCACAAACGAATTAGTGAACTCACAGGCAGGAAAACAAAATGTACCACAGGATGCCTGAAATCGAAAGAAGATAAAATGTTAATGAGAAAAGAAGACATTGCGGACAGGTGGACAGAGTATATCGGTGAGCTATATGGAGGAGAAAGACCAGAATTAACACCAGAGAGTGAAAACTGTGATGGACCACCAATACTTGAAGATGAAATCATAGATGCCATCAAACACATGAAGAAAGGAAAAGCGACTGGGCCTGATAATATAACAATAGAAGAAATAGATGCACTAGAGGAGACAGGAATAAAAATAATAACCAAGTTACTGAACGACATTTACAACAGTGGTTATATTCCCAATGACCTCATTAAATCCACGTTTATAGCACTACCAAAGAAACCAGGTGCAAAGGAATGTGATGACCACCGGACTATCAGCCTCTCATGTCACATAACGAAGCTACTTCTGAGAATCATTATGAGAAGAACAAGGAAAAAGATAAAAATGGAAATAGCAGATGAACAGTTTGGATTTGTTGAAGGCAAGGGAGCACACAATGCCATTTATGCTTTACGAACACTAACAGAAAGAGCTTTAAAAGTACAGAAATATCTCTACTTATGCTTCATTGATTACATCAAGGCATTCGACAAGGTGAAATATAATGAAATTATTAAAATGCTTGAAGACATCAATATAGACAGCAAAGACCTGAGGATTGTAAAACATCTATACTGGCAGCAAGAAGCAGCAGTTCGAGTTGAAAATAGAACTGGAAAATATCAACCTATAAAACAAGGGGTGCGACAAGGATGTGTACTAACTCCAGGCCTATCTGTACAGAGTACAGCGAGAATATTCTAAGAACGATCATCACAGAACCAGGCATAAAAATTGGAGGATACAATATTAACAACCTTCGGTATGCTGACGTCAGTGTACTGATAGCTGAGAACCAACAAGACCTGCACTTTCATAGGACATGCAATGAGAAGAGGGGGCATTGAAAGTATTATAACAACAGGAAAAATAGAAGGAAGAAGATCAAGAGGAAGACCAAGAGAAATGATACTGGACAGTCTGACGGGATGGTGTGAGAGGAGATCACCAACTGAGCTGATGGTCTGCATGAAGGATCGTGTACTCTGGAGAAGCATAATAGCCAACGCCAGTCGGCACGGCACCTGATGATGATGATCCTCGATAGGTCCCGTGGTCCCCCTGTGGTCCCCGTAAGGGCCATACGAGATCCCCGAGAGGACCACAAGAGGTTCAGAGTATCGCAGGGCTAGAGCCTGTATTCTCGGTGGGTCGCAGAAGCGGGATTGCGTGACACTGTGGTTTTCGTTGGACCAGTTGAATCTAGAGTTGGACTTTCTCACCGGAAAACCTCGAAGCGTTTTGGATATCAGTGTATCCCCGCCGGGTGAGAGGTGGTTGCCCATCCAGCCTAGAGTTGAACTTTCTCACCGGAAAACCTCAACGTGTTTTGGGATACCCGTGTAAACCCGTCGGGTGAGAGGTGGTTGCCCATCCAGTCCAGCGTTGGACTTTTTCACCGGAAAACCTCAGTGTGATTAGGATACGCATACATCCCCGCCGGGTGAAAGGTGGTTGCCTATCCAGACTGCACTGGTGCAGTGTTTCCGACTTCAGCATTTTGTGGTCGTGGCCGCTACCCTTCCTAGCTGTGACCAGGAGGACGAATCCTCGCCACTAGTAAGTTTCACCCCTGGGTTGAGCCGGTTTAGGCGTATTATCCCAATATAGGCGTGTTTAGGACGTGACTGACCTCTAGAGCAGAGGTACCGTGACATGAGTAGCCATCAAGTTTCATCCCTGGTTTAACCCGGTTTAGGCAAATTTCACCAGTATGGGTGTATATAGGACGTGGCTGGCCTCTAGAGCAGAGGTGTCGCCTGATGAGTAGCTCTCGCCGCAAAACTACTAGACATACCGATTAAGCTTCACTTTATCCTTTCCATCATCTTTTCACATCGGCGCCCCACGGCAACCCTATTTGCTTTCTCGCATTTTCTTCCTTGGCCGGGAGGAATTTCACTCCACGCACGGCATCCGAAGAATCTCGCCAGCAGAGTGTTATGACATCGTAATATTCTTTGTCTACATCTCCTCTAACATTCCTCATTATATGTTCAGTATACAAGTTAAATAAGTACGGCGACAATATGTATCGCTGATGGACCCCTTGTTTTATGTCAAACCAAGTTGTTGTTTCACCATTTATTCTTACTGCTGCTTGTTGGTCTAGATACAGCAGTGATGTTAATTATATCAAATCTGTTGGAAATCCCATTTTTTCCATTATTTCCCACAGTTTCTGGTGTTGTACACAATCAAATGCCTTTGAGTAGAGTATAAAGGATAAATATAGATTCACATTAATCTCTCTGCATTTCTCTATTATTAATTCACATTAAACTCTCTGCATTTCTCTATTATTAATCTTATATTGAATATATGATCTCTTGATCCTCTTCCTTGCCTGAAATCAGCTTGGACCATACTGACTTCTTCTATTTTCTTACGAAGTTTGTCCATTATGATTTTAAACAGAATTTTACTGGCATGACTAATCAGGGCAACAGTTCTGTAGTTTGTGCATAATTTCAGGTTACTCTTTTTTGGCAGTGGTATGAATACCGTTCTTTTCCACTCTTTTGGCCAAATACCTGAATGCCATATCTTTTTACATAGTGCAAGATTGTTGCACATTCCTTTCCTCCTGCTTTAATAAGTTCAGCTGTTATCTCATCACATCCTGGTGATTTATCATTTTTCAGATTCTTTATTGCCCATAAAACTTCTTCTAATGTCGGTTCGGGTTCTTTCTCCTCCAATAATAATTCACACTTTTGATTTCTGCTTTCACGGTCAGTTATTTCATACATTCCTCTGCAATATTCCTTCCATCTTTCTAGAATTTCCTCTCTGTCAAGGTATTCCCCATCTCGTCACAAATTACATTTAACTTATGTGTGACATTTCTCGTCAATGTCTTCATTTCTTTAAACATTTCACTATCTCTTCCACACTTCTGATGTTCTTCTATTCTTTCACAACAATCTTGTATGTATTGTTTTTTTGGTGTCTTTTCTTATATTTCGTCATACTTCTTTTGTTAAAGATTTATATTCCTCTTTGTTGTTGTTTGTCACTTTCCATTGCGTCTTCATTTCTTTACGTTGTTTTATCAGTTATAGTGTGCCTGCTGTAATCCATCCATTCTTTTATGTTTTCTTTACTGGAACCATGACTTTAGCTGTTGTTATTAAGATATTCTGGCCTGCGTAGCCAATTTATCTGGTGTCATCTACTCCTGTACATCCATCAGGATTTCGAAACGGTTCATCACTTCTATACTGTATTGTTCTGGTATTTTTGTAAGATCAAAGCGGAGTGGTCTTGATCCCGTAACTGTCTTTTTTATCTTTATCTTCATGTCTGCTATTAATAACTCATGGTCCGTGTCACAATCAGCACCTGGTAAAGTTTTTGCTGATGTTATACTTGATCTCCACCTTCTTTGCACTAAAATGTAATCTATCTGATTCTTGGTTTTCCCATCAGGCGATGTCCATGTGTAAAGTCTTCTTGGATGTTGTTTAGAAAGTGTGTTAGCAATCATTAGCTCATTGTCCATGCAAACGCCATTAGACTGTCACCTGCCTCATTTCTGTGCCATATGCTAAATTTCCCTACAACATGTCCTTCATCTTCTGCTCTTTCTGTACCAATCTTTGCATTAAAATCCCCCATCATTTTCCGTACCTGGTTTATCGTTGGTTGCAGTGTGTTATAAAAGTCTTCTACTTTGTCTTCTTCTGCTGCTGATGTAGGTGCGTATATCTGGATGATTGTTACATTTCTAGGAATGCCCTTAAGTCTGATAGTGATGATTCTATCACTTCCTGGATTGTAACCTAGTAATGCTTTTGATATTGATTTGTCCAAGTAAAAACCCACTCCATTCTTAATTCTAATTTTCCACCAGAGTATATAAAGATATTATCATTCTCGCTCTTGAAGAGTCCTGATCCTTTCCATCGATGTTCACAGATTCCCAAAATGTGTATTCCCGTTCTTTTCATCTCGTCACTTATTATTTGATATTTTCCCTCATACATACTTCTTATATTCCATGTTCCTACTCTTATTTTTCTTTTTAGTTTGATGCAGAGGTTTTCCTTAGTAACACTGTCAGGATTTTGTTCGTCATCACAATTACTAGTACCGACCTCTGTCTCACACTCTTCCCCAGTGTTAAAATTATCTATCTGGGGTGGGGGACTCGCCACCAGATCTTTTTCTTATTTGACTTTCCATGTTGCTGTTTGGGTTTCTTGGTATATTCCCAGAAGGTGGTTTACCATTGCTTTCCTTCCGGGCAGTGACTGTACTAGTCAGTGATCGTAGCCAGTGTCCCTACATTGAGATCATTTGCCTACCATCATAGAATGGTGACCATAACCAACATTATCTGTTGGCTTCTCTCTCATTCCATCCACCACCTGCTCCCATGGCTTCACGTCACCCTAATCCGGGGGGCTATACGGGTACTCCACCTTGCTAAGGGTGTCCCGCAGACTGACAGATGTAAGGAGGCTTCTTACTCCTTTGATAGGGGATACCCCTACCCCGCTAACCGACCATTACTACACTGAACAGTCAGTCCGAGCTGGTGTTCTTTGCAGCTGATACGGCGAGGCCGCTGAAGCAGGGCACTGTGTAGGATTGGGAGCGGGCTATGGCGGATATTTTTTTTTCAGTCCCTGCCAGGAGCTTAAAAGTAGGGAGTGTGCAGTACTTCTTCTGCAGACTCCACCACCATGAGCAGATAGCGATGTCTGCTCTGTTAGCCAAGGTAGTCCTTTTACCGGGGGGGGGGGGGAGGGAACCAATGATGATCTTGGTCGGGTATTGCTCGCCAACCCTGGCACTAGCATGTCAACTGTGAGACTCATGGCAAAATCGGACAACGCCTTCCTCCCTATTAATTGTTTTAAAGACGTGAACAAAGAACAAAACTACAGCAACCGAAACACAGCCACTGGAACACTTTTCTCCAGCCTGTCTCGACAGTGAAGTCTGAACCATGAAAGAAAGGTCATGGCCATCTGAACCAGGAGACCCACCCCTGCCCCAACCCCTTTCCCATAGTCTCGCCCTGTTTCCCCCTTCCTCCAATAGCTCGAAGTTTCCTATGAAGCATACGTTGGTATGTCTAAAAATAACGGCACGCAATCGTGTTTCTGAACTAATGTAAACTGTTGCAAAAAACGCCGATGTCTTAAGTTCACAGAAAGAAAGTGCAGTGGGAGAAAGGTGGGGGTCACAGAAGAAGACGAAACTGAAATAAATTCACCATCCCGGCATATTCCCTCCCCCCCCCCCCCCCCCCACAAACCAAAAAAAAAAAGTCGCACACATAGAAGAAACTGAGTGTCTGTATGTTTTTATTTATCGCTAGTGTAAATATTCTTTGATCAAAGTTCTTATTAATTTACATCTAATGTTTTCATTCACTTTTTTCCATTCTGTGACAGAAACATATAGCGACTAGTAATACATCAAAGATCAGGCTGTAAAATCAAGTTTATTTAACTGCGGCCCAGCGTGGTTTTTCCAGTATCTGCTGACTAAACAGATGCTTTGATTAGCTTCTTTGCTGGGCTCTTTATAACTGACCCGACATAAATCAGCCTCGTCTCAGATAAAACGACATCAGAAGGCCTTTGACTACCCGAATACGGCCGAACATTCCACCTTGCCTGCTCCCGACAGTGTTGCAGTTTGCATGTTCTATGCACAGCACGAGATACCATTTAAAACTGGAGGAGAAATGTTCATGAATTTAAGAAAGTCAAGAGAAGAGTCACTACAATCACATATTCCTGGTGTTCTATTCAGCTGAATTCTGGACAACCTCGGACTACTCAAATGTAAGTATGAGGTAATGCAGGTGATGACTTCTTCGGGGTGTTCGGTCAGAATATGGAAACGGAACAGAATGAACATATGTCAACACTGTGCAAGAATACAGAAACGGAACAGAATGAACATATGTGAACACTGTGCAAGAATACAGAAACGGGACAGAATGAACATATGTCAACCCTGTGCCAGAATACAGAAACAGAACAGAATGAGCATATGTGAACACTGAATGAAAATACACAGAAATAAATTTTTAAAATCCCCCGTGTGGTACCTGGGATCTGCAAAGAATAGGACCACTGTACCCTACCACGCATGATCGTAAAAGGCGACTAAGGAGGGTTCAGCATAGGGCCAGCAACCCTATCTGGTAAAAAAACTATCAGACTGCTACAGAAACGGAAGCAAGGAAAAAAACAAATGCAGGTGGAAGGAGAAATGCGTATCAGGAAACTGAGCCCATGAAGGTTGTGGATGAAAGCCAGCCACTGGAAGTCCCCAGCCCGACTGCAGACCTCCTGGAACCTAAACACAAGATGCAAATAGGCAGCTGGAATGTAAGAACGCTAAACCAGACTGGAAAACTAGCACAAACCATCAAGGAAATGCACAGATACAAACTAGACATACTAGGAATACAAGAAGCAAGATGGACAGGACAAGGCAAAAGGAAATTAACAACACAGCACACAGAAGATACAATAATATGGTCAGGTAAAGAAAATCTTCATGAAGGAGAAGTAGCATTGATTATAACCAAAGAAGCATCAACAGCATTGCTGAAATGGACCCCAATAAATGAGAGATTATTATATGCACGCTTCAACTCAAGATTCACGAAGCTGTCTATTATAGTTTGTTATGCACCAACAGAAGCAGCTGAAGAGGAATTAAAAGAAGATTTTTACAACAGCCTCCAAGCAACAGTAGAAACAATACCCAAGCATGATATGCTACTCATCTTGGGCGACTTCAATGCAAAAGTAGGTGAAGGAAATGAAGATAGAAGAAGAATCATGGGAAGAGAAGGAATCGGAGAAATAAATGAAAATGGAGAAAGACTGTGCAGTTTCTGTGAAGAAAACATGATGATCATCGGAGGGACAATTTTCCAACACAAAAACATCCATAAGGTGACTTGGAGGTCACCAGATAAAACCACAGAAAACCAAATCGATCACATACTAATAAACAACAAGTGGAAACGGTCACTACAAGATGTGCGAGCAAGGAAAGGAGCAGATGTAGGAAGTAATCACAACCTTCTGGTAGCAAAAATAAAACTAAAATTAAGGAAAGCCAAAATCGGAGAACACAAAAAGATACATTTTGATACAAGAAAACTGATAGACCAGCAAACAAGAAATGAATTCTCAATAGTACTTAAGAACCGCTTCAGTGTCCTACAACACGAAGCAGAAATGTCCATATTAGAGTTCAATAAAACACTACAGGAAACAGCAAAAGAGGTGCTGGGATATCGGAAAAGGAGAAAAGAGGAATGGATAAGCGAGACCACATGGGAAAAGATGGAGCAAAGAAAAGAAATCAAGAAAAAATTACTGAACACCAAATCACAACGGCTTAAAGAACGAGTTTTAAGTAATTATGCACAAAAAGACAAAGAAGTGAAGGAATCATGCCGTCAAGATAAACGTCAATATTATGACAACTTAGCAGAAACAGCAGAGAAAGCAGCATATACAAATGATATGAAAACCATATATAAAATCACAAAGCAGATGACAGGTAACTTCAACACAAGATGTGAAAGTGCAGTAAGAACACAAAATGGACAACTGGTCAGTGGAGAAAGAAAAAATTGAAAGATGGAGGGAACACTTTAACACCCTACTAAACAGAACACAAGCAGCACAAACAATAGACATACCTGAAGCAAAAACGGAACTAAACATCAATACAGGACCAATAACAATAAGTGAAGTAAAGGAGGCGATAAAGAAGCTAAAATCAGACAGGGCACCAGGTGAAGATGAAGTGACTGCTGAGATGTTGAAAGCAGAAGAAACAGAAACACCAAAACAGCTTTGCCGGATATTACAACAAATTTGGGATCTAGAAAAAGCCCCAGAGGAGTGGAAAACTGGCCTTATAGTAAAACTACCAAAGAAGGGTGACCTCAGAGATTGCGGGAACTGGAGAGGCATTACCCTACTGCCACTCACCAGTAAAGTATTTTGCAGAATAATCATCAACAGAATTGTACCAACATTTGAGGAAAAACTTCGGAAAGAGCAGGCAGGATTTAGGAAAGGAAGATCATGCATAGACCACATATTTGTACTTAGACAAATATTAGAACAGGCAAATGAGTGGCATAGCACAACATATGCATTATTCATAGATTTTGAGAAAGCCTTTGACAGTGTCAACAGAGATGCACTGTGGAAAATCCTAAGATGGCATGGCCTCCCCCATAAGATAGTTAATGTAATCAAAGCCCTATACGAGGGTTTTCAGTGCAAAGTGATCTGTGGAGAACATACCTCCAGCAGCTTTAGGGTACAAACAGGAGTGAAGCAGGGATGTGTACTATCACCAACATTATTTATCTTGGCAGTAGACTGGTTAATGAAGGAGGCAACATCAGACAAACGCAGAGGATTACAATGGACCCTTGACACAGTGCTGGAGGACCTTGACTTTGCGGACGACATTTGTCTATTATCAAGCAGTCACAAAGATATGCAAGATAAAATAAACAAGCTAACTCAGAATGCAAACAACATAGGACTAAAGATCAACGTAGGAAAGACAAAGTTAATGAAGCAAAATGTGAACAACAGAAATGTACTCAGAGTAGATAACAAGTTAGTGGAGGAGGTCAACGAATTTGTATACCTTGGCAGCAGAGTAGTAGAAAATGGAGACAGCACAGAGGACATCAACAGCAGACTTACTAGAGCAAACCAGGTTTTTGCAATGCTGCAGACTATATGGAAATCACAACAAAAAAAAAACAACTAAGAATAAATATGAAAATCAGGATATTTAAGAGTAATGTTCTAAGTGTACTACTCTATGGAAGTGAATGCTGGAAAATCACCAAAACCATAGAAAACAAGTTGAATTCTTTCCAGACTAAATGTTTACGAAGAATTAGAAAAATATTTTGGCCAAACACCATAAGAAATAACATCTTATTAGCAGAAATGCAGATGAAACCACTGACAACAATTATTGAGGAAAGACGCTGGCGATGGTTGGGACATGTGCTCCGAATGACTGACAACTCACTACCAAAAATAGCACTAAGATGGACACCATAGGGGAACAGAAGTAAGGGTAGACCAAAAGAGACATGGAGAAGAACAACAGAAAGGATGTTGAGCAATAGAGGGCTCACCTGGGCAAGAGCAGAAAAAAAGGCGAAGGACAGGCATTTGTGGAAAACCCTTGCGGAAGCCCCATGTGCCCTGGGCACTTAAGGTTCAGAGAGAGAAAGAAATTTTTAAAATACGAAAAACAGTCATCATCATCATCAGGTGCCGTGCCGACTGGCGCTGGCTATTACGCTTCTCCAGAGTACACGATCCTTCATGCAGACCAACAGCTCAGTTGGTGACCTCCTCTCACGCCATCCCGTCAGACTGTCCAGTATAATTTCTCTTGGTCCTCCTCTTGATCTTCTTCCTTCTATTTTTCCTGTTGTTATAATATTTTCAATGCCCCCTTATCTCACTGCATGTCCTATGAAAGTACATTGTCTCTCTCTTATTTTCTGACGAGATTTTTTGGTCTCTCCAGCTCTTCCTCATTAGTTAGTTTTGCTGTCAGGGGATTCGTCACATTCTTACAAACAACAGATGAAACATTATTTTACTAACACTGAAAAAAACCCCATAATTTTCATCTATTTTTCATGTTTTTTTTTAAAATCCGTTGTGTTGTTTTTGTATGCGATCCTTGAAAAAAGGATTTTTGTCAGAATATAGCTCAGAAATGAGCATTTGAAACACTGTGCATGAATACAGGAAAGGAACAAAACTAACGTATGTGTACAGCCAGCGATCACATGTCTGTTTCATTTGAAAAGAAATGGTATTACAGCTGTAAACATTACATTTGTAAGAAATTCTGGAAATGAACAAACGAATCAAAGGAAAAGTGGGGGGGGGGGGGGGGGGGGGGGGGGGGGGGCAGAAGAGAAGTTAGAGGAATTACGCCCCACGGGATTTGCGGAATGTCTTATGATCAGGCTAGAGCAGCGAGGGACACATATTTACACTCAACTAGGAGAGAGCGGATCGAGGCTGCCAGAAAAAATTATGCAAATTACTAGCAAATTAACATATCAGCGGTATTCAGACTTCGCTCGGATCTTAACACTGAAAATATACTGGGACAATAAATGATGAAATCCACAGGTGCTTGGCATCTGAGTGGCTTTGTCAGATTGCTATGGAAACGTCCCATCCATTACGAATATGGCAACCAATACGAGACAATTGAAATGCATGTCGCACAGCTTTTTAACTAAAGTAGAGGGGGGGGAGGGAATGGGGTTGGTAGGCGAGACTAGCGCAACAACTTTGCAGAAAACGCAACCAACAAAACTTTTTCAAATTAATCGTGGCCGTACAGAACCAACTGAACTATTTTATAGCGCCAGGTCTGCGCGCCGTAATACGTACCCGCTCCTTCACAATTTTACAACCACTCAAGTCCTACACGAGTGCGTCTACATTCAGAGAATGGATCACTTCAAGACTTGGAATGTATGTTTCCTAGGGCCTGTGTTGGCATGCAGGGCCACTTAGCTTAAAATAAGACGCGGTCTGATGCAATAATGTGCACCGTTTCAGCCACTGGGAAAAACACAGTTAAATATTTGTAACTTAAAAAAATAACCCTTGCCAACTCTGGACACTATCTTATAGTTGAAGCCACCTGTTTACTGGAAGGCGGCTAAAATAAAGAGTACATGTATTTGTAAAGAAAATGAGTGAATGTATCACTGAGATGTTTCCTCGACACATCCACACTTGAAGTGAAATCTGACATTGTTGCTCCCTGTCTAGTCTCGTCTCGTCTTCAAGTGTGAGGACAGTCACCCAGCTGTCAACGCATGGCCAGTGCTACCATGAGGTCCAAAACTGTATTCTCTTACTTTACCCTACGAAAGCCTCGTTGTTTCCTATTTATATTTTTTTAAAATTGCTCTTGAAACTATAACGTGAAACTAACTTTATGTAAAAAGTATTCGCTCGTTTGTTGTTGTTGTCCAACTATGCACTACACATAGCAGGTGACCGTGTGTGTATGTTGTCTAAGCTGGTGCTGCAAGTGAGACTGAATCAAAGCTACGGAATTTCTGTGACATGACATCGTTTCTTTTCCGAGTGTCACAATCCCTCGTGTCTACTGAACAGTTACTAATGACTTCGCTTTCAACACCCCCCTCCTTTTTTTTGGAGGTGAGAGAAAGTGTAGTTTGTTGATACGCTGTTTTATCGTGGCTAGATGGCTGCTCGTCCTACCGGAGTCCGTGGTTCGAATCCCAGGTAATTCTCTTGTGATTTTTCTTTCTCTCACGTCTCACTAAAGTGCTTTGACGACGATTTTTTTTTTCGAGGTCTAATCCTACACAAACTGTGTTCTCTTACTTTACCACAAGGTCAACTAGGCGGTCCTTTAGGCCTCAGACCTCAAAGGGGCACAGCAGAAAAGCACAGTTTTAAACAATTAGCTTAGGCGCCTGAAAACCAGATGCTTTTGGTGGATGGGACTCGATAACCCCGGGAGGTGGGGAGCAGCCTATATAGGAGAAGGAAAAACCTGATGTAAAACTCAGATTGCTGGGGCATGTTTGTAGGAGAGCCAGGCTAGAGCATCTGATGGCAGCAGGGAAGATGGAAGGCAGAAGAGACAAAAGGTAGACAGAGAGAAACGATTTTTGATGGTCTGGCACGGTACATGCACTGTGACAAGTATGTTGAGATGCACAATGGATTATGGAGAAATATGATATTCTACGCCTATCGGTAGGGACCTTGAGATAGAAAGAGAAGCCACAAAAAGGCCTGTTCTATTGTCATCATCAACAAAGCGTGGAAGAAATGCAAAGAGTCCGACCACAAAGTACGAGGGGCGTTCAGAAAGTAATGCACCACATCGTGTTTTTTTCCCAGCTAATAATGAAGATAGAAGCATGAAATTTTGCACACTTTAAATATAGCACGTGCTGATTGTGTAAACCAAATTACACCGCAACCGGCCAAAGAATATGGCTGCCCTAACCGTTGAAATGGAGCGTGTTAGTAACTTGAGGTATAAGCAGCGAATTGTGATAGAATTTATCGATGCAGAGAAGGAAACTGTTGTGAACATTCACAAGCATATATGTGATGTGTATGGAAGTTTTGCAGTCGACAGGAGTACAATCAGTCGCTGGGTTCAGATAATCAAAGAGTACCGACCGCGCTGTGGACGTCCTGCCACAGCCACCAAGGTTGAAATGCGCTAATGGCATTATTCTTACTAATAGGTGTATCACTAATCAACAACTGGCATTAAAGCTGTCAGTCAGCAATGGTAGTGCAAATGCAGTTATAAAAGCTCTCGGATTTTCTAAGGTTTGTGCAAGATGGGTTCCTCGAAGTCTCACAAATGACCATCGATTGCAAAGGAAAGCAATTTCTTCTGAATTGTTGGAGCGTTTCAATGCTGATGGAGAGAACTTTTTGGCTAAGATCGTAACAGGTGACGAAGCATGGTCACATCCACAATCAGCACGAATAAAGACATTCAGGACAACTCCTTCAGCTGGAAAGGTCATGATCACTGTCTTTTGGGGTATTGGTTCTTGTGGATGTTACGCTAAGAGAGACAATCAATTCGCAAACTTACATTAAGATATTGAAAAAACTCAATCAACGTTTTCACAGAATTCGGCCGCACAAGAATCCAGCAGACCTGCTTCTCCTTCACGACAATGTGCGCCCTCACAAAGTCTGGCAACACGGGAAGCAATCACCAAACTGGGTTGGACTGTGCTACCCCATCCACCCTATAGTCCCGAATTGGCACCCTCTGATTTCTATCTGTTTGGTCCACTTAAAGAAGCAATCCGAGGGGTAAGATTTGAAGATGACCAAGGAGTAATTCACGAAGCGAAGAAATGGCTACATAATCAAGAAAAAATCTGGTATGGGCTAGGAATACATGCACTTGTTTCGCGCTGGCGTAAAGCCGTATAAGCTGATGGGGATTATGTTCAATAATACTGATGTTTACATGGCATATACATGTATATTGTGTATAAATTTCAATCTTTTTTAAATAAACAGCTCATGAAAAAAAAACAAACGATGCGGTGCATTATTTTCTGAACGCCCCTCGTATCTAGCAACCTGTTTACCAGCAGATCATCTTTTTTTCTCATTCCGGTTTTACGCTGCAAGGGCGGCCGTTATCACACAAGTGGATGGTTGCTTTATGTAAAAACAGGTCAGAAACATTTTCTTGTTTCAATCTTGACGCTCAAGACATTCTCCTATTAAATCTAACAGTTTTAGATATACCACATACTCTCCCTAACTTACTTATCTTCACCGTTTGTTAACTACATACTCTCCCTAACCTACTTATCTTCACCCATTGTTAACTCGAAAACAAACTCCTTACGTCCCACGTAGCTGAGCATCTAAGGGACCGCCGAATGTCGAGGCGTATAGCGTATTTGCGCTTCATCTCGTCCCATTATAACCTGGGTTTTCGCATGCTCATATCCTGTACTGTACTCACAGATAAACCCAGATACTTTTAGCTGTAGGAGTTTCTATTTTGGTCCTGGCGTTTACAGATTGCGGAAGAGTTTCCGGATGAGAGACGAAAGAGGCGTTTGTAAACTACGACTTAACGCAGTGTTTACTTTGCTCAGTAATGTTATGGTCACAAGACCTTCATTCATGCGAGAAACACTGGCTACGGCAGCAAACCTGCCCTGTCGGAACGAGGGAGTTGAACGAGGAGAGCGCGATCAGACGCCACACAACTGGCTGCTTGAGTCAACCATAGCCGACCAAGACCTTATTCCACGGCCCTGAAGAGCCAGGTGGAGCCCCGGAATCAGCTACTGTCGAGTCTCTTATCCAAACAAGGCCCCGCGCCCCAATTCCTACCCCAGCTCATCCCTCTCGACGGTCTCGCCTTAATCTACTTCCTGCCCCAGCTCACCCCTCTCGACGGTCTCGCCTTAATCTACTTCCTGCCCGAGCCCACTGGATACAGGTAACAGACTGGCAGGGGCTGAAATATGGACTCAAACCCGATCCTAAAAATACGTCATGCTGAAGCTGATGTGTTGGGCCAACAAAAAATAAAAAAAACCCGCAAATATCACGGCCTTATTTGCAAACCGTGAAACAACTCAACCAACGCAGTTTTGAGGGTAAACGAAGGAACCGGAAAAGAGGTCAGCAAAAAAAAAAAAAACTATTAATATCTGCTGGGAACTGTATGAATGAACGAATGACAATTACTGACCCTGGGGTTGTTACATATATATCAATGAGGAAAAACTGGAAGAGGTGGAGAGTTCTGAATATCTTGGATCATTACTAACTAGCACTGGAGATACAATGAGGGAAATTGAAAAGAGGATATCTATTGCTCTTCTAAAAGTAAGACAACTAAAGAAACCGTGGAAAGGAACAAACAGAACTACAAAAATAAGATTTTTAAGGGCATGCATCTTTCCTATCGCAACATATGCCTGTGAGACTTGGACACTTAACAATGCAGCTGAGAAACACATAAATGCCTTCGAATGTAAATCTACAAATATCATGGACACACACAAAAAAAGAACAAATATATCTATACTATAAGAACTTAATATTGAAGAAGGTTCGCTAGTAAAGAAGATTAAACAGATAAAAATTAAATATTGTGGACATATTAAACGTCATGAGAATTCAGAGAAGAATGTCTTGGAGGGTAGATAATAAGAAAAAGAAAGAGAGAAGACCATGGCGAAGATGGCAGACATTGTTGATGATCTGCGAATGGATGCATCAGCAGCAGGGCATCTTGCTTACAACCAAGAGGCCTACAGGAGAGCTGTTAGGGAGGCAAAGTTCCACAAGGGACATGCGAATGACTGACTGACTAGTATTATATTTACTGATTTATTTTTTTTTTCTGCTACAGAGATGGTTCACTGTTGCTGGAGATTCTAAACCACATTAGACCAAGACTCAAGCCTACCCCACTGTGGTATTCCTGTAAACATGCTGTGCTACTGTTTCAGTATAGCTCACGAAATGTTAACCTATGCAGTGTGTCCTAGGTAATGATTAATGTGTATAAACTGTGTTCCCTGAGGTTTTCTCCATATGCCTAGCTTGACCTGATGGTAGCACTGGCTCTGAGTCCACCTTTGTGAAATAAGTCGCCTTTTTTTTTTTTAAACCTCTTTACTCCTGAATTAATTACCCTGCTTTGTCAGAATAAACTTAGATGAGAAATTTTGTTAGAAAAAAAAAAAAAAACTGGAACGAATTATGTCTGTAATTTAAAATATAGGTTGGGTTAGAAATGTGTTACTTTTCATTTTATTTAGTCTAAATATGACTCTGAGCATAGATTCGCTTAGGTATGCAAGATCTTCCAAAACTGCCAGCGTTGTTTTGAAGTAAAAGATCTAAGTTTGGTCTGGAAGGACGGCATGTTAATTATTCCCGTCTCGACCTGATGCCTGGTTTATCTTGATCGTTAAACGAAACGCAAGCATGAAGTGCCAATAATTCAGATTCGCATCTCCATGAAGATCTTCAGCAACCTATATTAAATGTCCCAAATTTTAAAATGTCCCGTATTCTCATCTTTGATCACTCCATATTTAGAAATGAACACAATTTTAAAATTATCTTACTGGAAATGTTGCTATTTTGAAGTAAAAGTTGACCTGATTGACACATCTGTAATTAAAGATGCAACATCTGTAAGTAAAGTTGCAACATTTGTAAGTAAAGTTGCAAACCTAGTCTACTGATTAAAATTCTACTCTATTGCACATCCCTTCCCCGCATGATCCTTAAAACACAGGACTTTCCCATATAATATGGGACAGTAGGTCACTTTATCTTCAACCAAAAATTTGCATGTTCTGCCTTAAAATCACATTTCTGTATGTCCATATTCCACAGACTTTTCATCTCACACACACTTTCACCTTTTAGAAGTATTTGACCAAGTACTGTCCTGATTTTGAAGGTTGCAATTAAACTGCAACTCATTATTTGAAACTGGCAACAATAGCTACGTGCAACAACACTTCCTGAGATTATAATCATGGACAAGTCCCCACACTTAAACCACAAGCGGTACTAACACTAAACAAGTTCGTGGGAAGTGAGTACTTAATCCACATTATGAACTCACAGGAAGGGTCACATTTTAACTCATCATCATCATCATCGCCATTTTTCTTCTATACAGTGTTTGAATTAACTGTAATATTTCCAGCACCTCATGAAAAATAATGAGGAACGAATGTTACATTAGCTCAGTGACAACATCTTTACCAAAGTAACTGGTGATCTTTTTGTAGGGGAAAAAAAAGGCTATGTCCTGTAGCATTTGCATGCCGTAGGGGTGTGAAGTGTTAGTGCTTTCAGATTTCTAGGTCACCACAGCAGATGAGGTAGGGATGCCAGTGCCTGTCATCGCTGCCTTTGTTTTCATAGGGAAGCCAAAAGTACCCAATTTTTCGAGGCTGGGTGAACCTTGGTACCAGCTGGTTCGAAAAAAAATCGCCAGATTGTGAAATTGAACCAGGGACCTTCTGATCAGCAAATGAGTGTAAACTGTTATGATATTCTAGTCTAGTCAGTGATGTGGAGGCTGACACGCTCCACTTTGGTGCTGGAGCCTGTTTCTTAGGTTGGCTCCAGGAACTAAAGAAAGCTGGCATCTTCACCAAATATAACGACCGTGCATCAGCTACAATGAGTTCATGATTACTATAAATAGAGATGCACAAGAACAATATTACTTGTACATAGATGTAACCCAGTTCTCAAGCTGAATGTTATAGGGCCCGTAACCTTTTGGCGACTGCTTGTATCTGGGTCGGTGAACCACAACCAGTCAAGACCTTATTCTAATTCTTATTGGTGCCCCATGGAGATGGTAGTCTGGCCAAGTGAATATGGATCGCAATGGGAAGACAAATCTGGCCCTAAAAATGTGCTCAGATGAAGTCAGATATATGAGGCCTAAAAAGGCACATAACTGTGGCACAACACAACCAAGATGAAAACCAAAGAAGAAATTTCCTCAAGTGTTTTACAGAACTATTTATTGCACAGATCAGTGGTCAAAGTGGGAAAAATACGGGTTTAGTCAGCAAGTTGCATGACAGAGACATACAAACATCTATTTATACAGTGCCATGAGGACGAGCCTTGCCGTCATGCTTTTCCACAATTCTCTATTCTGGTTGCTAATTATGAGCTGGACTGGTGTTCTTTCTCCACATCACTCTGTCAGTTCATCTCTTTGTCTGCCTTGCTCTCTATCATTCCTGTTGTTATAAAATATCCCAATCCACCCGCCCTCACAACATGTGGATTGTCTCTATAAATTATAAAACAGCTATGAACTCATAAACCATAAGTAAAGAGAGAGCACTTTTCTGTTTATTGCCTTATTTCTGAAGAAAAAGTTTTTCTTCTTTCTCTTGTGCAGGACCGTGGGCTTAACAAAAACCCAGCTAGTGATGGACTCACTAATCTGCGCATTTTTGGACTGGACAAGACTGCATCCTTCAGCTTTGAGTCAACTGATACACATTCAAAGTTGTCAAAGCTGTGCACATGTGATGATTCACTTTCAGTCTGTGTATGATTCACATCAGAAGTAATATCATACCTCCACAAAGATTTATAACTAGATGCAGCTATCCCTGAGTCTTCCTCTTCACTGCTGGAACTGTGTGTCTCCCAGCTGCTGTTACACATGTGCTGCACATGGTCAGAAAATGAAAATGATTCTTCTTTCACTGAGGTCTCAGCCGCTGATTTATGTAACAATGAGCTTGTGATATTGTCTGAACTGTTGAACAGAGAAGATTCAGTTCTCGACACTTCTACATCCTGACTGTATTCTCTTGGAGATTCAGTAATTTCACCTGGAGATGAAAACAATGACTGACTTTGGGTGAAGTCGGAAGAACTGTTCAAATGCAGTTGCTTCTGCTGAATGCTATGAGGATGTAGACTTCCTGTTCCAAGCACTGATTCATGGAGCTCTACATGTGATGTCAATGCCTCTGACTGTGAAGGACTCATTTCACTCATGCCTTCTTGCTGTTTGGAAGTCAGCTGTTTGTTCTGTGACTGAAGAGAACCCAAGTCTGTAGATATCAAGTTACATCTGTCTCTGTCTTCACAATCTTCATTAATATCTGATACCTCTGCCATATGAGGCAGCTGATGATGTTTGTTTCCTGTATCTACACCTGAACTTTCACTGCCACATGGAGACTGTCTCTGTAAACTGTGGACTGATCTGTCCAAAATCTTTCTCTTTTCCTTCACACATTCTGTCACAGAGCTCCCCCTCATTCTCATGTTTTTCTTCCTGTCAACTCTGTTTCTTCTCTGTGGACCTTTCTCTGTACCATGTGAGTCCAACAACAATGAAGAGCTGCTCTGTGATGTCTGATAAGTATGACCATGTGCTTCCTCAGATGAAGCTGTTTGGAGAGACACCTTGGCATGGCTAGGGGAAACCTCACTAGGTGATCCACTATTACCCATGATGTTATTTGGGTCAGTTAGAATTGGTGAGGTTTTCTTGACAAACTCTCCACCACATGCCATGATGTTATTTGGGTCAGTTGGAATTGGTGAGGTTTCCCTGACAAACTCTCCACTACATGCCATGATGTTATTTGGGTCAGTTGGAATCGGTGAGGTTTCCCTGACAAACTCTCCACTACATGCCATGATGTTATTTGGGTCCGTTGGAATTGGTGAGGTTTCCCTGACAAACTCTCCACTACATGCCATGATGTTATTTGGGTCAGTTGGAATTGGTGAGGTTTCCCTGACAAACTCTCCACTACATGCCATGATGTTATTTGGGTCAGTTGGAATTGGTGAGGTTTCCCTGACATCCTCTCCACTACATTCTTCTCCATTTGAATCTTTATGAGAATGATGCTTTCCAATGTTTGCCAAAAGAGACTTGCTTCTGGCAAACAACTGTTCCACACTATACTGATTAACAGTAGATGAAGGTTCACAACTCAGTGAAGGACTCTGATCTTCACAGTCTGCATCTTCTGCTTTGTCATTTTTGTCATTCCCCACATGACTGCAGCTTGTGTCACTATCTGTGTCCATATCTGAGATTTGTGTCTCTGAATTTTCTGATGTGTCAGACTGACCTGATCCATCTTGACCTCTAATAGATCTGAAAATGAAAAATGAAACTTGCTTCAAAAAAAAAAAAAAAAGGGACAAAGATAGTCCTGTTATACCACAAAAAAAAAACACCTAGTGGATATGGCATTAGTGCCCATATTCTCCCTTGACAAGTCGGATGCAGTCAGCAGCATGCCTAGCCACCTTAACTTCTCTAACTCCAAAACATCCAGGTATCCATTTTTACAGCAGGGTAACTGGGATGTCTCTGGGTGAACTTGAAGCACTGACCTCATCATGAGAGACTACTGCACTAACTGCTCTGCCACTCAGGCAGCCATTGTATTTTAATTCTAATTCATGTTCCAGTGAATAGCCTGATGTGTTAAAAATCTGGATGTTAGATAACATTTTTGTTGTTTAACTATGAGAGGTTTCCCTACTGTGATGACCTGCCAGTGGGTGGCTGTCAGCTCTGATAGCGCTAAAATTCCAATATATTAATCAAATTTAGCATTTCACACGGAATTTTAAATGCTTATCTTTGTTATAAAGTAGAAGCACTTCAGTTTCGATTTTGCCTGTATTCTTAGAATTTTACTTGAAAAATAAAATGACACTGTTCATTCTTTACAGTCATCTCTCACTTTTTTTTTTTTTTTTGACACGGCATCAGATCACCTGGCAGAGAAATCTATATGAAATTAACTGCTTGATGAACTGTTACAAACAAACAAACACAACTCTCCTGCAAAACTAGAAATGTAAATGAGACCAAATAAACACAAATTTTTTTTTTTAAAACAAAAACCAAATATCTCTGTAAACCAAATTCAGAATGAAAGACACCTTGAAATTAGCAAAAGTTGTAGATTATTTTGCTGGCTTTAAGTAGATTTTTGTTTGTTTTTTGCATCATTTACTTTATGTAGATGGCAGCATTATCGTCAGAAGAGATGCTTATAAGAACTACAGCTGACTTGTAACTTACAAATGAATTATCTATGTAACTGTGGTGCTTTCATTCTTCAACACGGCTCTGTAACTGTGGTAGATGCAGAAAGTCTGCATTTTGGCATACATTTAAATAACTGGTTTTCTTCTACTACTACTCAAAATATCAGTAAACTTGGAGAAGACTGAAAGACCACATAAGAAAATGGGGAAGTAAAATGATGTCGCAGGACTTCAAGAGGTGGACCTGTAAATGTGAAGACAAAATGGGAGACATAAGAAGGATTCTTTTTTTCTTTTTGCCTGTCAAAAGCTTAAAGTAGTTACCTGACAGTTTCCCTGGGAATCTTGTTACCAACGCCATCATCAGAGTCTTCATCTGTAGAATCATCACTTTCACAAAACCTGCGGCTTCGAACCCCTCGACGCTTTCTTATATTTTTTTTCTTCTGTAATCTCTTCAACTTCAGATTATCTCTTCTCATCTTCTTTCTCTTTTTCATGTGATCGGCTTCCTGGAGATCACAAAATTTAAACATGAACTGAAAGTGACACAAAATTTTCACGGCATTTGCTTGAATTAATTTTCTCACATACACAGCACCATTTCCTCTTTGGTCTCCCTGGAAATAGTATGCTTTGCAGCCAAAGATATGGCAGTCTTGAACTGCAGGAATTGTAATTAATTTACAAATCAGATATAGTGGCTTGATTAAGTCCTTGAGTGGATCCAACAAGCAGTTTCTTAATAAACCTCACTACCCATGAACCATGATGAACACAAGTCTTTTACTAGGAACATCACAGGTACTCAATATGCTCTGATTTGTTGGCATCAGAGCATTCTCTGGGTATATATCTGACCGAGATCACACAGAATCCTCTGGTTAGAGAAATTCAACATACATTTGTACCCATTTGCAACAATAAATATGGAAGTTAAAGCAAAAAAAAAAAAAAAAGCATTACCCTTTGTTGTAGAGTCTCTGTAATGTCTTGATTTTCTCTTAAAGCCAATGTAGTCTGGAACTGCTTCCATTACATGGCAGTTTATTAAGGTGTTTGAGATTCTTGTGAGGTGCTGTTTCATGCTGAGGTGCAAGGGAAGCTGAGTTATGCTGTAATGGCAAACATGCATGGGAATTTCATTTAAAAAAAATTAATGGCAGATCAAAACATGAAGAATAATGCTTCTAAACTCTGTTGATGGAACCTTGGATGAATAAGTTAGAAATATCCTTCTCAACTGGGCCAGTGAACAGGAGCTGGCTAGGACACTGACCTAACTCTAATCTGATTCTTCAGTCTGACAAAGAAGATCAGTGTTTCCACCTGACTGTGGCATCTAGGGAGCTGACTTTTGAGTTCTGCACCAGAAGTAAGGAAAGTAACTGCATTACAAATTCTTCACCTATCAACAACTCTTAGCATCCGCAGAAGGTTCCTGGAACAATACACTAGACCTGACAGTACAATGAGAGATGAATACACTGCTTGCACAAACTCCTGACCTCCTCAGCCACCAGTAGGGAGTAAGACACAACTTTACTCACACTTCTCTTGCTGAAGCCACCTGATTAACCTCAGGCTTTCTCTTGCACTGAATATTCTAAAATGAAGTCTCTTTGTAATTTCTTTTTCTCTTTGGAATGTGATTTCCAATTCAACAGCTGATCTATTTTACTGTATATTTATAGAGTAACTCAGTTATTTCCAACTTCTCTCAAATTTACTCATGTTTTTGATTCTTGATAAATAATTCCAAAGGAGCTCCATTCCCGTATTTCCCCTTTCTCTTCACAAAAATTGCTGGATGTAAGAATTTAGAACTTGGCAGTCTTGGAGAATGTTGGTAAACTCAGAAGGTAGATATGTTTTATATTACATAAAGCAACAACACACAGCTACCTTTCTTAGAACTCCTGCTGGAGGATGGCTGAAGATATCCTTCAAAATGTCTGGACCTATGAAGTACAAGATGCAAGTAACCTGTCATGTACTGACTGAACAAAACATTATTTTCTTGTCTGCATGAACTGAAAGAAACAGAAATGACATGTTTCATAGCAGAGTTTTAAGGTTAACCAGACATTTGCTAACAACAGTACTCTTGCATGTTTTAAAAAGTGGATCTCACAAGCCTACTTCTTTGAGAAAAAAAGTAACACAATAAAGAGAGCACAATTCTGTCTTCCTTGGCTGACATTCTGTATGCTTTTTTTTTCCTTCTCTTTTGTTACGTCTAGGGGTAAAAAAAAGTGGCACACCTGCCTCAGATCTATCTCTCTCTGAACCTTAAGTGTCCAGGACACATGGGGCTTCTGCAAGGGTTTTCCACAAATGCCTGTCCTTTGCCTTTTAGTCTGTTCTTGCCCAGGTAAGCCCTCAGATACTAAGGCAAAAATTTACTATTATTGCAAACTTGAAAACTCACTATTATGACTAATATGTCTAAGGCAAAACTGTATCTAAGAACAGAAACACTGTAATAAAGACTCAAAATGTAGTATAAAAGAATGAAATTCGAACAGCATTTCTAGATAAAGAGACAGACAAAAATCCTATTTTTATAGAATTATTTATTATCAGGTAACGGGAGTGAATATGCTGTCTGATCAGGCAATGAGTGACCCATAGATGATATGCTAGGATCAGGGTTAGTGAACCATAGCTGACCAAGGCCCTGTCCCACCTCTCCGTTGGTACCCCACAGTAACAGACCTAGCCTGGCTAATGGGGCTGGGATCACCACAGTCTCCATGGTGGCGGAGTCTGCTAAAGAAAGATTGCATACCCCCTGCTTTTTATCTGCACTCTGGGACTGAAAAAAAATAGCTGCCACAACCCGCTCCCAAGCCAATACGATGCTGTGCCTCAATATCTTCACAGCATCAGCTGCAAAGAATACCAACTCGTAGTTACAGGGAGACAGCACAAGACAAGACAAGAAAAGATTATCAGCAGACTTAGCACAAGGGGAGCTGAAGTGATAAGCATCATAAAAGACAATTCCATCATGGCCTTCATAGGAAAACTGGTCAAACTTCTACCCTACTTCCACTCTGGTAGCAAAGAGTGGCAATACAGCCTGCTCAGATCATCATCGTGTTTACAAAATTCAGCAGGGATCTTGTGTTCCCCATGGTCAGCAGGGACGGGATCATTAAATTTCCACAATCAGTGGGCTTGGGATTGTGTTTTTCATGGTTAGATGGATTGGGATCACTAAATTCCTCATGATCAGTGGGCTTGGGATTGTGTTTTTCATGGTTAGATGGATTGGGATCACTAAATTCCTCATGATCAGTGGGCTTGGGATTGTGTTTTTCATGGTTAGATGGATTGGGATCACTAAATTCCTCATGATCAGTGGGCTTGTGTTTTTCATGGTTAGATGGATTCTTATATCTTATATCCTTCCCGTGCCGTTAAACGTCACATAGGGCTAGCAAAGTAGTTCGCCAGTTTTTCCTGTCTTCGGCGAGTCTTTCAACCTCATCAAAGGATTTTATGCCTGTTAATTTGGCCTCTCTTAATAATGTCCTCTTCAGAGTTTCACGCGGTCTGCCACTTTTTCTTTGGCCTGTTGTGTTCCACTTGATAGCTTGTTTTGGGATTCTCTGATCATTTCTTCTCATCAAGTGACCAACATATGTCCATCTCCTTTTCCTGATCACCCATGAGACTGGTTGTTGTTCAGTCATCTGTCTTATCTCTGCATTGTTCTTGAATTCATTCCACTTGATGCCGAGTATTTTCCTTATGCATTTGTTTTCAAAAGAGTCTAATTTCTTTTCTATTTCTTTAGTTGTTTTCCAGCTTTCGCATGCATAAATGAGGGTGGATATTACATTTGAATTGAAAAGTCTTAACTTGGTTTTTGTGTTTATAACTTTTGAATTCCATATGTTCTCAAGATTGATGCTGCTTGTGCAATTCTGATCCTAACTTCCTTTCTAGTGTCACCATCCTGGTCTATGTAGCTGCCAAGGTATGCAAATTGATTGACTTCTTCAATATCTGTCCCTTCTATGTGTATTTCTCCATTTTGATTGAGAGGAATTTTCATTATTTTTGTTTTGTCCTTGTTAACTTCAAGTCCTATTTTGCTAGCCAGTGAAGACAGGCTATCTGTTTTTTCTTGCATGGAATTCACATTATTACTGATAAGAGTTATGTCATCTGCAAAATCAAGATCTTCTAGTTGGGTCCCATGTACCCAGTCAATACCTGTGTTACCTGTGCAGCATATTTTCATTATGAAGTCTATTGTAATCCCAAAAAGTAAAGGAGACAGTATACATCCTTGTTTCACGCCTGCTTCAATCTGGAACCATTCGCTCATCCCTTCTTCTGTCTTGACTGCACAAACATATCCATTGTATAAGTCCTTAATGATGTTGACAATTTTAGATGGTATTCCATATAGACATAAAATTCTCCATAATGAATCTTTGTGTATGCTATCAAATGCCTTTTTAAAATCTATGAAGTTCAGTATTAATGGTTTCTGCTTTTCAATATGTTCTTCAAGTATTATTCTGAGAGTAAAGATCTGGTCGAGACAGCTTCTTCCTTTTTGAAATCCTGCTTGTTCTTCTCTCATTGCAGTATCCACTATATCTTTGAGTCTATTCAAAATGACCTTGCAAAATACTTTTGACACAACTGATATTAAGGTTACTCCTCTCCAGTTGTTACAGTCACTAAGGTTGCCCTTTTTGGTATTTTAACAATGATTCTTTTCTTCCAATTAGAAGGGACCTTTTCTTCTTTCCAAATCTTGTTAAACATTCTCTGTAGTTGTCTCATGTTGTCACTATTGATAGCTTTTAGCATTTCGGCTGTTATTTCATCTTCACCTGCAGCTTTGTTGTTAGCCATTAAATTCACTGCTGTTTCAGTTTCATGCAATTTAATTTCATCTAGGTTGACATTTAGTTGTGGGGCTGGTAAGTCAGTTTCAAGGTTTAACAATTCTTTTGGGTGTGGTCGATTAAGTATTTCTTGGAAGTGTTCAGCCCATCTTTGCTTTTGGTCTTTATTTGATGTTAATGATGTTAGATGGATTGGGATCACTAAATTCCTCATGATCAGTGGGCTTGAGATTGTGTTTTTCATGGTTAGATGGATTCTTATATCTTATATTTTTCCCGTGCCGTTAAACGTCACATAGGGCTCGCAAAGTAGTTTGCCAATTTTTCCTGTCTTCGGCGAGTCTTTCAACCTCATCAAGGGATTTTATGCCTGTTAATTTGGCCTCTCTTACAATGTCCTTTCCATAATGAATCTCTGTGTATGCTATCAAATGCCTTTTTAAAGTCTATGAAGTTATGATGAATAGTTATGATCTAATGAACTTAGATGGATTGGGATCACTAAATTCCTCATGATCAGTGGGCTTAGGATTGTGTTTTTCATGGTTAGATGGATTGAGATCACTAAATTCCTCATGATCAGTGGGCTTGGGATTGTGTTTTTCATGGTTAGATGGATTGGGATCACCAAATTCCTCATGATCAGCGGGGTTGGGATTGTGTTCTTCATGATCAGCGGGGTTGGGATCGTGTTCTTCATGATCAGCGGGGTTGGGATCATGTTCCTCATGATCAGCGGGGTTGGGATCATTTTCCTCATGATCAGCGGGGTTGGGATTGTGTTCCTCATGATCAGTGGGGTTGGGATTGTGTTCCTCATGATCAGTGGGGTTGGGATTGTGTTCCTCATGATCAGTGGGGCTGGGATTGTGTTCATCATGGTGATAGGACTTATGGAAAGTTGTTGCTTAGGTCTGTTCCAAGGAGTATGGAATGTCCATCACTGTTCTGTCATCATCTAACTAGGAGCCTTTATTCCAAGATCAAAACAACGGCATCAATCACCATGAGCTTCAGCTCTGTAGTGAAAGGGGAACACAATAACAACGTGATGTTAAGACGAGAAACTTAATATGGGTGACAATTTATACATTATTTATTAAATGGTTATGGGGGTGAATACGCCCGATAAGGTAATCAGCAACCCATAGCTGATATGCCAGTGTCATAGCCGACCTAGACCCTATCCCACCTCTCCATGGTACCCCCAGTAACAGGCATTAGCATGGCTAACGGGGCAGGGATCGCCATAGTCCCCATGGTGGTGGAGTCTGCTAAAGAAGCATTGCACACGCCCTGGTTTTTAGCTGTATGCAGGGAATGAAAAAGTAGCCACCACAGCCCGCCACCACGCTGATATGATGCTGTGACTCAACATCTGCTGCAAAGAACAACAGCTCGCAGTTACAGGGAGTTCGAAGAAGTACAATTAAACAGTCATTAAACTACTAAATACTGAATTGTGATAGACATTTAAGTTTAATTTTACTATTAAAAAAATGTTTTGACAATTTTTAGAGGCTTAATAAACTGTGTTGTACACAAATAATTACATAATAAAATAATGGCATAAATGAGCAAAAAAATTACCCAGAACTGTTGATTTATACTGGTGCTGAGATTTTTTAACTTCCAGTGCTCTTGTATCTGTTGCTGTGTCAAAAGCCCTGAGCCAGTTTTCTGCCTGCTTATCTGCCACTTGTCTTTCTTCCTTTGTGAAGCTTTTAAGGTCATAGAAATCTCCTCTGTATTTATGCATAAAAGACTGGTAGAAGACATCCCCATAGCCATCAACCTGTTGTGTAAAAATGGATCAAATTTTTCTTACAATCTTTTAATTAAAAAAAAAAAAAGGTAAAGATAACCCTGTAATGCCTTAGAGGCACACAGGGATATGGAGTTAGTGCCCACATTTTCCTTGACCTGTCAGCACACTGGAGGGTGATATAGTTAGTATCAAGCATGGCCGCCTTTCCTTCCCCAGCTCCAGAAGAAGTCGGGTACCCATTTCTACAGCTGGGTGAATGGTGCGTCTTCCATTGGATTTGAACCCCTGACCTACACCATGAAAGACCAGTGCACTAATCACTTTATCACACAGAAGTGGTGAAGTGATTAGTGCACTGGTCTTAGTTAAAAACTAAGCAGACACATATTCTTGTACACTGATTAAATTGGCTGACATGTACCAATGAAAACAAACAAAAAGTTTGCAAGAAATATTTTAAAAAAAAGGAAACAAAGTTTTCATTTGCCATAAGAAATTCCTGTCATACCAATTAAGTAAAACTATAAGTAAATTTCACCAATAATTTTTTAATACAGGAATTAGAGTAGTGTTTCCCAACAGGGGGCAATCCGAAATATTTTAGGAGTGCAAGTAGAACATATTTCTATTTTTTTCAGAATTTGGTTGACTATCATCCTGGAGGGCATCAAAATTTTTGAGGTATTGAGGTGGGGCATGGTCCAAAAAAGGTTGGGAAACACTCTGCCAGGTTTTGTTTTTTTAGCAGAAAATCAGTTGTACAGAATGTACCAAATGTTTAAAAAAAAAAAAGTAACTCATAGATGCCCACATGAGACAGAACTAAGAAAAGAATGCACAAGCACCAAGAACTAAAAAATAAATGTGTTAGAGACACTACACCAGTCTGGCCCAGTGAACTATTGCCTGATTGATGTTCTAACCCCAATTTTTGGGGGTGCTCTGGGAAACATGCTATTGTACTCCTTCAAACTATGACCCCCCCCCCCCCCAATGATTCAGTGCTTATGCTTCACTGCATCACCTAAAAAATAACTCCTTTTGGTCTGATAACTAAAGCTTCTGCATTCCAGTCAACCTACCTACAAAAAATGATACACAACATCTTTCTTTTTAAAAAGAAAACTCATTCTAAAATTGGAAAATACTTGCCTACAAGGAGGGTCACACCCTACATTTGGCCATCAGTGCATGAAGGGATAAACAGATATTCACATAAAACTAAGCACAATGCACACAGGACTACTTTTTCAGTGAGTGAATGACAAACAAACAAAAAAATGAAATGAAAATTATCAAATCAGCTTTAATGAATCTGCCTCTCTTATCGTTTTATTATAAACCTCCTGATGTGATTTGAAAAAGAAATGCAACCCCAAACCCTGCAGGAGTCACCTGCTTAGTGCTGGACACACCTGATAAACTGTAATCCTGTTTTCTGAAGTCTGCTGGGCCACAGCAATACCTGCCAGTGATGCCTCAAACCTCCTCTCCAGTTTTGTCTGATCACATGCATAAGATGTGCACATGTTCTGATGGAACTCCCTGGTAAAAAATAAGATTTAAAACAAACACGAATCATGCATTTTTTTGTAAAAAAAATTGTCCTTAAATACTTTGGACACACTAAGTTAGGTGGAGGTGTATGGTGCAGTTGTAAGAAAACTGCAGTAAAACTGCATCTTGCATCTCCTCCTTTCCTTGCAGTGCCATCCACTCTTGTCATGAAGTTTCATGACAGCAGTGGCTGACACAGCAAAAGAAAACTTCAACATGGAGGTCATAAATGGGTAAATCTTTTGAAGCTACTTCTGCTTACATAACTATGTAAAGTTTATGTCATCCTATCTCAGTATCTCATACATGATCTTATGTAAGTGATAACACATGTAATTGGTACCATCTATCAGATCCCTATTGTGTTAGATCTAATTGAAAAGCCCAATACTGGGAAGACACTGAACAATCTACTTACATACACCCAAAACCACGCTGAAAACTCAAACATCATCATATATCCTGTTAACATCATTTATCTACTACTAGATGGAAGAGCAAGAAGCTCAGATTCAAAGCATTTGACACAACTGTTTGTAGTTTAGAAAGGAACAAAGCAAGTAGATGATCTTTCTAGCCACTCAAAAATATTCTTAAACTGTGCCACATCAGGAAAACTTTTATTTCAACAGATGCACCAAAAGGTTGCACTAACAGAGAAAAAAAGTCAAAGAACAACCTACCCAATCTGAGATATTTTCCATGGAATAACTGATGCTGTCGGAGCTTTTCCTTCCAAAATATTGACTGGGAAACACATCACTTCTGAGGGCTGCTGGGATGCCACAAACAATATCTTTTCTGGAAAACAAACATTTGCACTAACTTACATTCTATATTATGACAAGGGGGCTTACAAAAAGGATATACACAATTCTTTGTTCAACTTCATGCCAAATACAGCATGATCAATTATGAAGCACAAAACACTTAAAAAGTATAATTACACAATGTTGCACAAAATCAATCCAGGGGAAATGAAAAATTTAAATTGAAAAAAAGTTGTTCTTCTTTGGCCATTCTCAGATGTCAGTTTATATACTTCTAAAGTAATCGGTGGTCAGCTGGACTTGGTGTACATCCACAAAGTTTCTCTTGAACTGCTATAGGTGTTGGTCACATCTGTTTTCTCTGCACCTCATATGTTGAGCAGTCTTGCAGAATATGTTCTCCTGTTATCTTACCAGTGCCACACGTGCACATGTCAACTGGGTTGATATTCCCTCTCTCTCTGAACCTTAAGTGCCCAGGGCACATGGGGCTTCGGCAAGGGTTTTCCACAAATGCCTGTCCTTTGCCTTTTTTTCTGCTCTTGCCCAGGTGAGCCCTCTATTGCTCAACATCCTTTCTGTTGTTCTTCTCTATGTCTCTTTTGGTCTACCCTTACTTCTGTTCCCCTGTGGTGTCCATCTTAGTGCTATTTTTGGCAGTGAGTTGTCAGTCATTCTGAGCACATGCCCCAACCATCGCCAGCGGGGTTGATATTAAGCTTGTTGAAAAGGTGGTACCTCAGTCACACATGGACTAAGCTCAATATTGTCAAATCCCATATGAAACATGGTCATATCATATCTCATCAGACTACTTGTTAAATCAGAAATCAGTGTCCATGCTTCAACCTCATACCTTTGATACAGAGGTCTTTGATACAGTATAGACTTACCCTGCTCTGCATAGCTTGTGTTCTGATGAACCACTTGAATGTACTGAGGGCAGGATATGAATTCTGTACTCCACTGAAGCACCTATAAGCAAACAATTTTATTCGCTTTAAAGATTCTAACTTTGTGAACCTTCTTAAAAAATATCTTGTGAAAGAGCAGTAAAAAATAAAGCATTTTAATTTTTCTGATGGAAATGTGGTTTTTTTCCTAAGAAGAATGATGAAAATACCATGGACAGCCAAGAAAATAAATGAAGATGTTCTAAGTGAGGCTGGGCAAAAGAGAGAAATACAATCGCAAAATTCAGAATACAACAGTCCAGATTTGTAGGGCGTGCTTTAACTCTTTCCGTGCGTACGGTCGATATAGTGACACCGGAAGTGTCCCTAAACTACCGTATGGTCACTTTAGTGACATTGTTTGTTTCATTAAAACAAGTGGTGTAACATTCAGATTGTACATATTTCGTCCGCGATTCCGGTGACACTTTCAAAATGGAGAATGCATGCCTAGTTACGAACGATGCCGAGCGAGAAAAAGGACGCGAAGCATGGAAAATTTTCAATTTTTGACGATGTAGATAGGGGTATGGACATAGCCTATGGCCACCCCGCTGCTCTTGAATGTTTTCTAAGTAGATCTAGACATATTTAGACGACTGGAGAAGTAGTTAGGAGTAGTTAGGAGGTTAGTTCAGACATTCATTCAGCGAGAATGCAATACGGAGTCACAATACGAGATTGACAAGTAGATCTACACATCTCAGATGGTAAGTAGTGGTAAGTAGCGCAAATCTAGACCTAGCCGATGGTGAGCTGGCCACAATCAGTGTCTAAAAACATCACATTACTTCTTTTTTCCTAAAAAACTCTGCATTTATGAAATTTTCATTCATTTAGCTATACTCTGAAACATATTAAGTATACGGAAGTACATGGAACTACAGTTTTCCATTCCATTTTACAACTAGACCCCCTTACAGACAAGACCCGCGTTTTTACTCCCGCACCCAACAACACGTCCATGTTTCTTCTAACGCACGGAAAGAGTTAAGAAGAGGCCTAGTGACAACAGGAAAACTAGAGGGAAAAAGGGACAGACAAAGACAAAGAAACAAGATACCTGATGGACTAAAAGAGTGCCACAAGCATGGTAAAGTAAGAGAACAAATATTGTAGGATTAAACCTTGAAAAAATCTTAGACAAAGCACTTTTAGTGAGACGTGAGAGAAAGAAAAATCACATGAGAATTACCTGGGATTCGAACATGGACTCCGGTAGGATGCTAAGTCGATAGTATGCTGTTCTCTCGTGGCTAGACGGCTGCTCGTCCTACCGGAGTTCGTGTTCGAATCCCAGGTAATTCTCATGTGATTTTTCTTTCTCTCACGTCTCACTAAAAGTGCTTTGTCTACGATTTTTTTGAGGTTTAATCCTACAATATTTGTTCTCTTACTTTACCGTACCAAAACCTTGTAGTTTCCTATTTATAAAAAATTGTGCCACAAGCATGGTCCAGCACATATCTTATAGAAAGAGTGAAGGACAGATGGTTGAGGCAATCAGTGGCAACCAACACCTGATTGGCATGGATTAGAAAGAGAGATAGAGAGAGAGAGAAAAAGATGAGTATGCAAAGTAATGTACAATCAATACTGAACAGCTCAACTTAAAAATGATCATTCTCATCAATCCTTCCCTTTCAAAGTTCTAGAGACAGACACAAACATTTTGTCCAATCTGGCCTTTGCATCTCACAGTTTTTTCAGCACTGATGTAGTCTGTCTGAAAGGTTTCATTGTTCCCTTAGGTTTGTCATGTCTATTGCTCCTTGTCAGATCCAATGCACATGTTTTGCTTCTTCAATCAGTTTACCTTTCCTTAATGTCAGTCTGTTGAAACACCCATTTTCTTTCACCCACTGGGCGCACACACACACAAACACCACCCCCATGTACTCCTAGCACTCAGAAACATTTCCCCCCCTTAGCTGGTTTTAGTTCTGATGCCCCTTTCTGCTCAATTTTTTTCTTGTCCCACCCACCCTCCCCCTTGTCCAAACTGGGAACAGTTGATCCAGGTAATTTATTCCTGCATTTTAAAAAACAAAATAAAAAAGGATTTTAAAAAAAACATGTATAACAAATACAAAATGCAACTCAAAATAAATGAAAAAAAAAAAACCAAAAACAAAGACCATGTTAAAATAAGTTGTGTTTTTAACACAGTTGTTCCCAGGGTAGCATAACAAATACAAAAAGCTGCTCCAGTGCTGTGGAAAAAAAAAACCAAATAAAAAAACCCCAACTTCTGTAACTTTAAATACATTCATCAGAAGTTCTTATAAGTATCTCATCTGATGATAAAGCTGCCATGCACATAAAGTAAATGATGCAAAAGAAAAAAAGAACTAATCTTAAAGCCAGCAGAATAATCTACAACTTTTGATAATTTGTACATGTATGTCTCTCTGAACTTAGTTTACAAAGGTATTTGTTATTTATTAATAAAACAAAAGCTCAATTCACTTGGCGGCATTTACATTTCTGATTTCGCAGGATATTATAAAGTAGCTGAAGGCCATGTTTTTAGGCACATTTTGTGGCTAAAGAAGACAGTTTGTCCACCCTTCTGGACGTTGAAGTTTTAGTCATTATTTTGTGATTTTCTTGCTCCTACATGGCACGTCAAAACTGCAGCAACTTGGGCCAGGTGCATGGCCATGGCTATCCAGAGAAACATCGAGAAGCGCCACCTGACGTGGAGTACATGTGACTGACAGGGTAAACCTGCTGTGGGCAGTCGAACGTAGTCAGTGTGAGAAGTAGGGTTACAGAGCAATGGAGCAACGAGTGAACATCAAGTTCTGCTACAAATTAGGGAAAACAGTGATGGCGACGCATGAAATGTTGGTGCAAGTGTACAGGACGGGAGTCTAAGCAGAAAATGTGTTCACAACTGGTTCAAATGAATTCACCACAGGAAGGAAATGACTGAAGACTGGACAGTGAATGTTGCTGCATGATAACACACCTGCACACTGTGCGATCCGTGTGCGCCAATTCTTGGCTCAGCATGGCATACCTTTTCTCAATCATCCACTGTACTCCCCTTATCAGGCGCCTGCGGACCTCTTTCTGTTTCCCTGCCTGAAAAGCGGCATGAAAAGCGCATGTTTTGTGGACGTGGCGGCAATCCAAGAAAGTGTGGCAGCGGTTCTGCAATCAATTTCTAAGCGGCCTTTGCTGACAGTTTCCAGAAGCTTTATGAACATTGCCAAAAATGTGTTGTGAAGGATGGTGATTAATTTGAAGGCCAATAAAGCTAATTTATTTGTATCTTCTGTTTTGTTTATTTTCTGATACCATTCACCAAACTTTTTAGACACACCTCATACATGTGCATTTAAAAAATTATTTTCACACTTTAAACTGGCAGCATACAGCATAACACTCACCGGTGCCGTCCCAAATCTTTGGTCAATAATGAAAACACCATAATCAGTAACAACAGCAAGATATGGAAATCCTAGATATGTCATAGCTGTGACACATTCCTCTTTCTTGGTCAGATTGGGTGACAATGTCAACAGTTCCATACCATCAGTGAAGTGAGACTGAAAGTATAATTATAATTTTTCTCTTCGATAATTCAAACTCACATCTGCTAATCTGTATCATGAATATCTGAAAATATCATACCTACAGATTATAACATAAGAAAGACTTAAGGCACTTGATATTTTAAAGAAACATCTAAATTCATCTCTCTGTCTTACTCACCCACAGACATTTATAGGGTGAATGCCTGAAACTTAAATATTTTGGATATATTAAATGTCATGAGAATTTAGAGAAGACCATCTTGGAGGGGTACATAATGGGAAAATGAGAGGAAGACTAAGGCAAAGATGGCTGCAAGACATCATTGATAATCTGCAAATGGATGCATCAGCAGCAGGGCATCCTTGGCTTACAACCAAGAGGCCTACAGGAGAGCTGTTAGGGAAGCAAAGTTCCGCAAGGGACATATAAATGACTGACTGCCTGAGTAATGAACAATGCATTTGTTTCTCAAATCAGTGGCTATGGGTGATATTCCTGCATGAGATGCTCCTGTCAATTCAGGTGTAAAAATTGGCACTTGTTGCTCTTGTCCTTGTCTCTCACACAGAAGTCATTGGTGCAAGTCTGGCTGGAGGCACATTAGTCACCCAAATGTAGAAATGGGTACCTGGTTCCTGTTGGAACTGGAGAAGGAAAGGTGGCCAGCATGGTGCTGACAACATCATCCTCTAGTGTGCTGTCATGTTAAGGAAAATATGGGGACTAACACCATATCCCTAAATGATTAACATGAAAGGACTTATTTTTTAATTATTTTTTTTGGTGCTTCTGAAGAAAGGCAGTCAGGCATGACAATGGCCATGTTACCATCAAATGGGTTAAAAAGCTTCTAAGATACCACTAACTTTTTCGAGTTTAAAATAGATCTTGACTCATCAACTGCCATCCTTGCTATAGCAAGGTCTTCAGGTTAGTCTGGTGACTGCCACCCTCATTACAGCGAGGTTTGCTTCATTGTAGCGTAAAACCAGTGTAACTTAATTGTACATGATTTATCTGTGCATTCTGGTGACCTTTCATAGTTCAACCCAAAGCGTGGCTAACAACCGAGTGAAATCGATGTGCTTAATCGAGAAATTTCAATATTTATTGTGATTTCGGAGGCATAAGGATATGTCCTATGACCCGACCACTGTTCCTGAATGTACCCCAAGTACATCTAGACCTATTAAATGGACTGGAGAAGTAGTTAAAAGGTTATTTCAGATATTATTTTAGTAAGAATGCCACCACACGATGAGATCGGACGAAGATTTAAGTAGATCTGGAAATTGCCGATGGTAAACATTGTACATCTAGGCATCGCCGATGGTAACAGTAGACAATTATCAGCTAAAATAATAACATTACCTTTTTTTTTTCCCTAAAAACTCTTCATTTAAAATCTTACAATTACAGCTATTTTCATGCATAATATGTATACTTTTAAAGTGGAAATAATTTGTACATTCACTTTAACAACTATACCCCCTATACATATCAAGACTCGTGCTTTTTGTGCGGCACAGACAGGAACGTCCACATTTTTTTTCTGTGGCACGGGAAGAGTTAAACTGAGGCCCAGCATTGCAGATCACCAGACTAGCACTGTTCCATCTTCACAAGTGTGCTGTAGTATATGAGGAAAACAATAAAGCTGAAACTAACATCATCTTCTATCATCACTGAACAGAGAAGTGTGCTCGTAACACTTGATAAGTAAGGCTAAGTATCTCAAAGCCCGGAAGCTTTCAGGTAAATTTTTCACTTTCAGCACTCTTAATCATCTTCATGGTGACGGTTTATCTTCCTATGGCTGTGAGCTAAAAGCCTCTTGGTAGATGATGCCATAGAGAAGAAGAGCCTGAATGTCTTTTGTAGTTGTTTAGATAAGGACATTTCTGAATAATTATCTACATTAGAAAAAAACCATTCTGTGAACTTACTCTGTGATCATACATATGTACAGATGTGCCATCAGCAACCACAATGTGTCTTGGATGACCACCAAAACATGAGCACGACCACTTGTCCTGACCTTTGCAGTCTTGAGGCTTTACTAATAAATGATTTCTGGAACTATAAGGAAGAATGTGGTTGTGTGCCAGGCTCAAAGTGCTACAAGAAATGCTTATTAACTGCAAACTTCTTCTCTTCTCTTTTTCTCTGCATTTACCAAATTTGTTTTGTATTTACAAATTGTCCATTATAGAAAATGTAAAAACATGGTAGCTAGACAAGGACGAAAGACCAGCTCACTGACACTGAAAAGAGAGTATTCCAGGGAGACATGAGTGATATGGAAATGGAGATTAAGATGTGGGCTCCAAACAACAGAAAACCCTTTGTAGAATCTTCATGACAATCTTTCTTCTGGAATAATCAGTATAAGTGAGAAGATTATTGGAAGACCAAGACTAGGAGAAAATCTTTGCTCTGGGTAATGTGGGGTAAAAGAGGAAGAATCCCTGTTCTTGGAAACCATGGACCCCCCCCCCCCCCCAGAATCTCTGTTCTGTAAGGCTAATGGACAAAATGAAAAAAAAAAGAGAACTAGTTCTGTGAAACCAAGCAAAAGAATGAGAATCTTTATCCTTGAAACTAAAAGCAAGAGAGAATCACTGCTTCAGGGAATGTGAAATTATATTTGTTTTGAAAAACCCTGGGAAATTCAAACAATCAAAGGAAATAAAGACACAGAATGAGAAACAGATCAAAATGTAGAAATCTTCTGGAAATATTTCATACTCCTTAAGAAAGTCTGTCATTCTGAAGGCTTGAGCTACATAGAGAACTTTTAAGCAATAAAAACAAATTATGATAAGATGAAATCTTCACCACATAATAATTTAAAACAAGCTTTATATCATGCTGACACTGAACAACTAATCTGACACTGAACAACTGGTCTGACATTGAACAGCTGGCCTTACTCTGAACTGATGTCCCACAAATAAACACCACCACTGTCAGTTGATATTAAGAGTTCATCTCTCATGTAAGAACTGTGGAAGATTACAATGAAGAACTGGTTCAAGCATGAGTCCAACTCCACGATCTCACACACATGCTTAAAAGTTTAATCACCTTCTCAACAATCATGCAGACAGATAAAGACCTTCCATACATCTATCCTCCAGCTTTCACGCAGTTGTTTTCCATCCAAAAGAACTGTCAAAAACTAACTTCAATAACAAACTCAGTCACATGAGCATATGGCCAACATTCACATCATCACTTGCTTAAACATGTGTTGTAAGGCATGAACACCCACAACACTCCTTGTAATCCATATATTGCTAAAATCATACTTTCATTATTAATCTTACTGTTCACTATTTTACAGCTGCTAAATTTTGGCATTAATGAGGTGTGATCAAAAAGTATCCAGACTGGACTTACAAAAAAAAAAACAACTATAAGAGTTAGCAATCTGTAATTTAGTCACTTTCGAAAGAGTCCCCTTCCGAAGCAACACACTTAGTCAAGCACTGTTTCCACTGTTGGAAGCATTTTTTAAAGACATCTTCTGATATGGAGTAAAGCTGCATCTTCACATTCTGCTGTATCTCCTCAGCATTCTGAAATCTTTTCCCTTTCAAGTGTTTTTTTTAAAAAATTTTTGGGAATAGGTAAAAGTCACAGGAAGCAATATCAGGTGAATATGGTGGTTGTTGGACCTGTGGAATGCACTGCTAAAAAAGAAACTGTTGCACAAGTTGTGATGAATGGGCAGGCGCGTTGTCATGGTGGAGTTGCCACTCACCACTCTCATGCAATGTCGGCCTTTTGCAATGAACTGTGTCCTGCAAATGCTGCAAAACTTCACAGTTGATTGTTTGGCCTGGTGGAGCATATTGATTATGCACAATTCCACTGTAACTGAAAAAAAAAGGTCAGAATCATTTTGAAATTACTGCGGCTCTGAAGACATAGGAGTCTTCCACTGTGAAGACTGGGTCTTAATTTCAGGGTCATACCATAGATCCATGGATGCAGCAGCAGCAGGCCATCTTGCTCACAACCGAGAGGCCTACAGGAGTGCTGTTTGGGAGGCAAAGTTCCGCAAGGGACATGCAAAGGAATGAATGAATGACCATAGATCCACAATTCATCACCAATTATGATTGTTTTTAAAAAGTTTGTGCCATTTTAGGCACATTCAAGCAGGTCACGAGAAGCTCAAACAGCTGTTTCTGGTCAGCTGAGAGCACTTTTGGCAAAAATGTAGCTGGGACACGTCTCATGCCGAATTGTCCATAAGAATTGACTGAACTGAACCAAAACTAATGTGTAAGTCTTCAGATAACTCACGAATAGTTATCTGGTAATTTTGCAGCACAGATGCATGGACAAGTTTGATATTTTCTTCAATTTTGCTGGCTGTGGGCCTCCCAGACTGTTCATCACTCTCAACACTTTCACGGCCATCTTTAAAAGGCCTATACCACTCATAAACTTGTGTACTACTCATACAATCCTCCCCATAGACTTGTAACTTTCAAGTATGTGTTTGCATGTTTCGCCAAGTTTTTTGACAAAATCTGATGCAAATTTGTTGATTCAGTTTTTCTGACATGACAAATGTGACGAACAGATTCAGATAGGTCAGAACAAAGCACTAAGCAAAGCAGACAAGCAAGGAAGATGTGACTTACGCCATGTGTGCAGTATATGCATAGGTCAACCTGTGCCTATTTGGTTCCGGCTGTGTCAGTCACTTTCGGAGGTATGTCCTCATTCCGATTACTTTTTGATCACACCTCATATTTAAATGTGAATATCTATTTATTCTTTATTGCACTGATAATCATGTTTACAGTTCTCATACAATACTGTTACTTTTCCAGAACAAACTGGAGAATGGAGACACCAAAGGAAAGCAAAGTATTACCTGGCAATATCTTCAGTGATAGCTATAATGTGTTCACAGCTAACATATGCGATGTGGGTGCCTGTGTGGCAAAGTGGTTAGTGCACTAGTCTCTCACGAGCAAGATCTGTGGTTTGAATCAGGTCCATGGTGTCCCAGTCATCCAGCTGTAGAAAAAGGTACCTGGGTTTTCTGGAGCTGGGGAGGGAAAGGCAGTCAAGTGTGATGCTGACCATATCATTTTCCAATGTGTTGACAGGGCATGGAAAATATGGGCACTAACACCATCTCCTCCCAGCTGCCCTCACAGCATAATAAGCCTACATTATTTACGTGATAGGATGTCAGTGTGAAATACGGAAAGTATCCAGAACTCACCTGAAGGTAACAGACGTCAATACTTCACTGGAAATGTCAGTGTGACTCCTCTCCACAAGTTCTGCATCTCTGAGCTTGCTTGCCAAGAGAAGACATCTATGCTTTTGTCTAGCAGCTATGAGCACTGGAGATCATAAACAATTCTTCTCAAGAAGCATACAAATAAGCAACAACAAAAAAATTATTAAGACATAAAACAAAGAGTAAAATAGTCTAGCAGAGGTTTGCACTGCATGAAAGAGGGGAGCATCTCTAGAAGTTAATCAATTCTAAAAGACAGCAAATAAAGAGAAATGTCTGTGTCTCTTACGATGAAGTTAGATGTGCTGTGACATGCATGTCATAGCCTAGCTGCAAAAGACAAAGCAATACATTCGTACAAACAACAAACAAAGAAGAAGTCAGTCTCTTTTTAAAACTGGTCTGTCTCAACTCTGAGTGTTCTTATGATGCCCTCTTTCAGCTCCTTTAGTCTCTCCTGTTTCAGTTCAAGTCCTGAAGAAATTCTATTAAGTCCACAAATCCTAGAAACTGATTTCAGTATCCACACCCCCCCCCCACCCCCCGTCTTCTTAATTTTCCTTTTTCCCCAGGTAATTTATACTTTGCTTAAGCTTCTTGTTACACTGAATGTAGGTCAGAAAGGCAGTGTTGCTGAATGACCTATTCATGCAGATTCTTGTCAAGCTATTTCTCTTTCAAATATGTACATATCTGAGCACATATTTTTTGCAGGTGTCTCAGGTATCTGCATCAGTTTACAGGTTTTCTCTCTCCTTCTCTCTACCCCCCCCCCTACCTGCTTTTTTTTTTTGGCGTGTTGGGAAAGAAAGAAATGATATGATTTCAGAGACAGAATCTTAACCATGGGCAAATAACTAAAGCTTCTCAGAACCATATTGTACCTCTGTACAATGTTTGGAGTAACTGCCTGTTGTGAAAAGTCTGGCCAGTGAGGCTGGGACTGAAATATCCATCCTAAAAATGGAGCTAGCTGAGAGGTCTGCTTCCGACATCCCTTAAGGAAATAAGAAAAGTCATTTCACATCCATTCTTATGTCTTTATTTCAGGAAACTGACCTCAATATAAGCTGCCAAGAATATTAAGTTCACATATCCTAGAACAACAACATAAGATAGTTCCAAAATGTTTTCTTCTCAACAAAAAAGACAAGGGACAAACACTTGATTTTATTCTCTGGAATGTAGTCTCACCTTCATCTTCACAAAGGCCTGAAGAAGCAATCTGAAATACTGGTTCACTAAGTGCCAGTTTGTCCAGCACTTTGCCACGTCTCAATCTCCTGTATGTGTCATGAGATGCTTCAGTTATAACTTGTAAAAAAGTTAAAGATCAACAGAAAACATGGTTTAACCAACAGACAGATATTTTTTGCTTCAACAGCAAGAAAATCTGTACACTTAAAAACAAAATTCAGCAACAATAAAAATGTCTTCTTTTTTTTTTTTTTAGCGTTAAAGTGCTGGCTCATGCTAAATCTGGAATTCAGTTGTCATGGCAAAGTCCATGGTTTCTTCCAAGTTTTGGAGGTGGCTACACATCTTCTGCTTCAGATCTGAAGCCACTGTTAGGCCTGAATGTGTAGGTCTGGATACATAAGTCATTCCTGGAACAAAATATATTCTGGATTGTTTATTACGCTCTTTTGGGCATCTGAGTGGTGAAGGGGTTAATGCACTGGTCTCTCATGGTGAAGGTCGGGGGTTCGAATCCAGCCTGAGGTGCCCCAGTCACCCAGCTGTAGAAATGGGTACCCGACTTCATCAGGAGTTGGGGAAGGAAAGGCGGCCAGGCGTGATACTGACCATATCACCCTCTAGTGTGCTGACAGGTCAAGGAAAATATAGGCACTGCTACCTTTACTTTTTACTTTACTTACAAGCATTTGTTTGTATTGAATATTTTGAGGCAGCAAAGATAACTAAACAGTCTGTACTGATTAGCTCTCAAATGATAAAAATGTACTGATTAGCTCTCAAATGATAAAAATGTACTGATTAGCTCTCAAATGATAAAAATGTACTGATTAGCTCTCAAATGATAAAAATGTACTGATTAGCTCTCAAATGATAAAAATGTACTGATTAGCTCTCAAATGATAAAAATGTACTGATTAGCTCTCAGATGATAAAAATGTACTGATTAGCTCTCAAATGATAAAAATGTACTGATTAGCTCTCAAATGATAAAAATGTACTGATTAGCTCTCAAAGAATAAAAACACTTTAAACCCCCCCCCCCCCTTCTATTCTACATCAGAACATGGCAGAAGTTTATTTTTTTGGAGAAATTGTTAAAAAAACAGCACAGTCAACTAAAAAAAAAAGACATATTAATAATGGCGTGAACAAAAAAAAAATGATTGAACAATCAAAAGTTAAAAGGTGTTGGAAAAGAATACACTTAAGTAGTCATGCTGAAAGCAAAAAAATGCAATGAAGTAGCAGACAAAAGACTATCTCTTGGTGTGCTAGATGAATACAACACGATGAATACTACATACCAAAAAAAAAAAAAAAGCCACACAAAGACAAAATGTACTAAAACCCTGATTATTCAGAACGAATCAGCACCTGAATGTACATCTTAATATTCACCAGCTTAAACAAATGTAAGGACATACGTATCTAACATTTTATAAAACAACTTACAATCAAAGCTGATAATTTAAATACAGTTCAGATTAAATTCTGATTTCTTTTCAATTTTCTGAAAAACATTAAAACATGCTAGGCAAAATTTCAGAATAAATGAGACAAATATATAACTGGAAAAAGTAATGATGTTAAGTAACAATAATATTTTGACCCATTATTATTCTCTTCTCACTTTTTAATGACTTACTGCTAGTTTATAAATATAACTGTCATATGGCAGCTGAACAACATTAAAATCAAGGATACAGATGTCTTGACCAGAAGCATGAATAAGTAGATCAAGTGATTCAGCACTGTTTTTCTGTACACTGGACAACAGACCTCCATAAAAATCTTTGTTATAGCCCTTGAGTGACTGACCAAAGGATGTAACAAGAGGATTTTGCAATGTAATTATAAAAAAAACTACACGTCTATGTAATGTAACTGAAAAAAAAGGGTAAAATTTATGGAATAAAATTAAACAATAAACATTCGTGTAATTTTTTTTTTTTGCTTTTAAAATAAATGACTTTGAGCACTGGCACACTTTTACTAGAAAGTCTGTGTAATCTTGTCAATGGTTACATTATATTTAACTAAATATTATGAAGACTAAGAGATTACTAAATATTATGACCTGATAAATAAACAACATTTCACTTACACTATTTTTGTTGCTGTATGCATCTGCAACATTCCTGTATTTCACATAAAGAGAATTTAATCCTCCCTTCAATGACTGCAGAAGTTCAGTGTATTGCTCAGTGGGGAGTGGAGGAGAATTACTGCTGTCGCTGCAGCAGCAATTCTGTAACAGTCTGTTGCAGGCTTGAAATTTTTTTGCAAATTTCGATCTGTACTGAAACAAAGAAAAGCAAACTTTAAGTGCTTCTATTTGCTGACAATTTTCTAAAGCAGACAATAAGGCAAGTTCACAGCTATCAATCAATATCATTAAAGAAAGCAGTCCAGGAAACTCCTGACACTTTAAGCTGAATGTGATGTGGAAATAATTAAAACACTTCTCTTCAAGCATTGTAATATTTCATAACCTCATACCTTAAACATTTTTAAACAAAGAACTACAAGATAAAGAAATGTCATGTTAAAATAATGATGATCATAATGAAAACAAAAGATCAACAAAGACTTACTGCAGATGGTGTCACAAACAGTATCATTTATTTGATAACTTTATACACTGACAAGAAACAGTCAATATCTGTATACATTTGTCTTTTTTTTTTTAAGCAAAGCAGAGCAGATGTAAGATGTATGCAACAATAGTTAACTACAACAATGACCTCTTCTTCACTCAATTCTAGATTACAAACTTCTTTAGTAAGTCATGGGGTGATCTTTTGGCTTTTTCTAAAACTTGTCACTAAGATCCAAATACAAAGATCTATGATCAACCCATTAATGCATGTGAGATATCTACAACTTGGTTTAATGAGAGGGAAAAAAAAAACAGTTTATTTTAGCTTCAATTTTCCACACAGAGTTGACAATCCATGCAAACTGATTTAAAAAAAAAAAAAAAACAAGGAAAATAAACTACGAAATGAAAGGAAAAAACAAAGGCATGACATCTTTTACCAGAAAGTACTGAGTTGTATGCCTTGCTTCATCTTATTATACATGTGACTAAAAGTTCTGATATGATGAAGCTTTGCAGCAACAAAATAAACTACAGAAACGCATTAAAAAAATAATAAAATGGAAGAATACTGCACAAAACTCACTTTTAATTTGTTACATAAAAAGTTTTTATACAAATATAATTGTATAAATAGACAAAAGTGCTGCACTTTGAATTAAAATTATTACTGTCAAATAATGACAGCACTTTTGTTTCTCTTAGGGTCAGTCGCGCAGAGCTGCGCCGACCTGCACAGCGCGGGCGGTTTCTGTTGCGCAGGCCGACCGTTCTTTTGGCGAAAAAGCGCTCTCGAGTTCCGTGCGTGGGGAGACAGGCTTTCGCTCCCTTCCCGGACGGCGAGAGTTAAGGTGTTTCGATGCAGAAGCAAGTGGTTTGTCCGTCGAGCGAAGCATGTAAACGGCTAGCCAGCCAGGTTCGTGATAACGATGTAGTATGGTTTTGTCGACCGATGGTCTCGAAATTGGCCCATCTCTCGCAAAGAGTATCGGGTCTGCAGTATGTAACGTGTGTTGTTTGTGGGTGGCCAGGCTTTCTTCTCCACTCGTTAGAGCAAAGAGAGAAGCCCCCCGCCGGTTAAAGGAAATGAAACGCCGCCGGGGTCGAAAGGGATCCGCTCTGAGCAGAGCGCTGTCTCCCTTGCCCCGCGTCGGTCTGTCGGCAGATATCCGACAAAGGTTCGGTGAAGAAAGCTATCTGGTTGATCCTGCCAGTAGTCATATGCTTGTCTCAAAGATTAAGCCATGCATGTCTAAGTTCACACTGTCTCACGGTGAAACCGCGAATGGCTCATTAAATCAGTCGAGGTTCCTTAGATGACACGATCCTACTTGGATAACTGTGGCAATTCTAGAGCTAATACATGCTTACCAAGCTCCGACCCTCGTGGAAAGAGCGCTTTTATTAGTTCAAAACCAATCGTCGTTGCCCTTCGCGGGGCGCGGCGTCCCAACTGGTGACTCTGGATAACTTTGTGCTGATCGCATGGCCTTCTGTGCCGGCGACGCATCTTTCAAATGTCTGCCCTATCAAATGTCGATGGTACGTGACATGCCTACCATGTTTGTAACGGGTAACGGGGAATCAGGGTTCGATTCCGGAGAGGGAGCATGAGAACGGCTACCACATCCAAGGAAGGCAGCAGGCGCGCAACTTACCCACTCCCGGCACGGGGAGGTAGTGACGAAAAATAACAATACGGGACTCTTTCGAGGCCCCGTAATTGGAATGAGTACACTTTAAACCCTTTAACGAGGATCTATTGGAGGGCAAGTCTGGTGCCAGCAGCCGCGGTAATTCCAGCTCCAATAGCGTATATTAAAGTTGTTGCAGTTAAAAAGCTCGTAGTTGGATCTCAGGCGCAGGCAGGCGGTCCGGCTCGCGCCGGTTCACTGCCCGTTGTCTCCTGCCCTACCGTCTGCCGGCTCTCTCCCGCGGGTGCTCTTCGCTGAGCGTCCCGGGTGGCCGGCGCGTTTACTTTGAAAAATTAGAGTGTTCAAAGCAGGCCCCAGCTGCCTGAATAATGGTGCATGGAATAATGGAATAGGACCTCGGTTCTATTTTGTTGGTTTTCGGAACTGGAGGTCCGCTGTTGGCGAGATCTTCAGCTGCCGTGCGTGGAGCGGTGCTCTTCCCGGCCAATGAAGAAATTTGCAAATGAGGTTGCCGCGCAGCATCGCTGCGGAAAGGGTGGTTGAAAGAACAAAGCGAAGCAAACAGTCAAATCACGGCACCTCTGGTCTGGAGGTCGGCCACGTCCTGAGTGCAGTCATATCGGGTGAAATGCATGAACCGGCTTGTCCCAGAGGTTAAGTCACTGCTGGCTTGACTTTTCAAATGCCGCGCGTAGAGTGAAGCTCCTCCCGGTTAAGGAAGGAAATGCGGAAATAAAGGTTGCTGTGCGGCGCCGATGGGAAAAGGTGGTGGAAAGTGAAGTTTAACCTGGTATGTCCAGTAGTATCGCTACGAGAGCTATACCACGGCACCTCTGCTCTAGAGGCCGCCCACGTCCGAAATACACCTACACTGGTGAAATATGCCTAAACCGGCACACACCGGGGGTGGAACTCGATGGCTAGACATGTCATGCCACCTCCGCTCTAGAGGTCGGTAACGCCTGATAAACACCCATACTGGTGAATTTTGCCTAAACCGGCTCATACCAGGGGTGAATCTTGAAGGCTATGCATGTCCCGTCCCAAACACGCCCATACTGGGAATGCCTAAACCGGCTCAACCCAGGGGTAGAAGTCACTAGTGGCGAGGATTCATCCTCCTGGACAAAAGCTCCATCCTGGTTACAACTAGGAAGGGTAGCGGCCAAGACCGCAAAATGCTGAAGTCGGAGACACTGGACCAGGGAAGTCTAGATAGGCAACCACCTCTCACCTGGCGGGGATATTTGCGTATCCTAATCACGCTGAGGTTTTCCGGTGAGAAGTCCAACCCTGGACTGGATGGGCAACCACCTCTCACCTGGCGGTGATACACGGGTATCTCAAAACACGTCGAGGTTTTCCAGTGAGAAGGTCCAACTCTGGCCTGGGTGGGCTGCCGCCTCTCACCCAGCGGGGATGCACTGATATCCTAAACACGCCGAGGTCTTCCGGTGAGAAAGTCCAACCCTAGACTAAACTGGTGCAATGAAAACCACGGTGTCACGCAAACCCGCTTCAGAGACCCACCAAGAATATAGGCTAAAGCCCTGTGATACTCTGAACCCCTTGTGGTCCTCTCGTGGATCTCGTGTGGTCCGCCGGGGACCGCACAGGGGACCACCGGACCTAATGAGGACCACAAGTGTAATTCAGTAGGATCACAGTGCGGTTTTGGTGGTAGAAGCGAACGAAGAAGAAGAAGAAGAAGAAGTTTCTCTTAGGCAGAAACACTGGTCTTGAGCCCACTCTTTCCTGTATGAAAAGTCACCCCTCTAATAAAACTGTGTTACAATCAGAATCGCAATATCAGCATAGAAATTGAAGAGCTCATAAGCAATGATTTCTCAGATACTGGATACAACCTAGCTCTGTTGCTAGTCGGAGGGATCTGCTTCATTACACTCAGGACATCGCCATAAGCATTCTGCATTCAACATCAGGATGTCCTTTAGTGTTTTGGCTGATATAGTACCAATACTGTGTTGGTTGTAAATGCTGTGCCTCGTGTTCTAGTGCACAACTGAAATTTGCTTCCCCTTCCTCTGAGGGCATGAAATTCATTGAGGCAGGCACGGTATATACTTTTGAGGAAAGTTTTTTTTTTTGGCGCAGATTCTCAGATATACTACAAGTCATCTCATAATTTATATGTTCTCACATATGCTGAAGCGTTGTAACAACAACACAGATGGACATCAGATAAAAGAAAGAAATGACTGCCAATATACCTTTGATTTCTTAAATGCTCCTCTGTTTGAATGGATTGTGAACAAGTATTTCAGATCATCTTGAGTTTCTGTGTAGCTCTTCATATGAAGCACACGGTCCCACTGCTTCCATTCATCTACATAGTGCATAAACAGAAAATTTCAAGTCAAGACAAAACAGACAACTGAACAGTTAGAATGTGCTTGAGACTTGATCAACAAATTAACAACTGCAAAGAACTTTACCAGAATAATGCATAACATAAACTATTACTGATGATGCAACAAAAATATTGTGCTGGAAATCATTATCTTCTTACATCCTTCCTGCGCCATTAAACAATGCATGGGGCTCAAATGGTAGTTTGCCACGTTTTCCTTTTTGCAGTGAGGTTTTCAATCTCATCAAGGGATTTTATGCCTACTAAATTGGTCTCTCTTATCAGTGTCCTCTTTAGAGTTCCACGTGGTTGACCTCTTTTTCTTCTGCTTGTTGTGTTCCACCTGACAGGTTATTTTGGGATTCTCTGACTGTTAAATCATTATCTACACAGGATAAATTTAAATAAACTCTTATTAATTCTTATCAATGTCACAAACAAAAGTTCCCTGTGCATTATGACTTGAGCACATCTCTCTCATATCCTCTTGGACTTCTTTCTGAAAGGTTTGCTTACTCAAGCTTCCATATCTGTCATGTTATCTTTCTTTTTATGGCATTCACAGACTTTGCCTCTGAAATCTGTTTGTTCTTATGTCATGCATCATAATTATAGAACATTTGGCACATTATAAGTTTCACTGTGTCAGATGAATAAATTAATGCTATGGTGTTGCAAAGTGTGCTTGCTTACAAATATGATTTACTTGTATTTTTTTTTAAAAAGTGGGCTGCAGTGAATCTCTGGCATATTCTCTCTCATCCTGGTGGTATCAGTTGGAAAGATGTTTCCTATTTGTTCCTTTATTGATATGACTGGCAATCAGCGACCATAGCTGACATGATAGTATCAGGGTTGGCAAACCATAGCTGACATGACAGTATCAGGGTTGGCAAACCATAGCTGATATGATAGTATCAGGTTGGCAAACCATAGCTGACCAAGATCCTGTTCCACATCTCTGATGGTACCCTAAGTTACAGGCCTTGTCTGGCTAACGGGGAAGAGATCGCCATAGTCTCCATGGTGGTGGAACCTGCTAAAGAAGAACTGCACACCGACTGCCTTTTAGCTCCACTCAGTGACTGAAAAAACAGCCACCATAACCCACTCCCAGGATGTTGTGCCTCAACACCTTCACAGCATCGGCTGCAAAAGAACACCAGCTCTCAGTTCCAGGGAGATAGAAGATAAGACACTGATATGACTGTTGTCCTCCTGTTCATATCTCCTCAGTTTTTCTCTTCACAATGAGAGAAAAGAACTCTGTGTTGGAGATACAACAGCCCTCAGAACCAGCCCACTATGGCAGATCAAAGACTACTGTACCTCAACCAGCTTTGTTTCTCCCCCCCCCCACCAATCACCTAACAAAAAAAGCCAGCTGTCATGATGCCAGTCTACTGTGCACAAGGCAGGGGCAGGAAAAGGTCAATGTATTCTCTGTGGTGACAAAGTCTGATTGGGAGTTTGCTTCCTAGATCTAATGTGGTACTTAATGAAAGCCACTGTGGCTCAGCCTCCATTCAACGTGATGTCTGTCTCACAATATCTGGGTTCCCATCCATTTAATATCTGTCTTACATTTTGGCTCAGCCTCCATTCAACATAATATCTATCTTATATCTTGGCTCTCCATCCTTCAATATGATGATCTGTCTTACAACATTTTGGCTCAACCTCCATTCAATATGACATCTGTCTTATAACATATGACTCTTATCTGTTCAACAGAGCTGCCTTACAACATTTTGACTTAGCCTCCATTCAATATGATATGTGTTTTACATTTTGGGTCACCCTCCATTCAATATGTCTGTCTGTGTTACAACATTTTCACCACAGATTCAAAAGCTTCAGCCAAATGATACAGCAACAGTGAAAAGTTATATATTAATGTGCACCAAAAGAGTGAAAATATACAACTATGCCCAAAAGTACGAGGTCATACTGAAAGTTGTGAGCAAAAAATGTTTAAAAATCAGAATTTATAGACAGAGAAAATATAAATGTATCGCCTTAACTGCATCCTTTGCACTTTATGTAGAGGTCATATGATGTCACCATCATGTGTCACGTGACCACACAGAGCATAAACAAACTGGTGGGTGCTGAAGTTTTGTTTCGTCATCGTTCTGTTATTGAGTTCCTCGTTAAAGAGGAAATCCCCGCTGCTGAAATTCACTAAAGACTTCAACTTGCTTATGGAGATGTGTGTATGGGTCACACACAGTATCTGAAATCAATGTAAACCTTGGAATAGGACACAATGCAGTACAGGAAGTGACTAAAACCCTAAGCTATAGAAAAGTTTGTGCCAGCTGGGTCCCACAGGAGGGAATGTAAAGAAAGCAGTGCATCTGTGCCATCAGTCAGCTGGAACGGAATTCTATCAGGAGGGTATTTTCAAACTTGCAGAGTGATGGGGAAAATGTGTGCAGAGAAATGGAGATTATGTTGAAAAGTGAAGAAAAGAATGCAGTTAAGGTGATACATTTATATTTTCTCTATCTATAAATTTTGATTTTTAAAAAATTTTTCCTTACGACTTTTGGTATGACCCTTGTATTAGCATATTGCAGCACGCACGCACACACACACACATACTGTCCGAAAAAAAGAAACACACAGATTATATAAGCTTCATTTTTTATGTTATGACAAAAATTTTTTCCCCTGGTATCTCAAACCAAACCAAAATTTGTCATCAAGACATCAGGTCCATGATTTAGCATGAATTTTGCTATTCTCGTTTATAGTCAGAATGCAGTAGCTGCCCTTGCTAATCACGCATTTTTTTACCATAACTCACGTTGGGTTTATGGAAAAGTCATCATTTTTGTGGTGAGCACAACTCACTTCCCACGCAAATGAAACCCTATAAAAGGATGAGGTCACACAAACAAATTCAGTTAATTTTCAAGCAGACAATTATGGCGCGCCTATTACAAAATAGTGACAACTCACTACCAAAAATAGCACTAAGATGGACACCACAGGGGAGCAGAAGTAAGGGTAGACCAAAAGAGACATGGAGAAGAACAACAGAAAGGATGTTGAGCAATAGAGGGCTCACCTGGGCAAGAGCAGAAAAAAAGGCGAAGGACAGGCACTTGTGGAAAACCCTTGCGGAAGCCCCATGTGCCCTGGGCACTTAAGGTTCAGAGAGAGAGAGAGATTACAAAATTTACGAAACACTGCTATTGGTCGCCTGCAAGCAGGTGAAAGTCAAAGTCAGGTTTCCAGGCATTTAAACATGCAGCAGAGTAGCATCAGTCGATCTGGCACCTTTTCCAAGCCAATGGCTCAGCTGAAGACTGGCACCGCAGTGGATGGCCCAGGGTGACAATAGCAGCTGATGATTGCTTTATTCTGGTTCATCACCTCAGAAACAGGTTTACAACAGCTTCCTCAAGTGCCCAGTCATTGATTGCAGGATGTCGTGTGTCTGATCAAACTGTTCAGAATAGACTGCATGAAGCTGGACTGGTGGCACGATGACCTGACCAAGGTCCTGTCTTAACAAGACGCCATCACCAAAATCGACTTGTTTGGGCCAACCAGCATTGGCCCTGGACAACTGACAATCAATGGCCACGCGTATAGTTTGGTGACGAATCTTCCATTTTGTTGCACCGCCATGAGATGCGGAGAAGGGTCTACTGTAGAGCAAATGAATGTTTTGCCCAAAATTGCACTGATGAAGCTCCGCTGCACATTGGTGGAGGTGTTATCAATTTCAATGGAAGGAGTCCATTGGTGCAGATTGAAGGAGGCTTGTATGCGCAACAATATGTCAATGAAATTCTTCGACCCCATGTCCTTCTATTTTTGGCTGCACAAAGGTCTGCATTTCAACAGTACAATGCCAGACCCCATTCTGCACGGTTCATCACACAGTTCCTGACTGCCAACAACATTCTCACCCTTTCCTGGCCATCCCTGTATCCAGACATGTATCCAATCGAGCACCTATGGGATGATCTACAAAGACATGTTTGTCGCCAAAGCGATTCTCCAGCAAATCATTGTGATCTGTAGTAGGCACTCCAGGAAGAGTGGGCAGCCATCCCACAGGCTCACATCAGACATCTGATCGCATCTATGCCCAGGAGATGCCAGTCGCTGATCGATGCAAGCGGAGGCCACACACCATACTAACTTGAGAACCCTGGGACTAACAAATTCTCATCACACAGATGCAAGAAACTGTCAAGTGAGTGTTTAAACCCTTAGGTATTATTGTGTGCAATTTGAAAATTTTATTCATTCAATTTAAAAAGCTATAGAATATCAAAGTTATGGCTAAAATTGGATCATCTGCATTTCTTTTTTTGGACAGTATATAATATATATATACACAATTACATATATATATATATACATATATACAATTACATATAAAGACTTACCATACAGAGGGCGATCAAATAATGGAAGTAATGGAGTGCTTCTCAGATTTTTTACAGTTCCTTGACCTTTCTGTGGCAGAAATGTGACCTTCCCTGCATCAATACTTAAATTCACATTTTCATAAGATCCACACTCAGCAAACATTAATCTGTAGCGTTCACCCTCTCCTGTGTGAGGGCATATCCGAACTGGCAAATAGTGTTCAGGCAATTCCATGTCTGTGCCTTCTCTTTTTACAGAAAGCAAGTAGAAAAATATGAAACAAAGAACAGCCAGTTATCTGCGTCAGCAGACAGACTCCGGGTATATATCTTCTGAAGGTCACTTTGGTTATGTACAGTTCATCTTGGAAATATATCACATACAATTCACTTTGAACATGTATCTTCTACAGTTTATATTCGATTTTATTTTCTACAGTTCATGCTAGATATGCATCTTCTGGTGTTCACTTTAGATATGTATCTTCTACAATTCATTTTCGATATCTCATTTCTACAGTTCAGCTCTGTAATACACTTTGGAAGTGTAGATTCTACAGTTCAGTGTCTATATTACATTTGGTAGATTCTAGAGTTCACTTTTTAGGTTGATGATGTGCTTCTCCAAATTATTGATAATGAGAAAGGCAAACTACCAGAGAAAACTCACCGATGAAATTCACACTCCAATAGGACTAGAAATCTTGTAGTCACGATACAACAGCTTGTCAATCGTTTGCTTACTCGTGCAACAATTAAAATCACTTCCAGAATATAGGTTTACCGACTAGTGTATGTAAATAAATTTCTGGACATACTGGAACTTCTGTACCTCTAGCCACGCTTTTCGTGTTTTGTTTCTTCCAAACAGTGACACTCTTCTCATTTTGGAAATCAGGTTTTGATTGAGTCTGGCTTTGCGCATGCGTAAAAGGTGCGAACAACTTCCGGCAGGCCTGGATGGAAATCTTTATTTACCTTTAGTGGAAGATACCATGATCAACAAGCTGGTCCTTCCGTCCAGGCTAAGATTTTAATCTAAAAACCCTCACCACCGTGAGGTGGTACAATTATCTAGCGGCACCATGCGGTGTTAAAAAAAGGAAATCTTTACAAAGCCAACACACCAAGGAACTGAACTCCTGCCATGCTCCAAAAGAATAAGGAATGGACCACGACGCTTTCACGCATAGAATAAACACTGACACCGCCCTGGGAAGAGCAAAGAAAAGGGTATGAGTAAGACAATCCCAACGACATACGAACCTATCACCACGGTGGTCAGAAAAAAGTAGAAAATGCGTGGCTGAACAAACTCAAAGGAATTGCAGAAAATGTGGGATATAGCCATTAACAGCAAGGCCATGGCAGTGGAAAACACGAAAAACGCCACGCACATCTTCAAAGCCCTAGTAGTCGAAAAAAAAAATAGATGGGAAGAATTCACAAATGAAACAGTGAATGACAAATCTGCAAAAATTTTGGTAATTCCATGATAGCATGTCTAGGAAACTGAGAACTGGTTACAATGGGCCCATGCAAGATGAAAGGGGCAAAGAATTCAGTTATGATGCAGAGAGGGGTGCAGCACTTTTCACAAGATATCTTCAAAGGCTGACCAAAAAAATCAGGAAGCCTGACAAACAACGTTGAAATCATAGAAGAAATCATGTATATTTGATTTTCTGGTAACAGCCATCAAACAATGTCACGCAGATGACACAAGCCGCCTGGTGCTTGAGAACTGCTGCATTCAAAATTATGGGATACTGGAGCCACGTGGGTTAAACTCACTGTTCAGCTACACTTAACATTGTCTTCAATCATCATAGTATCTCTCCACTAAGCACCACCCCTTTCTTACTTGTCACACATAGTTCAAATCCTCACAGCATTACTTTGCAACCCCTCTTCCCTAATCATCTATTTCATCTTCTCCTGGCTAGGTCAACATTGTATCACTCTCCCTCCCTTCCATGGTTCCCCATCCACCACCCTCATTTAAATCCACCAGCCACATATAAAAACAGTCTCCACGCTACTAGATCTATTCCTGACACGCACCGCTGGACAAGCCACATCTTACAATTTACAGTTAAGTACTCTTGTTTAATTTTTTTTTAGTTTATACATTCTGGTATCACAGCTTTACTGCAGTGCTTCATGTATAGTTGTATACTTGTACACTAATTTTTGTGTGTTATAGAAGAAATAATGTCCAGTGAACAGCACACAGACACCATACTTGAAGAAGAGGTGAAACAAGCCATCATTTGCTCTAAGCACAGTGCACCAGAACCTGGCGGAGTAAGATACACAACACTTGAAACAAAATCTGGAATCAGAGGTTAAAAATATAATCATAGACTTCAATAGCAGGGGTAACCTCAGATGACTGAAATCATAGCCACCTCATAGCTCTGCCTACAGTAAACAGGAATCACAGAAAGCTGTCATGTCACTGAATCATAACTCTCCAAAACACAAAACTGGTGAAAAAAGCTGTAGCCAGGAAAATCACGTATGCCCTTAAAAATAGTGGCAAACTGTCTAAAACAATGTGAGGATGTAGACCAGGAAGAAACACCACCATAATGACATATGAAGTATACGAAGGGTTCCAAAAGAAAGATGAAATGCTACTGGCGGCCATGGACCTAGAGTATGCATACAACAAAGTGGATTACACCACCCTACTCACATTATTGCTGAAACTGGGCACCAACACCTGGTTTGTCAGATAGACAGCTGCAGCACTCTTAAGCAGAACTTAACCAGCCAAGATCCATCCTGGCCTCTCTCAAGGATCCCCCATCACCAGTATTATTCAACATATGCACTGTGCCACAAGGTCAATTGAATCAAATGAGCCCTGTTCAGCCTTTAACCTTTGTGGACGAGAGTAATATATGCACAAGGTCGAAGCCACCAAGAAGTAGCAAACATAGTACAGAGACAATTGAATCTTGTTACGACACGATGCAAAGATCACACAGGACAATTAACCCAACCAAAGCCAAACTGCTATGTTGTTCCTCAGATATCTTATCTTATATCCTTCCCATGCTGTTAAATGTCACATAGGGCTCGTATGGTAGTTCGCCAAGTTTTCCTGTTTTTGACGAGCTTTTCACCTTCATCAAGGAATTTTATACCTACTAAACTGGCCTCTCTTAACACTTTTTCATGTGTCAGCCTCTTTTTCTTCAAGTGTTCCATTTGATAGCTTGTTTGGGGAGTCTCTGATTGTTTCTTCTCATCACATGACCAATATATGTCCATCTCCTTTTTTTGATCACTCACAAGACTGATTGTTGTTCAGTCATCTGCCTTATCTCTGCGTTGTTCTTGAATTTTTTTGTTCCACTTTATACCAGATATTTCCCTTAGGCATTTGTTTTCAAAAGAGTCTAATTTATTGTCTATCTCTTTAGTCGTTTTCCAGTTTTCACATGCATAAATGAGGGTGGATATTTCATTTGAATAGTCTTAACTTGGTTTTTGTGCTTATAACTTTTGTGTACAATATGTTCTCAAGATTCTTGAAGGTTGATGCTGCTTTTGCAATTCTAGTTCTAACTTCCTTTCTGGTGTCACCATCCAGGTCTATGTACCTGACAAGGTAAGCAAATTGGTTGACTTCTTCAATAGCTGTCCCTTCACTGTATATTTTTTCCTTTTTGATTAATTGGAAGTTTCATTATTTTTGTTTTTTCCTTGTTAATTTCAAATTCTATTTTGCTAGACAGTGAAGACAGGGTATCTTTTTTCTTGCATCAAATTCATATTATCACTGATAAGATCTTGTAGTTGGGTCTCATGTACACAATCAATACCGGCGCAGCATTTTTTCATTATAAAGTCTATGGCAAATCCAAAAAGCAAGGGAGATAATATACATCCTTGTTACACGCCTGTTTCAATCTGAAACCATTCACTCATTCCTTCTTCTGTGCTGACTGCACAGACATATCCATTGTAGAGGTCTCTAATGATATTGACAATTTTAGATGGTATTCCATATAGTCTTAAAATTCTCCACAGTAAATCTCTGTGTATTCTGTCAGATGCCTTTTTTAAGCCGGTGAAGTTTAGGATTAATGGTTTTTGCTTTTCAATATGTTCTTCTAGTATTATTCTTAAAGTAAAGATCTGACTGAGACAGCTTCTCCCTTTTCAAAACCTTGCTTATTCTTCTCTCATTGCAGTATCCACTATGCCTTTAAGTCTGTTCTGAATGACTTTCCTCAGATAGCCAAAATGTGAGGGTCTGCATTGTAAAAATACATGCATAGAAAGATGTCACACAGTATTTGGGTATTACCTTCAACAGATGCTTATCCTTCAGGCAAGACGTAGATTAGACGAAATTGAAAACAAAACAAGGCTTAGCACAACAAAATAATATTTTATACAAAAGTTATATTTTAATGTTAAATACCAAATTATAATATTGTATATAATGGAAGTATATGTTTCTCACAGCTAAATTTTCTATTAAAATGGGGGGGGGGGGAACACTTTTATAAAACAATACCCAATTTGCTACAGAAAAATTACCATAAGAACAAATGTCCATTAAAAATAATAGCACATATGGGTCTGTCACAAAAAATTATGTTCTCAGTAGTGCAAGTGCTGATAATGTCAAAATTGGAATATGGCATTGACATGCTCACTTTATCAACAACTCAAACAACCCAGCTGGACAGAATAAGGCAATGAGGATGGTGCTTGGATGCCCCAGGGACACATTTCTGGATGCTATACAACACCTATTGAACATACTGAGCATGAAAACTCGACATAGATGTGCCCAAGTAAAAGAGTACATACGAATCAAGACCATGGAAGACCACCCATTGAAAAAAAAGAGAATTGAACACAAAAAGGTACACGAATAAAAATAAATCAATCATGGACAGTGAAGCCTGAAAAGACCACAGGGCAGATATGTAACCCTGGAGAAATCTCTATGGGTGCTGACAGGACTGATGTCAGAAAACATCCACACTTTACCAAAGTTCATATATGGGTCAGTCGAGAATGCTGAAATTCGGCAGCAGGATGGGCAGAATCATAAATCAAAGAGCAAATTATTAAGCACTCTAACCCAGATGACCCTGTAATATACACAGATGGATCGGTCATGCGCGGACAAAGGAGCGGATGGGTATTTGTGGTCTATCACAATGGACACCCCATCGTCAGCTGGTCCGGAGCCTTTGCCACAATCACATCCAGCATGAGGATGGAGATTGAAGCAACCACTTGAGCGGCTAGCATACCAGCAAGCATCACAAGACATAATACATGTATTATCAGACTCACAATGTGTGCTTTAAAAAAAAAAATCAAAAACCAGGTGATGCGTTGCGAGTGGTTGGCCAAACTAAGAGAGTCACAAATCTTCGCCCTAATATGGATTTTATTGCCCAGGACATGCTGGTATCAAAAGTAATGAAATGACAGATCAACTGGCAAACAAAGCAGCAATCCCAAGTGGCAAACAAAGCAGCAATCCTGGACATCCTACAAATGGACAAAGCAGACATCATAACAGCCACTCTATCAAAATTACAGGGGGATGAACAACAAAAATTTGAATGCAGTAAAAAATCACCAAAAACTATTCGAAAGTGGAATAAAGAAGGACAATGACAGCCATTCAGAGCTTTCTGGAAAAGATAGAGCTATATTCAGTCAGTGTGCCTTTGGCACTATCACCCAACACAGACTACGAACAACACTGAGGTTAAAGGCTGAGCACATAATGTCCTGAGTACAAGTAGGCCCATCTCTAGGCCAGCAGCAGAGCATGGCCATTCTTCAAGTTTTTACAAACAGGAAACACTGAGGCTTTCCCTCGATAAAGTGACTGAACACAATGTATAATTTGACCCTGAAAGAATCGTAAATAATGCACCTTTAGATATAGTATTGTATGGTTACACCTAAAAAAAATCATATGGTCACATCTGAAAGTATTTTGTTTACAATTTTGGAGGGTGGGGTGGGGTCTGAACACCTATGGACATGTCCGGAGTGCAGTGATGATGACAAACATTTATATAGCTGACAAACATTTATATAGCTCTCCATGAGTACTTATAAATTTTGGAATAGTGTAGTCGATTATTTCTATTAAAATAATGGGGGGAGGGGGAACACTTTTATAAAACAATACACACTTTGTTACAGAAAAATTGGCATAAGAACAAATTATTTCAGAAAACAAAATGACAACAAAAAACAAACATGAAAGCTGTGAAGGAAAAAGTGTGTTCGCGCACCATTACATTGCCACACTCACAAGACTGGGCGTCTGAGTGGCGATGTGGTTAGTGCACTGGTCTCTCATGGCCAAGGTCGGGGGTTCGAATCCAGCCGTAGGCGCCCCAGTCACCTAGCTGTAGAATTGGGTATCTGACTTTTCAGAAATTAGCGTCATTGAAAAGAATCTCTGCATTAGAGGTGTTGATGCCCCAGCATTAGAGAATGTCTAGATTCACACTTATAACCTCTTATTGGGATGGATCAACATTTGAAGTGACAGCTTGCTTAAAATAGAAAAGAACTTGCTGCTTACGGAGCAGAGGAGTATGTCTCAAAAGGAAATTTTGTTAAAGAAAAAGAGTAGATATTTCAAAATTTGGAAACTGTTAAGAAACAAATTATGGATTTAGATCTGAATATGAAAGAAGTCTTCCAAAACTTAGAAAGTGCAATTAGCCAATATACATTTTATGAAGAGAAAACTAAGGCCACAGCTGTACATAAGACACTTGACAACTATTTTTCTAGAAAATAGCATATTTACTTTTACTGGTTTTGTGGCTATTTCTTTAATAAACATTTACTGGTTTTGTGGCTATTTATTTAATAAACATTCTTTTTTATTTATTATAGCTTACTTACTTTAGATTATTCTTGTCTATGTGCACAGTTAAGATTTATTTTAAATGGCTAAATTACATCTTGTAAGGAATGTTTCAAAATGAATGAATTTGCATTTTTTCCCATTGTTTTTTACAAAAAATTATGTTCTCAGTAGTGCAAGTGCTGATAATGTCAAAATTGGAATATGGCATTGACATGCTCACTTTATCAACAACTCAAACAACCCAGCTGGACAGAATTCAGAATAAGGCAATGAGGATGGTGCTTGGATGCCCCAGGGACACATTTCTGGATGCTATACAACACCTATTGAACATACTGAGCATGAAAACTCGACATAGATGTGCCCAAGTAAAAGAGTACATACGAATCAAGACCATGGAAGACCACCCATTGAAAAAAAAGAGAATCGAACACAAAAAGGTACACGAATAAAAATAGATCAATCATGGACAGTGAAGCCTGAAAAGACCACAGGGCAGATATGTAACCCTGAAGAAATCTCTATGGGTGCTGACAGGACTGATGTCAGAAAACATCCACACTTTACCAAAGTTCATATATGGGTCAGTCGAGAATGCTGAAATTCGGCAGCAGGATGGGCAGAATCATAAATCAAAGAGCAAATTATTAAGCACTCTAACCCAGATGACCCTGTAATATACACAGATGGATCGGTCATGTGCGGACAAAGGAGCGGATGGGTATTTGTGGTCTATCACAATGGACACCCCATCGTCAGCTGGTCCGGAGCCTTTGCCACAATCACATCCAGCATGAGGATGGAGATTGAAGCAACCACTCGAGCGGCTAGCATACCAGCAAGCATCACAAGACATAATACATGTATTATCAGACTCACAATGTGTGCTTTAAAAAAAAAAATTGAAAACCAGGTGATGCGTTGCGAGTGGTTGGCCAAACTAAGAGAGTCACAAATCTTCGCCCTAATATGGATTTTATTGCCCAGGACATGCTGGCATCAAAGGTAATGAAATGACATATCAAGTGGCAAACAAAGCAGCAATCCCAAGTGGCAAACAAAGCAGCAATCCTGGACATCCTACAAATGGACAAAGCAGACATCATAACAGCCACTCTATCAAAATTACAGGGGGATGAACAACAAAAATTTGAATGCAGTAAAAAATCACCAAAAACTATTCGAAAGTGGAATAAAGAAGGACAATGACAGCCATTCAGAGCTTTCCGGAAAAGATAGAGCTATATTCAGTCAGTGTGCCTTTGGCACTATCACCCAACACAGACTACGAACAACACTGAGGTTAAAGGCTGAGCACATAATGTCCTGAGTACAAGTAGGCCCATCTCTAGGCCAGCAGCAGAGCATGGCCATTCTTCAAGTTTTTACAAACAGGAAACACTAAGGCTTTCCCTCGATAAAGTGACTGAACACAATGTATAATTTGACCCTGAAAGAATCGTAAATAATGCACCTTTAGATGTAGTATTGTATGGTTACACCTAAAAAAAATCATATGGTCACATCTGATAGTATTTTGTTTACAATTTTGGAGGGTGGGGTGGGGTCTGAACACCTATGGACATGTCCGGAGTGCAGTGATGATGCAAACATTTATATAGCTGACAAACATTTATATAGCTCTCCATGAGTACTTATAAATTTTGGAATAGTGTAGTCGATTATTTCTATTAAAATAATGGGGGGGGGGGAACACTTTTATAAAACAATACACACTTTGTTACAGAAAAATTGCCATAAGAACACATGTCCAAGATCAGAATCTGAAGCCATGTACTCATCATTAACACAGACTGAACTAGAACTAGTTTAACTATTTAAACCCAGGAAATTGTTAAATTCAGATGTTTTTCTACTGAGATGCTAAAATCATGGAAGCAGCAGTATCAGAAAAAAAAAACAAGAAAAAAAAACCTACAAAATATTTTCAACACTGAGCAAAGAATCACATAAGCAAATGAAAGGTATTCATGGTGCCAGCACTTACAACTAGAAAGGACATGACAGTTTACATTCCAGTGCTTGATCATGCTAAATTCTTGACACTAAAATAAAGTGCATTGTTTTCTCCAAGTTCTTCCAACAGCTACATTTTCTGTCCAAAATCAAGACATTCTAGTCACCAGGTACTAACTTTTAATTCAGAACAGGCTCCCATCAAAATCAGTGGTACATTTCATCAAACCACAGTTACTGTGTCATAGTGAAAGTGGAAAAGATGTAGTGTAGCTGTGTATGCACTGGCGTTCTCTCTACATCATGTGCATGTGGATCCAGTTTACATGTACAAGTGCTGTCCAGCTGTGTTGCAGCAAGTGGCATAAACCATTTATTTGCTAGCAGCATGCAGCAAGACAAAAAAAAAACATTTCACAACAAATTTCTGTCTACGCAATTTTTATCTCTTGTTACACGGTTTCTTAATTTTAAATGTGAAAAAAGGAGAGACCTTCCACCCTCCATAACATAAGATATTTTCAATACAGGCTTGTAAAAATTCATTTTGGAAGGATAGAACCATGTTGGGATATTTTGTAATCTAAATTATATTTCTCAGGTTAATGCATTTCTAATATCTTGTAAAATTTTCCCACACATTTGCTAAATATTAATTTGGTCAGATAACTTGAAAAGTAAAAGTTAAAATTGTTTTAAGGTTAAACTGAAGCACACTTGTTATTCGAAATCGAAAGTTTGCAAACAAGATCATTAACATGAAATAAGATTAAGCATTCAGAACATGTACATAGAGAGACATATTCATCATGTGATCTCTTTAAGTGCACTGATCAAAGTTTCGTTCTGAGCGGCTCTGAAACTCCTGCATATTCATTGAATATTCTTTTCCACTTCTAGTTTTAATTCTTTTTCTCTTGTTCGTTCAGTACGCAAGATACACAGGGCTGCTGGTAGCAAATTTCCACTTTCATCAATCCTTAGCTATTTTCTTGGCTGTTTCCTATGTTAGTACATGTACTTTGTTTACTAACATTTTCTATCCTGTATGTCCCAGTGTCTCTTTAGGTGGAGTCCACATCAAAGCTGATTGTGGTAAGGATTCATTTGTTATTCTCATAATGTGGTCAATCCATCACTATCTCCTCTTTTCAGTCACTGTCAACAGTGGTGTCATGTCCGTTTCTCTTAACAAGATGTCATTTTTTATGGTCTTTGACTATAACACTCCTCTGATCTTATGTAGATACTTAGTTTGGAATGATCAGGTGTATGTGCAGCTGTCTGTGTCATTTTCTAGCATTCACTCTTATAGAGTAGGACACTTAAAACATGATTTTTAATTTTTAGTTTTAATTAAAAAAAATTTTTTTTTTCTAGCTCACAGAATCGCTAAGATAAGTTTTATGTTTCTTAACACCTTCTAAAACTTTTAAACATGACATTTTGTTACTTGGTCCTTTTTGACCATGGCATACCTAAATGTTCTGTTTCAAGCATTTACATGTACACCGGAGACTTGATACAACGGGGTCCTTGAGGCCCAAAAAAATTTGACTGCTTTGTATCCGCAAACTTCAAAGCAGAATTAATGGCCATCTTAGAGGTTGCAAAGACTCTGGAGGAACAACAAGCAAAAGACATGAAATAGCCTTCTTATGTGACAGCCAGACAGCCCTCAAGGTGTTACAAAATGAAGCAGAGAACCACCTGACAAGGGATGTAATTAAGAAACTAAATCAGTTCTCCATAACAAACAGGATAGTGCTGTAGTGGATCCCTAGAAAGCTAAGCATAAGAAACTGAATGAAGAAGAGGAAGTAGTAAGGATCTGAAGAAGGTGGATGATAAATTAGCTGTTTACACTATCTGCAGGTCCAGATTCTAATGAAGCACAGTGACAGCAAGGTAAATGGAGATGAACAGAATACAGTCTTTTAAATACTTGGCTGACAGTGAATGTTTCATTTTTTGGATGGCCAAAAATGAACATTTGATTTTCTGGTTGCTGAAAACAGCAAATTCATAGAAAATGGACTAATCCTTAAAAGAATGAATATAAAAAAAGTGGTTAGAAATGTGGCAGCAAAACTATTTGATGTTTATGTGCACTTTTGTAGAAGTCTGCAGATTCATTCATTCATTCATTCCTTTGCATGTCCCTTGCGGAACTTTGCCTCCCAAACAGCACTCCTGTAGGCCTCTCGGTTGTGAGCAAGATGGCCTGCTGCTGCTGCATCCATTTCCAGATCATCAACGATGTCTTGCAGCCATCTTCGTTTCGGTCTTCCTCTTTTTCTTTTTCCCATTATGTATCCTTCCAATATGGTCTTCTCTAAATTATCATGTCGTTTAATGTGGCCAAAATATTTAAGTTTTCTCTCTTTAATCCTCTTTACTAGCCAGCCTTCTTCAATATTAAGCTCTTGTAGTATAGATATATTTGTTCTTTTTTGTGTCCACGATATTTGGAGAACTCTTCTATAGCATTTACATTCAAAGGCATTTATGTGTTTCTCAGCTGTTTTGTTAAGTGTCCAGGTCTCACAGGCATATGTTGCGATGGGAAAGATGCATGCCCTTAAAAATCTTATTTTTGTGGTTCTGTCTGCTCCTCTCCACAGATTCTTTATTTGTTTTACTTTCTGAAGAGCAATAGATGTCCTCCTTTTAATTTCCCGCATTGTATCTCCATTATTAGTTAGTAGTGATCCAAGATATTCAAAACTCTCCACTTCTTCCAGTTTTTCCTCACTGATACATATTTCAGTTGCCTTGTTTGTTTTGTCAGTTGTCATCACTTTAGTTTTCTTTGCATTAAGATAGAGGTTCTGCTCTTCGCTGTTCTTGCGGACTGACATAATTAGTTTTTCCATTCCTTCTTGTGTTGTGGACAGCAATACTGTGTCATCAACATATCTAATCTCTGGTATTTCATAACCTCCAACTGTCTGCAGATACTGTTCACAAATTACTACTTTAACATTTCAGTTTCCATTTCTATCCAATCTGACTGAAATATTACTTTAGTGTCTGTGTTGGGTCATCTTGAAGTTGCATTGTCCAGATTTTACAATTCAGAATTTTGTAAAAATACAGATACTCAAGATTCATCATTATGTGGCCAAAAAATGAGTTCAAATAAAATATGTAGCACATACTCACAAACACACACACACACACTACATATGATGCATTTGATGGAGTAAGCCATCTTCACATTCATTCGCCTATGTAATGTAATAAACATTTATCATATTCTTTATATTTTTCATTTTTGTCAAACCACTTTTTATATCATTTGTCTTATGTTTTAGAGAACCAGCTATATTTGATAACAAATATTGTAGGATTAAACCTCGAAAAAATCGTAGACAAAGCACTTTAGTGAGACGTGAGAGAAAGAAAAATCACAAGAGAATTACCTGGGATTTGAACACGGACTCCGGTAGGACGAGCAGCCGTCTAGCCACGAGAGAACAGCGTACTCTAGTTGGCTAAGTCGATAGTACGCTGTTCTCTCGTGGCTAGACGGCTGCTCGTCCTACCGGAGTCCGTGTTCGAATCCCAGGTAATTCTCTTGTGATTTTTCTTTCTCTCACGTCTCACTAAAGTGCTTTGTCTACGATTTTTTCGAGGTTTAATCCTACAATATTTGTTATCTTACTTTACCGTACCAAAACCTCGTAGTTTCCTATTTATAAAAAAATTGTTCCTTACAGCTATATTTGAATTTTTTTCAACAGTTTATGGGGTTACAAATCAGCTTAGCTTTTTTTTTGAAACCTGTATTTATTTTCATGCGCATTTGTACTTTTATAACAATTCTGTTTTCTAAATATGACAGATAACATAAAAATATTAGATAAACACACATTAAAATATGCATGTAATAATACAGACTTTACCAGCAAAACAATGCATCATATAAATACAAGGGGTGAATAAAACATGTTCTCAGAATGGTAGTTGTGGTTAATGATATCTTATTGCAAAGAAAGAAAATTTATTATGGAAATTAAGAACAGAATGCAGTAAGCTGTAACCACATTCAGATCATAGTGGATGTAGTCACAGTTTAGAAGTTACAAGATATACATGTGGCTCATATGGTGAATCATTATTAATCATGGAAACTAAAAGATAAACCACTGAGGCAGACTACTGAAAATGTACGCTGAATTTTGTATCTGGTAATCTTCATCATATTGTAAGCGAAAGGTATGTAATTATTATTTGATTGCAAAGGATTTTCAGTGGATAGTTTTCATATAACTGACAAAAAACAATAATTAGTTGATTATAATATAGAAGGAAAATATACACATGATCTAGTAATGATATCAGAACTTAATACAAACGTACAACTGAAAAAAACGCATTTGACAAGAAGTGGAAAAAGTGAGATAAGGTAAAAGACTATAAGGCATGGGAAGTGTATGTATGTGAAGGATTACAGTATGTGTGAGTCAGTGTTCAGTGGTGTGTTTATGTATGTCACATGTGTATTAATAAGAGAGGAAAAAAATGGTTGTTTATGTCACAGTTGTGTAAATGTGTGACCCAGATAAATGTTTATGCATGTGCATACCTGCAAGCTGAATGTAGGTATTTGAAGAGTGCATGTATGGTTTGAGGGTACACACCAAAAGGACTACTGCCAGCAGGTTACTTAGTTAAAGGCACATAAAAAGAAACCAACAAGTTTTAATGGTAACATAAATAATGGTCAAAATGCAAAATGACATGTGCTATCACACTGTTAACCCTAAACAGTTGTCTTGGGTTTCACTGTATTCAGCATCTGTCGCCAGTCACTCTCTTTTTGAATGTGGAATGGATTTGTGGGGTCTCGTTGTCCAAGGGCATCGGACCAGTGTTCTGGTTTATAGCTTTTTTCCTTTGGTGCCACGTAGCCAATATGTGAAACCCTGTACTCGGTTTTATCTTCAAAAGGCATAGATGAAGGGACATACTGATTATCTGGTCTGATTCGCTGAAAATAAGCATGAAACATATAAGATGATAGTGTCACTCTTGCTAAGTTTTGGAAATGGAAAAGCAGTGCTTATATAATTAGCTGGTAACAATCATTTTCTAAAGTGACATATCCATATCAGAAATGACCACTATTTTCTAATGTATCTCACTGTAGTGTGAAAATGAAGCTCATGACAGCTGATGCACAAATGCCACTGTGATTTGAGAAGAAACTGATAATTGCATTTTCATTCCAAATTTACTGCAAATAATTGAGGTTCTCAGCTGACTCCAGTATCAGAAGGAGCACACTGATCCTTATCCTGTAGACTTGGGTAAAGTATGAAGTTTGCCAAACCTATTATCAGTAGCATTGCTGTAAAGTAGGACTAAGTTTTAACTGCCTGTAGTTACTTGCTCTGAAGACTGCTTCAGACCTATGATATTCGTAACTCATGGCATAATCACATGGTAAACTGATTATTAAATCATTTCTTGACACAAGCAATTTAAATATTTTCTTTTCTTGTGCATTTTTTTCTTAGAACTTTTCTTTCTCACTATAGCTTTCAATGTTTTATTCATGTGCCACTGTGTTTTTTTTTTTTTTTTGGTGCTAAAATAGTGATGACTCTGTATATGTAGCAGGGCTTTATGAAACCATAGAAGATGCACAAACAGAATCCTCTATGATGCTAGCAGCCTGGAAATACCACTGTTGGAAGCAAAGAAAGTACAGTTTCCTCCCAATCATACTACAAAAAAAAAGATGGTTCCCAAACTTTTCTGGGCCACAACCCTACTGTTCCTGTCCTCTCATCTATAAGGTTTCACTGACTCTGCATAATTTCATCACCATAATGTAGAATGGGTGTGGGAACAGTGCAGTGGCCAAAGAACTGGTTTTTCAAAGAAATGTGTGATTCTGAGACTAGCTGTCAGTGTGCTCCAGGTAATTCAAGTGGAAAATATGGTATGTTATTCTAGAAACAAAGATAGTACAGGCTATGAGCAGATGCATTGGCTTAGGAAGCTGAGCCTTAAATAAACAAAGGTTCCAGTACTCTACTACTCTCTGGTACTACATGTGCTACAGGACTGCTTATGGTAAAATCAAAGAATAAATTCCTATAAATCACAAATATATGAGGGTCATTCTGAAAGTTATGAGCAAAATTTTTTTTAAAAATCAGAATTTATAGATTGAGAAAATATAAATGTATCACCTTAAACTGTATCCTTTTGTTCATTTTTCAACATAATCTCCATTTCTCTGCACACATTTTCCCCATTGCTCTGCAAGTTTGAAAATACGATCCTGGTAGAATTTCGTTCTAGCTGACCGACGGCACAGATGCACTGCTTTCTGGATGTTCCCTCCTGTGTCGCAGTGACAGCCTCGCATCTGTTCTTTCAAAAACCGAAAAGATGGTAATCACTGGGTGCCAGGTCAGGACTATAGGCAGGGTGTGGAAGAATTTCCCAAGCTATTTTCTGAATTTCTTCAGTTGTCCAGTTTTTCTCACAGCTTTGTGATCTTCAGTCAACAAAAGTGGGACCCAGTGGGCACAAACTTTTCTATAGCCTAGAGTTTCAATCATTTCCTGCACTGCATTGTGTCCTATTCCAAGATTTACAGCGATTTCAGATACTGTGACACGTCCATCTTGTTTAATGATGTCATCAACCCTTTCCAGGTTGCATTCAGTGGAGCCATTTTGAGGGCGGCCACTCTGAGTTTTATCTTGGATGCTCCTGTTTCCGTCTTTGAAAATGTTTCACCTACCTCCTAACCCTGTTAGCACCCATACAGGTTCTAAGGACTGTTATTGCCGGAGGTGGGGTGGAGGATACGCTCTCCACTCCAACGGCGTGCGTCTCAAATAGCCTCTGACAGTCAAGTCCAGCTCCTGGCATTCTCGTGGCAGAACTGTTTAAACTGACAGGAGAAGCGGTGAAGGCGAATATCTGGCGCCTGAAAACCAGACACTTAGTGTAGATGAGAGTCAAGTTTGGTAGCTCATCTACCGCTGCTGGCGAGATTCTTCAGCTGCCGTAAGTGGAGTGGGGCTCCTCCAGGCCCGTGAAGAAAGGTGCAAATGAGGTTGCCGCGCGGCACCATTACGAAAAAGTGATAGAAAGGGTAAAGCTAAACAAACAGTAGTCAAATCACGGCACCCCTGGTCTAGAGGTCGGCCACGTCCTAAGTGCACCTACATCAGGCGAAATGCCTGAACCAGTTTAATCCTGAGGTTAAGACACTGCTGGCGAGGCTCTTCTGATGCCGCGTGGAGTCACGCTCTCCCGGCCAAGACAGAAAATGCGGAAAAACAATTAGGGTTGCTGTGTGGCGCCGAAGTGAAAAGGTGATGGAAAGGATAAAGTGAACCTTAATTGGTATGTCCAGTAGTATCGCTGCGAGGGCTACTCATACCACGGCATCTCTGCTCGAGAGGCTGGCCGCGTCCGAAATACACCCATACTGGTGAAATATGCCTAAACCGGCTTACACTAGGGGTGAAACTTGATGGCTACGCATGTCACAGTACTTCTGCTCTGGATGTCGGTTACGTCCTAGACACGCCCATAGTGGGATAATATGCCTAAACCGGCTCAACCCAGGGGTGGAAGTCACTAGTGGCGAGGATTCGTCCTTCAGGACAAAAGCTCCATCCTGGTCACAACTAGGAAGGGTAGCGGCCACGACCACAAAATGCTGAAGTCGGAGACATGGGACCAGGGCAGTCTAGATGGGCAATCACCTCTCATCCGGCGGGGATGTATGCGTATCCTAATCACGCTGAGTTTTTCTGGCGAGAAAGTCCAACACTGGTCTGGATGGGCAACCACCTCTCACCTGACGGTGATACACGGGTATCGCAAAACATGTCGAGGTTTTCCGGTGAGAAAGTCCAACTCTATCCCAGGTTGGCTATCACCTCTGACTCAGCGGGGATATGCTGATATTCAAAACACGTTGAGGTTTTCCGGTGAGAAAGTCCAACTCTAGATTAAACTGGTGCAACGAAAACCACGGTGTCATGCAATCCCGCTTCCGAGACCCACCAAGAATACAGGCTCAAGCCCTGCGATACTCTGAACCTCCTGTGGTCCTCTCGGGGGACCACACGGGACTCATCGAGGACCACATGCGTAAATTCAGTAGGATCACAGGGCGGTCTTGGTGGTAGAAGCTAACGAAGATGAAGAAGAAGCACCCATACACACATCTCCATAAGCAAGTTGAAGTCCTTCGTGAATTTCAACAGCGGGGATTTCCTCTTTAACAAGGAACTCAATAAGAAGCACGTTGCCAAAACAAAACATTAGCACCCGCGGTGATGTCATGTGACTTCTACATGAAGTGCAAAGGTTACAGTTAAGGGTGATACATTTATATTTTCTCAATCTATAAATTCTGATTTTTACAAAATTTTTGCTCACGACTTTCGGTATGACCCTCGTAATTAAGTGCAGATGTGAAACTAACATAAAAACACAGCACATCATAGTACATTATATATGCTAAGAGTAATTACATCATCTTTAAACACTAACACTAACTTATTAATGAATGTGACATATTGGCATGGAACAAAAAATACATACCATTCTATTTTCTAAACTTTTTGGCACAAAATCACTACTGTAGCTTGTTCTGTTATCAAATTTTCCATTTAAAGACAACAGGTTTGAAGAAGCTACACGAATCATTTGAGGTTTCTCACCACGAACATCCTTGTATGTCTCTCTGGAAGTTTAAAATCACAAACAAATGTTCAGGTAATTAACTGATTTCATGTATGAATAGCATGCAATAGCAATACACTCTAATAATAAGTAATGTATATGGTCCGGTATAAAGCATAGCTGGATTTTTAAAATTGAAAATAAATAAGCGCTATACATGTTTTTGGTTACAAAAAAAAAGTGAAATGAAACTCAGAAAAGTGTGTATTTTTATTATTACTGACATTATATTTCGGTTTTGAAAATTACGCCGGTTAGATGACCGTCATTACATTTGACACATTCAGCCAAGCGTCTGGAAAATTCCTGCATAACACCATTTAACATGTTCAAATGGATATTTTGAATGAAGTGTCGGATTCGATCTTTTAGGTCTGCGATTGACTGTGGTCGACTAAGCATACACCGTGTTCTTGATATACCCCCACAAAAATAAGCCTGCGGCCGATAACTCCAATGACCTTGCCGGCCAATGAATATCCCCAAATCTGGATTGGGAAATGCTTGTTGCAGCATGACCATGGATTGACGGGCTGTGTGGGCAGTTGCTCCGTCTTGTTGAAACCATATTAGTCTCTTATTTCTATTGGCCAAGTCTGGAATGAAGTATTCAGTTAGCATCTGCACATAAAGATCACTATCAACAGTAAGAGGATGCCAGGTGCCAAAGCGTTCCTAACAGGTGATCGCCGAGGGCTACTCAGCAATGCGTTGCGGACTTCTTGAATTCGTTCAGGTGTCTGTTGTGCTCTTGGACGACCAGTAGACGTGTTATTAAGGCAATTAACGGTTTCCTTATATTTTTTGAACCACCTCAAAATTGTTTTGTCCTCCGATCGGGAACATTATCACGGGGATGCAACTCAAAATGGCAACGAAAATCTCGTTGTACAGTAATAGACGATTCTCCACTTTTAAAATAAGTTTCAACGGTGAATGCGCGATGTTATATTTGCCAAGAAGGCATTGTTAAAAATGACCGTTTGTCTGCTTCATCTCTGACGTCATGTTTTTTTTTTCTTTCACACGTATTCAGTTTCTGCGCACTACGTCAGTTAAATCCCGCTATGCTTTATGCCGGACCCTGTATAAGCCTGCCTGAGTAGCAAAGTGATTATTGCACAAGTTTCTCATGGCACAGATGGTCGAGGTCTGGCAGGTGGCTCCTCAGTTTGTAGAAATGCATACACGGTTCTCTTGAAGCTGGGGAAGGCAGCCAGATTTGATGTGTATGAGAATTTTATGGGCTGTTTCCATTGCTTCTCAAAATTATATTATGACTTGTGATGGCTGAGTATATATCCATACTACAAGAACTTAATATTGAAGAAGGCTGACTATTAAAGAGGATTAAAGAGAGAAAACTTAAATATTTTGGACACATTAAACGTCATGATAATCTAGAGAAGACCGTCTTGGAAGGGTACACAATGGGGAAAAGAAAGAGAGGAAGACCAAGCGAAGATGGCTGCAAGACATCGTTGATGATCTGCAAATGGATGCATCAGCAGAAAGCCCATCTTGCTCACAACCGAGAGGCCTACAGGAGTGCTGTTAGGGAGGCAAAGTTCCGCAAGGGACATGCAAATGAATAAATGACTGAATGAATGATGGGTGAGTTGATCTCCCCTGTCTCGTGAAGCCTGCAGATGTTTCTAGTTGTCATAGAAATGATTCTTGCGTAGGACGAGCAAGTCTCATGTGGAGGCTCAAGGACACAGGACAAAATAAAAAGATTTGGAGGTTATTATAAGAAATGGAGATACGAGGGGTGATTGATAAGTTAAGAGCCTAAGGTACTTGAAATACACAGTTGATATTAGGTGCATTTGTATATCGGGTTAATGTAAGATTAAACATCAAGTTTCAAGAAATTAACTGCAACCATTTTTTGTTTTTACAGACTACTGAAGTGATAAGGGGTGGCAGAAATTGAGATTATGGATAAAATTTCTCATCGAGCAGTCTTTTGCTACCTCTGCATCAAGGGCTTATCGTCGAAGGAGATCCATGAGGATATGGGAGAATGCCCCTTCTTACAGCTCAGTGAAGAAATGGGCAGTTCAATTCAAACATGGAAGGGAGAGTATGGAAGATGATCCCCAACCAGGAAGACCAAGAACGGTAACCACCGATGAAAACACCGGCAGAATCCATGGCATGATAATGGAGGATCGACAACGAACTGAGCAGTACGTTGCTACAGAGTTAGGCATCTCCCAGGAACGTGTTCATGCCATTATTCACAGTGATCTTCAAATGACAAAGGTCTCTGTTCGATGGGTCCTGAAACTTCTTGGAGCTGATCACAAATGACAGAGTCCCAATATGTCAAGAGACAATCTTGGTCATTTTTCTGCAGATCCTGAAAAGTTTCTTCAGCAATTTGTGACCATGGATGAGACTTGGGTTCATCATTTTCAACCAGAAATCAAAGAACAATCAAAGCAGTGGAAACATCATGGATCTCCACCTCCAAAGAAAGCAACAATTTTTTTATAAATAGGAAACTACGAGACTTTGGTACGGTAAAGTAATATAACACAGGTTTGCAGGATTAGACCTTGAAAAATCGTAGACAAAGCACTTTAGTAAGACGTGAGAGAAAGAAAAATCACAAGAGAATTACCTGAGATTTGAACACGGACTCTGGTAGGACGAATAGCCGTCTAGCCACGAGAGAACAGCGTACTATCGACTTAGCCAACTCGTTAAAAGCACTTAAACAATTTGATAGTACACTGTAGCTAGACTGCCGTTGTCCTACCGGAGTCCGTGTTCGAATCCTAGGTAATTCTCTTGTGATTTTTCTTTCTCGCACGTCTCACTAAAGTGCTTTATCTACGTATTTTTCGAGGTCTAATCCAACAAAAGTGTGTTCTCTTACTTTGCCAAAGAAAGCAAGGGTGGTTCTGTCTGCAGGCAAAGTGATGGCTTCCATCTTTTGAGATTCAGAAGGTGTGCTATTGGTAGACTATCTTCAAAAAGGCAGAACGGTCACCGGAGCCTATTACGCTAATCTTGTGAAGCAACTGCGGTTCAAACTGAAGGAAAAGCGTCGAGGGAAATTGATGAAAGGAGTCATCTTTCAGCAAGACAATGCTCCAGTTCACAAGTCGGCGGTGGTAATGGCTGCCATTCATAAATGCGGCTTCCAGCTTCTTGAACATCTTCCTTATTCCCCAGATTTGACCCCTTCGGACTATTATCTGTTTACCAAACTCAAAAAGGAGCTCAGTAGTCCAAATGTGCTTCAGATGATGACATCATTCATGCTGTAGACCACTTTCTAATGGCACAAGATGCTGACTTTTACAAAGAAGGAATCCGTATGCTCCAGGATCGCTGGACTAAGTATGTAAACTTGCAAGGGGACTATGTTAAGACGTAGCCAAAAAAAGTTGTCCACAAATAATCCGTTGTAACTTATGCCGAGAACATCAATCACCCCTTGTAATTTTTGAGTTGGCCTTCAAAGGAGGAGATAGAGATTTGTTGATAAAAAAAAAACAAAAAAACTTTAGACTAGAGAAGACACAAGAAAATGTTTCATTCTTCTTCTGCCTTTCATGGTTCTAGCATCAGACATCCATAATTATTTTCTGGATAAATTGTGCAGTCTTTTGGAGGTCACGTTTTGCACTCCAAAGTTTGTCTTCCAGTGGGCTTCTTGGTAGAGGGGACAGAGCTGCATGATGTGCTCTGAAATTTGGATGTCTGATTCGCCTGTGCAATCAGGAGTGTATGACAGGCTGAGTTAATATGGGCATGCTTGCAGGAAGCACCCCAAGTGTGGTCTGATCTTTTGGATTAATAACTAGTCTATTTTGTGTTGCCAGTAGAAACAGTAAGACAATAAGAAATAACAAAAAGGAGGAATGGTTGAACAAATAGGCACTGGGAAACACGGGCAGAGCAGTTTTCCAGTACATGGCCAAATGTGAAAGATGCCATAAACACATTAAACAGATAAGAGCAAACTATCATTTTTCAACCATGAACAAGGCACATACTCCTGAATGTACACATGCATCGGATAAGGCCTGATGAAGTGCCCAAAGTGTGACAGTAACCACGAAAAAGTCACATACCATCTCCTAGAATGTCCAGCACTCACAGACTTATGACAGGATTACCTGCCAAAACATCCAGACACTGAAAACACCTTATATACAAACTCAATACAATTGAAGAAGACCTACAGAGATATTTTGCCATCACTTTGAGCCAAAGAGCATCAGCTCAGATGACCTCTAAATTGGTGAACTGAAATGAAATGTGTTGCCAGTGGCATTATATATTGTTCATGAGTACATTGAGTTATTGGATGCCATCATTATCAAACTGCACTCATAGATCCATCATCGTCCTGTTCTCATTAAACAATGTTCAGTCGACTAATGTAGTGTGGTCACTTCAGTCTTGATACCCAACTTATCGACCTGGAACTGTCAGAGAATATCCTAAAGTTGTTGTATATCCAAAACTGCAATGTTGTAAGTGTGCTTGATAACCTAATGAACTTTAAAGTCACTATGCTCTGTGCAAACCCCTCTAACATTTTCAAACTAAATCTTAACAGAAGCAACTCACAAGAGAATGAATGATAGACAACTAGGTAAAAGAGAGGAAACAGGTACAGATACTGATGACTTCACACGCTAGTGTGCCAAATGGTCAAACAAAATATGGGCACCAACATATTCCCTAAGTGCCTATAAAGCAGAATAGGGCTATCTTTATCTATATATCAGCTGGTAAAATAGCAGTTATGGGTAATTATCTACCTTCAAGTACGAATTGGAAGCATTTAGTAGCTGTGTCATTTTGAAGAACTTGTAATAATGCTTTCTCAATTTTCCAGAGTAGTTCATTAAGAAGCAGCCTTCATAACAGTTTCCACTGCCATCAGGTATATTTTTAGTTTCCTACAATGGTCACTCCAGTTTATGCTGCACTGAGCCTTGGTCTGCTGATTCACCTGTATTAACAATTTTGTCATCTCTCTGTTAATATGGCCCAGACCACAGAGGCAAGTCTTATTTCCTAGTAACAGCCACTAAATAACATCATTCCAATGACAGAAGCCACCTGGCACTTGAGAACTGCTACACACAGAAATGTGGGTCACTAGAATCATGTAGCTGGAATTCAAAATTCATCTATACTTAACCTTTCCTTTCTCCACAATCATATTCCCTCACTACTAAGTTCCAGTTACTCTTTCCCCACCTGCAACTGATATTCTAGGACCTTTGCTGCACCATATTACAAATCCTCTACCCCAACCACATTAATCTATTCCATCCACCATTTTCTTGGTTTGATAACTGTTGTATCCCTCTTCCTCCCTTTCCTCACCCCCACTTTACTACCAACCAGTCAGACTGACATCACGCCTCACAAATCTTCATTTTAATATTTGCAATATTTCACCACATGCACTCTAAGACACAGCTTCTTGCAAGTCACAGAAAAGTGCTCTCCATTATTTTTTTTTTCCATCTCATTTGTTATATATCTTTAACATGAATTTATATTTTCTCTTCTTTTACCATTTCTTTTTCCTGTATGCTTTTGTTTGATTAAAGTGTGAATGGAAACATTACAAATGTGTGATTGTCAATTAATAAAGCTGTTCCTAATTCTGTCTTAAATAATCTTAACATTTTGTAACCACAGCCTTACTGCAGTGGCTTTGTGTGTATTTGTATATGTAGTTTTATATATAATTATACCCAAAAACTACTCTTTTAGGAACAATTTTTTTTATAAACAGGAAACAACAAGGCTTCTCTTGTGATTTTTCTTTCTCTCACGTCTCACTAAAGTGCTTTGTCTACAATTTTTTTTTAGGTCTAATCCTACAAAACTGTGTTCTCTTACTTTACCATACTCCTCTGTCAGTGTCATTTTTGCTTAGCTAAAAAAACCCCAAAAGATTAATGTAAAAATATGAATGTTATTCACAAAATGAGATGAGCAAGATGGAAATATTTTAAATTGAAAAAAAAAAAAAGAAACTTGAATAGTTGGTGGATTTTCATCTTTATAATATTTTAAAATTGTACCTGTTTACTGTAGTAAGATCCATGAACCCATCTGGTTTGGTATAATGATCTGGCTTCTTTCTTTGTCTTTCACTAACAGGCCATTGCTTAAAAGCTGTACTGAATGTAGTATCACTGTCCAAAGGAGCATCTGATTTTATATAGTTTTGATTTGGTCTAAAACTCTCTTGTTTTGGCTGATATATACCTAAATATGCTTCATTTGTAGTGGTTCTTGACTCAAGAGGTGCCGATGGACCTTTGTATGTCTCCTTAAGTTTCTGGTGCCTTGGGGTAATCTGATGCTCTTTGAACTTATCTCTGTAATCAGTGCTATTGTCTAGTGATGCTTCAGGCTTGATGTATTCGTTTTTGGGCTTGTAACTAACTTGTGGAGATGGCCTGTGTTCTTGGTAGGATGCTTGATTTGTTGTTGTTGAATCCATTGGTGCAGATGGTGGTATGTAGTCACTTTTAGGTTTGATAATCTCTCTCTTTGATAATGGTGGCTCCTTGTAATCACCCTGATAGTTTGTTTCCTTCCTCATCTCTCCAAAACTTCTCAGTAATCCTGATGATTCTGGTCTGGTGATAGTTTGCCTCTGAATGGCATGTTCTGTGTAATTTGTGGTATGAGTGGTTGTGAGATCCATTTGACCTTCAGGTTTATGGTAGGAATCGTACTTGTATTTAATACGATCTGGAAGCTGGTGCTCCTTGAAGTCAGTGTTTGTAACTGTGCTGCCCTGAAATGGTGCATTAGATCTGATTAGATTTTCATCAGGTCTAAAACTTTCCCTCTTAGGTAGATATGAGCCTTGATATGAATCTCTAGCTGTTGTCTTGTCCTCAAAAGGAGCTGATGGTGGCTGGTGGATCTCCCTGGGTCGCATCTCTCTAGGAGTAATATTATGTGGAACAAATGAGTCCCTGTATCCAGTCCTGTCATCTAGAGGGGCCTCTGATCTAAATGCACTGTCTTTTGGCTTGAAACTTTGCCTCTCTTGAAGCTGGTGTTCAAGAAAGTGAGTTCTGTGTGTTGTTTCATTTGCCATTGGATCAAGTGGTGGCTGGTACTCCTTGTCTGGTTTTATCATTTTTGTACGTTGAAGGGGGAGCTCAATGAAGTCACCCTGGTAGTTTGTTGTACCTGCCATTTCACCTGTGCCTTTCAGCAGATTAGATGATCCTCGTCTTTCAATCTTTTGTTGTTGCAGTGGATGTTCCTTAAAGTGTGTATTATGGCTTGTTATTAAATCCATATCACCTTCTGGTTTTTGATAAGGTTCTGCCTTGTAGATTTCTCGTCTTTTTACATCATGTGCTTTAAAGTCAGTGTTCGTTGTAGTTGTGTTATCAAAAGGTGCATCTGATCTGACAGGGTTAAAGTCAGGCCTGAAGCTCTTCTGTCTTGGCTGATATGGCCCTAAGTATGATTCTCTAGCTGTTGTCCTGGCATCTAAAGGTTCATTTGGTCTCTTATAAATCTCCCTTGGTCGCTGCTCCCGAGGAGTGATCTCATGCTCAGTGAACTTGTCTCGGTAATCTGTTCTATCATCAAAGGGTTGATCAGAATGAAATGGTGCATCCTTTGGTTTGAACTGTTGTCTAGGCTCAGGCTGATGTCCAAAGAAATCAGCTTGATATTCTGTCTGTGACTCCATTGGCACAGTAGGTGGTATATATTCATTCTTCGGCTTCATCAGTGTTGCTCTATTTATAGGGAGCTCTTGGAAGTCCTTGGTGTAGTTTGTCTCTTTTGCCATTTCTCCATAACCTTTCAAAGCATCAGAAGAAGTTGGTTTATGAATGTCCTGCTTCTGCAGAGGATGTTCCTTAAACTGAGTTGAATTTGTGGTATTTAAATCCATGTAACCATCAGGCTTTCTATACTTCTCAGGTTCCCTTCTGTACCTCTGTGACACATCATGGGGTCTGTAGGTGACAGATGTTGTAGTGTTCCCTTCTAGCGGGGCATCTGACTTGATAATGTTTGTATCTGGTTTCATACTTTTTTGTTTAGGCATGTACTCTCCTTTGTAGTCTCTCTGCTGAGTTGTCATGTCTTCCAAAGGGACAACAGGCTTTCTCCACTGCTCTCGCTCACGTTGTACTTTTGCAGGAAGTGGATGCTCCCGGTAGGTGTCCTTGTAGTCACTACTGGCATTGAATGGGGTGTCTGACTGAACAGGCCTGGAGAAACAAAATCAAGTAAATTAGAAATTATAAAACATAATATCAATTTAAAAACCAATTTAAAAACATAAAATGTGATAACATTAAAGACATTAAATGCCTCAGGTTCATGTGGCTATAAGTTAACAGTGTCATTAATAAAAGCAGTAAGGTAGATAGCGGTGTATGGCTCAGTTTTACAAAACAACCATTAAAATAAACAGTTTATGCTCATCTGCCAAAGCAGGGGGAAACCAAAAAAGATAAGTTTTTTTTTTAATGTGTTGTCCTTGTATGTAATTCTTGAAAAAGGCTAATGTCAAAGTATTGGGTATTGAATGTTCTTCCTTTATACACTATCATCTTACTTCCTTATTCTCTGCCATTTGTGTTTCTGCTCAGTTTCCTCATTTCCTTTGTCGTTTTGTAAAACCGAACCATTATATACCTTATTACTAGAACCAGTTTTACCGCAGTCATCATCTTTTTCATCTCTTATTAAAAGCAGCAATTCATATGATAATGATTGCAAGAATGGTCACTCACTTATGATCAGGCCTGTGACTGACTCTTGGAGACACTTGGTGTTCTGGATAGTCATTCATATTTGTTGTATTCCTTCGAAGGGTTGATCAGGTCGTTGCCATTGCAGCTTCTCTTGTTGAGGCCTCTTTGGCAGTTCCCACTCAGGATAGTCCTCTAAGATCAGTATAAAAATATCTTATGGTGCTGTACTATAAGACAGATTTTTTGTTTTGTTTTGACAGTATCAAAGAAGATGGATATATGTTTATAATGGAAGCAGAATGGAAGCAGCTGAGCAACTTCTTTCATTGCTGATTATATCAATAATGGCTTTATAATAATGGCTTTTCTTATTTTAGAAGAGCATGATACTATTTCCTGCTGTGTTTCAGCAGTTGATATACAATGTCTTGTCCACACTGCACTATCCCTACTTTACCCCTTCTTTCAGTTCTGGTAATCAGCTTGTGATCTGGAAATACAACAGAGCTGCACTGGGATTGAGAAGACTTGGACAACATTCTTTGAAGGAAAAAGTGTCTGGTTTCATGTCAGTGCAGCATTTAGAGGATATAGTGTTAGTGTCCACAATTTCTTTTCCTCGTCAACACACTACAGAATGAAACAGTCAGCATACTGGCCACCTTTCGTTCTCTACTCTATAAGGAACCAGATCCCCATTTTTACAGCTGTCTTACTAGTGTGCCTCCTGGCATGAATAAATTAGTCAGATGCAGTATGAAAGTACCTGGCCATCAACTTCCTTAGAGTTGACTGCTCCAGATTTTCTGTCAGAATTTGCTCTCTTAGCTTTTGACTTTCATGAACTGCACACAAGACAGTTTCTTTTTCTGCATTCAGTTTCATATGCTCAGTCATCAAGACAATGGGATGAGCTGTCTGTTTGAATCTAACAGCAGTTCATCTATGCCCGACAGTTTTCCATCCTTGCTCTTTTTTTCTGGGGCCAGGTTTGAGTTCTTAAGCTACTGAAGGTTTGCATAATGTGTTCTGGAATCTGCAGACTAGGTAATGATTGACTGACAAATTGACTACGCTAACAACAAGTTGGGTTATTTACACCATTATATAACCGTTATATAAACCGTTTGTGTTATTTTCTACACAGCAATAGCATCTCATAACATTACTTCAGAAGCAGAAAATTACCAATTATTTCAATATTTTGTTTATATTCTTAATTTACTGTACTGTAAATTCTGAACAGGATCTTCCAACCAAGAACTGGCCTGAATGTCCCATAATTAAAATATAAACAAATTGTAATCGAAGAAATTTAAGCAATTATTCATATTATTCAATTTGTACAGTCAAATTTTATACAAATAAACAAAAAAACATTAAATTTGCCTCTATACAGATGCTACAGAGTCCTAGTACTTTGTGCAATATATCTTTATCACTGAATAGATAACACAGAGTATTAACATGACAAATGGACTATACCCTATCATATGTGTTCATGGCGTTACTGAAAAAAATCTTCTGTACAACACACATGTGCTTCTTCTTTTCTAATTTTCCTAGATCCATGAAATGTTGTTCAGTGTCATCATCAACTCTAAATGCTGAAGCATAGTTGTCATGTCTAGTGCGAAATGGATTACAGTGGTTGATGTTGACTGAATGCCTAGGGTGTAACCAAGATACAGACATTTCAACATATGCCTAGGGTGTACCAAAGATACAGATATTTCAACAGATGCCACCATCATTAAGCACCACCCTGTTAACCATGCTGAACCCTCATACCAGCTTGCTGTTTCACGCCCCATGAAGAGCTGAAAGTCTTGGTCATGACAACTATACCATCTCTCCAAGACCTTCATCTTTGCTATCTATAAAATAAATGGATGCAAATGAAGCTATAATATGACTAATTGTGGAAATAATAAACTGATCAGGAAGAGTTAAAGTTCAGAGAGAAGGTGATGAGAGCTGGGCAAACTCATGTATTAAAAATCAGCAATACAGATTATGGAAGTGTACAGATTTGTGGAAACATATAGCTATGTAGACCAGTTGAACAATGCAAGACAATGATGATTATGATGTGTTGACACCACAGCACGGTGCTACTTACCACGATAAGATGGCTGTGCATCAAATGTCGCAAGTTCTGGCCGTGTAGTATCAGGCTTGTATGGTCTACGTCGCTCTGCATATCGTTCTGTGTCAAGGATAATATTGATTATAACATCAGCGGTGGTATGCAGGCAATACTTTCTGCACTAAAAACTAGCCAGTTTCAGCATTAAAAAAACATATTTAAGCTTAGAAGTAGATTTATGACTGCAGCTGTGACCATATTGGTAGTAGTAGCACTAACATCTAACTGATGTAGTGAGTTATCAAATGATTCTGTATTTCAAAGTGAAGTCAAGTCATTGGCTAATCACTTGAAAGAATGTAAATTTGTGTTTTCTTTGGTATGTAGAGGATAAATATTGTAAGTAATGAACTGAAAAAGGAAACAAAAGATAAATCAAATGGTCTGTCAAAATTAAAAGGGCTGCAGAGAAAATAGTTTCAGTCTGGTAGTTACACAAGCTTGTAGATGATAATGAGACTGCAAATGATCTTGGAATAACTGACAAATTTACCTTAAAGAAAAGAAAATGTTATTTTAGTTACAGGTCTGCAAATGAAATTCAACGAAAAAAAATTAGAGTCCACTGTTCTGATTAATTATAGGATAAAGCAATTCAGTTTCTGCAGTCAAATTTTATACAAATAAACAAAAAACATTTAGATGTCTGTTGCTACTTCATGTGTAGAAATATGAATGATATCTGTGCTTAGTTTAACCACCATAAAAACTTTAAATGCAATTTATATTGTCAAAATTTTAAAAAATTAATTAAAACCAGAATCTTACAGAGAAAATTTTGATTTCTGTGAAATTTTTAGATGTAAAAAAAGATGTGTTTTTTTGCCTAGCATATTAAATGATGATTTAAAAAGTATTAGAAAAATGTGTTTATACTCCATTGATTCTGAAAAACAAAAGATGATTACAATGCTGTGGATGGATATAATGGATTTTGTGTATGTCAAATATTACAAATAAGTAAAAACTAGCAACTGCAATGTAATAATTTAAGAGCACTATTATTACTTCATACTTTTCTGTTTCCCATACCTTTTTCCCTCTGCTCTGTGCGCTGGTCTGTGGTTTTATTTTTACTAGCTCATACTTTCATACTTCTGAAACACTGTCCATGTGAAATTCAGAAGTGTCTTAGAATGGAATAAATGCAATAAATAACTCAGGTACAACTTTGCACCCAAAGTACTTTTCCTTGCATTTCATGTTGTAAATTATAAAATATAAATATGGGAAACCTGAATGTATGTTGTGTGATTCACTGTTATTGCAGCTGTGATTGTTACGTTTGTAACAGCAAATTGTGCTAAAGACAATACATGCCAGGAAATTCATTCTGGTAAGATGAGGTAAAATCTTGTTTCCCTTCAGGCCTGAGGCTGCCAAAGGCAGGTCTTGCTGCCTCCTGCTTGGGCAGTGGATGCTCTGGGTAGTCTCTCCTGTGGTTTGGAATGATGATGGTTAGAGCAATGTAGAAGCAGTATTAATATATAATAACATGGCAATGGTTATGAGCTTTTATCATGCTGGTGTCTATTATGTCCAACATTCAATGTTATTAGTGCAATCGTTGTGTTATTATTACAGAATGAACCAGAGCTGGTCTCAAGCACAAAGTTATCAAGTCAAGACTGACTAAGACTATTCACATTCCCCACAGTTTTCTTCTTCAACATTCTTCCAACACTTACAAATTATTTTATAACAAAAAAAAAAACAACTTCACTGGCTTTGATTTTGCATACACTCTGCTCAACAGATTATTTTTGTCTGAAATCACTGACTGTGCAGTAGCAGAGAAGTTAAAGCAGGCAGTAAATAGCCAGCTGCTGATCAGCGTTGACAATTTACACATCTCATATGATGATGATGATGATGATGACAAAGATTATGTTGACAATTATGAAAATGATAATATGAATAAATTAGAATATTTAAAAAAGCACAGGTGATTGGCTGAAGAAATTTTAACTCACTGGACAGGCCATATAAAAGTACCTGAACACTGTTTGTGAATCTAGTGGGCCATCACTCCTGACGATCTCATTGTTTGGCCTGTAACTCTTTCTATTTTCCAGTGGATGCACTTGGTACCTCTTCACATACTCAGACCTGGCACCATTGTTAAGCAGGCTATCAGTGCTGCTCTCTCTGAAATGAGACAATTATTCATAAATGAAATTGTTGACAAGTCTATTCATTTTGTTTCCTTCTAATGCCTCCGTACCAAATATTTTTGATTGATTTTGATTTTATATATTTTTAATTTTTTGGTGGATTCTTCCCTTCTCTCACTACTTTTCCCCATTCTCATTCTCTGCCACTGCCTTTCTGTTTCCATTTCTTCTGAATTTGGAGTAGTCTCATAAATGAACATCATGAATGTTACATGAACATCTCCTTACCCTGTAGTGTACTGAAAACCACATGTAAAGTTTTCTTGAGTGTGCTTGCCTTACAAGACAGACAACCTAAAATTTCAGATGTAACTTAAGTAGGTAGCCTTTTTTTTACAGCAGGGTTGGCTGAAATGCAATGGTGCATACAAACACCATAAAGTATTGTACTTGTTTGAACTAACTAGCAGAATTTCTGTTTGGAAGCTTCACACTTAATAGAATACACAGAGAGGTGATTCTAAACAGTCTGTGGTAAGCTGATTTTTCCATCCATCTTCTGCTGGTACTTAGACACCCCACCCCCAAAAGAAAAAAAAATGGTAAACTTACGACACTTCATTTATAATGAGCTAATCAACAGTCTGAAGATAGTTAATTCCATGTGAGAAGTCACTTTCACCAGCCTGGTTAACAGTTTAATTTTAAAAAGTCATTTTGAAACTGAAAGGCGTTATAGTTTACGTACTGTTAACACACTTGTGCATTCCCTGTACCAAAAAAAAAAAAAAAACGACGAATGATTTCACTGTTGCAAACATCCCTAACGACAAATATGGCTGAAAGTTTGGTTGTCGATACTGGTAATAAGGACAGAAACGCACGCAAAGGTAATTTTCAGACTGAAACTTTAACTACCACGACTGGAAATTTGTGATAAACTTTTAAAAAGCAGAACATAAGGTCACTTATCTTACCTTTGTAATCGCACCATTGTGCTGGGCTGCACTTATCCAGTAAACACTATCTTTACCGTCCCATTACAAATCAGTTAGCATTACTAAATCCTATTCTCAAAAAAATGTTCGCAGACTTCAGGTCACAGTCAGTTGTCTCTTTGTATGTTCATAAAATAAAGCCGGACAATCTGACACTGCACCAATAACAAAACGACGTATAGCAGACCTGGTTGCCAGGGACGCTGTCTTTGTCGTGAAATCTTCGCGTCCTTAGAGACAAAGAAAAACGGTTTTATTGATCAGGGGAATCATAACTTCTGATGTGGATTTAGTCTAAATTCACCTATAATATTTTCCATTCCCCGGTAGTGTTAATAAAATGTAGCTAAACGTAAATATGAAGGAAATATATTCATCAGATGCCATGTCTATAGTTCACTTGCTGTCTTTTCGTCTTGAATTATCCAGCTGTTGTAAATTTCTCTACCTTCTGTGCTGTCATGGTATGGCCAAATAATTTTAATTTTGCCTAATTCTTCTCAGTTTGCAATGTTCTTCATCTTCTATGGTATGTTTTTTTTTTTACGACAGTCCAGTGATTTCTTCTGAACTATATCTCTACTATTTTGTATAAATAGGAAACTACGAGGTTTTGGTACGGTAAAGTAAGATAACAACTATTGTAGGATTAAACCTCGAAAAAATCGTAGACAAAGCACTTTAGTGAGACGTGAGAGAAAGAAAAATCACAAGAGAATTACCTGGGATTCGAACACGGACTCCGGTAGGACGAGCAGCCGTCTAGCCACGAGAGAACTAGGGGTGCTAGTTGGCTAAGTCGATAGTACGCTGTTCTCTCGTGGCTAGACGGCTGCTCGTCCTACCGGAGTCCGTGTTCGAATCCCAGGTAATTCTCTTGTGATTTTTCTTTCTCTCACGTCTCACTAAAGTGCTTTGTCTACGATTTTTTCGAGGTTTAATCCTACAATAGTTGTTATCTTACTTTACTATATCTCTACTATTTCTATTTCGTTTCAAATATTTATTATTATCCAACATTCACAGAATAACATCCTGTGCACATAGCAATGTAAAATTCCATTTTCTCTCTCAACATTAAAGGCATTCTCATACTTATTATCAAGACTGTTCAAGCCTTGAAAAACCGCTATCGCCTCTTTTATTATTAACTTGCCTTCGACTATTTTTTTTTTCTGCTGTTTTTGTTTTTCCCATGTATACGTCTCAGTGCTTTCTAGTATGCCTAAATATTGTCGTTTCGAAATTATAACTCTCTTTTTATTTAATCGTTTCTAACTTGCTGGTTATTTAGATCTGATTTAAAAAATTTCTTTCTCTAAAACAGTGTTTAATAGTTTTTGTAAATTGCTTTTATTTTCTGCCACTAGCGCTACCCTCTGTATGGTTAATGATATTGTAACCTGCCTTTACTCCTTTCAATTAAAAAAAACAAACGCTTTTAATGATTTTTTCCTAAACATCGAGAAGATTTCAGGCGGGATGGTACACTTCATATTCTAATCGTTGTCTTGTTTTAATGTTATAAAAGTAGGAGCGCTCTTTTTAAAATGTTAATTTTGTTCAGTTTAGCCTTATATAGTGAACATCGGAAAGCTGTAATGATTATGGAGAAAAAAAACAACGAAATATTGAAATAATAACATAAAAATTAAATAGCATACTGTATGTAGTAGCTTTTGTTCAGTCGTAAAAAAAAAAAATTCATTTATCATTTTGTCTTTTAATTTTTTTCGATGCTCTCGCTCTTCCTCCTCCTCCCCCTCCCTCAATATTTAGTTTCACGTCTTTCATGAGCGATACGATGTATAGTTTGGAAGGCACTGCCAAAGGGAAAAAAACCCAACAACGAGTGCTTACGATGCTTATATTTGATAAAATAGGATACTTTATTGTAGATTGCTGGCACAGTTGTGAATAAAGGAAGAAAGTAAATAGATGTGCTCATTTACTGATTTCAGAACTTTTAAAACTTTTCCTCACTGTGCAGTGGAAGAATAAGAATTGCTTCTTTTTGTTCTGAAGCTCACAGCTTTGTTCCTACCACGCAGTAAATGAATCAGTCTAAGCCGCTTTAACAAGCCGCTTACACTGTTAGTACTATGTAATTAAGAAAAAAAATGAACCAGATATGCTGAACTAATTTTAAAAAATTAAACAGAAAATCAGCTTATCAGTGAGACACAGAACCAAGTGGAGATTACTGTTAAGCCAGTATACTGCTCAGAGATGCACTGTGGAAAATCCTAAGATGGCATAAGATAGTGAATGTAATTAAAGCCCTACACAAGGGTTTTCAGTGCAAAGTTATCTGTGGAAAACATACTTCCAGCAGATTTAGGGTACAAACAGGAGTGAAGCAGGGATGTGTACTATCATCAATATTATTTATCTTGGCAGTAGACTGGTTAATGAAGGAGGCAACATCAGACAAATGCAGAGGATTACAATGGACCTCTGACACAGTGCTGGAGGACCTTGACTTTGCGGACGACATTTGTCTACTATCAAGCCGCCACAAAGATATGCAAGATAAAATAAACAAGCTAACTCAGAATGCAAACAATATAGGACTAAATATCAACGTAGGAAAGACAAAATTAATGAAGCAAAATGTGAACAACAGAAATCTACTTAGAGTAAATAACAAGTTAGTGAAGGAGGTCAATGAATTTGTATACCTTGCCAGTAGAGTAGTAGAAAATAGAGACAGCACAGAGTACATCAACAGAAGACTTACTAGAGCAAATCAAGCTTTTGCAGTGCTGCAGACTATATGGAAATCTAAAAAACTAAGCATAAATATGAAAATCAGGATATTTAAGAGTAATTTTCTAAGTGTACTACACTATGGAAGTGAATGCTGGAAAATCTCCAAAACCATAGGAAACAAATTGAATTTTTTCCAGACTAAATGTTTACGAAGAATTAGAAAAATATTTTGGCCAAACACCATAAGAAATAATATCTTGTTGGCAGAAATGCAGATGAAGCCACTGACAGCAATTATTGAGGAAAGACGCTGGCGATGGTTGGGACATGTGCTCCGAATGACTGACACTACCAAAAATAGCACTAAGATGGACACCACAGGGGAAAGAAGTAAGGGTAGACAAAAGAGACATGGAGATGAACAACAGAAAAGATGTTGAGCAATAGAGGGTTCACCTGGGCAAGAGCAGAAAAAAGGCAAAGGACAGGCATTTGTGGAAAACCCTTGCGGAAGCCCTATGTGCCCTGGGCACTTAAGGTTCAGAGAGAGAGAGAGAGAGAGAGTTTACTGCCCATGATACGGAGAGAGTAAAAAAAACAAAACAGGAAACAACTGTTAACCATGTATTCATAGTTGAAAGGTGTTGAAATATAAATATATACCATACTCAACACTGGAAAAGGAAAAGAATACTTCGCCGAGACCCATGCTGCCTGTAAAATGCACAGTTTAGATGAGAACGCTTTAAATATTCATTCATTCATTGTGCACCTACTGGCAGTTTGTGGGGATCACGTTTCTCCATTTTTACAGCCCCTGATCGCTTGCCTTTTTCCTTTCCAACACCACTTCACCAGTTCGTTCAAGTGTTTTGCTCTCGTTCTTCCTTTTTCATTAGTTTTCCCGCGACTGCCAAGTTCTCTACATTCTGTCCCCTCCCGTGACTGCCAAGTTCTCAGAGTTATATGTCATCTATCGCGACTGTCAAGTTCTCTACATTCTAATGTCTCATATGACTGTCAAGCTCTCTAAATTTTTGTCGTCTCCTGTGACTGTTGAATTATCTCAATTCTATTTTCTCCTGACTTATGAAAATAATTTAGATTATCTGTGCCATTTAGTTTCAGTTTGAAAATGACTTTAATAAAATCTTGTTGTAAGTATGTTAATGGTTTTTAAAAATCCTGTACTTTTACCACTGTTCAGACGAATAAAACTGATAACAAAACAAGCCACAGTTCTTATGTCTCTCTGTTCTGTTTCTGGAGAGCTCTTCTAGAAAACAATGAGTTCTAGAACACTCTATGCCACAAAGCCCAATTTTCGTGCCAGTTGTATTGTATATGCATTGTTTAGCCCTAATAGTCTATCGATCCGTATTGGGAATCGATTTATTTTTACTGCCGTGAACCTTCAGGCAAAGACTATACAGAAGGATTTCCACCCCCGCCAGGGCCATACAGTTATACCAGAGATAAAAGACATTTTCTTGTTTGTTTACGGTAGTGTTTGATTAAGAATTTGTTGTGGATACATTACGTGCCCGTTGCAATAAATTATGAGGTTGTCATTAATGAAGATATCACATTTTCTCTCACTCCTTTTTTGCTTAGACCGAGAAGTACTATTTTCAAAAAACTACTATATCATCGTTGATGATCTGCAAATGGATGCATAAGCTGCAGGGCAACTTGATTACAACCGAGAGGCCTACAGGAGTCCTGTTAGGAAGGCAAAGTTCCACAAGGGACATGCAAATGAATGAATGAACTATTACTACTACTACTACTACTACTACTACGACTACTACTACTACTACTACTATTACTACTACTACTACTACTACTACTACTACTACTACTACTACTACTACTATCCTCTCGTGCCGTTAAATGTCACACAGGACTCGCAAAATCTTTCGCCACTTTTTGTTGATTTCGTTGCGAGTTTCCTTAACACGTTCATTTTTTTCCCATCTAGAGTCACCTCTAGATAGGTCCCAGGATAAGGTTGTTAGCTTTATGCCCAACTCCCGATACAGGAGGGTTTAGATCTCATGACGAAGGACCATTGGCAGAGATAAAGTTGTCCGTTTGTTCAAGAACAAATCTCCTGGTCCAAGGAGGAACCTCAACATTAAGCTTTTAAACTTTAATATATGCTATTGGGTTTTTTTAGATGGTTCAATTAGTCTTTCGCCCCTATACCCAAGTTTGACGATCGATTTAGCTTTTTTAACTGCAAGAATTTTAATATACACTGTTGGAGCTGGAATTACCGGGGCTGCTGGCACCAGACTTGCCGTCCAATAAAAACTACTTGTATACAAAATCTCCTTCTCTTTATTAAGGTATCCATTTTTAGTTATTTGTAAGCAGGCCCTATGAAGTAGGGGTCCAGTCGGTACATTGCTCTCGGGCTCGAAAAGCTTCCCTTGTTTTAAGGTAGGACCCATAGGGCTTCAAGGGGGCCAGTAGTGGATGAAAACAGAATGCCTTACCAATAGGATAAGCGGGGGGAGGGGGGAATAGTTTTGCACTGCCGTACAGTTTCTCTCGGAGGCCCTGTTTGTATGTCCCCTACCGAAGGAATTTAACTGATAGATCATGCTTACCGCTCGTTGTAAACATGTTATAAAGTGTTTAATTAATAGGGGAAAAAAGAGTTCTTTATTGGTTATGATAATGGAATGAACTTTATCTGCGTGTGACACCACCACCACCGTCGTTTTAATTGTCGTCATGATTTATATTCAAAACCATACAAACAAAGAACATTGATGAATCTCCTTGGTTTCAGGGCTACGTAAGAGCCAGAAATTCCACACGCACTTATTTACTGAACAAAAAAAAATCATCAGTTGCCAATGTTTTCGTTCTTCTCTCCCCTCCCCCACTCCCCTCCTCTAATCTAAACACACCCATGTCGAGAGAGAGAGAGAGAGAGAGAGAGAGATTATTGCAACAGTACTATCCACATTTTATATCAGCTCATCCCTTAACCAAATAACTTAGTTTTTCTTCAGTTTCTAGCACAGTGACATACATTAGGCCCCCACCCCCGCTTCTCCAAGAGTGTATTGTTATTCCTGAATACAAAATTCAGCAGTTGCTAATAAAACAACCCCCATTACACTATGACAGAACAACGGGATCACAAGAGCAACAGTTACCAATGGCGGCAATGGAAAAACATTTCTTTGTTATGAAAAGTCTCCCGAGTCCTTCCGGGGCTCGCGAATCAATCTTGGCGTTTTATCGAACTTTGTTTTGCTTTCATGATCACACTGAACACAGTAATTTTTATGTAAACAGAGTGTATCAGTGTTGTTTTAGGAACTGGCTGTGGTAACGCTTTCATACGCAGATTTGCTCCCAAGATGCTAGACTGACCGTACTGATAAAAATAAAGCACGAAGCAAAATTGTTTGGTTGATTGAGGACTTCCCTATGTATAAGAACTGAGGTTTTTTTCAGCTGATGCTTTGGTGAGGTTCTTAAAGTATACCAGGACGTCTCCAGATACCACAGCAAGATTGCACGTTGCAAACTTACAGTCTCGACAGAGTCGGCAACATGAAGAACTGCCGACGATAAAATTCACGTACTCTTCTAGTGTATATGGGTAGGAATATGAAACTGAATGTAGAAAAGAACAAGCTTCAACATTATGACAAATTATGTAGGTCAGGCTGAATCAACACAACCTGTTTCCAAGAGCAAGTCTGGAAGGTCACTGAACCCTGTTAAGTGCATTGTTGATGACAAAGTCATGCTGGCCTTCACAGCGAGAGCATAATATATGTTTAAGAATTAACTTGTTTTTTTTTTCTTGTTTACCCGTGTCAGTGGCAAAGAACAAACCAAAGAAAGAACACCCTGTGTTTTAGTGTTACGTCACAATGTTCTGTGTCAACTTACATGAAACTAACAAAAGAACAGTATATGAGAACAGACGATTTTTGCACTAACAAGATCGGTTTTCAGCACGTTACAGAAGGACAATAAAATCAATGTTTACACTCTGTTGCGTTGGGTGTGGCTGTTTCTTTAACAAGTTCCGCTGGTTAATATTTCAAATAGAAGTCATATATTTTCTTCCTCTTCTTCTTCCCCAGAATTGAGAGCTGATGTTATTTGAAGCTGACTCGGCGAAGATGTTGAGATACAACATCGTGTTGGCTCGGGAGTGGGTCATGACAGCCATTTTTCAGTCCGTGAGTGCAGTAAAAAAGCACAGGGCGTCCAGCAGTTCTTTAGTAGACTCCTCCACCACCATGGCGATTATGGCAATCCCAGAACCACTTTTCAGGCCAGGTCTGTTTCTAGGGGTGCCAGCCAACAGAGAGGTGGAACAAGGTACTGGTTAGCTATGGTTCATCAACCTTGACGCTTGCATGTCAGCTATAGGTCACTGATAGCCAAAACGGACAGTGTTTATAAGAACATGCATTATGGGTAACATTAGGAACATTTAATCTTTTCACATAAACAGCCACTACAGCTTAACATATAATGCAGAGTCCATGGACACTAGGAAATTAATTCAAATGCCTTTCCTCTGCAGATATAGTTTACAATGATTCTGATTTGCAGAAAAAAACTTGAAAATCAAAACAACCTAACAAAACAAAAACGTAAGAACCAGACAGTTAAAATATTTCTGTCATTTGAAAAAAGGCATAATACAGTAATGAGTACCATACTTTAGGAAAAGTGTAGGACAAAGAGCAAGAGGACGGTGATATAGTGGACAACAAAAGGCGATGGATTAAAATCTCTTCCAACTTCTTTCATCATAGTTTTTTTTTCTTTCTTCGTACCATCCATTCGTAAGGGTAGAGTCCATTGCACCATTATCAAATTTCAGCCATCTCTCTTTCCTGATTTTGTCTTGGAGACTTGTTTATCTTGATATAAGACCTTCTTCTTCTTCTTCGTTTGCAAATATAAGACCTGAAAAGCCAAAACTGGCCAGTATCCTAGCTTTTTTCTCTGACATCGCATCCTGGTAACAGGCTAGCAAACAAGATGGAAATCAACATGGTTCTTGTCATGGCGGAGCATTCTGAGAAGACTGGCATTGCAGTGTAATAGAAGGGATCATCCCATCTTCTGGTGAAGTGAGAAAAACCGTAACAGACGATCATCATCATCATAGTACAGACAAACAAAGAAATCAGCTCCACAGCTTTCATAACAACAATATAGTTTTCCTGACATGGGTTTCATGAACAGCATTTTAACTGTACAATCATTAAAATGAAGCTCCTCTGTGATTTGACAAACAAATGACCATAGCATAAACAGATGCCAGGTAAAAGGAAATGCTAGGAAAATCCCCAAAGCTTGCTGAAAAATGTAATCATAAGAAGTAACAGGGGGTCTGTCATACACAGAAAAACTTTCAAAACAAAAATTCCATATCTGATGTAAAGTAAAGCAATATGATGCAAAACATATGCTTACTGGTAATTTTATTTATTTAAAGAGATCAAAAATAGTTCAAAACTTATCATAACTTTAACAAAAATGTTAACTGAGCTATATATCCAAGTATGTATATATAGGTGCATGGCAAATAAAATGTAATCAGCATTTTAAAACTGCAGCAAAACAGTTTTTTTTAATACTCTCAGCAAATGTTTGTAGCAATGTTTCATACATTATTGGTATTAAAATATTTAAATGACAAATGTGAGTTATGAGTGAGCACTGTTGGTTTTCTATATAACCAGTAGCACAAACTGTGGCAAAATTTTATATTTTTACTGATGTTTTAAACAGTATCTTTGTGTATATTTTAAACTTCTCTAAAACCATTTTTAAAAATAAATGTATAATTTTATGCTGGTTTATTAATTTTTCAGGCTAAGTTACAAAAAATGTGAAGGGTCTAAAAAAAACTTTAAAATCAATCTTTAATTGACAACCTTATCTGGTTCTGATAGAAAATGAAATTTCATAAATTTCAAAGTCAATGACAAATATTCTGACTAACTCACATTATTTCAGCAAATAATAATAATCATGATAAAAGAATAAGTGGTGTTTAATAATGCTTGAATAAGTGATGTTCAGTAAAATTTAGTTATGAATTCTTATTGCTATGAATACATCATATAGTAGAAATTTGTCACAAAAAATCATTTTTTAATTAGTACAGAGCTGAGGCCATTTTATGGAAGTAGAACAAGCGTGTGCATAAGCACCACATGCATTATCAAAACTATTTTGGAAAGCCTTATAATAAATTGCACCTTTGCTCTTATAAAGGTAAAAGGTAAAGGTAATTCTGTCATGCCTCAGAGGCACATAGGGATATGGTGTTAGTGCCCATATTTTCCTTCACTGTAAGCACACTAGAGGGTGATATGGTCAGTATCAAACCTGGCTGCCTTTCTTTCTCCAAACTCCAGAAGAAGTTGGGTACCCATTTCTACAGCTGGGTGACTGGGATGCCTTTGGCTGGATTTGAACACCTGACCTTCACCTTGAGAGACCAGTGCACTAACCACTTCACCACTCAGACACCCTTGTTCTTATACATAGAGGAATTTATTTGTCTCTGATGCTAAGCCAGCAGAATTTCACAGTCTATGCCATGCTTTACATGTGATTGGGATTGAATAGTTCTCCCCCTCTACAGAATGTGTCATGTCATTTGTGATTACAGACACCTTCATACATGTGCTATAGTTACTATAAAATTTAATTAAAGGGTCAACTATGATGTGACTATGGCAGTATCAAGTTTCAGGGATGTATGTGCTGAAGCATCATGGGGCATCATTTATGAGAAACAGTGTTGGTATGCATAGTATGAATAAAAAATAGTTGTCCATGTCAGTACCACAAAACATTTTATGACAGTTATTTGTGCTCTGGCTACTAGAGAGTTTTGCTACATTCAGCTGGGTCCACATTCACTGACTCTCTGTTTTTATGATTTTTTTTTTATACAAACTATTGCATGATGTGACCAAATACTGACCATATCTGCTATCTTGACAATGTGGGAAAAAAAATGATAGCTGTAACACTGTCAGAAGGGAGAAGACTATGTAGTGTGTATTTAGATGATGTGAGTAGCATAACAAGCTTTGTGCCTCTTCTGATCCATATTATGTACTGAGTGTGGCAAAACATTGCAGATTAACAGAGGATGAAATGATTTCCTGACTAACCACAAAGAATATAGTCAATTTAATCTTTCTTTCCTACATGGACTATCAAAGTATTTCTGTTGTGCATTAAAACACAGACAACAGCAACAAGATGTTCATAAAACAAAGTGAATATCATATTCTATCACAGATTACAATGGTTTGAAGCAAACAGAAATACACATTTTTTAAATAAAACTAATAAAAGAAATGAAGCCAAATATCTGTAGGCAAAAAGCACCGCAAGTCTTATAGCTGCTTTAGGATATAAAGTTGAAAAAGAACTAGATATTACCTAGTTTTAACAGGTAAAATTAGACAATCTTCCTATTTGACCATAGCCTTTTTTTTCATTTGATAGCATTTGTTCCATTGGTTTGTATGTAATTTCAAATACTAATCATATCATTTAGAGTAGAAAAGTTCCTTCCATAAAGAAGTGTCACAAAAAATAAATTACACCAAAGCTTTTGAGAGCTTCATACAGGTAAGCAGTTCTACAAAATACAGCTCACTTTGATTATGGAAGACAAATATAAGACTTTTCTTAATGCTTTTGAAATAAATATTTCCATAACATTATAGTTCTCAATGCTTGAAACTAGGCAGCTTAGTTTTACTGAAAAATTATCTAACATGATTATACTTTATACACCAATTTTCAATTTTGCTAAAATTAAACACAAAAAATATCTTTATTTACTGTGCATTACACATCTTTTCCATTCACACATATATTTCAGTAATTTCAACATACATAACAAAAGTCCTAAGTATGACATCTTTATATATAAAAATAAATACATTAGGATACAGCAAACTAAAATCCTAAAACTTATCTGTTATTGAGGAATAACACTGACCATGTTCATGAAGAAGATTTTAAGCTACAACTGCAGCTGGGATTTTAGGAATTGTTGAATTGGCCTGGTGCAGTGCAGTTGTCTGCTCAAAAACTGGGAGATACTGCTTGTGGCCACGGTTATCTGTTTCAACATATGTGTAATGAGACCGAGTGGTATCAAGGATAGAAGCTGGACAAATATCTGCCTCTTTTCTAACATAATCTGTGCGGTACATGGTTGTATCATCAAATGGAGCACCGGAAAGTAATGCTGATGCATCAGGCTTCATGCTCCTTGGTGGAGCAATGGAATGAGGAATGTAGTGAGCTTGTAAGTAGGAGTCCCCTCAAATGGAATATTGTTGGGAACCCATCCATCTTTAAGTTTTGGCATCTCCCTTTGGATTCCCCATGGCTTGTAGTCACACTTGTAGTTGGTGAGGCCTTCAAACTCTCCTGGGATCATCACCCTACCTTCTCCTGGTTTCATTAATGCCACTTTTTGTATTGGATGTGGTTTGTACTGTAAACGATGGGTGGTGTTATGATCCATCTCTCCTTCTGGCTTCATGTATGGGTCATGATGATGTACATATGGTCTTTCTCCATTCCATTTCCTGTAATCATTCTTAAAGGTAGTAAGATCATCCAGAGGGGCGTCAGACTGGAAAGCTTCTGAAATTGGCTTGCAGGACTCTGTTTTAGGTGCGTCCTTCTTTGTGTAGTCACGGTTGAATGTAGTCAAACCATCAAAAGGTACATTGGGTACCTTGTACAGCTCCTTTTCTTTCTGTTCACGAGCTTGGAAGGGATGACGCACGTAATCGTCACGGTATCCAGTTGTGCCATCAAATGGAGCACCGGACAGCTGTGCAGCTTCAGCTGGCTTCATACTCTTACGTGGAGGCTCATTATACTTACGATAGTCTCGAGTGAATGTGCTCTGACCTTCAAAAGGCTGTGATGGGGGGACCCACTGGTCTCCTGCTTTTACCAAGTGTCTTTCAATTGGCCATTTGCGGTAATCAACTAAATAAACGATAACACAAAATAAGTATATGAATTTCAGATACAAAGATATGGCTGTTGTAATAGAGTACATAATGAAAACTCTTATGATATATACAAAATTTAGCATGTTATTGTAATTAAAAATTTAAAAAAGAACTAGTCTGTCTGATTTTAATAAACTCTCAGAAATGTTAATTTTAAAATGCATGCTCTGTGATTTTGGTTCACGAGAATGTTTGCTGTAAAGAATTTTCACTCCATCTAGCTCTTACACAGGTTTTAATTTTTTTCTTTCAAATCACCTTTCAAATCTCCATCAAAGTTACTGTGCTGCAGGACAGATTGACGTGGCCAGTCTTAAGAAGAATCTTTGCCGCAGCAATATTTAGTTAGAGTCATCATACTGCAAGGAGTGTGAGGATTCGTTTTCCAAAATGAGTATTAATGACCTATTTTTCAGCTGGGCTGACCAGAGAAAGTCTGGCTCTGTTGTCTTGGCACACATTTTCACATTTTCATCTCTGGTCTTCTTTTATGTTATTGTAATGTTTGGGTAAAATAAGTAACACATTATGACAAGCGTACTAATATAAATTTATTATCATGATACACTTGTGATAGTCTTAAAGGTTTTATGATAAAAATATTCACATTACAAATAAAGTTATAAAATTACCCTTGTATGTTGGTTCTCCCTCAAACTTTGCTGGTAGCAGCCTATGTGCATCATGCTTGATCATCTGTGCTGGTGGGACATGCTTTTCTAGAAAAAAAATATTGTCAAGGACAAGAAGGTAAATAACTTGCAAAATATTTAAAGTCAATTCACTAGTTGCACAGTGGGTCCACACTTTATGAGATACTCTTCATGTGAGCTCTTATTTTTAATTTTTATTTAACAGACACATCATGTTAAAATAGTACTGCATAGAAGTCCCATAATAAATGAATACATGGCATCATGTTAAGCATTACTTAACCTATTGTCTCCATTTGTAGCTTATCTTCAGTTATACAAGACCTCCTGCAATGCATTAGGATCTATGTTAGTCCATGGTCATTTATTGGTTAATCACAGACATCAGTCCATAACTTAGAAATCAGATATTTGTGGAATAATACTCAGTAGACCACAAAGGACAGAGTTTGAAAACAACTAATAAATGGCTAATGAGAAACTGATCATAACAGGCCCAAGGAGACCTGTAGGTTAGGTATTTGTTTGCAAAGGATCTAAGAAACAGGAAAAGACTGACTACCATTGAAACAGAGGAGGCCAAAAGATCTAGTTAGATCAAACGAAGGAGAAATTTAATAGGATGAGGTCCAGAAAAAAAAAGACAATTGATAGAAGAGGGTTTAATGCTTTGTGGAGTATTTCCACAATCCAGGATACAAAAAGATCATCCTAAGTAAGCAAGTAAATATTTTTCATCTTTGAAAATTTCAAACACAATTTCATGATCAGTTTAGTAGTACCTGTATAGTCTCTATTATAGGATGTTAGGGTGTCAATTTCACCAGATGGCCTCTTGTACTGCTCATACTGATGGGCAAAAGGTTTGTCCAGTGGGTGCTTAATATAATCAGCGCTGAAAATATAATAAATACAATTCTGTGATAAAAATTTAATGCTAAACACACATTCTGTGTTGGTGAAATATCATTTGTTTTTGTTCTATTTTTTGTTCTTATTTTTATTTCAATTGCTCAATATGTTGTCATTTTTTAACATAAATTGTGGTAACCAAGAATTTTGTTATAGGAAGTACAGTGTGTCACTGACAGATTACTAATAAGAGATTTTGAAAGGATAGCTCAGAAATGATGAACATCTTTAACAGAAATAATTAAAAATATGCTGAAATGATCAAAATTTATACAGACAAAGCAACCATTTTTAAAATATATTCCACACTAAGAAATCTACAATTTATAGATTTAGGAAAGAGAAAGCTATGACTGTCTGCTACCATCATCTTCTCACATCTACAGCATAACCACTATCATTACCAGTCAAAACACCAAAAGCTCTGCTCAACAGCTCTGCTCTGAGAACAAGGAACATCAGCTCCTGCAAAATGTAAAACACATGATGCAGGTAATCACTGCAACCATATAATGGCTTACCGATGAGTTGTTTTGTCTGACAATGGCTCTTCACTTCGCTGAGCTGTCTGGTCTGGCTTGCAGCTCTCGCGGGGCTGGATAGGATGCTTCTTATATGCTGTGTTGTAAGATGTGACCAAACATGGGCCATAGTCGCCAGACGGACGCCATGGCCTGTGAGGGCAATGATGTCGCCTGAAAAAGGAGAAAAAAAACATACCACACTTTCTTATTAAATGTGAATTCTATAACAACATACCATGTTTTCTTCCTAAATGTGAATTCTATAACAATCTACAGTGAATTCTATGAAATGTGAATTCTCTGTCTGTCTGCCTGCCTGTCTGTCTGCCTGCCTGCCTGTCTGTCTGTCTAACTATCTTCTTCTTCTTCTTCTTCATCTTCTTCAGCTTTCCAAGTCATTAAGACTCATTGCTGCAGATAAAGTTTGCCTCCATTCCTTCTATTCCTAATCCTCTCTCTCCAGTTGGTGACACCAATTTATTTTATATCCTATAACAATCTATATTGAATTCTATAACAATATACAATGTTTTTTTTTTTTTTACTAAATGTGAATTCTATAACAATCCACAGTGTATTAAACAAAATCTGTCACATATCACATAAGTGGTTACAGGATAGCAAAATGTTGAAGACATCCTTTTCAAAGTTTCATTTTCTAGAAACAATGTGTCTGTTTGGGTCTGGCTGTCTCTGCCTCCTTGCACAAGTGCCAGAAATCCATACTCAACTGTTTGACTGAAGCCTGTTGGGAGCTGAGCTAGAATTCTCTCCATTCACCTTGAAAAAACCAGCTCTTCAGACAATATACTTGCTCTCTATTAATGTATTTTTGCTGGCTTAAATATTTTCATGAAGTAGTTTAAATGACTAGTTCATTCCCAAAAGCAAAAATAGCTAAATTTCTGAAATATTACACTAAAAAATATTGATTTCTATAAGGCACTAATGATTTTTTTTTTCTGGTAAGAAAGTGTTAGAACTTCATAATTTTCATAAGTTTTCTGTATGAAATGTATCTGTTACAAACAAATTTTATAATTTTGTTCATAAACTGAAAGAGTATGAACATGCAAACTTTATTTTCAAAGGATGAAAAATTGGGTGCAAATTTTCTCAAATGCATCAAGTCTTTGATTGAGTAGACTGGTTGATTTCCAACTCTCACAACCATATGTTAACACTGGGATCACACAGGAGTTGAAAATTTTAAGTTTCATGGTTTTACTGAGCAAATTTGACTTCCAGATAGTAGACAGTTTATTGAAAGTATTGGAAGCCATTGCAATGCGGGACTTGAATTCTGGTGTTATATCAACCGAGGTTGACATTTTGCTTCCAAGATAGGTGAAATTGTGGACTTTTTCAAAAGCAAAACCGTTCAGCAAGATCTCGTCAGGTCTATTTGTGAGATCAAGAATTTTTGTTTTTTTCCTTATTAATTTGTAGGCCAAGTTGTTTTGAGTAGGAGGGGAGGCGACCCGTTTTCAGACAAATTCTTGAAACTGTTGTCTTAATATAGAATCATTCAGCTTTTCCATTTAATTGTGTAGGTTAGGCACTGTATGATAAGTGATGTCCAATCTACTAATGAAAAGTTTATTTTTTAAAAAAAACTTCTTACCCACAAGTGCAGATCTCACATATACATCTTTTTCCCATTGCAGTTTCTTATGCCTGCTGTCATGTAGGTAACTTACAGGTAGGTGTTTGATGAAAGCGGCGCCCAACAGATGTAAAAGCACTGTCCCTCTCGTTACTAAGCGCCGTTTCAAAAATGTTTATTAAAAATGGCAGACTGAGCACCTAGCAACAGGCGGCATAACTACGCAAGGCCAGGAGCATACATTGTTTTATATATATATATATATATACATATTTTATATATATATACAACGAGTTTGTTATTAGTCTAATAAGCTAATTTTCAGGAAAAAATTATATTTAAAATGTATCAGATTATTTCGCATTATAAGTATGTATTTTACTGTGAAATCAACGCTTGTTGCAGATGACATTCAGTATTTTTTTGTTACAGAAAAATTCCTTCTCCAGATTTCGTTTTTCTATTGTGTAAATTAAAATCCCGAACTCATAGAATCTAAAAAGGCATTTGATAGCATATACAGAGATTCATTGTGGAGAATTTTAATGCTATATGGAATACCATCAAAAATTGTCAACATCATTAAAGATCTCAACGGATATGTCTGTGCAGTCAGCACAGAAGAAGGAATGAGTGAATGGTTCTAGACTGAAACGGGCGTGAAACAAGGATGTATACTTTAGCCCATGCTTTTTGGAATTGCCATAGACTTTATGAATCTGTGGAGAGGAATAGACAAAACCACGAAAATAAGATTTTTAAGGGCATGCATCTTTCCCATCGTAACATATGCCTGCGAGATCTAGACACTTAACAAAAAGCTGAGAAACACATAAATGCTTTTGAATGTAAATGCTACAGAAGTGTTCTCCAAATATCGTGGACACAAAAAAGAACAAATATATCTATACTACAAGAGCTTAATATTGAAGAAGGTTGGCTAGTAAAGAGGATTAAAGAAAGAAAACTTAAATATTTTGGACACATTAAACGTCATGATTTAGAGAAGACCGTATTGGAAGGATACATAATGGGAAAAAGAAAAAGAGGAAGACTAAAACGAAGATGGCTGCAAGACATCGTTGACGATTTGCAAATGGATGCTGCAGCAGCAGGCCATCTTGCTTACAACACAGAGGCCTACAGGAGTGCTGTTTGGGAGGCAAAGTTCCGCAAGGGACATGCAAATGAATGAATGATAGACTTTATAAAGGAAAAAAAATGTTGCACAGGTAAAACAGGTATTCACTGGGTACATGGGACCCAACTAGAAGATCTTGATCTTGTAGATGACATAACTCTTATCAGTGACAATGTGAATTCGATGCATGAAAAAAGATACCCTGACTTCAATTTTTTTTTTTTTTTTTGCATTTTGCATACCTCAGCAGCTACATAGACCACAAGAAAGGAAGTTAGAATTGCAAAAGTAGCACTGACCTTCACGAATCTTGAGAATATACAACATTCAAAAGTTATAAGCACAAAACCAAGTTAAGATTATTCAATTCAAATGTAATATTCGTCATCATCTATGCAAGTGAAAGCTGGAAAAAGAACTAAAGAAATAGACAAGAAATTAGACTCTTTTTAAAACAAATGCCTTAGGAAAATACTCAGTATAAATTGGAATGAATTCAAGAACAACGCAGAGATAAGACAGATGTGCAAACAACAACCTGTCTCATGGGTGATCAAAAAAAAGGAGATGGATATATATAGGTCATGTGATGAGAAGAAACAATCAGAGAATCCCAAAACAAGCTATCATGTGGAACACAACAGGCCGAAGAAAAAGAGGTCGACCACATAAAACTCTAAAGAGGACATTGTCAAGAGAGGCCAAATTAATAGGCATAAAATCCTTTGTTGAGGTTGAAAGACTCGCCGAAGACAGGAAAAATTGGCGAACTACTTTGCGAGCCCTATGTGACGTCTAACGGCACGGGAAGGATATAAGATAAGATAAGATAAGAATTAAAATAATTGCAACGATATAAACCATTCACTCCATGACAATATAACACAGAAAATGTCAAAAACAGAAGAGAGTGGCCACCCACAAATACGTTGTTTAAAGCAAATAGATTTATCAAAATAAAATCATCTTGCGGATATTATTATACAGTAGTGATTCTTTATGTTTTATAAGAGAAATTATGAGGATAAGAGAAATGACAACAGCTATAAAAACTGGTTCTAGTAATAAAGGTAGTCTGAGGTATATAATAGTAAAGGTAGTCTGAGGTATAGTGTGAGAAAAGTGGGCTGAAATGAAAGTGAAGAACAAATAACAATCCAATATTTCGACAAATGTATTTTTCAGGAACCAAATCCAACCCCCCCCCCCCCCAAAACATGACAAGAAATAAAAATCTGAAAAATTTAATGGTTTTTAAATCTTTTTTTGTAAAGCTGAATCATACCTTTCTTTTTTATATTATTCATTGCTTTTCTACTTTAAATACTGAAAGTTTGATGATATTATCAGAGCAAAAATACAACTGGAAAACACAAAAAAAAACACACACATACACATGCACTCACACACATATCCTCTCTCTCTCTCTCTCTCTCATGCCTAACATTTGAAAAAAAAAAAAAAAAAAAGTTCATTATTTTTTGCAATGAACACAAAATGAAGTACAAGCCACTAAACACTTCATGTCACACAGAAAGATGGTGTACAAAATATTCTGTAATTATTATTATTATGAAGGAGTGGGAGAACCCACTCACATATCCTCTCACATAATATTCTGTAATTATTATTATTATGAAGGAGTGGGAGAACCCACTCACATATCCTCTCATATAATATTCTGTAATTATTATTATTATGAAGGAGTGGGAGAACCCACTGTTGTACTTCTCTGTAATATACACTTATGTACGTCTAGTTTCCCCAATAATGGGATAGATATCTTACATGTGACCGACCCTGCAAGCTATTAGGCGAGGATGCCAGTAATGAGAAACAGTGCTAATGTCACAGCATGTGAAACAACTTTCGTCTTACCTGTACGTGACGCATCTAGCCAAGGGACAGTTGTGATATTACTTCTTGGGTTGGAAACCCCATGGTGGTGGAGCTTACAAAGAAACAAGCTTCATTCCTTGAAGTTAGGACAGCTTGCTTACCTTAATCACTATACGAATGTGCTGGCAGTATAAGTTTAGGCTCTGACACTAGGCTTAGTAAGCCAACAACTGACCAAGACCCTGCCTTTGTTCCTCTCTCTGAGATCCATGGTAACAGACTGTTACAACAGTCTAGTGAACATGGAAGTAGGCATGGTTCCCATTATCGTGAACCTTATGGAGAAGCTTGACTTTGCAGCTAGCTGAAGCAGTTGTCATGACAACATTTATCATCACTTTTTATTCTCTTTGGAAAGAAAAGCCAAGATCTCAGTCCTGTCACATTTGAATAATGTCATCTAAAACTGTAGGTATTTTTCACTTAACCAGTTGCTAAGAACTCTTTTTGTAAGAGCTATTGCAACAAAATCACCAGCAACAACAACTACAGCAATATCAACAGCCAACCAGCCTACCTTAATTTTTAATTCAGATGCATTCTCTCATATTTTGTACAGTATGTTATTTTCTCTTTATGAGAAACTTTATGAAAAAATAACTTTATGAGAAATGGCAGGTTGATGGCTAAATTTGGCAAAATTAAACACAAACTGCTAATTCTGTGTTGTAGTTTCTTTAATGTAAACTTGGTATAAAATGATGCTGAACTGTTTAATAATGGCATTAAAATTTCGCTGTCAGATTAAGACAGAATGAATGAATTGAGCAAGAGAAGCAAACATTACCACAAACAGTCTCATACTTGTAGATCTCCTGTTATAGTTTATAATACTCATGGACCTTTATGTGATAAGATCATCATCATGTGCCACACCTGGAGGCATTGGTGACCATGTTTCTCCAGTTTCTGATCTTTCATGTTATTCATCAGTTCTGTTATTGTGGCTCTCCTACACCATTTTGTCAAGCCATCTAAGATTTTCTCACTTGGTCTGCCTCTCCAATTCCTGCCTCAAATTTTCCCTATGTCATGATATTTTCTATGCCTCCTCTTCTCATTATATGGGCAATAAACCTTAACTGTCTCCCACATAATGTTTCTCATTAGCTTTTCTTAGCCATTCTTCATTTGTTATTTTGGTTGTCCATGGTACTTTTAACATTCTTCGTAGGAACCACATTTTGGTTACTTGAAATGGACTTGTTGATGTTGTTGTTATGTGATATGATGGTAAAACAAAACAGTATTAATGAGTTCCATGAGATATGTGTAACAAGGGTTAACTAATTTTATCTTCATTTTTAATGTAGATGTCGAATTCTCATTTAAAGAAATAATTGCCTCTTTCATATAACAGTAAGAAAATTCTATGTCTTTATTAAAAAATTAATATGATAAAAAATTATGACAGCGCATATGGAAAGAAGTAGAGAACAAATCCAAGAACAGGGATGACTGGAGAGACTTTATCTGTGGCCTATGCTTCCAAAGGAGTGAAAGGCAATGATGATGATGATGACTGTGATCAAAGCTTACTAAATATATTTTTTAAAATCATAACATGTTCTTAATAAGTTAGTCAAACAAATCTATAGTTCATTTCATTCATTCATTTGCATGTCCCTTATGGAACTTTGCCTCCCTAACAGCTCTCCTGTAGGCCTCTCAGTTGTGAGCAAGACGGCCTGCTGCTGATGCATCCATTTGCAGATCATCAGTGATGTCCTGCAGCCATCTTTGCCTCTTTCCCATTATGTACCCTTCCAAGACGGTCTTCTCTAGAGTATCATGACGTTTAATGTGTCCAAAATATTTAAGTTTTCTCTCTTTAATCCTTTTTACTAGCCAGCCTTCTTCAATATTAAGTTCTTGTAGTATAGATATATTTGTTCTTTTTTGTGTCCATGATATTTGAAGAACTCTTCTGTAGCATTTACATTCAAAAGCATTTATGTGTTTCTCAGCTGTTTTGTTAAGTGTCCAGGTCTCACAGGCATATGTTGCCTTGGAAAAGATGCAAGCCTTTAAAAATCTTATTTTTGTAGTTCTGTCTGTTCCTCTTCACAGATTTTTTAGTTGTTTTTCTTTCTAAAGAGCGATAGATGCCCTCTTTTTAATTTCCCTCATTGTGTATCCATTATTAGTAGTGATCCAAGATCCCCAGCGTGGTACACAGGATCTGCAAAGAATAGGACCACTGTACCCTACCATGCATGATCGTAAAAGGCGACTAAGGAGGGTTCGGCATACACTATCAGACTACTCCAGAAACAGAAGCAAGGGAAAAAACAAATGCAGGTGGAAGGAGAAATGCTTATCAGGAAACTGAGCCCATGAAGGTAGTAGATGAAAGCCAGCCACTGGAAGTCCCCAGCCTGACTGCAGACCTCCTGGAACCTAAACACAAGATGCAAATAGGCAGCTGGAATGTAAGAATACTTAATCAAACTGGAAAACTACCACAAACCATCAAGGAAATGCACTGATACATACTAGGAATACAAGAAGCAAGATGGAAAGGACAAGGCAGAAGGACATTAACAACACAGCACACAGAAGATACAATAATATGGTCATGTAAAGAAGATCATCATGAAGGAGTAGTAGCATTGATTATAACAAAAGAAGCATCAAGAGCATTGCTGAAATGGACTCCTATAAATGAGAGATTATTATATGCACGCTTCAACTCAAGAATCACGAAGCTGTCTATTATAGTTTGTTATGCACCAACAGAAGCAGCTGAAGAGGAATTAAAAGAAGATTTTTACAGCAGCCTCCAAGCTATCATCTTGGGTGACTTCAATGCAAAAGTAGGTGAGGGAAACGAAGATAGAAGAAGAATCATGGGAAGAGAAGGAATCAGAGAAACAAATGGAAATGGAGAAAGACTGTGCAGTTTCTGTGAAGAAAATATGATGACAATCTGAGGGACAACTTTCCAATACAAAAACATCCATAAAATGACTTGGAGGTCCCCAGATAAAACCTCAGAAAACGAAATCAATCACATACTAATAAACAAGTGGAAACGGTCACTACAAGATGTGCGAGCAAGGAAAGGAGCAGATGTAGGAAGTAATCACAACCTTCTGGTAGCGAAAATAAATAAAAAATTAAGGAAAGCCAAAATCTGAGAACACAGAAAAACACATTTTGATACAAGAAAACTGAAAGACCAGCAAACAAGAAATGAATTCTCAATAGTACTTAAGAACCGCTTCAGTGTCCTACAAGACGAAGCAGAAATGTCCATACTAGAGTTCAATAAAACACTACAGGAAACAGCAAAAGAGGTTCTGGGTTATCGAAAACGAAAGAGGAATGGATAAGCAAGACCACATGGGAAAAGATAGAGCAAAGAAAGGAAATCGAGAAAAAATTACTGAACACCAAATCACAAAGGCTAAAAGAACAAGTTTTAAGCAATTATGCACAAAAAGACAAAGAAGTGAAGGAATCATGCCAACAAGATAAACGTCAATACTATGACAACTTAGTAGAAGCAGCAGAGAATTCAGCATATGCAAATGACATGAATATCATATTCAAAATCACAAACCAGATGACAGGTAACTTCAGCACAAGATGTGAGAGTGCAGTAAGGACACATAAGGGACATCTGGTCAGTGGAGAAAGAGAAAAAATTGAAAGATGGAGGTAACACTTTAACACCCTACTAAACAGAACACAAGCAGCACAAACAGTAGACATATTTGAAGTAAAAATGGAACTAAACATCAATACAGGACCAATAACAATAAGTGAAGTAAAGGAGACAAAAAAGAAGCTAAAATTAGACAGGGCACCAGGTGAAAATGAAGTGACTGCTGAGATGTTGAAAGCAGAAGAAACAGAAACACCAAAACAACTTTGCCGGATACAACAACAAATTTGGGATCTAGAAAAAGCTCAAGAGAAGTGGAAAACTGGGCTTATAGTAAAACTAGCAAAGAAGGATGACCTCAGAGATTGCGGGAACTGGAGAGGCATTACCCTACTGCCACTCACCAGTAAAGTATTTTGCAGAATAATCATCAACAGAATTGTACTAGCACTTGAGGGAAAACTTCAGAAAGAGCAGGCAGGATTTAGGAAAGGAAGATCATGCATAGACTACATATTTGTACTTAGACAAATATTAGAACAGGCAAATGAGTGGCATAGCACAATATATGCATTGTTTATAGATTTTGAGAAAGCCTTTGACAGTGTCAACAGCGATGCACTGTGGAAAATCCTAAGATGGCATGGCCTCCCCCATAAGATAGTGAATGTAATCAAAGCCCTATATGAGGGTTTTCAGTGCAAAGTGATCTGTGGAGAACATACCTCCGGCAGCTTTAGGGTACAAACAGGAGTGAAACATGGATGTGTACTATCAACAACATTATTTATCTTGGCAGTAGACTGGTTAATGAAGGAGGCAACATCAGACAAATGCAGAGGATTACAATGGACCCTTGACACAGTGCTGGAAGACTTTGACTTTGCAGACGACATTTGTCTACTATCAAGCAGCCACAAAAATATGCAAGATAAAATAAACAAGCTAACTCAGAATGCAAACAACATAGGACTAAAGATCAAAGTAGGAAAGACAAAGTTAATGAAGCAAAATGTGAACAATAGAAATGTACTCAGAGTAGATAGCAAGTTAGTGGAGGAGGTCAACGAATTTGTATATCTTGGCAGTAGAGTAGTAGAAAATGGAAACAGCACAGAGGACATCAACAGCAGACTTACTAGAGTAAACCAGGCTTTTGAAATGCTGCAGACTATATGGAAATTTAAAAAACTAAGCATGAATACAAAAATCAGGATATGTAAGAGTAATATTCTAAGTGTACTACTCTGTGGAAGTGAATGCTGGAAAATCACCAAAACAATAGAAAACAAGTTGAATTCTTTCCAGACTAAATGTTTACGAAGAATTAGAAAAATATTTTGGCCAAACACCATAGTAAATAACATCTTGTTGGCAGAAATACAGATGAAGCCACTGACAGCAATTATTGAGGAAAGATGCTGGCAATGGTTGGAACATGTGCTCCGAATGACTGACAACTCACTACCAAAAATAGTACTAAGATGGACACCACAGGAGAACAGAAGTAAGGGTAGACCAAAAGAGACATAGAGAAGAACAACAGAGAGGATGCTGAGCAATAGAGGGCTCACCTGGGCAAGAGCAGAAAAAAAGGCAAAGGACAGGCATTTGTGGAAAACCCTTGTGGAAGCCCCATATGCCCTTGGCACTTAAGGTTCAGAGAGAGAGAGAGAGAGATACAGTATATTCAAAACTCTCCACTTCTTCCAATTTTTCCTCACTGATACATATTTCAGCTGCCTTGTTTGTTTTGTCACTTGTTATCAATTTAGTTTTCTTCGCATTAAGATAGAGGTTTTGCTCTTCGCTGTTCTTACAGACTGACATAATTAGTTTTTCCATTCCTTTTTGTGTTGTGGACAGTAATACTGTGTCATCAGCATATCTCTCTGTCTCTCTGGTATTTCATAACCTCCACTTGTTATGGCATCGTAATATTCTTTGTCTACATCTTCTCTAACATTCCTCATTATATTTTCAGTACACAAGTTAAATAATTAAGTCAACAGTATGCACCCCTGATGGACCCCTTGTTTTATGTTGTTGTTTCACCATTTATTCTTACTGCTGCCTGTTGGTCTAGATACAGTAGTGATGTTAACTATATCAAATGTGTGGGAAATCCCATTTTTTCCATTATTTCCCAGAGTTTATAGTGTTGTACACAATCAAATGCCTTAATTATAGTCTATAAAAGATAAATATAGATTCACATTAAAATCTCTGGATTTCTTTATTATTAATCTTATATTGAATATATGATCTCTTGATCTTCTTCCTTGCCTGAACCCATCTTGGACCATATTGACTTCTTTTATTTTCTTATAAAAGTCTACCCATTATGTTTTTAACAGAATTTTACTGGCACAATTAATCAGGGCAACAGTTCTGTAGTTTGTGCATAATTTCAGGTTACCTTTTTTTTTGGCAGTGGTATGAACACAGTTCTTTTCCATTTTTTTGGCCAAATTCCTGAATGCCATATCTTTTTACATTTTTACATAGTGCATGATAGATTGTTGGAAATTCATTTCCTCCTGCTTTAATAAGTAATCTCATCACATCCTGGTGATTTACCATTTTTCAATTTCTTTTGTGCTTCTAAGGCATGACAGGAAAACTTCTTCTATTATCAGTTTAGGTTCTTTCTCCTCCAATAATAATTCACACTGTTGATTTCTGCTTTCACAGTCAGTTGTTTCAAACATTCTTCTGCAATATTCTTTCCATCTTTCTAGAATTTCCTCTGTCTCTGTCAAGGTATTCCTGATCTTGTCACAAATTACATTTAGCTTAGGTGTGACATTTCTCATTAATGTCTTCATTTCTTTAAACATTTCACTCTCTTTCACACTTCTGGTGTCCTTCTGTTCTTTCACAACAATATTTTATGTATTGTTTTTTGTCTTTTCTTATGTTTCTTCATACTTCTTTTGTTAAAGATTTATATTCCTCTTTGTTGTTGTTTGTCACTTTCTATTGTGTCTTCATTTCTCCACGTTGTTTTATCAGTTCTAGTGTGCCTGCTGTAATCCATCCATTCTTTTGTGTTTTCTTTACTGCAACCATGTCTTTAGCTGTTGGTATTAAGATATCTCTGGCCTGCATTGCCAATTCATCTGGTGTTTCATCTCCTCCTGTACAGCCATCAGGATTTCAAAACAGTTCTTGGCTTCTATATCTTATTGTTCTTGTATTTTTGTAAGATCAAAGCAGAGTGTTCTTGATCCCATAACTGTCTTTTTTATCTTTATCTTCATGTCTGCTATTAATACCTCATAGTCTGTATCACAATCAGCACCTGGTAAAGTTTTTGCTGATGTTATACTTATCTTCACCTTCTTTGCACTAAAATGTAATCTATTTGATTCTTGGTTTTCCCATCAAGTGATGTCCATGTGTAAAGTCTTATTGGATGTTGTTTAAAAAGCGTGTTAGCAATCATTAGCTCATTTTCCATGCAAAACATCATTAGATTGTCATCTGCCTCATTTCTATGTCCTATGCTAAATTTCCCCACAACATATCCTTCATCTTCTGTTCCTTCTGTACCAATCTTTGCATTAAAATCCCTCATTATTAATACAATATCATTTTTCCTTACCTGGTCTATCATCATTTGCAGTGTGTTATAAAAGTCTTCTACTTCTTCTTCTGCTGCTGATGTAGGTGCATATATCTGGATAATTGTTACATTTCTAGGAGACCCCTTAAGTCTGATAGTGAGGATTCTATCACATACTGGATTGTAACCTGCTTTTGATGTTGATTTGTCCAAGTAAAAAGCCATTCCATTATTTCCTCCTAATTCTCCACCAGAGTATATAAAGATATTATCATTCTCGCTCTTGAAGTGTCCTGATCCTTTCCATTGATGTTCGCAGATTCCCAAAATGTGTATCCCAATTCTTTTCATCTCGTCGCTTATTGTTTGATACTTCTCTCATACATACTTCTCACATCCCATGTTCCTGCTCTTATTTTTCTTTTTAGCTTGATGCAGAGGTTTTCCTTAGTAACGCCTTCAGAATTTTGTCTGTCATCACAATTACTATTACTGACCTCTTGTCTCACACTCTTCTCTAGTGTTAAAATTAGATCTATCTGGCCTGGGGGACTCAAAACCAGATCTTTATCTGACCTTCTATGTTGCTGTTTGGGTTTCATGGTATATTTCCAGAAGATAGTTTACCATTGCTTTCCTTCCAGGCAGCGACTGTACTAGTCAGTGATCATAGCCAATGTCCCTACAATGAGATCATCTGGCTACCATCATAGAATAGTGATCATAACCAACATTATCTGTCGGCTGCTCTCCCATTCCATCCACCATCTGCTCCCATGGCTTCATGTAACCCTGACCGGGGAGCTATATGGGTACTCCACCTTGCCCAAGGGTGTCCCACAGACTGACAGAGGTAAGGAGGCATCTTACTTCTCCTTTGATAAGGGATACCTCCACCCTCATACGATACTTATATTGTTGCAAATATCATTTTATACATGGTAAATACTACTTCTTCAGTAAGGCTCTTATTCTTTACATTAATATATATTAATCAGAGCATCACTTACAAAGGACACAAATGTTTCACAAAAACAAGCTTGATAATGAAATAGCATGTTTAATTGATTTTATGACAATGAATATAATAACATTTATAACATGCAGTCACAGAAATAAATTTCACATTGCAGAGGATCACACTTGCTTTGATATTTATCCAGCATTTTCTAGCAGTTTTTTTTTCCTGCAAATGTGATTTATTTAAGCTGAAGATCTTACAAGCGCAATAAAAGTTTGTTAGTAACAAGTCTTCTGATTTATGAGATATTACAATAATACACAAATGAGAGATTAATACATTAATATCCTGACAAATAATGAATTAAAATCTTCCTTAGAATTAGAAGATGGTGCTAGAAAATCTTTCAATAATTTTTCTACAGTTTTGTTATGCATGACCACATAGTTGTCTGTGACTCACAATTCCTTTTTCTATACCTAATTAAAAAAACAAAACTTTCATCACTGCATTCTTAAATAGCATCATTGATCTGTTTATTTGCATAACATTTTGTTTGCAAATTTATACAAAACATCTGTCAAAAATAATATTTTTCATATAGTCCACTATAGAGAACATATGGAATTCAAAAGTTATAAGCACAAAAACCAAGTTAAGATTATTCAATTCAAATGTAATATCCACCCTCATTTATGCATGTGAAAGCTGGAAAAGAACTAAAGAAATAGATAAGAAATTAGACTCTTTTGAAAACAAATGCCTAAGGAAAATACTCGGCATCAAGTGGAATGAATTCAAGAACAATGCAGAGATAAGACAGATGACTGAACAACAACCAGTCTCATGGGTGATCAGGAAATAGAGATGGACATATGCTGGTCATGTGATGAGAAGAAACATTCAGAGAATCCCAAAACAAGCTATCAAGTGGAACACAACAGGCCAAAGGAAAAAAGGCAGACCACATGAAACTCTGAAGAGGACATTGTTAAGAGAGGCCAAATTAACCTGCATAAAATCCCTTGATGAGGTTGAAAGGGACAGGAAAAATTGGCAAACTACCTTGTGAGCCCTATGTGACGTTTAACGGCACGGGAATGATATAGATATAAGATATAGTCCACTGATTAATTTTGACCACATCCCATCTATGTCTTTATGGTATTAGTGTTAGCAAGTGCATTTCAGATACTGAAAATAAACAGTTTTTTTCTATGTGACTTTTAGTATATTCCCATAGTAGTGTATCAGCTGATAAAATAATATTTATTTATCTCAAGTAACATGCTACAGAAGAGTTCTCAAAATAGCATGGACACAAAAAAGAACAAATATATCTATACTACAAGAGCTTAATATTGAAGAAGGCTGGCTAGTGAAGAGGATTAAAGAGAGAAAACTGAAATATTTTGGACACATTAAACGTCATGATAATTTAGAGAAGACCGTATTGGAAGGATACATAATGGGAAAAAGAAAAAGAGGAAGACCAAGACGAAGACGGCTGCAAGACATCGTTGACGATCTGAAAATGGATGCAACAGCAGCAGGCCATCTTGCTCACAACTGAGAGGCCTACAGGAGTGCTGTTTGGGAGGCAAAGTTCCGCAAGGGACATGCAAATGAATGAATGAATGATGAATCTCAAGTAACAAATATTACACCTTACCTTTGTTACATTAACAATTCTGTTACTGTGACCTTCAGTTTGATGGACTAGCAGTGAGAAGAGTTGTTTGTAAAATTAGGAAGCCTGAACTTTCTCAATGGATATTTCATGAAACAAAATGTTAAAGGGTTATCATCAGTGTGTGTTGGAAAAATCCAGTCTTCTCCTGTGAATGGTCAACATTTTCTACAAAATGTATAAACTGGAAAAAAGTAGGAGCAACTTTTTAAATTAATGAGCACAGTTGTGATGCTTGGGTTTGCATCTTAATCATACAAAAAACACACAGGATTAAGAAATAGAGAAAGAAGATAAAATATAAATTCACATGAATGCTATGTAAAAAGAGGGAAAGGAAAAAATAGAATAAAATAAAACAAATGGATCACTTAGCCATGACTTGTAAGAGGCTGTGTCCAGAAGTGCCTGTGGTGGAGCATAGAGAATGTTTAAATCGAGACTTGTGATGTGTAATAGGTGGATCTTAATGGGGTGGGGTAGACCGCGGAAAGGGGAGAGAGTGATATAATGGTAATCTAGCTGGTAGAAGGTGGAATAGGTGATAGTAGTTGGGGTAGAGGGGTTGTAATCTGGTGCCCTGAGGAGGTTCTGAACTATTTGTTACAAATGATAAAGGAGTGGAACTTAGTGCAGAGTGAATATGACTGTGGGGGAGAGGAATGTTAGGTATGGCTGAATTGTGAGTTCAAACCATGTTAGCACAGGTGAGAACCCTGGAAAAGTGGAGATGATGGGTGGGATTTGACCCATATCCAAAGTCTGAGACTGACCAAAAGACCACCTACTTATTGATTCAGTAAATCTATTGCCATATTATTGAAACATGTAGCTGTATAGTCAGTCAGTCATTTGCATGTCCCATGCAGAACTTTGCCTCTGTATCAGCTCTTCTGTAGGCCTCTCAGTTGTAAGCAAGATGCCCTGCTGCTGATGCATCCATTTGCAGATTATCAGCGATGTCTTGCAGCCATCTTCATCTTGATCTTCCTCTCTTTTTTTTTCTCATTATGTACCCTTCCAAGATAGTCTTCTCTAAATTATCATGACGTTTAATGTGTCCAAAATATTTCAGTTTTCTCTGTTTAATCCTCTTTAGTCAGCTTTCTTCAATATTAAGTTCTTGTAATATGGATATATTTGTTTTTTTTTGTCAGTGATATTTGAAGAATTCTTCTGTAGCACTTACATTCAAAGGCATTTATGTATAGTACCATCAGTCTATGGGACACTCTTGGGAAAGGTGGAGTACCCATATAGCCCCCTGATCAGGGTGACGTGAAGCCATGGGAGCAGATGGTGGATGGAATAGGAGACCAGCCGACAGATAATGTTGGTTATGGTCACCATTCTATGATGGTAGGAAGATGATCTCAATGTAGGGACACTGGCTACGATCACCAACTAGTACAGTCACTGCCCGGAAGAAAAGCAATAGTAAACTACCTTCTGGAAATATACCATGAAACCCAAACAGCAACAATGCATCATCAGCAGGCCATCTTGCTCACAACTGATAGGTCTAAAGGAGTGCTGTTAGGGAGGCAAAGTTCCGCAAGAGACATGCAAATGAATGAGTTAACCTACAGTAATAATGTAATTTTTCACAAATACTAGGTAGTATGCATACAATGTATTCAGATTGTGAATAAGCAATGTAAGAAGCACAATATGTAAAAATAAATGTACTGATTGGTGAAAGCCTTATGAATTACAGCAAAGTTCAGAAAACAGTGCTTTAATGCAGTTTTGATTAGCCAGGATTTTGTCAAAAAGATCTGAAACCTAGGAAACTGAGGTCCATCAAATTGAAGACCTTTAATATGTTATCTTTATCTTTGTAAATCAAGTGATAGTAGGCTATTTAATTATCTCTGATACAACAAATAACAGCATGCTTCATCTGTTATAGTCAGCTGCCTCACTTGTGTCCAAGAGTGGGTTCTTGTATGTAGTTGTGGCATCATCATAATAAAAGGAGTTATCTTGCTGAAAAAAAAAAAGAAACCAATAAAATCTGAATATGCCAGTTTGTCTCTGCTTATTTTTCTCAAATTCAAATAAGAATCCTTGAAATTCAATCCTTGAATCCTAGTCTGCATGTCTGTGCATTAACATAAGTTCTTAACAATATAAGTTTCTACACCTTTCTAAGGTATTATTTACACATACTGTGATCTATGTTTTATGTGATTTAATGAAGGTATGTGCCTAGTACTGGTAGCAAAACATAATTATAAAATCCATGTACTAATGATTTAAATTTTTTAAATCTTAAGTGGCAGTCATCAAAGACTAATTAGTTAGTGGATTCTTTTTTTTATTTTATATAAGATAATATTACTTATTTTAAATGGTTTTTTTATGATCTGTCATTAAAACAGATCACTGCAAGCATGGTGAAAGGGAAACATGTAAAATTTCTCACTTAATTTAAAAGAATTTATACAAAGAAAAAAGATTGTTACCTGAGACCACATGTGTCTTCTAAAGTCGTCTTGAAATCTTCTGTACTTAATTCTATCAAAGATGCTTGTCAAAATTTTCCACAGGAGTAGCAAAAAGAAACCTATAGCTACAACTCCACCAACAACACCAGCTATGATTGGCACAAAGTTGGCGCCTTTTGAGCAGGCTGTGCAAAACAGAAAGCCAAGTTAAACAAAAGAAAACAATATAAAACTTTATATTTGTCATTGCTCACAAATTTCTCCCACTTACAACTTTCATAGCTTCAAAAATGAAAATGTAAATTCGTTTATTTTTAGAGCCTTTGCAAATACTGATGTCTTAGCAACTGTGCAATAAAGAAGATATATAGTTACAAAAACTGTATAGGGAGACAAAAATGGCTGTTTTTAAATAATCCCTCTTCAAGATCTGAAAGAGTTCAGACTGTGTCTGATTTTACTTTCAGGAAATTTTTTTACACAATATTCTGTAGTTTTAGTTAGGCATGCCACAGCTAGATTAAAAGATTTCAGTTTCAAGTATGATTTACACCTGTAACCACTGGAACTGCTATCTTGGAAATACCTTAACCAGAAAAAAACTATATCTCAAGAATTTCATTAATTACTTTTAATGAATCAGTGTTGTATTCTGTTGATAATGCCACATTTAAAGAGGATATCATTTAACTCCATAAAATTCTTGCAATAATAATCCCATTCTCCTTAAATCTCCCTTTATTTTGAACTATTTATAGGACTTATTATTAACTCCTAATGAGCAGACCATTTCCAGTAAACGTGAATGATGTTTTTTGTCCTATTTTATATTTTATATTTTTAGGTAATGGTATTCTGCCTAGAATAGCAGTTGGAGCATGCAACATAAACATAAACAATCTAAGATATGAGGATGAAATGGTATTGGTAGCTCAAAGTGAATAACTACAAGCATCATTAGCAAAATTGTAGAAAAAAGTGAGGAGAGAAGACTTACTTTAAATAAAAAGAAAACAAAGGTCATGGACATATCCAAGAAAGAAACACTATCAAAATGTAACATCAAAATAAAAAGCACAGAATTAATGCAAGTGAACATTCCATCTTCTTCTAATCTGGGAATGATAATAACACAAGACAGAAGATGTGAAACCAAAACAAAGAGCAGAATAGCCCAGGCCAAGTCGGCATTCATGAAAATGAAAAACATTCTATGCAATAAAGCTCTTTCGCTGAATACTGGAAAGAGAGTTATTCAGTGTTATATTGAACCTGTATTGTTATATGGATACGAGGCATGAATAGTAACCAAGAGCACTCAAAATCTACTGGAAGCAGCAGAGATGTGGTTACTAAGAAGAATGATGAGAATATCATGGATAGCCAAGAGAATGAATGAAGAGGTTCTAAGCAAGGCTGGGCAAAAGAAAGAAATTATGGCAAAATTCTGAACATGACAGTCTAGATTTGTAGGACATGTTTTGAGAAAAAATTAAACTGGAACACATAGGGACAACAGGAAAACTGGAGGGAAAAAAGGACAGAGGAAGACAAAGATACTTCATGAACTAAAAGAGTGGCATGGAGCACAGTCCAACACACACCTAAATGAAAGAGCAAAAGACAGAAGGTTGTGAAAATCAGTGACAACCAACACTTGATTGGCATGGATGAGAGAGAGAGAGAGAGAGAGAGAGAGAGAGAGAGAGAGAGAGAGAGAGAGAGAGAGAGAGAGAGAGAGAGAGAGAGAGAGAGAGAGAGAGAGAGAGAGATATTGTAAGTTTTGCTTATTGTAAATTTTGCTTATTGTAAATTTTGCTTATTATAAGTTTTGTATATTGTAAGTTTTGCTTATTGTAGGTATTTTTTTATGTTTAAGAGGAGCTTAGGAGCTTATTACTTAAAGTTTTTCAAGCCCCCAGAACTTTAAAAGAAAAATACAAGTACATATTTTAATAATACATGAACAAGTTTCTGCGACTGCTTCAGGGTCTATTTTCATGCTAACTTTTTGCTTGGCATTAAAATTTTCTTTCCTTTTCTCTACTGTTACTGTTTTTATTGTTTCTATGTAATGAAGGTATGCTGAAACATTACACTGTTGTCTTGTTATTAAGTAAAGCTTTCTGCTATGTTTTATCATTACACTGACACTGGTATATTATTAATTATTAACAACTGTTGCATGGATCAGTTGTTAATTACTACAACGTTCATTGTTAGAGAGGTTTTGCTTTCATTATGCCCTTTAATCACTTCCAAAAATGTTTAAATGTGGAGTGAATAATGACAAAGATTAATTTCTTCCTAAAATGATCTTGTATTTTTTTTTTAACAAACATTAAGTAGTTTTTAAACAAACCAAATTGTCGTCTGAAGTATATCTATTTCTCAAATTACAAATTAAACACTTCAAGCTTAAAATATCTAGGAATACATTTTTTTTCTCCTAATGTTACCTCTTTTTCTGATAATTTACCTTCAGCAACAGCCCATGAAAATTTAATTATAATTCAGTTAATCAAGAGTTAAATTAAAAACAATGAAATTACATAAGTAGGAAATAATGTACTTAGGTCAGGAAATACACAATAATTAGTGCATAAGTATACAACTATACACAAAGCACTGCACTAAAGTCACAAAGCACTGCAGTAAAGCTGTGATACCAAAATGTATAAAATAGGAAACAAGTAGGAACAGCTTTATTACTTTATTACTATTTTATACATTTAAGTTAGGAAACAGCGTATATATTTAAAATAATATTTAAAATAATATTTAAAATAATAAACAGCTCACTACAGTGAAATGAGCTTACCTCAGGCTAAAAGTAACTTCAGTAAATTGAGAACATTTATTTTCACCTACATGTAATCTTGTCAACAAGAATAGTGATGTTGTCATCAGTTGTTGTGACACGGAAAGATATGAAACAGCCATCTGCTTGTGTTTTGGTGCAAACATGAGATCCTTCAGTGTCTGTGACGTTTATAAATGATTCTGGTTTAACATTTTATGGTCTTTAACTAAAACAGATATAGAAAATGTTAGGCAGGAAATACTGTCATAGGCAGTGGAACATAACTCCGATTATCAAATAAAATCCATCCTATGATAAATGTTTCAGATCTTTAAACTCTTAATTTTCTAAAGCTGACACTTTTCTCTGGCTGGATTATGACTTCCAGGTCTCTGCAGGGTTTTGGCATCTATTATATTTTTCGTTGCTGACACCATTAATGAATGCTGGTGGTACTTCCTGCCTTTGTTTCTCACTGTCTTGCATCATTACTGTTCTTGACAAGGTCTAAGCTTCATATTACATTTTATTTTATCATGTTTTACTTTCTTCCATGATCCACCATTATCTCATATGTCTCTTTGTGTCATGCTTGTTTTGTTGCAATGTAATAAATTACCACAAAGTACCATGGTACCAATGTGTGGTAACTGATAGTTTCATCTGACAAAACTATAAAATTGCAAGTATAAAATCAGTTATAGGAAGTTTATTGAGCAAGACTTAAAGAACATACTAATGACTTCACTTTCAAATACCCTTTTTTGGGGAGTGGTAGATAGTGTAGTTCATTGGTATACTGTTCTCTCATGGCTAGATGGCTGCTTGTCTTACTGGAGTTCGTGGTTCAAATCCCAGGTAATTCTCTTGTGATTTTTCTTTCTCTCGCATCTAAAAATGCTTTGTCTACAGTTTTTTCAAGGTCTAATCCTACTAATGTGTTCTGACTTAGAGAAGAAATATTTATATTACTGTATTCTAATGAAATGATTACTTTCAAGTTTATTTTCTGAAAGAAAGATCTGAAAGAATGAACAACTGGGAAGGAAAAACAATATGGTCAGTCACTTGAACATTCTTTTTTTTTTTCTGTAGACTAGTAGTATTATAAAGTGGTTAAAAATGAGAAATTATTAGAAGCCTTCAAAATCAAAACAAGAACAGGGCTGCTTTCTGCTAGAGGCTGGGCAAAGCGCTAATGACAAGGAAAGGTCAAACTTGTTGTAGAGGCAGTATATGAACTAGGATCAGATTGCAAAGTCCGTATAACTTTCTTGGACACACTGAAGATTAGCCTTCTCAAAAGACTTCATCACTGGTGGGAATTTAGTCGGTTCCCATCCACATGGTCATACTGCAGAACACAGCTGACTCAGAAGCACAAAACGAAGGTGCGACAGACTCATTAAAATAATAGTAATGAGATTTGTAAATTAAATAAAAAATGCAGAACAGAGATAGGAGAGTTAAAATCACAAAAGCAACACTTAAGATTCAAATCTATTAGTCAAATTAGATGATGATGCACATCCAGGCTGATAGTAGCTTTGTACAGCTGTATGAAAATTTAGATCCATCTTTATGATTTTCACTTATTTCAGTACCATGCACACTGTTTACATTTACAGATATCTTATTTTTGCTTTTTATTTTATCATTATTATGATTAAAATGATTATTAATCATATTACTTTTTTTTAACACTCTGATTTTTAGCTTAAAATTTAACATCTCCAATTGATTCCAAGCAACTTTTGCCTCTTGAAACTAAAAAATGGATAGGTGTCAGCAGTATTTAATTTATTTAAATAGATGGTGCGTTTTACAACACATACTAAAATTTATCAGGAACATTCCAGCACTTTTTTTACCTGCTAGAGATGCTAGATGTTACATTCCATCTTCTTCTTATCTGTCTGCTTATATCATTAGCACTGCAGGGAGTTTCAGACATCAGACCAGAGCAAGATGAGAAGCCTGGGCAGATATAATGCTATGTTTCCTCAGTATGTCTTTTACCCCATCTGTCCACTTTTTCCTTGGATGTCCTCATACTCTATACTCAAATGTTTTTGGTTTATATGGGCATGCAGCTAGTTATTCTGGATTCGTGTGTAACAAATGTCCAAATCACGTAACTCTCTAAATTTCAATGTGGTCCTTGACAGATGTTGTTCGCACCGTTTGCTAGATTATTTCATTTCAAACTTGATTCCTTCTCGTCTTGTTTACCATTTTTCCTAAACATTTCATTTCACATGCTGTTATCTTGCTGTTATGGTATTTGGTGAGTGTCCATGTCTGGCATAGACAGCACAGAATCGGAGTGAATATTATTTGAAAGAGTTAGTTTTTGGTGTTCATCGAGATATTTGGATGTTTAAGGATTGGTGCAAGTTGATAGGTAACATTGTTTGCTGTATGAATTCTACATTTGATTTCTTTTCTATTTTTCTATCCTATATAAATATATATTACATTCCAAAGAATGTGAAGATCTTAGAATCAGGCATCAAGTGTGTCTATAGGTGAACTATAATAGCAAGAAGCACATATCTTAGTAAACTGTACATTCATGGAAAACACATCAATCCCTATCCCATTAGCCAAGTCTAGGAAACATATTAATCTGTTTCCAGGAGTACTGCATTGGGTTAGAACAGGGTCTTGACGAGCTATAATCCATTTACCCTGACCATTGTGTCCTCAAAAACATGGCCATCTTTACTGCCAAAGTAGCCCTTCAAGTGAAAATATAAACATCAAAACAAAACAAATATTTTGGAATGTGAAATCTTACCTTCTAGAGTATTTACAAGCTTAACTGCAGGACAGCTCATATTACACCAGTCATTCTTGCCAAATACTGCACAGTCAACACAGTCACGGTAGGTTTCAATAGCACACACTGTGTCCCCACACAGCTGTAACAGAGTCATGGAATAAATATTCTGTATGCAAATGATGTAATTGCTATTACTTTTTTGTGCCAAGATCTGTGCTGACAAAAAAAACCAAAAAAACAAAAAACCCAACAAAAAAATGCTCCCTACCTTCTCTTCTAATGTTATAAAACACTAGGCATCCATTTCCTGTATCACTTCAGCCTTACATGCTAAATTTATGTTCAGCCCACTTTTTTAGCATATCTAATGAATATTAGAGGCCCTGCATGCCCAATTTTTAACCCTTTGAAAATAAAGTCTGCATGTTTGTTCATTCTTATTCAATATCATTTCCTACTATTTGGCCAGCAGTTATTTCAAAACACACTATTTTTATTGTAATATCTTCGGTGCTCCTACAATGTCTTAGCATTTAAACCAGTGGTTTTCAACCTCTGGTTGTAACCCAAAGTAGGGTCACAGGGAGTCTAAGGTATGAGGGTCATAATGAAAGTCGTGAGAAAAAATTTTTTAAAAATCAGAATTTATAGATAGAGAAAATATAAATGTATCACCTTAACCTGCATCCTTTTCTTCACTTTTAAACATAATCTCCATTTCTCTGCACACATTTTCCCCATCACTCTGCAAGTTTGAAAATACCCTCCTGGTAGAATTCCATTCCAGCTGACCTCACAGCTTTGTGGTCTTCAGTCAACAGATGTGGGACCCAGCAGCACAAACTTTTCTATAACCTAGGGTTTCAATCATTTCCTGTACAGCATTGTGTCCTATTCCAAGATTTACAGTGATTTCAGATACTGTGGCACGTCTGTCTTGTTTAATGATGTCGTCAACCCTTTCCATGTTGCGTTCAGTGGAGGCAGTTCGAGGGTGACCACTGCGAGGCATATCTTGGATGCTCATGTTTCCATCTTTGAAATGTTTCACCCACCTTCTAACACTGCTAGCACCCATACACACATCTACATAAGCAAGTTGAAGTCTTTGATGAATTTCAGCAGCGGGGATTTCCTCTTTAACAAGGAACTCAACAGCACATTGATGAAGCGAAACTTCAGCAGCCTCCATTTTGTTTCTGCTTTGTGTGGTCACATGACACATGATGGTGATATCATGTGACCTTTACATGAAGTGCAAAGGATGCAGCTTAAGGTGATACATTTAAATTTTCTAAATCTATAAATTATGATTTTTAAAAAAATTTTGCTCACGACTTTTGGTATGACCTTCATAAAACTGCAATAAGATAGTATGAAAAAAAGGAATGAAAGAAGTAAAAAAAAAAAAAAGAATAAGTAAAAAAAGTTGTAGAAAATCCTGTTACTTTATATTTTAAAATCTAAATATTAAAAAAAGAACAACAGAAAGGATGTTGAGCAATAGAGGGCAAGAGCAGAAAAAAGGCAAAGGACAGGCATTTGTGGAAAACCCTTGCAGAAGCCCCATGTGTCCTGACCACTTAAGGTTCAGAGAGAGAGAGAGAGATTAAAAAAAATACACTAGCAACTATTCATATATATAATTTTTTTTAAAAATTCATTATTTAAAAAATCTTTTTCATGGATTGTGGATCAAGCACCTTCGCTTGTTTAGGATCACACTAAAAATGTTTGAGAACCATTGATTTAAAGTATTAATATTCTTATTTTCTATTATGTTGCTGGTGGAACTGGGTTAAAGTCTTAGAGTGGAATTTTTTTCTGGTACACACTCAAAAAAATAGACCCTAGGGTCCACCCAGCCTTTAAAAATAAATGGGTAATTTGAGAAGGTAAATGTGGCCAGGTGTGATACTGACCACATCACACTTTCATGTGCTGATAGTCATGGACATACAGGTCTAGCACTGTATCCCCAATATGTATTAATGGCAAGGAAATGGGAATTTTACCTTATCTTTACCAATTATATTGCCTGAAAATATCAGTTGAATTTGTATAATTAAGTTTGAGAAAGTTCATTTGGACTCTCTTTTGTGATGTATTTTATGTTATAACCAAATCAGTGATGACAGAAAAAGCAGATTATTTACAAAAATAAACCTGACTGTGAATTCTGTCAGATCACAATGTTGGAGTCAAATCAACAGTGTTTTTACATATTTATGTGGACTCCCCCAATCATATCAGATCAAATGTGATGATACTTACAAAGTAGTTTAAAGTATGGCTTGAGTGTTGTAATTTCTTTTTTAATGCTGCTTTTCTATAAATTTGTTTTGAATAAATGTAAGAATGAAATTTTATTTCAAGTTGTTGCATAAATCAGAGTGTAGAGTGTATGGACATCAGATAAGTTTATTATTTATTTATGTAATCATTTAATGTGTCTTCATGATTATTATGCTCATTAACAAATGCTGAATGACTGTGACTGAGTGAAAGCTGTATGATGAAGGGCAGAATGTTAGACGGGGCTGCGTGCCCAATTCTTGACCCTTTTAAAATAAAGTATGTTCATTCGTTCATTCCTTCTGTCTGTCTCTCTCTCGCTCTCTGTCACTCTCTTTCCATCTCTCTGTCTCTCTTTCCCTCTCTCTTTCTCTCTTTCTGCTCTCTTTCTCTCTCTGTTTTCTCTTTGTTTTTCTCTCTCTCTGTCTTTCTCTCCCTGTCTCTCTCTCTCTTTCCCTCTCAGTCTCTCTCTCTCTTTCCCTCTCTCTGTGTCTCTTATAACACCATCTTATAACTTAAAACTTTGTCAACATCTGTATGACAAGGACTATATGCCTCTCTATGCATAGTCTAAAGTAGTTTAAAGGTATGGCTTGATTGTTCTAATTTTTAACAGCTTTTCTATAAATTTTAGTTTTGAATGAATGTAAGAATGCACATTTATTTCATACTGTTGCATAAATCAGAGTGTAGAGTGTATGGACAAGAGATAAGTGTATTATTTCTTTATGTAATCATTTAATTGTGTCTTCATGATTATTAATGCTCATTAATAAATGCTGAATGACTGTGACTGAGTGAAAGCTGTATGATGAAGGGCAGAATGTTAGACAGGCGTGCGTGCCCACTTCTTAACCCTTTGAAAATAAAGTATATTTGTTTGTTCATTCTCTTACAGCACTTCTCTTATAACACAATGACTCTAACTGGTAATACTTACAAAACAATTCTCACAATATTTTCCTATATGTCCCTTTTTACATCTGCACTCTCCACATTCACATGTTCCAGCATCATTGCAGATTTTCTGTTGGACAATGGAAAAAGAAGCACTGATGACAAAAAACAAAACAAAAAACTCACTTTAAAAATATTTTTTTAAAAAATGGCAGATACTGTTTATTTCTTTCTAAAACTTGCACGAAATTAAGCAATCAACTTGTCACACTGTTAAAGCCTTTTTATTCCAACCTGTCTGAATTAATTTTTTTCCAATTATTCACTATTCTGTTTTTAAATACTCTTCTATTTCATTTCTCTACACCGTTTTATGTATTTGATTCTTATCTTCAATATGCAATAGTGCTTGGCCTTTTTTTTTGCCAGAACATTATTCCCACATCTTTTTCATCTTCTTCTTCTTCAGCTTTCTGAGCCATTAAGGCTCACTGCTGTAGATAAAGTTCACCACCATTTCTCTCTATTTCTAATCCTCTCTCTCCAGCTGATGACACCAATTATCCTCTTTTATGTTGTCTTTCTATTTCTATCTTGGTCTACCCCTTGGTCTTGCTAACATCTTTTTGTGGAAACAAAATTTTCAGAATTTTAGGTGCTGCTAAACTGGCTAACTTTCACTATCTCTCTCTGTGTTTATGTCAGGGGATGAGATAGAGTGTGTCAGCACATTTCTTTACAGTACAATAGAGGGTCTCCACTGAGAGGGATCACTGCCTAAGGTACCTGGGCATCTCTTTTGACAGGTCAGTGTCTTTCAAACAACGTGTGGACAATGTAGTCAAGAATGCAAAGAAAGGTATTAATGCTGTCAAGGTGATGAATGAGGATGTGAAGAGACTGTTGGAGCTAGGACAAATCAAAGGTGCTAGCAGGAAATCTGAACTGTGTGACAGAAAACGCATCGTAAAGAACCAACATTTGACAGGAACTGTTAGCAAACCTACTCTTGGATGATGCGGCATGTGGCAGAGCATATATAAGATTGTCCCAAATGCAGTGAAGCCGGAGTCTGAAATTTGAAGTTTGAACTCTGAGAATGGTTTTCAGCAGCATGCACTCATTTTTGTTAATGCAGTCACTTCATTTCAGGTCTGGACTGTGCATATGACACCACAGCTTGCAGCAGGAGAATGGAAGTGGAAGTGGCTGAACAGCTTTTACACAATGCTGTCAGTGAGACTCCCAAAGCATGCTCCACAATGCCAACAAGGGGGAGTGGGGCAACCTATTTGTGCACTCTCATTCTGCAGGCCTCACATGGATCTAATGTCCTGGGCACGCAGGAGTACATGGTAATGAGTGGGCTGACTGGCTGGTTAGAAAAGTTCTCATGCAAGATGTGCTGAAACTGGACAAATCAGACATCTTGAAGTCTGTTATGGATAAATTGCATGGCGATGAAGAGATGGAAATGGAGAAATAACCCCTACATCTGCAGTAAAGCAAAGTGAGAAAAGGAAAAGCTCCCTCTATGGACATAAGCAATGAACCCACAATAAAATGGCTGCTCATGATGAATTTAAATTAAACTTATGGATGCATTTATTGTAAGCCATTCTTTCTATGTTTCTCCATACCTTCCTGCTCTTTTGTTACTTTTTAATAAACAGTCTCTAGCTGACAATATTCAGTACACTTGCTCTGTTATAGTATATACTCTCCTAGTATACATCTTTTTATTTATTTTCATTATTGTTACATTTTCAAACTTTGCCCCTTCAGAACATATCCAGTTAAAGAAGGCCAATTATTTTTTAAACTGAATGATTTCTTATCACACATTTGTCAACAGAGATAACACTGCATAAAGAATACCCACCTCATCATTAATGCACGTGAAGTTGGATATTGGGCACTCACATGCATTTCCTGTATATGCAGGTTCACAAGCACATTTACCACAAACACAGACACCATGGGCTCCTATTAAAAATAATATGATTGCTTAATATTTAATGGAAATCTTGGCGAACTACCAATCGAGCCCTATGTGACGTTTAACTGTACGGGAAGGATGTAAGAATATTTCATTGAAATGTCAATTTTTTAAAAAATCAAGAAAATAAGGAACACTATTATAAAATAGGCATTAAAAGACACATATATATAAAGGTAAAATTCATGTTTCCATATCATTAAGGCATATTGTAGATACAGTTTTAGTACTATGATTAATATATATTCCAGTATGTTACTGCCCTTACCAAGATAACAAAACTATACTATTGTGTTAATGCTCTTGCTAGCTATAAGTAGTGACTATACACATGGTATTATATTTTTGCTATGTTCTGAGTTGTGGCTACTTAGAGATGCTGCAATGTTCTAGGCATTAACCCCCCTGCCAGGCAACACACAACAACATAAGACAAAGATGACTCATAAATTTTAAAAAAATGAATGACATTTAGATTCTCAAGCAAATACTACATGATGAACTTTTAGAAGGAAAAAGGCCATGAGGCAGACCAAAACTGAAATACAGTATATACAGACATTCATGAGAAATTTTTTCAACAGCAATTAAGCCAGGGAGTAACTGGTTATAATAAGTTTGGAAGGGCAAGACTGGTTATGTACTATGTTCTGTTAGTTTTAATTTATTCTTTTATGATATATCCTATGTTTCTGCTAAAAATATTCTTTTCATGTATAAAATGAGTAGTTTTATTTCTGCATATTTATTTTCATAGGAAGTTAAAACAGTTTTATGGCTCAGAAATTGTAACCATGTATTTTTATACTCTTCAGATACACTGGATTGATGATCTGCCTGATGATGATGATGAGTCTTGTGCTACCATGTCACTACTGTAAACTGCTGTTTTCATTTAGTATACATTTATCACCTAGGAACGACTCAAGTTGTAGAAAAACAGAAGAATCATGTATTTGGCAAATTGACACTAGTCCTGTATAACAGAATATCTAAAGGGGATAACCCATGAGAAATAAAAGTGGATGAGTGGCCAGAAAGTGTTACCTTCCCTTGTGAACCCTTCCAAAAAGTCACTTTTGGTACAAATCACAAGTAGACAATAAAAGCAGAAGAGAGAGAGAGAGAGAGAGAGAGAGAGAGAGAGAGAGAGAGAGAGAGAAAGAGAGAGAGCAGATGATAAAAGCAGCAGATGGGAGAGAGAGAAAGAACAGATGATAAAAGTAGCAGATGAAAAATGATATGAAAAAAAAGACACCTGAAGGACACAGTGCAGACTAGACATGATTAGACGATAAGAGAGATATAGGCTGAATTCTTGAATGACTCAATGGAATCTCAAGAAAACCAGGACAGTGTGTGACAGATCCCAGCAGTTCATGGACAAGGTTGGTTCCTAATGTTCATGATTGATATGAAAGTGAGTAACAGTCAGGTAGACTTTTTCTTCCCAAATCTAAGAATGGATATACCTGACCATGTATCACAAGGTGTTATCAGTTGAGTAACATTGTAGGCATAACTTTTCTCCTTGAGAAAATTATGAAGGTTTGTGAAGTGATTTTGTGCTCTATGCAGTTCAACTGACAGTATTAGCTGATTTTGTGCTTACTGCAGTTCAGCTGATAGCATTAGTTGATCTGTGTTCACTGTTACTAACCAAGATCATCACTGTTTATTTGATTTGAGACATCTTGTTCATTTATCATCCTTGATTCATCAAATCATCATCGAACGATTTCCATTATTAAAGTTCACATATTACTCTTGGATAGATTTTGAGAAAGCCTTTGACAGTGTCAACAGAGATGCACTGTGGAAAATCCTAAGATGGCATGGCCTCCCCCATAAAATAGTTAATGTAATCAAAGCCCTATACGAGGGTTTTCAGTGCAAAGTTATCTGTGGAGAACATACCTCCAGCCGCTTTAGGGTACAAACAGGAGTGAAACAGGGATGTGTACTATCACCAACATTATTTATCTTGGCAGTAGACTGGTTAATGAAGGAGGCAACATCAGACAAACGCAGAGGATTACAATGGACCCTTGACACAGTGCTGGAGGACTTTGACTTTGTGGATGACATTTGTCTATTATCAAGCAGTCACAAAGATATGCAAGATAAAATAAACAAGCTAACTCAGAATGCAAACAACATAGGACTAAAGATCAACGTAGGAAAGACAAAGTTAATGAAGCAAAATGTGAACAACAGAAATGTACTCAGAGTAGATAACAAGTTAGTGGAGGAGGTCAAGAATTTGTATACCTTGGCAGCAGAGTAGTAGAAAATGGAGACAGCACAGTGGACATCAACAGCAGACTTACTAGAGCAAACCAGGCTTTTGCAATGCTGCAGACTATATGGAAATCTAAAAAACTAAGCATAAATATGAAAATCAGGATATGTAAGAGTAATGTTCTAAGTGTACTACTCTATGGAAGTGAATGCTGGAAAATCACCAAAACCATAGATAACAAGTTGAATTCTTTCCAGGCTAAATGTTTATGAAGAATTAGAAAAATATTTTGGCCAAACACCATAAGAAATAACATCTTATTAGCTGAAATGCAGATGAAACCACTGACAACAATTATTGAGGAAAGACGCTGGCGATGGTTGGGACATGTGCTCCGAATGACTGACAACTCACTACCAAAAATAGCACTAAGATGGACATCACAGGGGAGCAGAAGTAAGGGTAGACCAAAAGAGACATGGAGAAGAACAACAGAAAGGATGTTGAGCAATAGAGGGCTCACCTGGGCAAGAGCAGAAAAAAAGGCGAAGGACAGGCATTTGTGGAAAACCCTTGCGGAAGCCCCATGTGCCCTGGGCACTTAAGGTTCAGAGAGAGAGAGAGATTACTCTTGGAAGGTCAGACTTTGACTGGAATGTATAATGGCATGAGGAGTTCTGTGTAATGTTCTGTGTAACACAAGAACCTGGAATATCTCTGAAATCATGGTTAACAATTTCAGAAACTGTTGCTATTGCTGTCACCAGAAGAGCATTGCAGAGAACAGTCTGGGGCATCTCTCTCTGCCAAGCATCTTATCACAGCCACATCTCATCTTAAACAGCCACAGATTGTGTCACATCAGGAAGTACTACCACATCTGGCTGTTAGTTGCCGTGGCAGATCATACCAATCAAACATAAGTAAATTTAGCTAGAAACTTTTAGGCAGAAAGATACTGGAAACTTTTCATAAACAGACGACATCTGCCTGTTTTCAAAGCCATCATCCGCTGCTGGCATGCATGGGGTGAAACTCCTCCCGGCCAATGACTAAAAATGTGATTAGGGTTGCCGGGTGGTGCGCCATGGAAAAGGTGATGGAAAGGAAGTGAAGTAGCCAGTAGTGTCGCAGTCAGGGCTACTCATACCACACCACCTCTGCTCTAGAGGCCAGCCATGTCCTATATACACCCATAATGCCTAAACCAGCTTAACCCGGGGTGAAACTTGATGGCTATGCATATCACGGTACCTCCGCTCTAGAGATCGCTCACATCCTATATACACCCATACTGGGATAATATGCCTAAACCAGTATAACCCAGGGGTGAAACTCACTAGTGGCAAGGATTTATCCTCCTTGACAAAAGCTCCATCCTGGTCACCACCAGGAAGGGTAGCAGCCACAACCACAAAATGTTGAAGTCAGAGACACTGGACCAGTGCAGTCTAGATAGGCAACCACTTCTTACCTGATGGGGATATACTAATATCCAAAATACATCGAGGTTTTCCAGTGAGAAAGTCCAACTCTAGGCTGGATTGGCAACTACCTCTCACCCAGCGGGGATATATTCATATCCAAACCATGTCGAGGTTTTCTGGTGAGAAAGTCCAACTCTAGACTAAACTGGTGCAATGAAAACCACAGTGTCATGCAATGCCACTTCTGTAACCCACCAGAATATGGCCCAAGCCCCACGATACTCTGAGCCTCCATCCTAAATGAGACTGTCGCAAGAACCACAGGAGTAAATTCAGTAGGATCACTGGGTGATCTTGACGGTAGAAGCAAATGAAGAAGAAAGCCATTATCTATGACAAAAAAGAACCTTTTTTTCTGCTAAGATTTGCTATGAGACTTATAAACACTACAAAAGTATGTTTGCTAGTACTATGGACTCTTGCTGGTGTATTTTTCATGGAAGTATACTAAAAAATATTTCTCATGGAAATATTTTTTAAAAAGTCTATTACATTGTTCCTTGATTAGTTAAATAGGCCTGAACATCAGGAAAATAACTACCCTATGCAGCAAAACATGCCATGTGGGGTTAATGAATTCTGAAATTTTATCAGTAGCAATTTTGATCATAGTCTTTGTTTAATCTCTTTGAAGTGCATTTTTTTCAGTTTCACAACCCGTTATACTATAGTACAATTTTTTGAATGGCATAATGGTCTAACAGAAAATTATGATTTTGCAGATGACATAACTCTTATCAGTGACAATGTGAAATCGATGCAGGAAAAAAAACAGATTACCTGTCTTCCTTGGCTAGCAAAATAGGTCTTGAAATTAACAAAGACAAAACAAAAATAATGAAACTTCTCATTAATCAAGAAAGAAAAATATACATAGAAGGAACATTTGTTGATGAAGGAAACCAATTTGCATACCTTGGCAGCTACATAGACCAGGATGGTGACACCAGGAAGGAAGTTAGAATTAGAATTGCCAAAGCAGCATTGTCCTTCAAAAATCTTGAGAACATATGGAATTCAAAAGTTATAAGCACAAAAACCAAGTTAAGATTATTCAATTCAAATGTGATATCCACCCTCGTTTATGCATACGAAAGCTTGAAATCAAATAAAGAAATAGACAACAAATTAGACTCTTTTTAAAACAAATGCTTAAGGAAAATACTCGGTATAAAGTGGAATGAATTCAAGAACAACGCAAAGATAAGACAGATGAGTAAACAACAACATGGGTGATCAGAAAAAGAAGATGGACATATATAGGGCTTGTGATGAGAAGAAACAATCAGAGAATACCAAACCAAGCTATCAAGTGGAGCACAACAGGCTGAAGAAAAATAGGTCAGCCACGTGAAACTTTAAAGAGGACATTATTAAGAGAAGCCAGTTTAGTGGGCATAACATTAAACGTCATGATAATCTAGAGAAAACTGTCTTGGAAGGGTACATAATGGGAAAAAGAAAGAGAGGAAGACCAAGGCAAATTTGGCTGCAAGACATCGTTGATGATCTGCAGATGGATGCATCAGCAGCAGGTCATCTTGCTCACAACCGAGAGGCCTACAGGAGTGCTGTTAGGGAGGCAAAGTTCCACAAGGGACATGCTAATGAATGAATGAACATCCCTTGATGAAATTGAAAGACTCGCAGAGAACAGGAAAATTTAGCAAACAACTATATGAGCCCTATGTGACGTTTAATGGCATGGGAAGGATTTAAGATGTAAGATAATGGTCTACAATAACTATAATTCTATGTCATGCTAAATCACATTTGTTAACCAAATGAAAGAAATACTCATAATATGATACTGCAAGAAGTGCATTATAAGTTGTGACCTCCTGATTTAGTTTGTTTTGTATTAGATACAAAATCTGTTACAGAATTGGCATAAAACATCCACACAATTCCTGGAAATTTTAAATATATTAATATTTCATACTGACTTGACATCATTTGAAGTTAGTTATGGTTACCTCCACAGATTTCTCTTTGGAAATTTCCACACTGTTGGTCATTGCACTCACAGTATTTTCCACTGTATCCTTTGTTGCATTTGCAAACCCCACACTCACATTTACCACTGCCACTGCATAGTTCTGTCAATTTCCTCTAGGTCTGGAAAGATTAAGAGCATTGTTATAAATAAATAAATTTTATGAACCAATCAATGATGTCAGTCATTATGACTATCATCACCACTGTAATAATATGTCTTACACAACCTCATCACCTTCACTGTTAGCCTCTCTGATTTCAGGGTGACGAACAGTAACTGATATCCAGTGATATCTTCACATTTAGATTCAGGAAGAATGCAATAATTGATATCCAGTGATATCTCCACATTTAGATTCAGGAAGAATGCAATAATTGATATCCAGTGATATCATCACACTTAGATTCAGGAAGAATGCAATACAATGAATGGTTTTCTTCACAGTTTTGTTAATATCATATATACATTTGACACTGTGGATTATGGAAATTATAACTCAATCTGATTACATCATTTCATGATGATCACCATGGAAACTTATCTATTAGTTCTGAGGTCAAAATAGAAGTCAAACAGGATTGAATTCTTGCCCTTACCTACTTTGAAATCTTTTTTTTTTCCCCATCTATGCTGCATTCAAAGATGCCAGTAGTGATGTATTCATTCCCACAATGTTAAATGGTTTATTGTTTAATATGGCCTGAGTTTTAAATTAAGACAATACAACTAAAGCCCTTACCAAGGTGCAGCCATCATCATTTCATCATTATAATGACTGATTTCATCATTATATGTGACTGATTTCATCATTATACTTCAGAATACCATGGAGGGTCATATATTTGTATTATACTTAACGGAAGCACTGTGCTGTCATGGTGATGGACTTCCAAAGCATGCTCTGTAAGATCAACAAGAGCATGCTTCATGGTGAGTGGGCCAACCTACTTGTATACTCAAATTTCAGGCTATGGAGGATTATACATGTGTAATGAAATTGTAATACCAGTTTTGATCGTGAACAAAAAACAAGTAATTAACAAAAGCAGCAATTCACAAGAAGCAAGCAATCAGCATCCTACCTAATACATGTTGAATTATTTGCAGTGCCCACTCCTGATGAATCACACTCACAAAACTGTCCAAAATGGCCACCATGACAATCACATATTCCACATTTCAGTGTCCCATTTCCTGCACTACATACCTCACTTCTGAATTCCTATATGAGACAGAGCAACTCTTATGAGGATCATTTTTGTTCCTACAGTGCTGCTAATATAAAAACTGGTGACCTAACATGAAACTGTATCTATTCTTCAGTGATTCAAATTGAAATCAGACATGTAACTGCAGTAAAATTTGTTACAAGAAATACCAAATGTAAAATGCAGCCTTGTAATATTATTCCATAGCTATGTATTTAAAAGAATTTTAAATTAGTCAATTCTCTTATATGATCATCATTATTTAAAATGTTTGTAAATCATAATAGTTTAAGATATATCCATTGTTTTTCAGTTAAATTATACTCAAAACTTTATATCTGATTCATCATGTAGCAACAAGGATGGGGTTTGTTTTTTAAAATATAAAAAATGCAGAACTGTTTCACTGTACCCAAGTTGCCTGGTCAGCACTGCATGGGCATTCACAAACAGTTTCTATCTCCAATACCAGCTGGTCACTCTTCATTGAAGCAGGGTAAATAACCACTTTCTTAATACGCTCTTCATCATTTGTTGGACACTGTGTTACTTTCACGTCCACTTCAAAGTGTATCTGAAAGGCATAGCAACATTAGTATAAGCAAGAGCACCAAAATACCTTTGTTCTTGCTCCAACACACAAAAACCACTTCCTGTTCTTTACTAACTACAACGGGGCACCTATGCCACAATTAAAAAAAACCAAAAAAACAGAATGAACTACCTATGAAGCATCTAGGAATTTGGTGTTGGCACCCATATTTTTCTTAACTACCTGGCACATGACTGTGTGATGTGGTCAGCAACATGCCTGGCTGACTTTTATTTTCCTAGCCTCAGAAGAAACCCAATGTATATTACTGCTGTTGGGTGACTGAAGCACCTCTGGCTGGACTTGAACCATTGACCTCATTGTAAAGGACAAGTGCACTGACCATTATGCCACCAAGGTAACTGATCACATTCTTTCAGAAATGAGAGACAAACAGAATGTGCCATGAATCAAGTAAATATTGATGAGTCAGCATGTGATCAGATCCTGCGATGAAACCAAATCAAAAACACTCTCACTTTCCTCTGCTGGTTATGCTGTGAATTGTTGCAAAGAAGTCCTGTTATCAACTCCCTCCCTCCCTCCCTCCCTCCCTATCACTTACACCATGAAGGAAACATCAGCTATCAGATTATAATGTCAGAAATATTTTCAAGATATTCTTCTCTAACATAATGGTCCATCTCTGTTGTTTCCAATTAACAAAAGTCTGCAGACCCCTTGCTGTTTCAAAATCAAGGCCACTGACCCCCATACTTTGGAAAAGTTTCATATCTGTATTGGATGCTATGTGCTTTAAACACAAAATAATTTTTTTTTCAGAAAATGTGGGTAATCTTTATTGAATAAATGCTCCATTACACTAAAAAACAGCATAAACGTGGTGAGTTTTCAAAATGACAATAATGTAGTTAAGAAAAAAAATAGACAGTAATTAGCATTCCTAAGGAAAAATAGACAGTAATTAACATTCCTAAGAAAAAAATTAGCATTCCTAGTTGTTCTGACAAATGAACAAAACATGAAATGTGTGACAGCTAATCAACCTAAATATGGTGAGAGAAATTATACCTCTTTTTATTACAAACAACTGCTTCCACATCTTACATCTTACATCCCTCCCATACTGTTAAACATCACACAGGGCTCACATAGTTGTTTGCCAGGTTTTCCTGTTCTCTGCAAGTCTTTCAACTTCATCAAGGGATGTTATGCCCACTAAACTGGCTTCTCTTAGCAATGTCCTCTTTAGAGTTTCACGTGACCGACCTCTTTTTCTTTGGCCTGTTGTGCTCCACTTAATAGCTTGTTTTGGTATTCTCTGATTGTTTCTTCTCATCACATGGCCTGCATATGTCCATCTTCTTTTTCTGAGTACCCATGAGACAGGTTGTTGTCTGATGTTGCTTCCACATCTGGCTCAATATTTACTATTTTCTAACGTGAAAAAAAGTTCTTTCCTTCACACAGGATGATGGACTTTATCAGAGACATCAGTTGTTAGAGACATCAGTTGTCAGAGACATCAGTTGTTAGAGACATCAGTTGTTAGAGACATCAGTTGTTAGACACTTCACAGTGAAAATATAAAAAAAGGATCTTGAGTTTTTGTCACAGACCACTGGTCCATCTTACTGATGGTCCAAGTTATTGATTGCTCTTAAACATCAAATAATGCAATTTAACAAGTGTTTACAAACAAATACACACATTATGTTCTTGGTATATTCACAAATTAAACTTGTTATTACTGTTTTTTTATTCTTGTTTCCTTTTATCCAAAATTAGTTGCTATTCATTTTAGATGGTACAAAATTAGTTGCTATTCATTTTAGATGGTATCTCAGAAAGTCAAATTACTTGTATTTTACACGTCACATGGACTGTGTTTTGTTGATCTACCCTGAAATTGGGTACATTTTTATTATATGGCTCTGATTCTTACATGAACATATTCTCTCATTAATTAAGAGCTCTATTTTATTAACAGCTCATGACAGGTAATGATTACAAAGTATAACAAAGATCAGTCTACAATCCACCGTCTTACATACTGAACAAGTTTGATATCATGTTCAAATGCAGATTAAACACCAAATAAGTCATTCAATTCATGTGGATGAAATTTCCTGTTCCATATATTCTCTTTTAAATGCAGTAACTGTAAAATAAATATCAACGTAAAAAAAATTTTTGTCAAGTTTTGTTACTACTGTTTACATAGCCAGATCAAAAGGGTGTATGCTTTCTGTCTTTTCATATATCTGAAATATATTCTGACTAAAATTAAGTGGGAAACATCTGTCTCAGACAGATAACTAAACTAACCTGGATGCCAGTCAAGCCAGTGTCATTTACACTTCTACATTTGTTTGTTCCTTTTCTGAGAAAAGATACATAATAAAAAAAGTTTGCAAGAAATGCTATTGCACAGATTCTAACTAGGTTTTATTTTAACTCATCACAGAAGAGATTAATGAAATCTGTATACGAAACCAGCATGTGCACTGTTTTAAATATGATATAAAGTTCTTGTAAGCAAAAATCACTTTTGAGTAACTATTACTTCTGAGTAATTCAAATTATTTGGAATCATTCTTGATTTAAAATGTTTCAGTCATACATACAAGAGTTATTAAAAAGATATTAAATGGTGTTGCATTGCACATAATGCAAGGATTTAATTTCTGCTATATGTGTTTGACAATGTGAAATTAATGCAAGTAAAAACAGATACCCTGTCTTCAATGGCTAATAAAATAGGACTTGAAATTAACAAGGATAAAACAGAAAATAAAGAAACTTTGAAATTAACAAGGATAAAACAGAAAATAAAGAAACTTCTCATTAACCACAAAGGACAAATATATGTAAAAAGAACAGCTGCTGAAGAAGTAAACCATTTTGCATATCTCGTCAGCTCAATAGACCAGGATGATGACACCAGAATGGAGGTTAGAATTTGAATTGTAAATGTAGCATTGACCTTCAAGAATCTTGAGAACATATGGCATTCAAAAGTTATAAGCACAAAAAGCAATTTAAGATTATTCAATTCAAATGTAATATCCACTCTCATTTACACATGTGAAAGCTGAAAAACAACTAAGCAAATAGACAACAAATTAGACTCTTTTTAAAACAAATGCCTAAGGAAAATACTCTGTATAAAGTGGAATGAATTCAAGGACAATGCAGAGATAAGCAAATGAGCAAACAACAACCTGCCTCATGGGTGATCAGAAAAAGGAGATGGACATATGTCAGTCATGTAATGAGAAGGAACAATCAGAGGATCCCCAAACAAGCTATAAAGTGGAACACAACAGGCCAAAGAAAAAGAGGTCGATATGTGAAACTCTAAAGAAGACATTGTTAAGAAAAGCCAGTTCAGCGGGCATAACATCCCTTGATGAGGTTGAAAAACTCGCAGAAGACAGGAAATCTTGGCAAACTACCATGTGGGCCCTATGTGATGTTTAGCAGTACGGGAAGGATGTAAGATGTAAGATATGTGGAACACAATAGGCTGAAGAAAAAGAGGTCAACCACATGAAACTCTAAAGAGGACATTGTTAAGTGAGGCCAAATTACTAGACATAAGATCCCTTGATGAGGTTGAAAAGCTCGCCAAAAACAGGAAAATTTGGTGAACTACCATGTGAGCCCTATGTGATGTTTAATGGCATGGGGAGGATGTTAGATGATATGTAATCTTAAAAAATATAAAATCACTCATGCAGAACATTAAGGATGCTTCATGGCTGAGCAGTTCTCTTCTGACAAAGTGGATGCACATCCTACTGGATTCACTTCATTCACAGTTGTTCTGTTATAGTTTTTCTTACCCTTGTATCAAAGTGCTTGTGTACAGTTTTTTTTCAAAGCTGATTATACACATCTGGCTCTAACAACTTGCCTAAGGTTACTGGGCTGTGAAGTGATGACCGAGGCTTTATCCCAAGTATAAGCTTTTGTTACCAAAGCAACATATACAAAATTTTACACTGACAAGATGAAGAATTAATTTTGAACCAACTGCACCCACAATAGAAGTATGTGGCTGTATGTGTATCATATCAGTTTTTTAAAATCTTTATTAGATTTATCAGTGTTTTCTAACTGTGTATATATTTTTTTAAACCGAAAAACGATATTTTTTAAAAACTGAACAGCTTCATTCATTTTTAAAACTGAAAATTATGAGTATGATCATTTATGTAAATTATTTAATGAATACTACACATATTGCAAAACCAAATAAATACAGATTCATTATTGTTTTATGAGACACACCCTGGCACTTATTTATGATACAAAAGGTAAATACTCATATATCCCTGCTTCAAGGCATTGAGGCACATAGGTAACATGCTAGTGCTCATAATTTCTTTGACCTGTCTTACACAAGATGGTCATGTTGTCAGCACCACATCTGGTCACTCTTCCTTTCTCAGATCCCAAAGGAGCCAAGGCACTCATTTCTACAGCAGAGTGACCAGGGTGCCTTTGGCTGTATCTGAATCACAATTCTTGTTATTTATAATATACTAAAGAATATTTTAAAATTACATGACAATAATCTTCCTTATTACTTACTGTTGACAATATTCACTTGTGGCTCTTATTTGAATATCTATCCCTTTGACTTTGCTGTGAACAATCTCCACTTCTGACAGCATCTCCTACAAAAATGAGAATCAAATTAAAACTAAAATGCGCAACAGGCAATGTGAATGCCCTGCACTGAATGAAAGAACCTCATTGTATTTAAAATGTCACTTAGTAAATAGTTTTAAATGCTCCTGTCAAGATTTCCATTCTCATCTATAAGGGAATTAATTCTGAATTTCAATTCTTGCATTTCTTTGGTTTTTGGGAACCTATTTATCCTAAAGGATCATTTATATGTGTATTTATCTGTACATCTGGTAGGCTTTCATCAGTTCTTACTAAATATTCTTTTTCATCTCTTCTAGCATATAAAATGTTTTATACCCAGAAACTGCAATTCAGCTGTGATAAATATTCAATAAAACAATTCTTAATACTTCAAAATTAAAAAAAAAAGTATTCAGATTCCTTAGTTCATCAAAATAGTAGGCATAAGATCCTTATGAAACTAATTCTTTAGTTCACGATGCCATAAAAATTGGAAGTTATGAAGTACCAGAGATTAGATATACTGATGACACAGTATTACTGTCCACAACACAAAAAGGAATGGAAAAACTAATTATGTCAGTCCGTAAGAACAGCGAAGAGCAAAACCTCTATCTTAATGAGAAGAAAACTAAATTGAGGACAACTAACAAAACAAACAAGGCAGTTGAAATATGTATCAATGAGGAAAAATTGGAAGAAGTGGAGAGTTTTGAATATCTTAGATCATTAGTAACTAATAATGGAGAAACAATGAGGGAAATTAAAACTAGGACATTTATCGCTCTTCAGAAAGTAAAACAACTAAAGAATCTTTGGAGAGGAACAGACAAAACTACAAAAATAAGATTTTTAAGGGCATGCATCTTTCTCATCACAACATATGCCTGTGAAACCTGGACACCTAACAAAACAGCTGAGAAACACATAAATGCCTTTGAATATAAATGCTACAGAAGAGTTCTTCAAATATCATGGGCACAAAAAAAAGAACAAATATATCTATACTACAAGAACTTAATATTGGAGAAGGTTGGCTAGTAAAGAGGATTAAAGAGAGAAAACTTAAATATTTTGGACACATTAAATGTCATGATAATCTAGAGAAGACCATCTTGGAAGAGTACATAATGGGAAAAAGAAAGAGAGGAAGACCAAGGCGAAGATGGCTGCAAGACATCATTGATGATCTGCAAATGGATGCAATAGCCATCTTGCTCACAACCAAGAGGCCTACAGGAGTGCTGTTAGGGAGGCAAAGTTCCACAAGGAACATGCAAATGAATGGATGAATGAATGAGTTCATCAAAGTAGAATTTGCCTTCTACATCACAATATTCTTTTCTCTCAATCCCAGAAATGATAAAATGGACTCACTTTGTATTTCTTCTCAATGATTTCCCTCAGACTAATTTGACTAGTCCTATTTTCATTGATTAAGAGCTCCACTGTTGAATGATGAATCCTGTCAGACAATTTTTTGAACAAAGACACCTGATCACTGCTCACAGCAAAGACTGTGTTGACCTCATTCTTTTCAATGATATCTGCCAGCTGACTAATTGAAGGATAATCCTAATAATGAATGAGAAATAAAACATTGTTATTTTATATCAGTATTTGCACATATATGTTTCCCATAGAAGCAATCTGAAAAGTAATTTACTGTTAAAAAAATGTTAATGCAGTTTTTACGTATCAGGCAAAAACAAAAGTATAGCATCTTCTTCAAACAAGATAAATAATTTTAAAAACTGTATGTGTGTGCAAAGTTCTGGGTCTGAAATTTCTTTTTGTTTGTTGACTAAACAAGCAGACTTACTGGCTTCTTGGTCTAGTCTCCCTCAAAGAAGTCTCTTTTTTATTGTATACACTTGTTCCAGAAGTCCTGTCATTTATGAAAGCACCTCTGGAAGTCACTTTGTAAGATAAGCCTTGTTTATCTTGTTGCTGAATCTCTTCACTGAATCAGTGAACTTTCAATGTTTTCATCAGATATGGGAACAAGAAGTTGCAGGGAGCAGGGTCAGATAAGTATGGAGGGTGTGGATGCAAAGGAATGTTGTGTTTCACCAAAAACTGACTTGTTTTGACAGGCACTTGTTTAGGAATATTGTCAAGGTGAAGGATCCAATTGCCAGTATGCCACTTCTCAGGACAATGTCTGTGCACAGTGTTATGGTGGTGTTGTAGGACTGCTGTGTAGAATTCTGTATCTTTCTCTGGGGATGTTTTCATGATGAATTAGTTCATCGATACTGAAGTATGCAGTCAACATACATATGTCTGCATTAAATGATAATGGCTCATCAGATTTCCTACCTGCTCAAGTTCCTTTGTGTATCTGCCATTTGCATCTAAATGACATTTTATGTCATTTGGGATGACAATACCACCAAGCTGAAACAGGAAAATGATTTTTAGTTGTCTAACAAGCAGCATAAATCTAGGTTATTAGAAGAGTGTTGCAAATTCCTTGGACAGAAAAAATAACTAATGAAGAATGTTTGAGAAGAGTTGGAGATAGAAAAAATCTTGTCAAAAAAAATAAGAGAGAGACAATTTACTTTCATAGGACATGCAATGAGAAGAGAGGGCATTGAAAATATTATAACAATAGGAAAGATAGAAGAAAGTAGAGCAAGGGGAAGACCAAGAGAAATGATACTGGACAGTCTGACGAGATGGTGTGAGAGGAGATCACCAACTGAGCTAATAGCCTGCATAAAGGATCGTGTACTCTGGAGAAGCATAATAGCCAATGCCAGTTGGCACAGCACCTGATGATGACGATAATAAGATATTACATGACAGATAACTCTGTCACTGAATTTGTAGTTCTCTTAGTACAACACAGTGGCCAGATTTAATTATGCATGAATTATAAAATTTACTAACTTATTGATTTATTGAAGCACAGAAGATTTGAAAGAAAAGAGTCAGAAAAGAACATTCCTAATAACAGTGTCACCTGGGAAATTGCAAACATGGTGAAATGTAAAAATAATAACATGACAATAGTCCGTAGCCTTTTGCAAAAGTTAATTATGTATTTATTTCAATATTCTTTATGAAAATTGCAAACAATGATAGACTTTTGCAGTAAATTAGGTGTACACTTCAAAATATACCACATCAACTGGCAAAAATGTGAAATAACAAAAATATGTCATATGATGAGATTTCATTTCTGACACAGTTAAATAACTACTGATCCATTATGGTAAAGGTTATAAGTATTTAATACAGTATTGTTCTCTCTATTGTTCTCTGCAATGTCTTCAGTTCCCTATCCAAAGCTGGCAGCAGTCAAGATCAATCAAATCATTCTGTAAACCCAAGAGGCAAAAACTATAATCAGTAACCAGTGCAGATTTGAATGGAAGAAACAACTGAAATGCAACAACGAACCAGATGCAATACACCAACTACAAGGACATCAGCAAACCATCCTCTTTCACCTATGGACAGGCCACTGCAGACTACTGAGCCACCTACATCAACTCAAAATATCTCACACAGATGAGTGTCCTTGTGGCAGTGTAGTCCAGACCCCAGAACAAGAATGCCCAAACCATGCGGACCTGAGACGAGAGACATGGCCAGAGGACACAATCTTGGGGCAAAAGCTTTGGGACTCCTATCAGGATCTGGAGGGGACTGCGGGCTTTGCCATGTCAACAGGGATCAGGATCTGATGTGACCAACAACCTCAAATGCAGAAGAAGAAGTATTACTTTTGTATAAAAAGTGTACACATCTATTTAATCTTACACGCCCATCCCCAGCTATGTGGAATTTGTCATTGGTTGCGAAGATCAACAATTTGTGACTAGTGGTCCTCCATCCAATTTCATCCTGAAAAAAAAAAAGAACCAAGAATTCTAGAAGTAACACAGAAAAAAAAACTATTCCAGCATCTGCAGTCTCAGATGAGATCTGTGTTTCTTTTTCACATATTATGTACAACAAAGACTGTTGGAAAGAGTCAGTAACTACTGCAAATAAAAATTGTTCAATTTTTATGACCTCTAGAAAGATGTAATAGTTTCACATTTCAAGTTGTTAGCTGTTTTCTCTTACTTTCTTTTTTGCATAAAACTACTTCTCTGTCATACTCTTTTAGCTTGTCATTCATCACATTATGCATGATGGATGGTTTGAAAATCTGTGAAATTTATCCACCTGTTCTAATCATGAAGGTCTCTTCCATCATTCATGGAATTTAGTATTGTAATCTTGTCAACTTCATAAATGGAGGTTGACTTTCACTATCAGTCCCTCACTCTGGATTTTATTTTTTTTTTTTTTATCCAGGTTGCATTGTCAGAGGTGACTGATATATAGCGGTGCAGACAGTGATTGGTGTTTCAAGTGGGTCTGATATTATCTGTAAAAAGCAGTGTCAATATTTTATAGTTTCATGATATTCTACTTTATTCTATTTGCATTTTTGTTTTTAGATATTTACACATTAGTTTGCTGCTTGTTTTTTTATCTCATTATATGAACTATCACAGCATACACTCATGATTATCAATATCACCTTTTCAGTAGAAACTGGCCGTATAAAGTTTTCTAAATTCCTGTAGTTCTGTTTCTTGCCATGGTGAAGAAAGTTGTAAAAACTGAAGTCTGGAATTTGTGAACTCTAAACCAAAATGTCAAAGTGGGAAACCATATGTAAAGGATGTATGTGTATAAAATTCACAGTATATACAAAGGTCATGGAAATAAAATAGATCATGAATAGGTTTTTGCAGCAGCAATTAATTACTACCATTCAGTGACCTACTTTGCAAGCAACTGCTTGAACAATAGCATCAAATGATCCTTCAGGACGATCCAGGTTCCCTGAAACCATTGTCTTGTTTACTTTATCCTAGGGTCACAAATTTTAAGGCATTACTATCAGATGTTGGTCACTCTTGTCAAGGCAAAAAAATAAAATATCTTAAAACATGGAAAGATATTAAATGGTAAGACAGTTTCACCCGAGCTTCAATTTGCATTACAAATATTTTAATGTCTACACTGAACACTACTTCATGATGTTTAACAGTACCAAACTAGTTTTGGCACAACAGGCACAATGACTTAAGTATGTGAAAGCAAGCAGGCTTTTGGTTTGCTGTTGTTCCGAGATATCTCTTTACATTTTTTGGCTCTACAGTGGTAAAGATCTTAGAATTGAGATATCAAAGCAGATGCACATATGTTACATATGTGTACATCTTGGAGTCTAGACATTTTCATAATAAGCACTTTCCTACTGATGAAAAAGTCAAATGTTTAAATTGTTTGAGTATCCAAAATTCTTTCAAAGGCTAGTTGTTTCAAAAGTGACATTTTGCTCATTCTGACCTCTTGTGTAGTGTGACCGGATGCACAGATTCTGAAAGCAGAGAATTTATATCTTACAAGTGAGGCACACCCGAGCAAACTGCCAATAAAATTGCCAGTGCATTTAGAGTAAACATAGTCACATAAGACATCACTTTCATGTACCAAAGGTCATGGAACATACAGGCCTAACACTGTATACTCCAGTATGCCTTGATGGCATGGAAACGTGAAGTTTACATTTACCTTTTTATATGTTATCAGAAAAATTAGTCCTATTTTGCACTTATTACTGCATTTCAATTTATACCAGATTTAAGCCAAAAATGAAAGGAAAAAGTATGCATCTATTTCCTTCTCTGAAAGCCATTTGAGCTTGACTCATCTATTTTTGTCCAACCTAAACTTACAAATTAGTTTAAAAAAATTTTTTTTTATTGTGGATTTTAATTATCAGTTACTCTAAAAGAAAGGATGAAAAAATCCAATATTATGCTTCTTTTGTTTTAGACACAAAAATTAAGAAAAAAAAAAGCAGCAGACTACTTGCCTTGAACTCAGTGATATTCTTGGTCATACTTAAGAGATGCATAAATTCAAAAGGTGGAGCACATTTTATACCATGAAACTGTATACAAGGATTTATAAGCCTGAAAAACCATCATGAAAGCACAGGTAATGTTAATTAAAATAATGCTGGAAAGTTGCTTCTTATAAAATGCTAAACTAGGTGAGACCAAAATGAACACAGAAACTTTTTTTAGTATTTACCAAAACTGAGTATCTGCTCAAAGAATTCTATTACAACTCTGTAAAGAATCTTTATCTCACAATAACTATTGCTTATTCAACTACAATGCTGACTGAATGAAAAAAAAACACTGCAGATGAATATAAGTTAGGTAAACAATATTAACATTTCTTTTATCACAGATTTCTTGAACTTTGTTTTTTAAGTTCTTGATTTCCAGAAATATATGCTGCTAGAACCAGAACAAAAAGACTAGAAGTATGCTTCATTTGTTTCCAGTAAATATTGTATAGTTTCATGCTTTTTTATCAGTGTCAAATTTTAACTTGTGCTGCATTCAGTTATGCATCGTTGCTGATATCAGACTGATTCTTTACAACTTAACTTACTTTTGATCGCTGGTATCTGTGAAAGGCATTACGACTTTATCCTGGAAAACTCCATACCCGATCTGGTAGCTCCTAGATATGTTATGCACTGCCAGTGCTAAAAATATACAGGCTAAAAAAGTGCTCATTCAAAAAAATGTTTTTTCAACTTTTAAGCTAAGGAAAACAATTTGGGCATTTTTTTGCACAACAGAAGTTAAAAAAAATGTAATTTACTGTTTATGTAAAATGTTGTTTTCAAAATTCTTTCATGTCATAATGTTATATATTTGTGTAAATATAAAGTGACACATACAATATACATTAAGGTATATATAAGGATGGAAAATGATCAGTGATTCCAGTTAAGCATATGATCTCTCCATTGCACTTCCATGCATGAACTTTATTTTCTTCTTCAAAAATAACCATTGATTATATCTGTAGTTAAACAATGACAACTGTTGCTACAATACCAATATCATTTGCCTGTTTGGCAAGACTCTTAATGTGATTTTCCATTGTGTTGGAGTTATCGAAAAGGAAATACAGGTCTACAGGAAAGTTGTTAGCAGCATAAAATGTCATGAAGATTTTGTGCTCCTTTCCTAAAATTGTAGAAGAAAAAAAAGTAATATTTTATAATACAGTTTGAATACACTCAAAACATAAGAAAAGCTCATCAACAACAAAGTCTAATTATAGCAGTCTTGTAGAACATAAAGCACCTTGTGAAGTACACCAGTGAGCAAGACAATGAGGAACTACAGAATGAAGTGATATGTATGTGAAAATAATGACTCCACAGTAATTCAAATGTAATATCCACCTTCATTTATACATGTGAAAGCTTGGAAAAAAAACTAAAGAAATAGACAAGAAACTAGACTCTTTTAAAAACAAATACCTAAGGAAAATATCTGGCATAAAGTGTGAATGATTTCAATAACAACACAGAGATAAGGCAGATGACTGAACAACAACCAGTCTCATGGGTGATCAGGAAAAGGAGATGGACATATGTTGGTCATGTGATGAGAAGAAACAGTCAAAGAATCCCAAAACAAGTTATCAAGTGGAACAGAACAGGCTGAAGAAAAAGAGGCTAACCACATGAAACTCTAAAGAGGACATTATTAAGAGAGGCCAGTTTTGTAGGCATAAAATCCCTTGCTGAGATTGAGAAGCTCTCCGAAAACAGGAAAACCTGTGAGCCCTATGTGACATTTAACTGCACGGGAAGGATATAAGATTAAGATAAGAAGATAAAATGGTCAAATCAGATGCTACACACACCCTTAGTAGTCACTACTCAGTTCAGAGTCAACCTACTTCATTCATCATTAGAGGATTTGAAGGATTACAACACTTTCTTGGAAAGAGCAAGATGGTTTCTTTTATTTGAGGAGTCCTGTAGTTTTTATTCTGTATGCTCTGCACATTTATTTATATACCCCTCACTCCCCTTCCCTTTCTCTCTCTCTTTTTTTTTTTAAGTAAAAGAAAACATGATATACGCTGAAAGAACAAACATCTCTATGTATCAGTACAAAATGAATTCTTAATCCTATTGGAGAAAAGTTTGAATCAAACAGCATGGCCTTTATCACATATTCCAATGCAGAAAACTCTTCAAAAGAGAGCAATAAATACCTCTCTAAATATTAGTAGAAGTACTCTCTCCAAGGACAAGAGTTTTGGCCCCTTAAAGTGCTGACATCTGTGGGCTTGACTCTCTGAGGTCTGTATATTTCTGTTCTTTTCTTTTTTTTTTTTAACTTGTGTTTCTTTCTTTCCTTTCCCTGAGCTGATCCACCATCTTCTGTGTGTGCCACAGAATCTTGAAATAGGTCTTCTTATATTTAACCCTAAAATCTTCTTAATGTTTACTCATTTAACATTATGATCACATTAATTTGTGAGTACATCCTGCTCCAAACAGTTCATGCGATCATCTTGTGTAATTTGAATGTGGATGAAGAAGTGATATTATTTAATGATTCTTCACATAATTTCTTTTAAGTCACTTACCAGAACACCTAAAGTCACTCATCACATCACCTAAAGTCATTCATCACACCACCTAAAGTTACTTATCACGTCACCTAAAGTCACTCATCACACCACCTAAAGTTACTTATCACATCACCTAAAGCCACTCATCACACCACCTAAGTCACTCATCACACCACCTAAGTCACTCATCACACCACCTAAAGTCACTCATCACACCACCTAAGGTCATTCATCACACCACCTAAGGTCACTCATCACACCACCTAAGGTCACTCATCACACCACCTAAGGTCACTCATCACACCACCTAAAGTCACTCATCACACTACTTATCAACTTACTTGGTCTGGTGGTAATACGAACTTTTTGAGGCTGTGTCTGAATGGGTTTTATGTTCTGTTCCTTGCCATCCCTCACACTTTCGTTCTGGCTCATATAAAGCAAAGGGAAATAAAAAATGTCAGTGCAGTTTTGATTTTTTTCTTTCTTCAAATATGCTGTGAAGAGTACGGTCTACTTCCTAGCATTTTGTTAACACAAAGAATAATGTTTTTTCATTTCAGTCAGGATACAAACAATGTAAATTAGAACTATTTATTGTTATTTTAATAATAATATGAGATTTCTTACTGATAAGTTTGTCATAAGTATTTTTAAATGTTGGTCTGTATTAGTGAAAAGTTATAAGCACAAAAACCAAGTTAAGACTATTCAATTCAAATGTAATATCCACCCTCATTTATGCATGCGAATGCTGGAAAACAACTAAAGAAATAGAAAAGAAATTAGACTCTTTTGAAAACAAATGCCTAAGGAAAATACTCGGCATCAAGTGGAATGAATTCAAGAACAATGCAGAGATAAGACAGATGACTGAACAACAACCAGTCTCACGGGTGATCAGGAAAAGAAGATGGACATATGTTGGTCACTTGATGAGAAGAAATGATCAGAGAATCCCAAAACAAGCTATCAAGTGGAACACAACAGGCCGAAGAAAAAGGGGCAGACCGCGTGAAACTCTGAAGAGGACATTATTAAGAGAGGCCAAGTTAACAGGCATAAAATCCTTTGTTGAGGTTGAAAGACTCGCCGAAGACAGGAAAAATTGGCGAACTACTTTGCGAGCCCTATGTGACGTCTAACGGCACGGGAAGGATATAAGATATAAGATTAGTGAATGCACAACTGTGCTCTTCAGCTTACAAGTGAATATATTAATGCCACTTTTTGCTGTAGAAATGAATACATTAATGTCATTTTTTTCACTGTAGAAAACACATTAATATTACTTTTCACTGTGGAAGTGAATACAATAATGCTACTTTTCACTGTAGAAAACACCTTAATACCATTTTTGACTGTAGAAATGAATACATTAATGCCACTTTTTACTGTAGAAGTGAATACATTAATGCAACTTTTCACTGCAGAAGTGAATACATTAATGCCACTATTCACTGTAGAAGTGAATACATTAAAGGCATTTTTTTCCCCTTTCAATTACAGTTTGCAGCTGGTTGTTGTTTTATATTGTGAGTTTTGTCAGCACCATTTTCCTGAACAGCTTTTCTCATGACTGATTCTACGATTGTTGACTGAAACAGTGTTTGTAATCATAATTATAATAAAAAGAAGAAAAATAAGAACAACAAAATAATAATAATAATCACCATGGAGAATCTCAGGAACTATAAATGCTCCAGAAAAGAAATGGATAGAAAAAGGAATAAATCTTACATTGGAAGATCTCTTCAGTGAAAAGAAAGATAAAAGGGTTCTTTTTCACTTTCATATAAGAAGAAACAGAAATATAAATTTACTACTAGAATTTATTATTATTATTAATATTATTATTATTATTATTTTTACATTTAAAAAATTACACTGAACGTTTACAGGCAATCAGTGACCTGTGAATGATAATTATGGATTCATTTTTATTTCAGTCTCCAGTTAGATATTCTCTCCAGTTTTACTGTGTCATGTCTGTCTGTCTGTCTGTCTGTCTATCTACGTCCTACCACAGTGGAGAGCCATGGCATAGTCTACTTTCTCCACACAAACAGAAAGGGGCCTTTTTTAAAATGTCTTTTCTTCGAGTGAAGTCCAGGCCTTGAGTACCACATATGGATATCATATCCCTATGTTCAGGAGGTGATTATTATGGTATATGAGAAAGAAACGAAAATGCAAAAGATCAAGGTGTTTGCATGAGACTACATCTTGAAAAAAATGCAAATTATTGTATGCACAGATTAGTAATTTTCAAATACTATACAACAAAAAAATTTGACAGAATCTAATAAGTCTGTTAAGGGAATAGTTAAGAAAAATACAGACCTTAACAATGTCGATTATCGAATTTGGGTCTTCGATAAATATATTTTCGCAGCCTGCAGTTCTCAGTTTGTCTGGTGGTTGACATCGTGAGCCAGTGTAATTCTGAATATGAAAAAAAATCATGGGTTGTCTCTCTTTATTCCGCCACGCGGTTAACATACACTACAGTACTTATTTTCAAATAAAGGTGAAGGTAAATGTTGCCTTTTCATGACCTAGCGACGGATTGACCATCGCCCAGGCCGTCGGGCTAAAGTTAAAACCGGCTCGCCTACGACATATACTGTTCATCTCCTGCATAACATTTATAAAACAATAATCCTTTTTTGCAGTTTCTTCCATGATGATGGGCCCCTCGCCCTTCCAACTCCATAGACGCGAGCCTGTTTAGCCTAACAGGTAATCCGACACTAGGGGCACCTAGGGGATATAGTGTTAGTGTCTATATTTTCCTTCCCACATTAGAGGCTGATATGGTTATTAGGTGTTCTGGTAAGTGACTTAAAAGAAATTATGTGAAGAATCATTAAATAATATCACACCTGACCGCCTTTGTCGTCGTCCAGTTGAGTGCATTGATAAAAACAAGGCATGTAGGCCTAAACGTTCTATAGCAGAAATGAAATGCTGATAAAAACTGACTTACTTCCATAAATAGTCTCATATTTACTATGTTATATCAGTAATCGGTTTGTAGAAACCGGGTATCCGGTTTTACAGGAAGAACCGAAAGAACCTGTTCCTAATTCGGTTCCTGCCCAGTTATAGCACCGACCTGGCAGGTGCATGAAGCAGAGAAAGCAGCAAAAAACAAAGTGTGCGAGTAACACGACTTACTGTCTTCCTGCACCAAGCGCAGAAGTGACTGGACGAAACACACTCACCACAAGTATCCCCGACACATTGACCTTGGCAGCCTGCAAGAGGGAAAATAATTAGTGCCACACACGCGGGTAGTTGAGGTGTCTACTGATACCAAGAGCTAGCGAATCATAATCGGCCGTTATAGAGTATGTCACAGAAAACACGCTAGCGCAACCTGGAGGGAAAGCATGAACCGACGCAACTTTTGTGGTTGAACTTACAGAGAAGCAGGTTTTTTTTTCTTTAAATTAGATGATTGGACGAGCACTGTCTTAGTATTCCATGTACATCCAGTAATATGAGCAAGGTCATGATATTTAGCTATCATTGTCATCAGTCGCCACCATTGTCATAACTAGTCAAAGAAGCAAACAGTCTGATTACACACCAAGAGAAGCAAACAGTCTGATTACACACCAAGAGAAGCAAACAGTCTGATCACATAACAAGAGAAGCAAACAGTCTGATCACATACCAAGAGAAGCAAACAGTCTGATTACACACCAAGAGAAGCAAACAGTCTGATCACATACCAAGAGAAGCAAACAGTCTGATCACATAACAAGAGAAGCAAACAGTCTGATCACATACCAAGAGAAGCAAACAGTCTGATCACATAACAAGAGAAGCAAACAGTCTGATCACATACCAAGAGAAGCAAACAGTCTGATCACATACCAAGAGAAGCAAACAGTCTGATTACACACCAAGAGAAGCAAACAGTCTGATCACATACCAAGAGAAGCAAACAGTCTGATTACACACCAAGAGAAGCAAACAGTCTGATCACATACCATTCAGAGCAAGAAAATTGTTAGAGCAAAATATGGTGTATGATTAGTCTAGACAAATTGTAGACATCACATTTTTAAAGTGAGGTAAAGAAAAACGGCAACAGAACAACTGAATCGAACCCCGAAAGTCACGAGGACGAGCAACTACCAAGCTTCCAGACGACCGCGTACGATCGACTCAATAAAGAAGCAACTCAATCTTTTTTTTTTCCTCTCATGTCTTAAATGTTTTTTCTATAATTCTTCGAGCCTTATCAGGCTACTTTGCTTTAACCACTTGATGTGCGTTGCTTCAAAATTTGTACCTAATTCAGAAGAAGTGTCGCGTGGTGATATAAATGTAAAGCTCTTGAGCACACAGAAGTCAAGGATGCAGGAACCATGAATAAATCAACTCCATAGCTTACATGCTAGCGTCAGGGTTGTCGAATCATAGCTTACATGCTAGCGTCAGGGTTGGCGAATCATAGCTTACATGCTAGCGTCAGGGTTGGCGAATCATAGCGACCAAGACCAAGACCATTTCGCCGTTGGTATCCCTAGTACCAGATTTAGCGTGGATAACGGGGCATGGATAGCCATAGTCCCCATGGTGGTGGAGTCTGCTAAAGAAGTATTGCACAGACACTGCTTTTTTTTTCTTTAGCTCCACTCAGGGTGGAACAAGAATAACCACCATATCCTGCTCCCAGTCCGACACCATGATGTGCCTTAACATCCTCACCGTATCAACTGCAAAGAATACCAGATCGTAGTTTCAGAGAGACAGAAGAAGGAGAAGAAGACGGTAGATTACAAATAATCACATTGGTTATTCCAGGTTCGACAGTCAAGCGTGGTTTTATTTATCGACTCACGTGAATAACGTCATAAAGTGGCTTAATTACACTAACATTTTTTTCTCGTAGTCTTTGTTAAATAATTTTCCTTTTCAAATGGTTGGAGTGAGCACAACATATCAAACATGAAACGTCACAACTTTGTATCGTTAAGGAATAAAGCTGCTCCTACTTTTTTCCTAGTTTATACATTTTCATATGGTAAACAATATGGCGTTATATCACAAATAGTCACACCTTGCCACCATCGGATACCCATGGCCAAAACAAAGCCCCAGATGGCGCAGATGACAAAAGAGAGAGGACATAATGGGGAGGGTTGAATGGATTCAGAAGAATAGAGTACACTGAGAGGACAAGACTACTTGCTAAGCATGCCTAGACAAGGGAGCTAACGAAGCCTACTATGTGCTAGAGATGATGAACAGAAAGGTCTGGAAAATAAACTGGCTCCGGCAAGCATGAGGAAATGCAGCCAAGTGAGTGGGATTTAGACAAGAAAGAAAGTTGGGCATGGATAAGGGAGATAGAAAAAGGCAGCAACTAGATAGAAAATGCAGTTTAAAAGAAAGCTGAGTTTTTTGTTCATTCCAGCCAGTCTGGAAAATAAATCGCTGTTTCAGAGCTTTTCAAGGTCGTTCATTCGACGAACAGGAGCGGATGTCCTGTTTTCCTAGACAGTCTCTTTGGGAGAAGTGCTTAGCGACCGGTGTCAGTGCCCTCTTGGATATGTTGTTCAAATGTTGGCGAAACTGATCTCCTATGCGTAAGCCAGTCTCCCCTACATACTTCATATCACAACGCTTGCACATAATGGCATAAATGACTTTGCAAGAAGTACAGGCAAACCCTCCTGAACTGATAACGCGGACTTAGGGAAAGAAACCTGATTTGTCTGAACAACAAATGGACAAGTATTGCATATACGGCGACAGCAACGTTTAGTACTAGGGAAAGCCGTGTCCGTTGACTTGAAGTGACTTCTAATAGGTCCTTGAGGTTCTTGTCCCGTCTATATGCCACCATTGGATGTTCCGCAAAGAGTTCTCGTGTGTCAGGTTCGGTCAGGAGAAGATGGAGATGGCGAAAGAAGATGGTCTTAATCTCCAAACTGTGTGTGTGGGGGGGGGGGTGGTATGTAAGTACCAGTTTTACTCTATCCGAGCTGCAATATGGTGAGAGCTTGTTGTCGCTAGATATGGCCGATGTGGTTCAAGGACAAAGTGAGAACATGTTCTGGTTAGCCGCAATCTGTGGGTTTGATCATGGAAATCAAGATCTTCAGCACACAGACATCGCAACCTAAGAAGCTGAGAGAAAGGAATAGAGTCCTTGCGTGATCTGGGATGAGAGGAGGAGTACAAGAGATAGCTAGAGAATCAGTGGGTTTATAGTAGACTGAAGTGGTAAGTCCTGATAGTGATGGTAATGTCGAGAAATGTTGACAGAAGTTGTAGAGACATGGGAAGAACCTATTTTCAGTAAAATGTAGCCGTTGTAGCCCTAGCAACACATAACAGTGCATCTGAACGGAACAAAGAAAGAGTTAACCGCAGTGACTTCAGCAACAGCCGTTTATAACTTGCCACATACAGTATTTTTGTATGTTAGTTTGGTACCGATATTTCCTCGTTTGTTATCTATCAAATATTTTGTTCTGCTGTCTTCGTATGTCATTTTTAGTTTGATTTTTGCTTTTGTTTGCTTACATTTTTTTAAAAAGACATTCTCAGCGATATTGGAATCTTTCAAATTTCAGAAGTTTTACTTTTTTGTCCAATTTATCAATATTCTTATCTTATATCTTATATCCTTCCCGTGCCGTTAAACGTCACATAGGGCTCGCAAAGTAGTTCGCCAATTTTTCCTGTCTTCGGCGAGTCTTTCAACCTCATCAAAGGATTTTATGCCTGTTAATTTGGCCTCTCTTAATAATGTCCTCTTCAGAGTTTCACACGGTCTGCCCCTTTTAATTTATCAATATTACATACTTTTATCTTAACATCGATGTGTGTGACGTGTTTGTGATATCTCTATTTATAGCGCTATAGTTTCTGCGTGGGAAGAATTGCTTCTTTGGAATTCTATTTTTCCCCCTCAGATGCGGAAAATGTGAATTTTATGGGAAAAATTTACACATGTGAAAATTATAAAAAATACACTGCCATATACATACAGATATATAAGAGACAGATGTGCCAGTAAGCTTCACTACCTGGCACGGTGAATATAAAGATAACACGATGAAGTATCACAACAGTATGTTTTCGAGAGCACCGCTTATATCAAGTCTTGACTAACCATGATTCTCTGGTCTTAAGCCATCATCCTCAACACATTTGAGCATTCTCCAAACAGATGTAACACATAATATAGTAATTAATGAATTCATTGCTTACCTTCCTAACAGCAAATACATGACAGTATATCTATGGGGGCGGGGGAAGGGGGTCCAGCCGACGCATTGCTCCAGGGTCCCGAGGGTTTTGTTTTTCGGGAGTGCTTTTTGGGGGGTGGGGTGGGGAGGGAAGGCTCATAGTGGACGAAAATATATAAATATGTGTAGGGGAGGGGTTTGCATCGATTAAAAAAAAATCTCTCAGAGGCCCTGGATACATACACAAAAAGACTTACCTTTCACAAGCAAACCGGTTATGACAAGAATCAGATACACTCCACGCATTATTTTCACTGTAATCTCCAAGAGAGAATTAGGCCTGCGAGAAGTTAACTGAGTTTTTGTTTTCACCGGCAAAGTACCAAGAACGCAAGTACCGAGAACGCAAGTACCGAGAACGCAAGTACCAAGAACAGCAAATATAAAACAGTTGGCTATTGTTACTGCTCACTAGTAGTTTACACCTAGTTTCACATTTCGACAATGAATCACACGATAACTGGGTGAGTGTATATGCAGCTCTCTAGCAACGAGATTATTTCTTTCGTAGCACCTAATAACATATAATGCTGTAATAATTAAATCGAATTTTTATGACAAAATTAGTAATATTTGCGTATTTTGATCAAAGGTTTTAATCAGACAAAATAAAATACTAAGAACTTAAGGTAACAGATAGAAATTATGCTTATTTAAAAAAAATATCCAGACTATAAGCATATTCCCGAGCAATTTTTAACGAACACACTCATGGTGATGCATTTAATTATTTTAGTTAACTTCAGCTATTCATATTTTTTTTCTAATTAAAACAACTTTTCAACAGATCACAACACTAGTATTCCACTAAACTAGTCATAATGTGTCTCTCGCAGACTACAATAACTCAACTAATCTACCGCATTCGTGTCAGTGTGGTCTACACCGTTTAAGGGTAATTAGCAAAATCGAGATAATTACGTTATTTATGCCAGTGAGGTCATGCTAGCCCTGGAGAGATGGAGTAAAGTTCAGAAAACTGAGCATTAACTGAGTAACAGATTTTTCTTCATTGTTACAAAACGTTGGCACAAGGGGTGGTGAAGTTTTGTGTAGTACTATGTAGTTTGTGACAGGATCTAACAAAACAGATGTAAGTTAGCTCTTTAACGGTGAGAAATTGTACGAGGGAAGGATTTAACAAATATTGTTATATTATGTGTTCATAAAGGGCATATAGTTTTGACAATCATTTTGAACAGTGATTCTTTAGAAGCAGTAGTGAAATACGTTCGTTCAAACACTGAGATGGAATAAAGCAGTAAAGGCAAAATACACTTTAATACCGGTAAGAAAAGGCAACATACACTTTAATACTGATAACTATGAGCAAATGAATATAACTGTAATATCACTTCTCCACAAAGTCTCCCTGTAGGTCAATGCAGTTCTTGTATCGTTCTACCAGCTTCTCCATTCTTTGGGAGATGGAGCTTTCCGGCTGCTCCCGGCACGAAGTCTGCATCGCTGCCTTAACCTCATCATCAGAGGTAAATCTCCGACTGTTTGAGTCTCTTTAAGTGGACTGAAGACGTTCAAATCGCATTGCAATCTCTTAAAGTTAAATGGGAGATCCGTCGGAATGAATAGTATCCGTGGGATAAAAAAAACTGCTTCACCCTCTCCTTGTCCTATTAAGATAGTCGCTTCAACTACACTGCCCAGCATCATCTTTACACACAGCCTTGTATCGTTGCCAAGTTTTGGCGGGTCGAGGTTCTGTAGTAAAATAATTGGAGATCTCACCCTAATTTTCACCCCCTCTCACCCCCATGCCGTTAGGAGATGAACTTGGAGTGTCATTATTCACCTCAGCAACCCTGAAAACTATGGAATCGACAATAATAACGGTCGTTTTCGATTACATTTACATGTCACCCCCATCCCACTACCACACCTCTCTCACCCCAATGCCGATGGGAGCTGAACTTGGACGTAAACTGCACCGGGAGTGTCACTACTTATCTCAGCGAGCTCGAAAACTGTGGACTCGACACTAATATCGGTCGTTGTCGATTATAGAAACCATAACAATTATTTGGACTTGACATAGGAGGCTACAAATGCTGCTATTAGATCAGCATAGCTCTATTTAACGATTATTTCCCTTAGATCACTCTTTTTTCCTCCTTGAATTTAGGGGATAGTATGTCACCCTTTCTCTCCCAATCCCTAGGAGTGCTAGGAGTGCCATACCCCCACAGTACTTTTCTCCAGACTGTAAGTTATATGTATGCAATGTTTGGCTGAAATTGCTCCAGGCGTTCCAGAGTTATGCTGGAACACACATACACATATATCCACTTATGTATACATATATATACACACACACACACTAGCGTTGCCCGGGTATTTATTTATCTCAATCTTCTATTAGACAGATCTCACCCCCCTCCCGCCCATGCCGATGCGGGCTGAACTTGGACTTAAATGGCATCGGGAGTATCATTATTCATCTCAGCGACCCCAAGAACTGTGGATTCGACACTAATATCGGTCGTTTTCGATTACCTTTACATGTCACCCCATCACATCCCCACCCCTAGGCCCCGATCGCGATTTTACATCACTTATCTATCACAATATTTAAATCTATCTGAAACAAACAACAATCTTTTGTTCCATATATACAATGCGAAAGAGCAGTGAAAAGTAAAAGGCACGCGCTTACTGAGCAATGAAATCTACTATAGAATACAATAAAAAGCTAATATAAACATAAGGAAAAAAAAAACAAATTTAAAATGTAAAATTATGAAGTACTTACATCCGTGTAGAAATATAAAACCCTTCACAGAAATAAAAAAGTATTAATGAACTTGAATCCAAAATGCACACTGTCACTGTCAAATAAAGTAGGAAATACTTATACAATCAGCTAAAATAGCGAATGAGTCCATCATGAGTCTAAGACCGGAGCATAATGATGTCTAAAATTTTCCAGAGAGTTCTACACAGTTCTACTCATTTCAACGCTATTCGGCAGGGCCCATAACCCGAGGCAGGCATTGCGCATAAACTAACGGGATGTTCCATCACAGGGCTAATTTTACTATCGGTCGTTTTCGATTGTTTTTACATGTTACCCCCGACCCCTAGGGGTGCTAGGGGTGTATTACCCCTACATTATTTTTTTAAGACTGTAAATCATATGTGTACGAAGTTTGGTTGAAATTGTTCCAAGCGTTCCAGAGTTATGCTGGAACATACATACACACATCCATTTTTATATACTTGTATATTAAGCAGCTAGACTAAAGGTAAAGCGCTGTTCTCTGCGTGTTCAAAGTACACACCAAGCATTGCGGGCGTGTTGTTTTGCATCATCTTCCATCCGTTGCTGGTAACAGTTAATTCTCAAACTGCCTTTACTTTTTTATTCTTCCTCGTATATGAGGCTCATGAAAAAAGTTTTTAATTGAATGGAGATATATTTTATCTTTCAGTCTAACCAAGAGAAAAACTTGGTATTCTCTGAAGTGACTCTGCTATTCTATTATTGTTTTTATTACCTACACAAGGATCTGTACAAGGAAAAACAACGCTAGAAGGTATTTTAGTTAGAAAGAAGTGAATCATAAGAAAAAAGAAAAAAAGAGTTCGTATCAACAGGGAAGATACAGTTCACAAGCAAGTATAATGCTGAAGTAAAACTGGTTGGATTAGCCTGAGGAAGCTGTGGACAAATAACCCTTCAATGTTTAGACCTGTAAAGTATACTGTTTTTAGAGCCCAGCCCTGCTTATTTTGCTCCAGTTCTTCACAAAGCACCCGACACACTGTTTCCAATATTTCTAAAACGTTTACAATCTGGTACGGAACAAAGCAATGAACGAGGAAAAAGTTCATTGCAGCCTTGCTAATTAGCTTTAAAAATCAGCACAAGTACACAGTCTGTTAGTTTGAAGACTAACATAGAATGAAGAATAGTATGGAATGGAGAAGGGAAACATATAATTCAAATTAAGAAGAAACAACGCATAACGTATCAAACATCTGAGGAAAATCTATCACATCTTAATGGAGCGTAGAAAGAGCAAGTGAATATTACAAAGGATCAGTCAGTATTCCTGGACACGGTTCAGTTAGAATACAGTTTTTGTGAAAATGTGTACGGAGTAACAAAGTGGAACCTTACTGAACTGTCTGAGCCATGGCTGATGAGACGTGCCACTTTCTAAATTATGCAAGTATTTGTGACAACTTTGTAAATCCAGTTTTTGATAATAAGAGACAACTGGAAGGAAAATTGTAAACAGTTTCTGAAAACATCGGAATGTAACAGAATGTATATCAGGGTGAGCTGCACTGCAAGTGTCATGTAAAGTTAACGCCCCCGGCTGTTTGCTTATATATTCGGGCTTAAGGGATGGTTGCCCCTGACATTTGAGAACAGATTTTGCGTGCAATTAATGTTGTTTGGAAAAGGCACATGACTTGTGAAAGTCTGAGCATGATTTTTAAGGTATGATTTTGATTTAGTCCGAGTTTGATAGTTTTCGTCTAACGTTGGGTGAGAGAGGTCGTGTTTTGTGTTTGAGAGATGATGTAAACGTTTAAGTATGAGAAAGACAGCCACGTCTCAAATGTTTATGTTCCGCTGTCTTTTGGTGGTTCCAGTTGGTTATGGTTATTTACGCCTCTGGAATTTGTTATTTGTGTCTTGCCACCAGTATTTTGACATGTAACTTGATTTGTCATCATCCATCATGAGTGACCATTAAACTGACCTGTTATTTTCTTTGATCGATGGCATTGGTATAATCTGTGTCAACTGTTCAACTGTCTACGTGAGATGTCTGCTTGAAACCCTGTCAAATGTTTATCATATAGGAAATGTGACGTTGTCAACGTGTAACTTTGTGTTACTTGTTTGAAATCATCTCGCCAGAGACCTCATGAGAAGACTGTTGGTAGACTTCATCCGTCAGACTTATAAGTGCACATAAATATAACAATTTAATGAGAAACTGCGTCTTGAACCAGCATTATCTATCATACTAGAGAAACACCATTCAATGTTTAGACCTGTAAAGTATACTGTTTTTAGAGCCCAGCCCTGCTTATTTTGCTCCAGTTCTTCACAAAGCACCCGACACACTGTTTCCAATATTTCTAAAACGTTTACAATCTGGTACGGAACAAAGCAATGAACGAGGAAAAAGTTCATTGCAGCCTTGCTAATTAGCTTTAAAAATCAGCACAAGTACACAGTCTGTTAGTTTGAAGACTAACATAGAATGAAGAATAGTATGGAATGGAGAAGGGAAACATATAATTCAAATTAAGAAGAAACAACGCATAACGTATCAAACATCTGAGGAAAATCTATCACATCTTAATGGAGCGTAGAAAGAGCAAGTGAATATTACAAAGGATCAGTCAGTATTCCTGGACACGGTTCAGTTAGAATACAGTTTTTGTGAAAATTTGTACGGAGTAACAAAGTGGAACCTTACTGAACTGTCTGAGCCATGGCTGATGAGACGTGCCACTTTCTAAATTATGCAAGTATTTGTGACAACTTTGTAAATCCAGTTTTTGATAATAAGAGACAACTGGAAGGAAAATTGTAAACAGTTTCTGAAAACATCGGAATGTAACAGAATGTATATCAGGGTGAGCTGCACTGCAAGTGTCATGTAAAGTTAACGCCCCCGGCTGTTTGCTTATATATTCGGGCTTAAGGGATGGTTGCCCCTGACATTTGAGAACAGATTTTGCGTGCAATTAATGTTGTTTGGAAAAGGCACATGACTTGTGAAAGTCTGAGCATGATTTTTAAGGTATGATTTTGATTTAGTCCGAGTTTGATAGTTTTCGTCTAACGTTGGGTGAGAGAGGTCGTGTTTTGTGTTTGAGAGATGATGTAAACGTTTAAGTATGAGAAAGACAGCCACGTCTCAAATGTTTATGTTCCGCTGTCTTTTGGTGGTTCCAGTTGGTTATGGTTATTTACGCCTCTGGAATTTGTTATTTGTGTCTTGCCACCAGTATTTTGACATGTAACTTGATTTGTCATCATCCATCATGAGTGACCATTAAACTGACCTGTTATTTTCTTTGATCGATGGCGTTGGTATAATCTGTGTCAACTGTTCAACTGTCTACGTGAGATGTCTGCTTGAAACCCTGTCAAATGTTTATCATATAGGAAATGTGACGTTGTCAACGTGTAACTTTGTGTTACTTGTTTGAAATCATCTCGCCAGAGACCTCATGAGAAGACTGTTGGTAGACTTCATCCGTCAGACTTATAAGTGCACATAAATATAACAATTTAATGAGAAACTGCGTCTTGAACCAGCATTATCTATCATACTAGAGAAACACCATTCAAAGCCTTGAAAACATCACATAATCTCAAGCCTACGTCTATAAAATACAGTGCGTTCGGAAAATAACTGTGCACTAAACCAGTATCGATTCCGTATCGTAGTGTTACCTTAATGACTGCGGTATCTAGCCACATCTACCTGCGTACGTTAGTGTGCTGAACCATGCTGTTGTGTAACATTCGCTGTATTCAGTCTGTCTTTGTATATTCAGCTGTTAAGCAACGAAGCAGTTGTTGAAGTGCACGACGGGCGAATTGTTTAAATCAGTTTATTCACTATGATTCTTTCACTAGAGGAGTGTCAGTTTATTCACTATGATTCTTTCACTAGAGGAGTGTCAGTTTATTCACTATGGTTCTTTCACTAGAGGAGTGTCAGTTTATTCACTATGGTTCTTTCACTAGAGGAGTGTCAGTTTATTCACTTTGGTTCTTTCACTAGAGGAGTGTCAGTTTATTCACTATGGTTCTTTCACTAGAGGAGTGTCAGTTTATTCACTTTGGTTCTTTCACTAGAGGAGTGTCAGTTTATTCACTATGGTTCTTTCACTAGAGGAGTGTCAGTTTATTCACTTTGGTTCTTTCACTAGAGGAGTGTCAGTTTATTCACTTTGATTCTTTCACTAGAGGAGTGTCAGTTTATTCACTTTGGTTCTTTCACTAGAGGAGTGTCAGTTTATTCACTTTGGTTCTTTCACTAGAGGAGTGTCAGTTTATTCACTTTGGTTCTTTCACTAGAGGAGTGTCAGTTTATTCACTATGGTTCTTTCACTAGAGGAGTGTCAGTTTATTCACTATGGTTCTTTCACTAGAGGAGTGTCAGTTTATTCACTTTGGTTCTTTCACTAGAGGAGTGTCAGTTTATTCACTTTGGTTCTTTCACTAGAGGAGTGTCAGTTTATTCACTATGGTTCTTTCAATAGAGGAGTGTCAGTTTATTCACTATGGTTCTTTCACTAGAGGAATGTCAGTTTATTCACTTTGGTTCTTTCACTAGAGGAGTGTCAGTTTATTCACTATGGTTCTTTCACTAGAGGAGTGTCAGTTTATTCACTATGGTTCTTTCACTAGAGGAGTGTCAGTTTATTCACTATGGTTCTTTCACTAGAGGAGTGTCAGTTTATTCACTATGGTTCTTTCACTAGAGGAGTGTCAGTTTATTCACTATGGTTCTTTCACTAGAGGAGTGTAATTTTCTTGTTGAGCAGGTATTTCGAGAAGGCAATACATACACTGATTTAGTGCGGGAGCATTTGTTGAAAAATTCCCAGGAACACTCGTACCTCACTGCAATGCAGTTTATAAACTTATTGAGAAATTTCATAAAAAAGGCTCAGTGTCAGATGCACACCATGGTGAGAGACCATCTAAACTTACTCTTTGTATACTGGGGGTGTTTCCCTCAAAAGACCAAGGGGGGTAAATTTCACAATGTGGAATGGGATGGTTGTCACATTTAAAATAATGACAAAGGCATAATCTGATCTGTAATATGAAGTATTCTACCTTATTTTGAAGAAGAAAAAATGTATTTTGTTTTTCAAATAAAATTTTTAACATTTTGTTAGTATACAACAAAAAAAAGAGCTAAGAACTGAGAAGAAAGAATGGAAAATGAAGTAATAAAATTAAATATTTTGTCACTTACCCATCAAGTTAATCCACTGTAGTTGGTTATATAATTCCATAATGAATAAAAATGTACACAAACACCTGTTCTTTAACATATCTTCCAAAATTTACATGAAAATATGCACTAGTTATGCATTCACAGCAAACTAAAAACACCAAGTGGGTAGGTAATATTTACATGAAAACAAGTGGGCGGTCGTTGACTACTATTTACCAGAAAACAGGCCATTGTGTTTTGGTTTTTGAAGCATTCTACAACATTTAATTTTTTTAATTACACAATCTCCAGCATTACTTATTGTGATATTACAGCTAGTACTAGCAAAAAGCTGAGAAGTAGTATCACCAGCTACCCTTCTAACACATTTTGCTGCTGGACCAAAAAAAAAACACAAAAGATCCTTTCAATCAGTGCCACGTGTGCCGAAAATTCACAATTTCTACTACTACATTCTCTACACCACAGTCTAGACAATTTTAAATTAAATTCTGAGCTTGTAATGCAGAAATATGCTGCTCTGGACGAAATAAACTAGCACTGAAAGCCATATTTGTTGATAAACAAAGGCCTAGCGACGATAAACTTTGAAAAACTCGCTTTAAATGAACAAAGAATCGCTCTGTTTTCTGCTCAAACCACGCGCTTAATGTGGACAACTGAATTCCGAAAGGAAGTCAACTGCTGGTTTTAAGATACTTTGATTATTTTCAAAATTAGAGAGCTACAAACCATCATCGCGCCTCGCGTGTATAAGTATTTCGTAATAGGGATACAACCACGCAGGACGCGTGTCCAAGTACCCAAAGACATTTCTGACTCTGCTTTGGAGTCCATCAAAGGCTTTGTGTAAGTTGGCACAACAGGAAGGTATCGGGCTTGCAACAGCACAAAAAGCGGTCAGAAAAAATTTGAAACTCTTCGCATAAAAAGTAACAGCGGTCCAACAATTTCTGTCGGCGGATCATGAAATACGAATCCGTTAATGTCAATGGTTTACGAATTTCATTAAAACTAAAACTGCTGATATTCTTGATGTCAGCTTTTTTTATTTGTTTTACAGATGAGGCCTGGTTTCATCTCTCAGGGTATGTTAACGCACAAAATACACGATCTGAAGCTTGTCCAAATCGCCCACACATAAGAAACATTTCACCAGCAGAACTCAGAAAAGTGTTAGCGGCTAGAATTAACCGTGTTGAAGCTTGCTTAGACGCACAAGGACATCACCTTCAACATTTTGTTATAAGGTACGTGTCCGATTAGCTTATAATATGTAACATTGTTTAATCAGCACGTTTAATCGGCGACTCCAGCCACGGCAGGTAGATGTGGCTAGATACCGCAAACATTAAGATACCGGAACCGATACTGGATTTGTGCACAGTTACTTATGGACCAACCTGTACCGTTCACTTCCAAACCGTGAAAACATTACATAGTCTCAAATCCACAGCTGTAAAACACCATTCCCTTCCAGCTTACAGAAGTCACATGGAACCAGAAACCACTGAGCGAATGGTGAAACCATCTGGTCTCTGGTATAGAGTGCAACTCAGCCGTGCAATTTTTCAGTTCTCTTTGGAAAACAAGATGTAACAACGTTTCAGATCATCAGAGGAGCATTCCTTCTAACATAAATATTTCACTTATTTAAACTTGTAAGAATGTTAGCCATTCAACCCCCCCTCCCCCCAAAAAAAAAACAAAACTGATTCCACATGATGACTGCATTAAGGCATAACTTGGTGCGTATAACTGATACGTATATCAGTTTGTTTAACTAGCTAACTACTGGAGGGGGGGGGGGGGTTGTACGAGTTATTTGTAAATTCTGCGCATGCGTGTTCTTTTGCTCGCAGCGTCTAGTCCACAGGCAGCGGGTCAGTGACTATTAACCGCACTAAACTGTAAAAAAAAAATCTAAGAGATGAGTGAATAACAGGCGAAAAACAAGTGTAAATGAGGCAACAGGGGTTACTTGGCTATCGAATATATAAGGAATCATGGGAAGGAGCTTTTTATGTACTACTATCAATAGCTAATAGCACTTAGGACTACAGCACACACACACACATACAAACATCCCTCCCCCCCCCCCCCCACACACACACACAAGCAAAGATATTTTGTGTTGAATTTCGGAAAAAATAGCCTTTTGATGTAGTAATCGCCGTAAACCATCCAAATACAGAGGTAATTGAATAGCAACGAAGTCTGGTTATAAGAACACAGTCTAATGGATCCTAAACGACCGCAAATAATAATAGTAACAATAATAGTAATAATAATAATAAACTAGTTCATGAGGTGGGGTCTGAAATCTTTTGCGTGTTTTTTTTTTTGCAATATTCAAATCGTGACAGTGATGATGATGATGATGATGATGATGATAATGAATATGGCAAGAAGAAGATACGTACTGCAAATCTAAAGAGAGAGTAAGAAAAACAAACAGGCAGATGTTTGAAACATACCAGAATTTCAACATGTTTTTAAAATATCGTTTTATAAGGGTCGTCCCAAAGGTAGGTTTACAAGTGTTATTATTTCAAGAGAAAAATTTATTTGGACATAACACATTGTACACTTGGAGCAGCGTTAGCACAGTGGATTAGTCACTTGTTCGCCGCCAGGCGACCCGGTTTTGATTTTCATTCACTACAGTGATGGTCAAACCGTCGCAAAAAAAAAAATCCCAGGGTTCAACCAGCCTCAAGAGAAAATGGATCCCTGGGTTAACGCTGTTGGAAGAAAGAAAAATGAGCTGCTAGCTACGGAGTTTGTGCTGATGGCGACACCAGCTGAACTGCAATGACGGTGATTCACAATTCATACCTTTACATTTTCTACACTGGAAACTGTGTTCCATGATGGACGCTTTATTTTTCTACATAGTCGCCATGGTGACTGAGCATTTGTCTAAGCGTAAGGTTGTTTTATGCTCATTTCGTAAAATGCGATGTCCTGGACATAGAGCCACCGTGTCGCCGCTGTTTCGATATCTTCGTCACATTCTGAAATCTGGGGCCACTAGTATGTTCCTTGAGAGCTGGGAAGAGCTGAAAATGGCTCCAGATCGAGACTATATGACGGATGGTCAAAATTTTCCCACCAAAAATGTTGCAAGAGTTCCCGAATCGAAGCCGCCGTGTGAAGGTGAGCGTTATCATGGAGGAGCAACGCACCTTTTGCCAGCATCTCAGGATGACGACGTCTGATAAAAGTTCGTAAACGTTCCGATGGTGCACCATACATTGCTGCATTTATTGTTCCTCCCTTTTCAGGAAATCGACCAACAACATGGTGCTCCACGACTTTCAGTTTTGGTTCGTAGGGAGCCTGGATGCTTCCATTCCATTCTTGTACGTTTCGATTCTAGGGTGCTATGATGAACTCATGTTTTGTCACCAGTGACAATGCGTCTCAGAAAGTCTTGGCTGTGAATGGTATATTGTTACAGGAATAATATGGCATATGCCATTCTCTGTGACTTATGGTCCTCGGAAAGGGCTAGCGGGGCCAACTGTGCACACGCTTTGTGAAATCTAAACTGCACAATCATTCTGGACTCTGATCCACGTGACAGACACAAGTCATTTGTTCTTCGCAGTCACTCGTCTGTTCTCCACAAGTGAACGTCTGACGCACGTTTTGTTCGCTGCCGTACCTGCTCTCATAGGTCAGTCGCTCCGCACTAAGTCACTGGTTGTCACTCGCCCAGTTCGATATTCTGCACACCATTTTGCACAGGCTGCCGACTCATCACACCGTCTCCATAGACTTCCAGCAACTGGCGATGAATTTCCGCAGCGGGCAACCGCTTCGCGTTCAGAAATCGTATCACATCACGAACCTCACCTCTGGACTACTGTTGCAGTCGACCCCCCCCCCCCCCACACTTCTCCCCTAATCTGACGGATACCGCCTAGATGGCGCTGCCCAGTTCTGCAATCTGATATGACCTTATCATTTGACGAACATGGAAAATTCCGCAACCATGCTCGTAAGTCCGACATCACTGTTATTGTAGCTACTTGCCTCGTGAACTCATTTTTGGCACATCCCTTGTATATCTAATGTAATATGACTGCAACGTCTTTACAAAATTTCGCTATTCAGATTTTACTGGCACGGCACTTTTTTTGAGTCTGTCAATTTCGCTATCATCCGAACTCCAACTTCTTACATAGCAAACACAAAAACAAGCAAACACAAAGCAAGCAAAAAAGTTATTTTTGAAAATCCAGTATCTTCTAGCAGTTCGTGACAGGGAAAAAAAAATCGAGATTTCCCAATTTCTTAAAATAGCACAGGGAAAATCCAGAAAGAGTAAAGAAGGTTTCCAGGTCAGAATATCTGAGAAAAATAATCTGCTTACAGTCAACATGTTTACATAGGTTTATAAAGAGAACGTTCTATATCCTGACATGCAATATTAACCATGTGTTATAACAGATGACAATCGACCATAGTATAAGTATGTTATATTATTTTTAAACAGAACTTATTTCTGATTCGAAAATGGCTGATGTAATGTACTAAAAGATATATTGGAAAACATGCATTGTTTTTAATTAAAGGTATACTTGAAAAAAATGTTGCCTCTTAAAAAGATATTTGAAAATGTGCAATCTTTGAAAAAGTAGTATATTTTACAGACATATTTGAAAAAAAATACAATCATTTAAAGATATATTATCGGAAACATCCAGTCTTTTAAAAGTATATACTGTCAAAAAAAAACAAAAAAAAAAACGCATAGCTTATATAAGCTTCATTTTTTAATATGTTATGACAAAATTTTTTGTCCCAGGTATCTCAAACCACACCAAAAATTGTCACCAAGATATCAGGTCCATGATTTAGCGTGAATTTTGCTATTCTCGTGTATAGTCAGAACGCAGTAGCTGCTCTTGCTAATCACGCATTTTTTAAAACCATAACTCACGTTGCATTTATGGAAAAGTCGTGATTTTTGTGGTGAACACAAATCACTTCCCACGCAATTGGAACCCTATAAAAGTATGAGGTTACACAAACAAATTCAGTTAATTTTCAAGCAGACAATTATGGTGTTTCTATCGGAAAATTTGCGAAACATTGCTATTGGTCGCCTGCAAGCAGGCGAAAGTCAAAGTCAGATTGCCAGCATTTAAACGTGCAGCAGAGTAGCATCAGTCGACTTTGGCACCGTTTCCAAGCCACTGGCTCAGCTGAGGACCGGCACCGCAGTGGACGACCCAGGGTGACAACAGCAGCTGATGATCGCTTTATTCTGGTTCATCACCCCAGAAACAGGTTTACAACAGCTTCCTCAAGTGCTCATTCATTGATTGCAGGACGTCGTGTGTCTGACCACCGAGGTCCTGTCTTAACAAGACGCCATAGCCAAAACTGACTTGTTTGGGCCAACCAGCATCGGCCCTGGGCAATTGACAATGAATGAAGACGTGTCTGGTTTAGTGACGAATCTTCCTTTTTGCTGCACCGCCATGATATGAGGAGAAGGGTCTACCGTAAGCCAAATGAACGTTTTGCCCAAAATTGCGGGGATGAAGCTCCGCCGCACGGTTTAGGAGGTGTAATGGTATTGGGAATGATCAATTTCAACGGAAGGAATCTATTGGCGCAGAATGAAGGAGGCTTGAATGCGCAATGATACGTCAATGTATTTCTTCGACCCCATGTCCTTCCAATTTTGGGTGCGCATAGGTCTATGTTTCAACATGACAACGCCAGACCCCATTCTGCACTGTTCACCACACAGTTCCTGACTGCCAACAACATTCTAACCCTTCCCTGGTCATCCCGGTCTCCAGACATGAATCCGATCGAGCACATATGGGATGAGCTGTAAAGACGTGTTTGTCGCCGAAACGTTTTTCCAGCCAATCGTCGTGATCTGTGGCAGGCACTCCAGGAAGAGTGGGCAGCCATCCCACAGGCGAACATCAGACATCTGATCGCATCTATGCCCATGAGATGCCAGTCGCTGATCGGTGCAAGCTGAGGCCACACACCATACTAAGTTGAGAACCCCTGGTACTAACAAATTCTCATCACACAGATACAAGAAACTGTCAAGTGAGTGTTTAAACCCTTAGGTATTATTGTGTGCAATCTGAAAATTGTATTCATTCAATTTAAAAGCTATAGAATATCAAATCTTATCTTATATCATATATCCTTCCCGTGCCGTTAAACGTCACATAGGGCTCGTAAAGTAGTTCGCCAATTTTTCCTGTCTTCGGCGAGTCTTTCAACCTCATCAAAGGATTTTATATCTGATAACTTGGCCTCTCTTAATAATGTCCTCTTCAGAGTTTCACGCGGTCTGCCCCTTTTTCTTCGGCCTGTTGTGTTCCACTTGATAGCTTGTTTTGGGATTCTCTGATCATTTCTTCTCATCAAGTGACCAGCATATGTCCATCTCCTTTTCCTGATCACCCATGAGACTGGTTGTTGTTCAGTCATCTGTCTTATCTCTGCATTGTTCTTGAATTCATTCCACTTGATGCCGAGTATTTTCCTTAGGCATTTCTTTTCAAAAGAGTCTAATTTCTTTTCTATTTCTTTAGTTGTTTTCCAGCTTTCGCATGCATAAATGAGGGTGGATATTACATTTGAATTGAATAGTCTTAACTTGGTTTTTGTGCTTATAACTTTTGAATTCCATATGTTCTCAAGATTCTTGAAGATTGATGCTGCTTTTGCAATTCGGATCCTAACTTCCTTTCTAGTGTCACCATCCTGGTCTATGTAGCTGCCAAGGTATGCAAATTGATTGACTTCTTCAATATCTGTCCCTTCTATGTGTATTTTTCCATTTTGATTGATGGGAATTTTCATTATTTTTGTTTTGTCCTTGTTAATTTCAAGTCCTATTTTGCTAGCCAGTGAAGACAGGCTATCTGTTTTTTCTTGCATGGAATTCACATTATTACTGATAAGAGTTATGTCATCAGCAAAATCAAGATCTTCTAGTTGGGTCCCATGTACCCAGTCAATACCTGTGTTACCTGTGCAGCATTTTTTCATTATGAAGTCTATTGTAATCCCAAAAAGTAAGGGAGACAGTATACATCCTTGTTTCACGCCTGTTTCAATCTGGAACCATTCACTCATCCCTTCTTCTGTCTTGACTGCACAACCATATCCATTGTATAAGACCTTAATGATGTTGACAACTTTAGATGGTATTCCATATAGACATAAAATTCTCCATAATGAATCTCTGTGTATGCTATCAAATGCCTTTTTAAAATCTATGAAGTTCAGTATTAATGGTTTCTGCTTTTCAATATGTTCTTCAAGTATTATTCTGAGAGTAAAGATCTGGTCGAGACAGCTTCTCCCTTTTCGAAATCCTGCTTGTTCTTCTCTCATTGCAGTATCCACTATATCTTTGAGTCTATTCAAAATGACCTTGCAAAATATTTTTGACACAACTGATATTAAGGTTACTCCTCTCCAGTTGTTACAGTCGCTAAGGTTGCCCTTTTTTGGTATTTTAACAATGATTCCTTTCTTCCAATTAGAAGGGACCTTTTCTTCTTTCCAAATCTTGTTAAACATTCTCTGTAGTTGTCTCATGTTGTCACTATTGATAGCTTTTAGCATCTCGGCTGTTATTTCATCTTCACCTGCAGCCTTGTTGTTAGCCATTAAATTCACTGCTGTTTCAGAATATCAAAGTTATGGCTAAAATAGGGTTATCAGTAGTTATGCGTTTTTTTTTTTGACAGTATATTTGAAAATGTGCATCCTTTTTTATATAGCTGAACCAATCGCAGCACTTCAGTAAAGCTATTAACATTTAACACTATTTTTATTTAACACTTTTCTTATTTAACATTTATCTCATGCAAAACACAGAATATGCGTCACGGAGAAATGTCAAAAGTTCTACAGACAACTGAAAATCTAAACACAAGATTCGGTAAAAATCATAAACTCAGAGTACAGTAGCACTGTTCAGGAATAAACAACATGTACATTGACACGTGGTATCAGATTAGCAAAACTAGATGTATATCACAAGTACTCGAACAAATGTACCGGCCTACCGCTGATTTTGTCTTGATATTCAAACACACGTGTTAAAGGAAATCCCGTCAGATCTGTCCCTTCATAGACCAAGAATTACATGTTGTAGAAAACGCTTTGGCCTCGATCAGAACCTTATAGGGACAAGTTAGAGAAACGAGCTTCATCCTTCACGAACCACCGTTCTTTCTGCTCCCTCTCTTCTCTCACAGCAAAACTACCTCCTTTTCCCAACCCTATTTATCGGGTCACAGGTCACCACGGTATTGTGAAGAGAAATTCTGGTAAGCGTATGTATATATATATATATATATATATATATATATGATGACAAATTGGAAGAGGTGGAGAGATTTGAATATCTTAAATCATTACTAAGTAATAATGGAGATAAAGTGAGGGAGATTAAAAGGAGGACATCGATCTTCAGACGTTAAAACAACTGATGAAGCTGTGGAGAGGGACAGACAGGTAAACAAAAGTAAGGTTTTTAAAGGGCATGCACCTTTCCCATCGCAGCATATTGCCCGTGAGACCTGGACACTTAACAAGACAGCTGAGAAACATTTAAGTGAATGTAAATGTTATAGATGAATCCTTCAAATATCATTGACAAAAAAAAAACTATGCAAGAAGTCATCAACACCTGTAATACAACCGGCACTAAAAGTGGGTTTGACCATTAACCAACATATATGAAGATATCAAGAGACCAGAGACAGAATGATTCAGATTATATAATGTTGGAGATATGATCATTATTAAAGCAGAAGCATACAAATATCGAGGCACAACATTCAACAGAAGCAATACAGTAAGCCAAGAAATTAAAAGCAGAGTACAGATAGTGAATAAAATATACTTTGCTGTGCAACACCTGTTAAAATCCAAAATCCTGTCCCAAAACATCAAAATAACAATCTACAAAACTATAATAAGACCAGTCGTCATGTATGGATCAGAAACGTGGACTACAACAAAGAAAGATAAACAATAGTTGCAGATCTTTGTGAGAACAAGATCTTAAGAAGAATCTTTGGGCCCATAAAGGATACCAACAGTGGAGAATGGAGAGCTAGAAAAAAAACACTGAATGGAACAGCTTATTTAAATCCCAACGAATTATAAATGTCTTGATAACGCTTGTTTGGCCATATAGAATCAATGGAAGAGAACAGACAAACGAAAATTAGGTACGCACAAGAAATGACAAAAACAAGACCAAGTGGTATACCAAGGCAAAGTTGGAAAGAACGTAGAAGAGGATATAAAAGCATTTGATGTCAGCAATTGGAGAAAGATTGGGAATAGACTCGGCCTCTAAAAATAGCTACCACAGAAATCTAGGAAGGTAAATGTGGCCAGGCGTGATACTGACCACATAAACTCTTTCATGTGCGAAGCTCATGGAAAATAGGGGCCTAACACTGTATTCGTCAATATGCTCTAATGGCATGGAAACGGGAATGTTTATATATATATATATATATATATATATATATATATATATATTATACAAGTGTACGCTCCAACATCTGCAAGTTCTGGAAGAAGATGTACAGCTATTTTATGATGACATAGAGAGAACCCTAAAACACACAAAGTCACATAAAGTTACCATAGTCATGGGAGATTTTAATGCCAAAGTTGGTAAAGGAAGAACTTCAGACATTGTTGGTAACTATGGACTGGGGGAGAGGAATGACAGAGGTTGTAAATTAATTGAATGGGCAAGAATACACAGCATGGTTGTAGGAAACACCTGGTTTAAACAACATCCTCGAAGACTGGCAATGTGGTGCAGCCCAGACAAAAAAACTTTTAACAAAACAGACTACAAACGATTCCGCAATGCATTACTGACAACAAAAACCATGCCAGGAGCTGACTGCAATAGTGACCATGATCCACTCTGTGGAAAAGTTAGAATAAAGCTAAAGAAAGCAGGCAGAAAGGTGAGAAACATCAAACTGAATATAGAACTCCTTAAAAATGACCAAGAACTGCGAGAACAATACAAAGTTATTATAACAAATAGATACAATGCAATAGCAAAGATAAATAGTATAGATGAACAATGGGCAATGTTAAGAGATTCTATCCACCAAAATGTTAAGGAGATAATACCACCAAAAAAGAAGCCCCTAAAAATAAGTGGATGACAGACGACATCTTAGGACTGGTGGACAAGAGGAGGAGGAGTAAAAATAACGAGAAAAAATACAGCAAGATAAATAAAGAACGCAAATGCAGAGAAGCAAAAGAATTATGAACAGTGCAGACAGATACAGGACTCTCATAATAGAGACAGCAAAAACATGCACAAACGAATTAGTGAACTCACAGGCAGGAAAACAAAAAATACCACAGGATGCCTGAAATCAAAAGAAGGTAAAATGTTAATGAGAAAAGAAGACATTGTGGACAGGTGGACAGAGTATATCGGTGAGCTATATGGAGGAGAAAGACCAGAATTAACACCAGATACTGAAAATTGTGATGGACCACCAATATTTGAAAATCAGATCATAGATGTCATCAAACACATGAAGAAAGGAAAAGCGACTGGGCCTGATAACATAACAATAGAAGAAATAGAGGCACTAGAGGAGACAGGAATAAAAATAATAACCAACTTACTGAATGACATTTACAACAGTGGTTATATTCACAGTGACCTGATTAAATCCACGTTTATGGCACTACCAAAGAAACCAGGTGCAAAGGAATGTGATGACCACCGGACTATCAGCCTCTCATGCCACATAACGAAGCTACTTCTGAGAATCATTATGAGAAGAACAAGGAAAAAGATAAAAATGGAAATAGCAGATGAACAGTTTGGATTTGTTGAAGGAAAGGGAACACACAATGCCATTTATGCTTTACGAACACTAACAGAAAGAGCTTTAGAAGTACAGAAAGATCTCTACTTATGCTTCACTGATTACACCAAGGCATTCGACAAGGTGAAACATAATGAAATTATTAAAATGCTTGAAGACATCAATATAGACGGCAAAGACCTGAGGATTGTAAAACATCTATACTGGCAGCAAGAAGCAGCAATTCGAGTTGAAAATAGAACTGGAAAATATCAACCTATAAAACAAGGGGTGTGACAAGGATGTGTACTATCTCCAGACCTTTTTTCTCTGTACAGCGAGAATATTCTAAGAACGATCATCACAGAACCAGGCATAAAAATTGGAGGATACAATATTAACAACCTTTGGTATGCTGACAACACAGTACTGATAGCTGAGAACCAACAAGACCTGCAAAATCTCTTGGATAAAGTCGCCAAAGAAAGTGAACAGAAAGGCCTTACTTTGAACATCAAAAAGACAGAGACTATGGTTATATCTAAGAAACAGAATCCACCAACATGCAGTTTAAAATTAAACTGAACTAGTCTAAAGCAGATGCAGAAATTCAAATACCTTGGAGCAGTAATTTAACTTCAGATGGGAAATGCAGAACAGAAATTAGGAACAGAATGGGCCAAGCAAAGACTGCATTTCAGAGAATGAGAAACATATTAGCCAACACATCCTTATCAATGAATGTTAGAAAACGAGTCCTAAAATACTATATTGAACCTATCTTGTTATATGGAAGTGAATCATGGACAATAGGCAAGTCTGCACAAAAATCATTGGAAGCAGCAGAAATGTGGTTTATTAGGAGAATGTTGGGAATCCCCTGGACAGCAAAAATAACTAATGAAGAATGTATGAGAAGAGCTGGAGAGACAAAAAAAAAACCTTGTCAGAAAGATAAGAGAGAGAGAGAGACAATGTACTTTCATAGGACATGCAATGAGAAGAGGGGGCATTGAAAATATTATAACAACAGGAAAAACAGAAGGAAGAAGATCAAGAGGAAGACCAAGAGAAATGATACTGGACAGTCTGGCGGGATGGTGTGAGAGGATATCACCAACTGAGCTGATGGCCTGCATGAAGGATCGTGTGCTCTGGAGAAGCATAATAGCCAACGCCAGTCGGCACGGCACCTGATGATGATGATATATATATATATATCCTGGAATTGCAAGCTGGTATTCTTTGTAGCCAATGAGGTGAGACTGAGACACAGTATGGTGTCAGTTTGGAAGCGGGCTATGGTAGCCATATACAGTTTTTTTTTCAGCTGAGCTAAATAGCAGGGAAGTGTGCAATACTTCTTCAGCAGACTTCACCGTCATGGGGATCCCTGCCCAGTTAGTCATGATAGGCCTGATAGTGGGGACTTGATAGGCCTGATAGTGGGGACTTGATAGGCCTGATAGTGTGGATTTGATAGGCCTGATAGTGGGGATTTGATAGGCCTGATAGTGGGGATTTGATAGGCCTGATAGTGGGGATTTGATAGGCCTGATAGTGGGGATTTGATAGGCCTGATAGTGGGGATTTGATAGGCCTGATAGTGGGGATTTCAAACCTGGGTTTGCCAGCCCTGAAGCCAGCATTTCAGTTTTGATGGCTGATTCCCAAATTGAACAACTTCCTCACCCCCATATATATATATATACTGATTACAAGCAGAATAGATATCATTTAAATATAAATGTTGCCAACAGGAAGAAAGAAAAATCCAGATAACAGACATCACAAACACTGTCACATTCAACAGAATGAATATCACAACAACTTGTGTTTAAGTTAGAACAAATTCTCAACAACAAGGAGAAGAAAGAAACAGCCTTGCAAACTACAACTGTAATCCGGTTTTTTTTCAAAGCCTACCTGACTCACAGAACTCTTAATCTTCAAGTCATTAGTACTGAACTCTTTATCTTCAAGTCATAAATCACAGAACTCTTAATCTTCAAGTCATTAGTACTGAACTCTTTATCTTCAAGTCATAAATCACAGAACTCTTAATCTTCAAGTCATTAGTACTGAACTCTTTATCTTCAAGTCATAAATCACAGAACTCTTAATCTTCAAGTCATTAGTACTGAACTCTTTATCTTCAAGTCATAAATCACAGAACTCTTAATCTTCAAGTCATAAGTCACAGAACTCTGCTAGAGGCAACAAACATCATAAATTGCAGAAAATAAAAATGGTAAAAACCTTTCCTAAAATGGGGGAGGGGGTGGTGGAGAAAGGAGAGAACTGATTAGTGACAGAACACTTAAAATGCAGCATCAAGAGGATATTTCGGGTTCTGGTTACACACTCATGAAAGATCAAGTGATACAAAGTACAGAGTACACACACAAATATTTAGTATTGACCACACTTACTCTGTTGCAATTAAAAAACACGTAGAAAGTAAACTCACATTTCCGAAAAATGAAAGATGAAGAGATGGTTTGCTTAAACTTCCTGAAACCGTATCACGCGCTGTGCATCTACACCCACGAGCAATGCGAGGAAGTAACAGTGAGCTTAACATCTCTCAACTTAATATTTACAAATAGCTATAAATAGACAATAGGAAGATAAAATCCCCGTTCCCATGCTTTTAAGGTATATTGGGGAATACGATCGTTCATTAGATCCGTATTTCCAAAACATTCAGCACATGAAAGCATGATGTGGCCAGTATCACGCCTGGCCGCATTTACCTTCCCAGGATACTCTGGTACCAATTTTGTGAAGGCTGGGTCGATCACGGGCCTTTTTGTTGTGTTGGTAGAAGAAAAAAAACCCGCTGCTGGGAATTGTATACTGAGGGGGTAACCACTCAGTCAACCAGGCCGCCAGCTATAAAACAGGATAAATAAAATAAATAAAACTGAATTTTATGTATAGAAGTTAAATAGTTAAATAGCAAATTCTCCATTCCCTTCATATGCTCGAGATAATTATGATCCAGTCTCAGTTCTTGAGAGATACCGGAAAATTCTGTCTTTTTTTTTTTCCTTTGATAGCAGTTCATGGGTTACTAGATGTGTCGTGGCTTAAGCTTTTCTACAATACAGATTTAAATAAGTGACTACGTGAATTTTGGTCATTTGGTAGCGTGACTGAAATGTTATTGAACTTGGTCTTGAGAGGGGTTTCTTGGCGGGACTTTTGGGAGAGAACACCTTTATAGAAGCTAGAGAATGGGCGCAAGGAAGTAAGCAAGGCCTTTACCCATCTATATGAGAGCTGAGAAAGTGATTAAACATGGAGTATATACGTGAGATTTTTAAGCTGGACTTAGGCTTGGACCTGTTCTTCAATGTAGATGTCGTTTCTGAGTGCGGTATAAAATTCAACATGGAGTGTTCGTTTGTTTGGATGTTGTTGTACGTTGGTGGTGGACTGTCACTACTTACTGCATGAGTCTTCGCACATACACTCATCCACTACTAAATTATGCTGCATTCACAGGAAAGGCTAACGTGTACATCTTGACTCGTTA